>CM075769.1:26824138-28024138 GCA_037974665.1 Ehretia macrophylla
AGGCTGGACCGAATGATGCTCAACAAATAGGTGGCCGTGGATCTGTTGGTGCACATCATATGAGTCGTCGTGGATCCACAAGTGCACATACAACAACTGACCGTGTTGGTGGTAATGTCCCTGTGGTCATTGGGTGTGGTTAATCTAATTCATCAGTGGGAATGCGACATCGGATCCCAGACGATGCGCAACCCCAACAAAAGCAGTTATATGTACAGGCCACGTCCACTAGTCATAATGAACAACAACAATGTTCATCAGATAGACTGCCACAGGAGTTACAGGACTTATGTGTAGAAGGTGATAGCTCTTCAATACCCAGTGGTGTACAGTTTTCTAATATTTAGTCATCGCTGCTGCTGAGAGACGGGCTGCAGGTATTGAAGATTGGCAAATTTATGGATTCTAATCTCAAGCCGATCATATGGTATGGCAAAATGACAAGCGACGCTATGTGAAGGTCGTAGGAAACGGGTATGTAATAGTTATAATTTGAAGTTTAAATATTCTTTTTTTTGTACCCTAATATATTTGTTTGGATTATGGT
This sequence comes from Ehretia macrophylla, assembly GCA_037974665.1. Lineage (NCBI taxonomy): Eukaryota > Viridiplantae > Streptophyta > Magnoliopsida > Boraginales > Ehretiaceae > Ehretia > Ehretia macrophylla. The sequence continues at coordinate 26,824,686 of CM075769.1, forward strand.
ATTTTATAGATAGGATCCATATAACACCGTCAAAGGGGTTACAAGAGCTCTATATGCTGGGTATGTAAAGCCGTGGTTGACATACAGACATGTCCCAAGTGATACAAAGAAATTATGGTTCGAATATTTCAGGGTATGAACTGTTAAAGCAATAGATATTGTGGGAACTATTGTTTAATTGTATATTCCATTATTGAATTATATGGATGATAGTATTAATGCTTTCAGAGGGAGTACAAATGGCTTCCAATTGATGAAGCTGAAGTTTGGCGCAAATTTGAATCTACTGTAAGACGTCGAATTTCAGATTTGACAAACAAAGGACGAACAAGAACAAAAAAGCCAGATTTCATACCACTTGACATATGGAACGAAATGCTGGAACAATGGCAAATGCCAGAATGGCAGGAAATCTCAAAGAGAAATTCAGCCGATCGAAAGGCCAATCCGTCTATTCACCATTTGGGTTCAATCCCAACCCATGAGGCAGCTAGAAGAATGATTTTGATTTCGTCATACAATCTTGTTTACTCTTATATGTTATGTGTACGAATAAAATTTCGTAGAACTACACAATTATATGTAGGTTGATTTGGTCACTTGCTATTGTAGGAAAAAGAACTAGGGAAGACAGTGACTTATACAGAGGTTTTCAAGAAAGCTCATCGCAAGGGGACTGACGGACCGTACACAGACTCTCGGGCCGAGCAGACAATGGTATGTATTTTTCATGTAATTTCTATAAGAGGAAGCAATGCATAAGGTTTTTGTTGAGGATAATTTGGGATTCACAGTTTTTGACTAAAGGTTTGTTGGTTTTGCAAAGTATTTTTAATTGTTAAAGCTACAGTGACAGAGGAAAAACATACTTCGTGATTAATGAGCATGAATACGTATGTACACAGTGCCAAAACATTTCACAAATGGAATATGGTTACTTGTTTTCCTCCGTTGTGTTGTCTAATGTATTTAGAAATGTCGCCTTATGGTTGTAGTATAACATGATTAATATGTTGAGGTTAAGTGTAGTACTGTATGAGCTTGGATACTACATAGTAGGTTGGCTTTATTCACAAACAGGTAATTGGGAAAAGTCCTAAATACAGAGGAGACTCTGTCTGTTTTTTTTTTGACGAGTAAATATTGATTAAAGACATATGTGGTAACTTAATATTGTGTATTGGAATATTAAGTATGTGTAGCTTATAAAAATTTGGTGGTAACTCACATCGGTTATGTTAACAGTAACTTGTTGTGTTGTCTAATGTATTTAGAAATGACTCCTTATGGTTGTAGTAGAACATGATTAATATGTTGATTCATAGTGTGGTACTGTATGAGCATGGATACTATGTAGTAGGTTGGCTTTATTCACAAACTAGTAATTGGAAAAAGTCCTAAATATAGAGGAGACTCTATCCGTTTTTAATATTTTCTAACAAGTAAATGTATTAAAGACAGATGTAGTAACTTAATATTGTGTGTTTCAATATTAAGTATGTATAGCTTATAAAAATTTGGTTGTAACTCACATCAGTTATGTGACACTAACTTGTTGTGTTGTATAACGAGTGTAAAAATGTTTTCTTAAGGTTGTAGTAGAACATGATTAATATGTTGAGGTTAAATGTGGTACTGTATGAGCTTGTAACTATGTAATAGGTTGGCTTAATTCACAAACAGGTAATTGGGAAAAGTCTCAAATACAGAGGAGACTATGTCCGTTTTTTTTTATGAGTAAATATTGATTAAAGAAAGATGTGATAACTTAATATTGTGTGTTTCAATATTAAGTATGTGTAGCTTATAAAGATTTGGATGTTGACATCGGTTATCTAACACTAACTTGTTGTGTTGTGTAATGTATTTAGAAATGTCTCCTTAGGGTTGTAGTAGAACATGATTAATATGTTGAGGTTAAGTGTGGTACTGTATGAGCTTGGATACTATATAGTAGGTTGGCTTTGTTCACAAATAGGTAATTGGGAGAAGTCCGAAATACAGAGGAGATTCTGTCCATTTTTTTTTTTGATGAGTAAATGCATTAAAGACATATGTAGTAATTTCAATATTGTGTGTTTCAATATTAAGTATGTGTAGCTTACGGCCCATTTGGTTGTAACTCCGTTTATTTTTTGACGAGTAAATGCATTAAAAACAGATGTAGTAATTTAATATTATGTGTTTCAATATTAAGTATATGTAGCTTGTTATCATTTGGTTGTAACTCACATCGGTGATTTAACACTAACTTGTTACTACTGTCTTTGTAGGCTCGTTACAACGAAATGCTCCTAATGGCTAGTAATGCATCTGAATCAGACTCGAATCCTACGCCTGTGGATGAGAACGCAGTATTTTTGCAGGCTGTTGGACCACCACGAAAAGGTCGGATATACGGGGTAGGTTCTCAGGTATCCGTTGAGTCCGTGTCAAATGCTGCATCCCATCATCGGTGTGTCATCACAGAGGAACAACTGATTGCCGCAGTTATGCGTGCCACAATGACTTTGAATGAAACTGTACAAAGTCATCGCAAGCGGATCGAGAGTCAGGATGAGTTAATCATTCAACTTCAGTAACAAATAACAAAGCAGAACAAAGTGTTGGAAGTTCTCTATGCGAAAGTATGTGGTCACCCTGAAGACCAACAATCTTCATCTTCACATAGTGATGAAGATGGAGAATAATTTGTGAGAATGTTATCTTTGTAGTTTGATGTTTAATACACTGGCATGTACAATACATTCCTTTTGATTACAATTTAAAATAACAGTCTGTATTTTAAATAGATATAGATAATATCGTATTTGCATCATTATTTGAATTGTATTTCATATATGAAATAGGTTCAATTTGGAACAAATTTTCAAAATTTTTGAAGGAATTATGACTAGTTTAATTAAATGGAATAGTTAAGTTGGTGAGGGTTGTGTGAAGGGAATGGTTAGTGACGGTTTGGTGAAGGGAAAGGTTGGTGAAGGCTTGGCGACGACAATTTTGTGACAGTTTGGTAAGGGAGTTAAGTTGGCGAGTGTTCAGTGACAGCAATCATTGGTGACGGCCGACTTAGGGGAAATGTTGGCAAGGGCTTGTCGATGGGATACACAGTGACAGTTGTGAGACGGCTCTAATTGACGAGGGGCCGGTGACAAGAACGTTTCGTGAAGGCCTGGAGACGAAAAATTATGGTAAGGGGTTAGTGAGGGCGGACTGTAGTGACGGCCTGGAGACTGAAAATTATGGTGAGGGGTTAGTGAGGGCAGATTTGGAGACGGGATGGAGAGTGTTTCCAGCCGTTGCCAAAACAGTGACAGCACGGTGAGATGAACTATTTTGGCGACAATCTCCTGTCTGACAGACAGTTCCCTTCATGGTACAGTCACAAATTCCACATTGGCGACGGCACGGTGAGGGGAACCGTCTCTCGCAGAATCCAATTTTTTTTGGAGTGAATCAAAGCATACAAGGAAATAAGTATCCCTCCTAAAGTTAATCGTGATTACTATTAGGCACCATCCAATAAAAGGCAAGGAAATGCAAAAGCGAATGATGTAACATGAAGAAACTAGTTTTTAGAGATGTCAAATTGAAAAATGATAAACTCATACCGAAATTTGGGCCGGACTAGGTTACTTCCACAAGCAACAAACTTCACAGGCTTGCCAGCCTCGAAACATGTAGGATGTATATAGTGAAGCTTTGGTGCCTACTGCTTCACCTTGACTTTCATCACAGAACTGCCATCTGTGTCAATACAAAAACTATTAAGATGTTATATAGCTGTGGCAACTTCAGTGAAGACAATGCAATCAGTAACAAACTTATAAAAGGCTTCAAGTATGCCTCTTCTTTTTTTATTTCAAATTGTTATAGCACCTAAAGTTACTTGGCTATCTCACAATTATTAAACAAGGTTGAATACTTTCTGACAGATAGAAAAACTTTAACCAGTTTTTATATTGTGTACACAACATAATTGTAATAAAAGAGAAAAAGTCAATTTAGTCCTTGAGATTTAGCATAAAAACTAATTAGGTCCCTGTGTTTTGGGAAAAACCAAATTGTTCCGTCCGTTAAGTGAGGGATCGTTAAAGTTAACGGTTCTGAGGGCAAAGTTGTCATTTTAGCTTTAAAAAAAAAAAAAAACCAAACCCTCTGTCCCCTATTCCCATTCCCGTTTGTCTATCTTTTTCTTCATCAAACACAAACACACACACACTCTCACACACCAAATCCTTCCCCTCCCCCTCCCCCATCCCCACCCTCACCACCCAGACGGGATCCTTCCCTTCCCCTCACACGGCTTTCTCTCTCTCACTCTCTCTGTCACTCGCTCTCTCTCACTCACACACGCACACACTGGCGATGGTGATGCACTAACTATCTGGCACTCTCACTCAGGTAACCTTCGGGAACCATCTATATATGTGATTATATATATGATTTTTTTTAAATTTTATTGATTTAGTTAAAAATAATGTAATCGGTAATATATATATATATATATATATATATATATATACACACATATATGTGTGTGTGTGTGTAATATATAATGGGTAATCCATTTTACTCTCTATTCAGGATCCAAATCTATTGCTTCTAATTCTTCCTTGATTGCTTATTTGATGTAGATTTTCTTAGGAGTTCATAAAGAACTAGATGACTAGTTCACAACATGTTTTACTTCAAGGCGATAAGAATCTGAGGCATAGAGAACTGAATAAATATTAAACCAAGAGAGATTGTGAGATCATGCACTTGTGTTGTATAAAATTATTTTGATATTCGTCTTGGGTGAAATATAGTGGTAAATTTTCTACGATTATTGTCTCTCTTCTCTTGCACTATATGGTGACAAGTGAAACATGTGCCATTCTGCACATTCAGTTTGATCCATACGAGTTTTCATGCTATGTTGCAGCCTTCTCATATGTAAATCATTGGACTATTTTGTTTATATACTGTAATATTGAAATCAAGTTTTTAGATTTTTCAATAGTGGTCATGTTGGGTGGAATAAATTTTGTTTTCCCTTTCCTCTTACTAGTTGTATGCAAGCCTCATAGAAGAAGATGTTGTGCTTTTACTTGAGCTGACTTCGAGAAACACTAGTTACTAGTATGAGATATTGCTAGTCTTTGCAATCACTTTAGCCGTGGCAAGCAGAGGATGTGATATTGAGGGAGTCGAAAGAGTTTACCATATTTATGGCTTCTGTTTTAGTAAATCTCTTTCGATCTCCAACACGGCATCTATGATATGCAATAAATATGTAAACACCAACTGTAACACCCCAATCCCTCTCGAGACCGGGAGTTCTATCAATCAATCTAATCACAACCCAATTCCAAACCCAGGCAAGATTTTTAGGGAAAGACGGACGGAGTTTCCCTTGTTTCTAGGCAAAATGCAAAACCTGTAATAGCATATAAGTGGGCCAGCACCGTGTCCAACCATACAAGCACCTCAAGGCCATCCGAGCCTCGGTTCTCAACAATTAAACACAACAATATACATATTTCCAAGTACCCAAACTATTCTAACTCTTTTCCTTTAGACAATTACATACATGCAATGAAATTAAACTATACTAACTGAATACATAAACTTGCTTTTCAAATCACTTCAATAACCTAATAAAACTTAACTTCCATTCTTTTTTAACACTAAATACAAACAACACATGAAACATACATCTTTGCTTCTTTGACAACTCAAGCCACATAGCACGCAAGACAACTCTTCAAGCACGAACTTTCACGTAATCACGAACTTTTCAGCTAACAAGGCATTTCCTGAAATGTGGTGGTGAGGAGTAAGTATACACAACACATATACTCAGTGAGGGCGAGACAGATATCGAGGTGGAGAGAAAGAAAGTCATGCAATGCAAATAAGGCAGTTAAGCGGTAAAATCAACAAGAAGGCATTCAATATAAACGACAATACAATAAACAGTTAAAGTAAGCATTAATACAACCATTCAAAGCTATACCACACTTTGAAGGCTATGGTTCACTCCAGCGAGTAATGTACCGATCACGATTTCGATGACTTTAACGATGACGCGCCGGCTCACCCACCTTATAACTTCCGTTAGAGTACTCCAGACATACTCTGTCAATTCTACGACCCAAAACTCCCTGGGCGGCATCCCAAGCGGGAAAATGGAATAGGACACGGAGCTAGAGCAACCAACACTGGCTACCCGAGGCTACCCAGAGAGGCCTATCACTCACGCGCCTGACACTTATGCATTGCAATACGAGATATATAACGATAATCGAGCAAGGCACTGAAGTGCAAGTCAGTAATAACATGCGATACAATAAGCACACAATAAGCAACGAGAATCAATTAAGTAACAAGAACAACATCAACAAGCATTATCAACAATTGATATACAAATTCAATCATAATCAACTTTAACAAGCATAACAAGCAATATTAAGCATTCTATAGGCATTACACTACGAAAACACACAAAATCATAAAATGACCCCAACTTTCAAAACGCTACTACTTTCAAATGAGCCACGAGTTTTGGAAACCGACTTCATCATTCCTCTTAGGTCACCATAAGGCGCGTCTAAAGACCCCGAAACCCTACTTAACCCTAGAATTCACGCAAAGCCCCGATTTTCCCCTTTGCTCGTTTGAACTACATTTACCCTAACCAAACACCCAACCAACGCCATAACCACACCAAAAGTGCTTCCATGGCCTCCCGAGACAATGTCATCACGCAAAACGAAAAAATACCAAACTTGACCGGAACAACCCCAACATAAACCTTGACATTTTTTCTCTATTTTTCCATTACACAAACAAAATAAACCACGCATTTAACCATTTAAGCATATCTAGCACCTTTCTACATCAATAGAACGCAACTTGGAACAAAATTTTGAATAGGGGTTTACTATTCACATTTTTCACTATTCACTCAACATTTGAAATACAATAATCAATTTTAACCGTAAAAATTGCTAAAAACTTACAAAAGTAAGGTCTACTAACATCATAGAACATATTTCAAGCAACAAAATGAATTAAACAACATTCTATATGCAATTTCTGAAAATTAAAGTCTTGACATCATATTTTCTAATGCACAAATAACGATGCATCACTCATCTTAGCTGCTAATAGACGCTAGGAAAACAACGTTAGAAGCCTCAGAAATGATCCCGTGCAAGCTCACGTGAAGATTTGAAGATTTGAAGTTGAAAATTCTTTTTTTTTCTTTTCTCCTTGAACTCTTGGTTTTCTCTCTTTATTTTTCAGCTTTTCCTCTGTTTTTTATGCTAGTTTATGCTTATAAAAGATGACAACAATAGTCAATGGTCAAGGCTTCGGTCAACCCGCTAAACAAAAATAGCTATGTGCGACCTTACGAAAACGGCCGTAACTTCTTCTAGAAAACTCCAATTCATGAACGGTTTGAAGCCTCAGAAACTAGACTCATAGAGCTTTCCAACCATATATAATTTGCTACCTAACTCTTCCCCAATTGATTCAGATTTGATTCCAAAGTTGATCCAAATTTTGACTAACTTAACATTGCATTTTTTTATTTCTAATCCCAAGTTTGCCCTTTATTAAACATTTCAAAAATTTCACCTTGTCCTAGTTGGTCAATGTAGATGAAAAGTCAACTAGTTTGGTCAAAGAAGGTGAAAGGTCAACAAAATGCAATTTAAATGCTATTGAATACATGCCAGGTTCGGGGTATTACACCAACCCATTGAATCGAACTGAGGCTTTCTTGGTTGGTGTTGATTTAGTTCAGCTTCTCCTATTAGTGAATTGGTTTGGCTAACTTCAGAAGCTGGAGAAAGTATGTATTGTTTTGTTTTGTTTTAACATTTAAGAATTCAAGCTAAAATGATATGATATGTTTTCTTTTGTTATAAAAAGATTAAGGTTTATTTTGCCTAATTGTGAAATTTTAGCTGTTGAGTTATAGAGCTTTTAGTAGTACATTTGGTTAGAAGTACTGTTGAACGGAAGTCGTTGAAATTTTTGCTTGTTTGTTTGGACATTTTAACGTTGTTTATGCTTGAATTGGATTATTTATTGATTTTTTTTCTTTCCGATGTGTATTTATTACATTATCTTTTTTTTAATGTGTATTGGATGATTAATTTATTTTGGACTTATTTTGGTTTTTGTTATAACTTCAAGGACCAATTTGGTTTTTATCTTTTGTAAATATAGAGGCATAGTAACCTTTTTACTCGGTCAAAGGTTTGACATTACAAATAGTGTAACTTCCGTTAAGTATAGGGACTAAAATGGCCTTTTTCCAAAACACAGAGACCTATTTGGTTTTTATGCTAAATCTCATAGACTAAAATGACGTTTTCCCGTAATAAAAGTCTTAAGACTATTGAATCAAAAATATTGGGATGTGGTTATATATGTTACAATTCTATAAGCATGATCTTCAAAGCCACACCATAATTTTGAAAAAGAGAAACCGTATAATAAGGCATATTTAGAAATAGAAATGGATATCAAGGGGAAAGGCCACATTGATACTCTGAATGTTATAGACTTTAGTGTTAACTCTGAAGGATCTATTGGGGTCATGAACAACATCTAGCTAATAATCTAGGTAGAAGCATGGGTGAATTTCAAAATTCTTGAGATTAAAGAATAATGTTCATCAAAACCCTAAATACTACAAGAAAAACAAGCTGAGGCGACAATCAAAATTCGTAGCCTAGCAGTAACCAAAATGGGACGGGCGACCGCTAGGCTATAGAATCCAGTCCGTAGTTAAAAATCTCGTAACCAAATTGATATTCCATAGCCCATCCGTAGTCAATTTCAAAAATTAATTTGTATTTATTTTTTATAACTTCTGTAGCAAAATAGCCGTAGCTTATCCATAGCCAACTAAAATTTTGACTTTCTTTTATTAATTATTAACGTCTGTAGGAAATCCGTAGCCATTTCGGTCATAAATCGGTCGTCGTCCATGGCTATAGATTAATATATGTAGAATTTCGGTAGCCACCTATTCGATAGCCAATATGTAGCCAACTAAAATTTTTATTTTTTTATTAATTATTAACGTCCGTAACAAAGCCATAGTCGTTTCGATTGTAAATCAATTGTCGCCCACGGCCACGGATTGGTATGGTAGCCAATCCGTAGCCAATTGTCGCTAAATATTCGTAACCAATCCGTAACCTTTTGTCGGTATATTGCCGTAGCTATTCCTTCGCTAATTAATTATTTAATTTAAAAAAATAAAAAATTATAAATATAAAAAATTTATATTAACAAAAAAAATTAAAAATACATATTAATATTTACAAAAATTTTAATATTTATAATAGATTTATAATATTTACAAAAAAAACTAATACAAAAATAATATTAATTTACAAAAAAACTAAAATGATCTACTATTGTATTCTAATCATCTCGCTCACATGATTTTAATGCCTGTAAAGCTTTCATTTTCTCTTTCTGTACTTTCTCATGCTTTTTCAAAGTTATCTCCTATTATACCACAAACAAATATGCATAAATAACACACGCATATTGGTTGAAGATATTTAAAGTAGTTTAATTTATTAAATTGCTCATCTACATATATATTGCCAAATTTCTTCTCCCTACACAATCTAACCAGTGAAATAGTATTAAAAAGACACCAAAAGCTCATGAGTTAGAAGAGAAAATAGTTAATAAAAAACTTAGAATCAATCCAAGGCTTCTAGCAAGAAATATAATTGAATCTCCCAAGTAATATTTTGCGTATGGAAGTGTCGTTTGTATGAAATTACCTTATTATCTACCATTCTAATATATAATTCTTTGTATCACCAATGCCATTTTCGTAAAAGGGTATACAAGTTGGAGAAAATTGATGCATTCATATAGAAAAGAGAAATTCTACCACAGTTTGAACCATTGTAAGCCAGATCTCCACAGTCCTTAACAGGGGTAGTTCCATCGTCAAACATATAAGAAAAATGTTCAATCACGTACCCTCCACTGAGTATGCAATTAGATACATCTGCACATCATAGTAAAACTGTATTCAACACCAATGAATTCATCCAAATATCTCTTGATTACTAAACAAAAAGCCTAAGAATTAATCTCATCAATGTTGGTGTTATCTTATGCAAAGTGAAGCATGACTCACAACCCACCTTCCACAAATTAGTGCTAATATATCTCATGATCCATACATGATATATACCTAGCTTATAGACATTTTATTATTTTCGATATATTCATTTTATTAAATTGTATCATTCTTCAAAAACGTGCCACGATAACTATTGCATTTATTTAAATTACATTCAATTGACTTCCCCGAAATAATTATTTTATTATTTTGTTTATTAGAATTTATTTTACTAACAATTTAAATTGATTTAATTTCACTATTTGAATGTGAAGCCCGAACCTAGGAATAATTATTTTATTGTTATCGCCATTTGTATTTATTTAAATTATATTTAATTGATTTACATAAAGCAATTAATTTATTATTTTAATTATTTTTATTTATTTAATTTATATTTAAATGACTTGCCCGGGATAATTACTTTATTGTTTTATTTATTAAAGTTATCTTATATGTCTTTTTAATTAATTCGTTTTACTATTCGAACGGGAAGCTGGGCCCGGACCCGAACGAGTTGGATTATTTTCAATATTATTTATAACTATTTAAATTGTATTTAAAAGAGTTACTAGAAATGATTATCTTATGTTTATTATATATTTACATTTAATTGATTTAAACTTCCCGAGACCAAAGTTTATTTTTTTAATTTATTTATTTTATCTGATTTCATATTTGCCTTACGTGAATTATTCTATGTATTCGATTAGTGTTTCTTATTTGTATTGCGTGCCCAAAAAGGAAGAATTAGGGTTTCTATATTCGTTCGGACTTAGATTTTATTTTATTCCGGGCCTAGTTTCATTTCATACGGGCTTAGTTATTTTTTTTCTCGGGCCTATTCTGTGATACCCCGAACCTGGCATGTATTTAATAGCATTTAATTACATTTAAAGTTCATTTAAATTGCATCTTATTAACCTTTCACATTCTTTGGCCAAACTAGTTGACTTTTCATCTACATTGACCAACTAAGACAAGGTGAAAATTTTTGAAATGTTTAATGAAGGGCAAACTTGGGATTAGAAACAAAAATGCAAGGTCAAGTTAGTCAAAGTTTGGGTCAACTTTGGAATTAAATCTGAACCAATTGGGGAAAAGTTATGTGGAAAATTATATATGGTTGGAAAGCTCTACGAGCCTAGTTTTTAAGGCTTTAAATCGTTCGTGAATTGGAGTTTTCTAGAAGAAGTTATGGCCGTTTTCGTAATGTGGCGCATAGCTGTTTTGGTTTGTGCGGGTTGACCGAAGCTTTGACCCTTTGACCTTTCATTTAAGTATTGACCAAGCCAAAACAAAACACAAATCAGCTCTTCTTCTTCCCTTCCACCCCTGACCAAGCCAAGCCTATGAATAGTAAACCCTTGCACATTTTTGCTTATATTTGGAGTTAGAGTTGGAACCAAGAAGTAAACCAAGTATTTTCGGACTTGTGTCGACGTCTAGCATCTTTCTACCGATAGTTTTTGCCTTTATTTTGCGAAACAAAGTTGAGGGGGAATCATTTTATTTGCATTTGGTTTTTAATGTTAGGGTTTATGTTGAATTTTGCAATTGTTGTACATTGTGATATAAATGCTTATGAATGTTTCTAAAACCTTCTAAAATGATTAGTGAATATTCTTTTTCAAGCTATTGACATAGTTTATGACTAGATTTTGCAATGGCAAGTTAAAAAGGATGATGAATAGTGTCAAATTAGAAATTTGATAAAAAAGTTGCTTGTTAGATTGATTTCTTGCTTTCTATAGATGCTAGAGATGTTAATAAACATAGAAAAGTAGTTGTATGGACTTAGTTTCGTTAAACCTTGGTTAAAAATGCAAATTTAGCTTAGGTAACAAATGGATTTCATGGTAAAAGCGAATCCGGAATTATTTGATCAATATGTCTAGTGTTCTTAGGGTATATAGGTGTTAGATGTGCTTTTCTCACGCTTGTTTGGATATCGGTTAGGGTATATATAGTTCAAATGCATAAAGCGGTAAATCGGTGTTTTTTAGGAAACGAAGGCTATCGGGTGGACTTAGGGGTTTAAAGGGTGTCATAATGTGGTGTTTGGAGGATAAGATAGTTCGTTTATGAATTGGGAACCATGTCTTCCAGTTAGAAGCTAAATAACCTATGTTAACAAAGGGAAAAAAATGGAGTTTGAGGGTTTTTAGCACTTACATTGCCTTGTAGTGGTTTATAGTATGCTTAAATGAAGTCTTAAGGTTTATGTGAGTTTTGGGGAAGGTTTGGGGAAAGATTATGGTTTTTATCTCTTTTTGCTCAAACGGTTATTTTAATGTAATTCATTGATTTCTGGGGGCGACCTACTTTGTTGTCCCTCATTTATTATTTTGCTTAATATCGCTTCATATTATTGTCATATTGTCATTGCCTTTAAGTGCATTGCATAGTAGTTGCGCAACCATAGTGTCAGGGGCAGATGTATTGGATATCGGCTGGGCGGCAGCGGGCTTACCAGTGAATATTCAATCTCCGTACTCGAGTCCCTTACTCGCCTAGTCCGGAGATTGTCAGGAGGTGATGGGTCGTATGATTTTTAGGGTACATCCGGAGTACACCCATTAGAGTGTTGGGGTTTATGCCGACAATGATCAAGGTTTGTGGATCGAGGTTCGTGGATCGTGATTGAAGATCAAGTGAATTTTGGAGTGTTTGGAGTTAAAGCGAATCGTATCCTTTTTAATGTGTGGCATTTTAGTGTTTATTGTCTCTTATTTGTCATATTAATCGTTTAATAGGTTTACTTGTACATAACAATTGCATTGTACGAATCCCCTTATAAATGCTTCACGTATACTGTTCCCCTCCCTCACTGGGTATACATGATTGTATACTTACTCCTTATTACCCACCTTTCAGGAAATGTCGTGCTAGCAGAAAAGTTCGTGTTTACGTGATAATTCGTGCTTGAAGAGTTACCTTAAGTGTTATGTGGCTAGAGTTGTAAAAGTTGTAATGTTTTGCTTCCATGAATTGTATATACTCGATGTATAAAGAAATGTAATTTAAGTTTAACTAGGTCGTTAGAGTGGTATGATAACCTAATTTACGTAATAGGTTGGTAAGGTTTCAATTCATTGCATGTTCGTGCTTGTCTAAAGGAAAATAGTTAGGATAGCCGTTGAATTTGGAAATGTATAATTGCTTGTGTTTGTTTGTTGAGAACCAAGGCTCGGATGTCCTTGAGGAGATGTTGAATGTTTGGACACGGTACTGGTCCATTTATATTCTATTTGCAGGTTTTTGTTTATCCTATAAACAGGGAAGACTCTGTCCGTTTTCCCTAAATTTTGTGCCCGGGTTTGGATTTGGGTTGAGTATAGCATGTTTAATAGAATTCCCGATTTCGTGAGGAGTCGGGGCGTTACAATTGGCATCAACGCTTAGTTAGCTCTCAGCCGAGACAGGTTCCTTGGTCTGTTGGGTAATAAACCTTGTGTGTATGTTTCTTAAGTATGTCTTAAAAGTGTATGCATGTATGTAAGATTGTGTGCCTTGATTTGAATGTGTGCACCTATGTGATGTAGCTATGAGTTATGTGCTAAATGTGCGTTAAGTGAAATGAAGTGGCTCTCGTGAATCGAATCGACCTTGTGAATCGTTATTTGCTTGAATTATTGATTGTAATATGTGTACTTGAATGTTTTGGATATGGTTTTGTGGTAATTTGTCTTGGTTGTATTGTGATTTGTATTTGAATGACTTTGTTGATTAAACTAAGTTTTGTAAAACACTTTTATAAACATGCTTGCATAATAACTTAAAGCATATTTGTATATATGTGATATTTTGGCATTCATGCATGGCCTATTAGAATTGTGAGTTGATACCCTTCCCCTCCCCCCCCCCCCCTGAAGAGAAGTGATTAGTAGCATGTTTAATAGAATTCCCAATCTCGTTAGGGGTCGGGCGTTACAGTTGGTATCAAAGCTTAGTTAGCTCTCAACAGAGACAGGGTCCTCGGTCTGTTGGGTAGTAAACCTTGCATGTGTGCTTGTTAAGTGTGTGCCTGTATGTGAGATTTTGTTATTGGGATTCTTCCAAGGCATTCTTCTAAGCTCAGCAATCAGAAATGAAAGGCTTTCTTTAAGGATTCTATATGACTGTTCTCCGGAACATTTCCTTAGTAATTTCTTATTGGGTATTCTTCTGCTATTTTCTTATTAACATTTCTTGGAAGGTTTGGTATTTGGGAACTCTATTCAAACTACTTGTATGGCATTCATGTTACCATTCTTCTGAGAACTTTTGTCAACATTCTCGTACAGTGGTCTCATTTCAGATACTTGTTGGATTTCTGTTGAAGATGATTAAATGGGGTATTTCCTCTGTATTATATTTGGTATTTTCTTTGGCATTCTTCTCAGTGTTCCATAACAGTATTATCTTCGGGATATGCTTGGCTATTCTATTTGGGGTTCATTTAAGGACTTTTAATATGTATATATATATTGGTGTATGCTTGGATCCTTATTTGGGTACTTCTAGAGCTCTTACTTGCAAGACTTCTCTAGAGTTTTTTTTTTTTTAAGTATGTTTGACCGGGTTTCTTGCTTGGAGTTTTCTCAGCACTTCTAACCGGGAACTCTTCTGTGGTATTCTCGACCAGTGGGATTCTTATTTGGATTTCGAGCTAGTATCCACATTTGAGTCATTATTTGGCTTTCTTACTATGAAATTCTCAAGCGGTGGTATTTGAATTCACAATGGGCTTCTTACGAGTCTCGTTATTTAGGGTCTTGCTCAGCAACCGATGAAGGGTAACCAGAGTTGGACTTTAGTTGATGTTGAGTTCTCTTGGAAGAAAAATTACGAGGATGCAATTGTTTTAAGGGGGGAAGGATGTGGTACCCCAAACTCGGCATGTATTTAATAGCAATTAATAACATTTAATTGTATTTAAAGTTTATTTAAATTGTATCTTATTGACCTTTCACCTTCTTTGGCCAAACTAGTTGACTTTTCATCTATATTGACCAACTACGACAAGGTGAAAATTTTTGAAATGTTTAATGAAGGGCAAACTTGAGATTGTAAGCAAAAATGCAAGGTTAAGTTAGTCAAATTTTGGGACAACTTTGGAATTAAATCTGAACCAATTGGGGAAGAGTTAGGTGGAAAATTATATATGGTTGGAAAGCTCTACGAGTCTAGTTTCTAAGGCTTCAAACCGTTCGTGAATTGGAGTTTTCTAGAAGAAACTATGGCCCTTTTTGTAAGGTAGCACAGAGTTATTTTGGTTTGTGCGGGTTGACCGAAGCTTTTACCCTTTGACCTTTCATTTAAGTATTGACCAAGTCAAAACAAAACACAAATCAGCTCTTCTTCTTCCTTTCCACCCGTGACCAAGCCAAGCCCATGAATAGTAAACCCTTGCACATTTTTGCTAATATTTGGAGTTAGAGTTGGAACCAAGACGCAAACCAAGCATTTTCAGACCCGTGTCAACGTCTAGTATCTTTCTACCGATCGTTTTTGCCTTTATTTTATGAAAGAAAGGTGATGGAGAATAAATTTTTATGCATTTTTTTTAATGTTAGGGTTTATGTTGAATTTTGCAATTGTTGTATATTGTGATATAAATGCTTATGAATGTTTCTAAAACTTTCTAAAATGATTAGTAAACATTTTTTTGCAAGCTATTGGCATAGTTTATGATTAGATTGTGCAATGGCAAGTGAAAGAGGATGATGAATAGTGTCAAATTGGGAATTTGATAAAAAGTTGCTTATTAGATTGATTTCTTGCTTCCTATAGATGCTAGAGATGTTAATAAATATAAAAAAGTAGATGTATGGTCTTCGTTTCCTTAAACCTTGGTTAAAAATACAAATTTAGCTTAGGTAACAAAGGGGTTTCATGGTAAAAATGAATTCGGGTTGATTTGATCGATATGTCTAGTATTTTCAGGGTATATAGGAGTTAGATATGCTTTTCTAACGCTTGTTTGGGCATCGGTTAGGGTATGTGTAGTTTAAATGCATAAAGGGAAAAATCGGTGTTTTGTAGGAAACGAGGGCTATCGGGTGGACTTAAGGGTTTAAAGGATGACATAATGTTGGGGTTGGAGGATAAGATAGTCCGTTTGTGAATTGTTAACCTTGTCTTCCGGTTAGAAGCTAGATATCCTATGTTAACAAAGAGAAAAAGTGAAGTTTGAGGGTTTTTAGCACTTACATTGCCTTGTAGTGGTTTATAGTATGCTTAAATAAAGTCCTAAGGTTTATGTGAGTTTTTGGAAAAGTTCCGTGAAAGATTATGATTTTTATCTCTTTATGCTCAAACAATTATTTTAATGTTAGTGCTTGTAATTCATTGATTTCTGAGGACGACCTACTTCGTTGTCTCTCATTTATTATTTTGCTGAATATCACTTCATATTATTATCATATTGTCATTGTCTTTAAATGCATTGCATAATGGTTGCGCAACCATAGTGTTAGGGGCGGATATATTGGATATCGGTTGGGCAGCAACTGGCTTGCCAGTGGATATTCGATCTTCGTGCTCGAGTCCCTTACTCGCCTGGTCTGGAGATTGCCACGGGGTGTTGGGTCATAAGAATTTTGGGGTACATCCGGAGTACACCCACTGTAGTGTTTGGGGTTTATGCCTACACATTGATCATGGTTCGTGGATCGTGATTGAAGATCAAGTGAATTTTGGAGTGTTTGGGGTTAAAGTGAATCGTATCCTTTTTAATGTGTGGCATTTTATTGTTTATTGTTTCTTATTTGTCATATTAATCGTTTAATGGGTTTACTTTTACATAGTTGTTGCATTGCACGAATCCCCTTATAAATGCTTCACGTATATTGTTCCCCTCCTTCACTGGGTATACATGATTGTACACTCACTTCTCATTATCTACCTTTCCGGAAATGCTGTGCTAGTAGGAAAGTTCGTGTTTAGATGATAGTTCATGCTTGAAGAGTTACCTTAAGTGTTATGTGGCTTAAATTGCAAAAGTTGTAAAGTTTTACTTCCATGAATTGTATATACTCAATGTATAAAGAAATGTAATTTAAGTTTAACTAGGTCATTAGAGTGGTATGATAACCTAATTTACGTAATAGGGTGGTAAGGTTTAAATTCATCCCATGTTCGTGCTTGTCTAAAGGAAAAGAGTTAGGATGGCCGTTGAATTTGGAAATGTCTAATTGCTTGTGTTTGTTTGTTGAGAACCAAGGCTCGGATGGCCTTGGGGAGATGTTGAATGTTTGGACACGGTACTGGTCCATTTATATTATGTTTGCAGGTTTTTGTTTGTCCTATAAACTTGAGAGACTCCGTCTGTTTTCCCTAAATTTTGTGCCCGGGTTTGGATTTGGGTTGAGTATAGCATGTTTAATAGAATTCCCAATCTCGTTAGGGGTCGGGCGTTACAGTTGGTATCAAAGCTTAGTTAGCTCTCAACCGAGACAGGGTCCTCGGTCTGTCGGGTAATAAACCTTGTGTGTGTGCTTCTTAAGTGTGTCTTGAAAGTGTGTGCCTGTATGTGAGATTTTGTTATTGGGATTTCTTCCAAGGCATTCTTCTAAGCTCACCAGTCAGAAATGAAAGGCTTTCTTTAAGGATTCTATATGACTATTCTCCAGAACATTTCCTTAGTAATTTCTTATTGGGTATTCTTCTGGTATTTTCTTAGTAGCATTTCTTGGAAGGTTTGGTATTTGGGAATTCTATTCAAACTACTTGTATGGCATTCATGTTAGCATTCTTCTGAGAACTTTTGTCAACATTCTCGCACAGTAGTCTCATTTCAGATACTTGTTGGATTTTTGTTGAAGATGCTTAAATGGGGTGTTTCCTTGGTATTTTATTTGGTATTCTCTTTGGCATTATTCTCAGTGTTCGATAATAGTATTATCTTCGGGATCTGCTTGGCTATTCAAAGGGTTCATTTAAGGACTTTTAATATGTATATATATATTGGTATACATGCTTGGATCCTTATTTGGGTACTTCTGGAGCTATTAATTGCAAGACTTCTCTGGAGTTTTTTTTTTTTGAAGAATGTTTGACCGGGATTCTTGCTTGGAGTTTTCTTTGTATTTTTTTGGCACTTCGAACAGGGAACTCTTCTGTGGTATTCTCAACCAATGGAATTCTTATTCGGATTTTGAGCTAGTATCCACATTTGAGCCTTTATTTGGCTTTCTTACTTTGAAATTCTCAACATGTGGTATTTGAATTCACAATGGGCTTCTTACGAGCCTCGTTATTTAGGGTCTTGCTCAGCAACCGATGAAGGGTAACCAGAGTTGGACTTTAGTTGATGATGAGTTTTCTTGGAAGAAGAATTGCTAGGACGCAAATGTTTTAAGGGGGGAAGGATGTGATACCCCAAACCCGGCATGTATTTAATAGCATTTAATAACATTTAATTGTATTTAAAGTTCATTTAAATTGCATCTTATTAACCTTTCACCTTCTTTGACCAAACTAGTTGAATTTTCATCTACATTGACCAACTAGGACATGGTGAAAATTTTTGAAATGTTTAATGAAGGGCAAACTTAGGATTAGAAACAAAAATGCAAGGTTAAGTTAATCAAATTTTGGGTCAACTTTGGAATTAAATCTGAACCTATTGGGGAAGAGTTAGGCTGCAAATTATATATGGTTAGAAATCTCTACGAGTCTAGTTTCTAAGGCTTCAAACTGTTCCTGAATTAGAGTTTTCTAGAAGAAGTTATGGCCATTTTCGTAAGGTGGCGCAGAGCTATTTTGATTTGCGCGGGTTGACCGAAGCTTTCACCCTTTGACCTTTCATTTAAGTATTGACCAAGCCAAAACAAAACACAAATCAACTCTTCTTCTTCCCTTCCACTCGTGACAAAGCCAAGCCCATGAATAGTAAATCCTTGCACATTTTTGCTTATATTTGGAATTAGAGTTGGAACCAAGACGCAAACCAAGCATTTTCAGACCCGTGTCAACGTCTAGCATCTTTCTACCGATCGTTTTTGCCTTTATTTTGCAAAACAAATGTGAGGGAGAATAATTTTATATGCTTTTTTTTTAACGTTAGGGTTTATGTTGAATTTTGCAATTGTTGTATATTGTGATATAAATGCTTATGAATGCTTCTAAAACTTTCTAAAATGATTAGTAACATTCTTTTACAAGCTATTGGCATAGTTTATGATTAGATTTTGTAATGGCAAGTTAAAGAGATGATGAATAGTGTCAAATTGGAAATTTGCTAAAAAGTTGCTTATTAGATTGATTTCTTACTTCCTATAGATGCTAGAGATGTTAATAAACATAGAAATGTAGTTGTATGGACTTAGTTTCCTTAAACCTTGGTTAAAAATACAAATTTAGCTTAGGTAACAAAGGGGTTTTGTGGTAAAAGCGAATCCAGGTTGATTTGATCGATATGTCTAGTGTTCTCAGGGTATACAGGTGTTAGATATGCTTTTCTAATGCTTGTTTGGGCATTGGTTAGGGTATGTGTAGTTTAAATGCATAAAGGGAAAATTCAGTGTCTTGTAGGAAACGAGGGCTATCGGGTGGACTTAAGGGTTTAAAGGGTGCCATAATGTGGGGTTGTCGGATAAGATAGTTCGTTTGTGAATTGAGAATCTTGTCTTCCGGTTAGAAGCTAAATAGCCTATGTTAACAAAGGGGAAAAGTGGAGTTTGAGGGTTTTTAACACTTACATTGCCTTGTAGTGGTTTATAGTATGCTTAAATGAAGTCCTAAGTTTTATGTGAGTTTTTAGGAAGGTTCCGTGAAAGATTATGATTTTTATCTCTTTATGCTCAAACGGTTATTTTAATGTTGTTGATTGTAATTCATTGATTTCTGAGGGCGACCTACTTTGTTGTCCCTCATTTATTATTTTGCTTAATATTGTTTCATATTATTGTCATATTGTCATTGTCTTTAAGTGCATTGCATAGTGGTTCACAACCATAGTGTCAGGAGCGGATGTATTGGATATCGGCTGGACAGCAGTAGGCTTGGCAGTGGATATTCGATCTCTGTGCTTGAGTCCCTCACTCGCTTGGTCCGGAGATTGCCAGGGTGTGATACCCCAAACCTGGCATTTATTCAATAGCATTTAAAATTCATTTAAATTGCATTTTATTGACCTTTCACCTTCTTTGACCAAACTAATTGACTTTTCATCTACATTGACCAACTAGGACAAGGTGATAATTTTTGAAATGTTTAATAAAGGGCAAACTTGGGATTAGAAATAAAAAAATGCAATGTTAAGTTAGTCAAATTTTGGGTTAACTTTGGAATTAAATCTGAACCAATTTTGGAAGAGTTAGGTAGCAAATTATATATGGTTGGAAAGCTCTATGAGTCTAGTTTCTGAGGCTTCAAACCGTTCGTGAATTGGAGTTTTCTAGAAGAAGTTATGGCCATTTTCGTAAGGTCGCGCATAGCTGTTTTGGTTTAGCGGGTTGACCGAAGCTTTGACCATTTGTCATCTTCTATTTAAGTGAGAAATACGAAACAAAAGAGCCAAAACCAGAAAAATAAAGGCCATGGCTGAAACCATGGAGGAAAAAGAAAAAAAAACACATTTTAACTTCATATCTTCATTTCGTCGCGTGAGCTTGTGTGGGGTGGTTTCCGAGGCATCCATCGTGGTTTCCCTAGCGTCTAGGAGCGTCTAAGGTGAGGGTTTCATCGTTATTTGCGCGTTTGAAAAATGTATATCTAAACTTTAATTTTTAGAACTTATGCGTAGATTGTTGTTTTAATCGTTTTGTTGCTTAAATAATGTTCCTTGTTGATTGTAGAACATGTATTTATAGCTTTTTAGCATTTTTTGCAGTTGAAAATCGAAATTGCAATTTAAATTGACTAATGAATAGTAATTAATGAATAGTAAACCCTTGAAATGATAAAGTTCCGCTATTATGCTGTCTGTTGATGTAGAAATGTGCTAGATATGCTAGAATGCCTAAATGTGTGGTTTAATTGGAATGTGTAATAGAAAAACAGAGAAAAATGGCTTGGTGAAAGTCGGGGTCGTTTAGGTCGAGTTTAGCATTTTCTCGTATTGCGTGTTAGCATTGTTTCGGGAGGCCATGGAAGCACTTTTGGTGCGATTATGGCGTTGGTTGGGTGTTTGGTTGATATAGTTGTAGTTCAAATGAGCAAAGGGGGCAATCGGGGCTTTGCAGGAATTCTAGGGTAAAGTAGGGTTTCGGGGTCTTTAGACGTGCCTTATGGTGACCTAAGAGGATTGGTGAAGTCGGTTTCCAAAACTCGTGGCTTGTTTGAAAGTAGTAGCATTTTGAAAGTTGGGGTTATTTTTGTAATTTTGTGTGATTTCATAGTATATTGCTTATAGAATGTTTATAATGCTTATAGAATGTTTATATTGCTTATAGAATGCTTATAATGCCTATAGGATACTTGTTATTGCTTGATAAGGTTAATTGGTGTTGTTCTTGTTACTTGTTTGATTGTAAATGCTTGTTAATGCTTATTACGCTTGTTAGAGTTGATTATTGATTGAAATGTTTATCAATTGTTGAGAATACTTGATATCGCTTGCTCATCGCCTTGTATCGAGTCTTGCATTGCATAGTATCTCGCGCGTGAGTGATGGGCCTCTCTGGGTAGCCTCGGGTTGCCAGTGTTGGTTGCTCTAGCTCCGCTGCTATTCCCTTTCTCGCTTGGGTTGCCTCCCAGGGAGATTTGGGTCGTAGAATTGATGGATCCTTCCGGGGTATTCCAAACTGGTGTTATAAGGTAGTTTGGGCCGGCGCGTCATCGTTAATGTCATCGGAATAGTGATCGGTACATTACTCGCTCGAGTGATCCATAGCCTTCAAAGTGTGATATAGCTTTGATTGGTTGTGTTAATGCTTTTCTTAATTGTTTATTGTATTGTTATATATATTGAATGCCTTTTATTGATTGTATTGCTTAACTATACCTATTTGCATTGCACGATCTTCTTTCTTTCCATCTCGATATCTATCTCGCCCTCACTGAGTATACGTGTTGTGTATACTCACTCCTCACCACCACATTTCAGGAAATGCCATGTTAGCTGGAAAGTTCGTGATTTCGTGAAAGTCCATGCTTGAAGGGTTGTCCTGCGTGCCTATGTGACTTGAGTTGTCAAAGTTGTAAAGTTGTATGCTTTTATGTATTATATGTATTTAATGTTAAAGGGGATGTAATTTAAGTTCATTAGATTATGTATTTAGTTAATATAGCTTAACTTCAATATATATTTGTAATGACAAAAAGGGAAAAAGATAGAAAGTCATGATAGTCTACTTTATGCAATAGGTTGGTGTAGTTTAATTGCTAAGCTTGAATTTATATTTACTTGTGAATTGCTTGTTGTGAATCGAGGCTCGGATGGCCTTGAGGTGGTTGAATGGTTGGACACGGTGTTGGTCCATTTATATGCTATTACAGGTTTTGCAATTTGCCTAGAAACAGGGGAGACTCTGTCCGTCTTTCCCTAAAATCTTGCCCGGGTTTGGATTTGGGTTGTGAATAGATTGATTGTTAGAACTCCCGGTCTCGAGAGGGATCGGGGTGTCACAGGTGGTATTAAAGCTTGTCTAGCTCATAAGCCGGGACAGGGTCCTCGGCCTGGTGGGTAGTAGTCCTTGAATGTGTGCTTGATAAGTGTGTCTTGAAAGTGTATGCTTGTATGTGAGATTGTGTGTCTTGACTTGAATGTAAGCACTTATGTGATATAGTTATGTGTTATGTGTTAAATGTTTCTCAAGAAATGTGAAATGCCTAGTTGTCTATCGAATTGACTTATTGAATTGACCTCGTGAATCGAATCGACCTCGTGAATTGTTAGTTGCTTGAAGTATTACTTGTAATGTGTGTATAGAATGTCTTGAATTAGTTTTGCTGTGGTTTGAATTGATTATGTTGTGCCTGACTTGATTGTCGTGCTTGAGTGACTTTGTTGAATAAACTGTTTTACAAACTTGCTTGCATAATAGCTTAAGGCATGGCTATAAATATGATATATTGGCATTCATACATGTCCTATGGAAATGGTAAGTAAGTCCTCTTCCTCCCCTGAAGAAAGTGGTTCACCGCTAGCTTTTCAAGGTGTATGGATTGGCAGGAAATGAATGGCATTTGACTAGCCTTTATTTGGGAATTGGTGTTTGCTTTTGGAGCTCGGTTATTGGCAAATCTCTATGGTCCTCCTCTATGCTTAACAGTTGTGAAAGGGTAGCTTTCTCTTGGGGTTTTATTTGGTTATTCTTTGGAGCATTCTTTGGTTTTCTTAATGGGTATTCTTTGGAGACTTCTGTTGGCATTTCTCGGTGGATTTGGCTATTGGGATTTTAATCGGCCTTACTGCACAGTAATATCTATGGTATATGTGTCTCGGTCCTTATTGGTGTGATACTAGCATCTTGATTGGAAATTCTTCAATGGTATTTTCTGGAATTCTCAGTGGCCAATTATTTAATATTTACTTATTAGGCAAACTTGGCTACTTTCTTATTGGAGCATTGTTTCGGATACCTTCTTCAGTGTTCCTCAGTAGGTTTGGTATTTGGAGTTCCTATCAGACTTTATTGTATAATACTACTTAGGGTATTCTTTGAAATTCTTATTGGGCGTTCTATTGGTATTTTCCTTATTGGCAAGGTTGCATGAAGTTTTCACTTGGCAAATAGTGAAGAGGCCTCAGAGTTTGGCTTTGGTGGGAAACTATGTTTGTTATTCAACTTGGTTGTTTTATTGGGCACATTATATTTTCTCTGCTATTTCCTTTGACATTCCTCTCAGCATTTGATAGCAAAACTCAGAATCTAATTGGGTGTCCCATGGGGTTATTATTTGGAAGGCTTCTTTAGAACTTTGAAATATATTTGATTGGGTTCTTAGTATTTTCTTCAGCACTCTTAACTGGGTATTCTTCTATGAAATTCATGACCAGTGGGGTACTTATTTGGACCTCTGGATGGAACCTTTGTTTGAGCCTTTATTTGGCTTCTTGTTTGGGAATTCTCGGGCAGTAATAGTTGAACTTCTACTAGGGATTCGTGTATAGGGTATTCATTCGGTATTCTTCTTATCATTAATATGTGAAGTGATTTTATCTACAGTATCTTTTCTTAGGTCTTTATTGGTTTTATCTCGGCGCTTTTGGTTGGAATTTTATTCTTCTTCGGTATTCGTGTCAACGAGATTCTTCAACCGATGAAGATTAGTCAGAATTGGATTTCAGATGATGCTGAGTTCTATTGGAAGAAGAATTGAGAGGACGCAATTGTTTTAAGGGGGGAAGGATGTGATACCCCGAACCTGGCATGTATTCAATAGCATTTAAAGTTCATTTAAATTGCATTTTATTGACCTTTCACCTTCTTTGACCAAACTAATTGACTTTTCATCTACATTGACCAACTAGGACAAGGTGATAATTTTTGAAATGTTTAATAAAGGGCAAACTTGGGATTAGAAATAAAAAAATGCAATGTTAAGTTAGTCAAATTTTGGGTTAACTTTGGAATTAAATCTGAACCAATTTTGGAAGAGTTAGGTAGCAAATTATATATGGTTGGAAAGCTCTATGAGTCTAGTTTCTGAGGCTTCAAACCGTTCGTGAATTGGAGTTTTCTAGAAGAAGTTATGGCCATTTTCGTAAGGTCGCGCATAGCTGTTTTGGTTTAGCGGGTTGACCGAAGCTTTGACCATTTGTCATCTTCTATTTAAGTGAGAAATACGAAACAAAAGAGCCAAAACCAGAAAAATAAAGGCCATGGCTGAAACCATGGAGGAAAAAGAAAAAAAAACACATTTTAACTTCATATCTTCATTTCGTCGCGTGAGCTTGTGCGGGGTGGTTTCCGAGGCATCCATCGTGGTTTCCCTAGCGTCTAGGAGCGTCTAAGGTGAGGGTTTCATCGTTATTTGCGCATTTGAAAAATGTATATCTAAACTTTAATTTTTAGAACTTATGCGTAGATTGTTGTTTTAATCGTTTTGTTGCTTAAATAATGTTCCTTGTTGATTGTAGAACATGTATTTATAGCTTTTTAGCATTTTCTGCGGTTGAAAATCGAAATTGCAATTTAAATTGACTAATGAATAGTAATTAGTGAATAGTAAACCCTTGAAATGATAAAGTTGCGCTGTTATGCTGTCCGTTGATGTAGAAATGTGCTAGATATGCTAGAATGCCTAAATGTGTGGTTTAATTGGAATGTGTAATAGAAAAACGGAGAAAAATGGCTTGGTGAAAGTCGGGGTCGTTTAGGTCGAGTTTAGCATTTTCTCGTATTGCGTGTTGGCATTGTTTCGGGAGGCCATGGAAGCACTTTTAGTGTGATTATGGCGTTGGTTGGGTGTTTGGTTGATATAGTTGTAGTTCAAATGAGCAAAGGGGGAAATCGGGACTTTGCATGAATTCTAGGGTAAAGTAGGGTTTCGGGGTCTTTAGACGTGCCTTATGGTGACCTAGGAGGATTGGTGAAGTCGGTTTTCAAAACTCGTGGCTCGTTTGAAAGTAGTAGCGTTTTGAAAGTTGGGGTCATTTTTGGAATTTTGTGTGATTTCATAGTATATTGCTTATAGAATGTTTATAATGCTTATAGAATGTTTATATTGCTTATAGAATGCTTATAATGCCTATAGGATACTTGTTATTGCTTGATAAGGTTAATTGGTGTTGTTCTTGTTACTTGTTTGATTGTAAATGCTTGTTAATGCTTATTACGCTTGTTAGAGTTGATTATTGATTGAAATGTTTATCAATTGTTGAGAATGCTTGATATCGCTTGCTCATCGCCTTGTATCGAGTCTTGCATTGCATAGTGTCTCGCGCGTGAGTGATGGGCCTCTCTGGGTAGCCTCGGGTTGCCAGTGTTGGTTGCTCTAGCTCCGCTGCTATTCCCTTTCTCGCTTGGGTTGCCTCCCAGGGAGATTTGGGTCGTAGAATTGATGGATACTTCCGGGGTATTCCAAACTGGTGTTATAAGGTAGTTTGGGCCGGCGCGTCATCGTTAATGTCATCGGAATAGTGATCGGTACATTACTCGCTCGAGTGATCCATAGCCTTCAAAGTGTGATATAGCTTTGATTGGTTGTGTTAATGCTTTTCTTAATTGTTTATTGTATTGTTATATATATTGAATGCCTTTTATTGATTGTATTGCTTAACTGTACCTATTTGCATTGCACGATCTTCTTTCTTTCCATCTCGATATCTATCTCGCCCTCACTGAGTATACGTGTTGTGTATACTCACTCCTCACCACCACATTTCAGGAAATGCCATGTTAGCTGGAAAGTTCGTGATTTCGTGAAAGTCCATGCTTGAAGGGTTGTCCTGCGTGCCTATGTGACTTGAGTTGTCAAAGTTGTAAAGTTGTATGCTTTTATGTATTATATGTATTTAATGTTAAAGGGGATGTAATTTAAGTTCATTAGATTATGTATTTAGTTAATATAGCTTAACTTCAATATATATTTGTAATGACAAAAAGGGAAAAAGATAGAAAGTCATGATAGTCTACTTTATGCAATAGGTTGGTGTAGTTTAATTGCTAAGCTTGAATTTATATTTACTTGTGAATTGCTTGTTGTGAATCGAGGCTCGGATGGCCTTGAGGTGGTTGAATGGTTGGACACGGTGTTGGTCCATTTATATGCTATTACAGGTTTTGCAATTTGCCTAGAAACAGGGGAGACTCTGTCCGTCTTTCCCTAAAATCTTGCCCGGGTTTGGATTTGGGTTGTGAATAGATCGATTGTTAGAACTCCCGGTCTCGAGAGGGATCGGGGTGTCACACAGGGTGTGTTGGGTCGTAAAATTTTCGGGGTACATCTGGAGTACACCCACTGGAGTGTTTGGGGTTTATGCGGGCACATTGATCAAGGTTCGTGGATCGTGATTGAAGATCAAGTGAATTTTTGAGTTTTTGGGGTTAAAGTGAATCGTATCCTTTTTAATGTGCGTCATTTTAGTGTTTATTGTCTCTTTTTTGTCATATTAATCGTTTAATAGGTTTACTTGTACATAATTGTTGCATTGCACGAATCCCCATATAAATGTTTCACGTATTCTATTCCCCTCCCTCACTGGGTATACATGATTGTGTACTCACTCCTCATTACCCACCTTTTAGGAAATGCCATGCTAGTAGGAAAGTTTGTGTTTACGTGATAGTTTGTGCCTGAAGAGTTACCTTAAGTGTTTTGTGGCTTGAGTTGTAAAAGTTGTAAAGTTTTACTTCCATGAATTATATATACTCGATGTATAAAGAAATGTAATTTAAGTTTAACTAGGTCATTAGAGTGGTATGATAACCTAATTTACGTAATAGGTTGGTAAGGTTTAAATTCATTGCATGTTCGTGCTTGTCTAAAGAAAAACAATTATGATAGCTATTGAATTTGGAAATGTATAATTGCTTGTGTTTGTTTGTTGAGAACCAAGGCTCGGATGGCCTTGAAGAGATGTTGAAAGTTTGGACACGGTACTGGTCCATTTATATTTTATTTGTAGGTTTTTGTTTGTCCTATAAACAGGGGAGACTCTGTCCGTTTTTTTCCAAATTTTGTGCCCGAGTTTGGATTTGGGTTGAGTATAACATGTTTAATAGAATTCCCGATCTCGTGAAGGGTCGGGGTGTTACATAATCTATTTCGTTTTGAGCTTAGCTTAGCTTTAGCTTTTATTAATTAGCCCTATATAACAACATTATATATGTATATTAGTTAAGTTAGCATTGCAATCAATCAAAAGAAAAAAAAAAGTCAACCGTGACATTATTTTAGGCAATGGCATAGGCATTAGTTTAGTTTAACTTTGGTTTCATCTTGTGAGACCCCATATTTTGCTTTATCTCGATTTGCATGCTTTACCTCGTTTTGCGTGAATTAACCTGTTTATGTGCTATATGACTTAGAATGTGCTTAATATGTGATTTATATTTCTAATACATGTTATATGTGCATTTATGAAATTTTCATCAAAAACAGAATCAGAAATTTTATCGTCGATTTTGGTGAATTGTACTTTTGAACACCTGTCTGCTAAAATTTTTACAGGGGTGTTTTAAACATCTTAAAACCTAGTCCTCTATTATTAATAGACCCATTTTTTATAAAAATTGATTCTGAAACAGAATAGTAATTTAAATAGACTTTTCGGGCGAAAAATAGTATTTTTGAGCAAAATAATGATTTCTTCTAAACCCGATTCTTGCATTAACTTTTGTTGACTTAGTATATATTAATATAATATATTTATATGTGGCATTAAATGATTTTAGATTAATTGTGCATTCAAAAGACATTTGAAAATAAATAATATGACTTTTCACATTCTTTTGCAAAAATCGCGTTTTAAGCCGATTCGAATGAAATTGTTTGAATGTAAAACTTCTTGCCACCTAAAAATAAACTACTTGAGATAGTTTAGGTGTTGCATAATTAATTTGAGCAAGAGTAGTCAAGAAAATGAATTAAAAGACAAGAAAATACTAAAAATAATTACTTTCCACATTTGGCTTTCTTTTATTTATTTGATCTTTGCTTAATATATCATCAACACACATTAAAAACAAAGAAAAACACCTCCAAAAACACGCAAAACCATGGTTCTTTGTAGGAGAAAGATGAAGGCATTTTCAAGGCTTTTCAAAGCATTTTTCACATAGATTTTACAATTCAAGTCCAAATCACTACATGGAAAGCTTGATTTCACTTGTTGGGCATCCATTCTACACATTTCTTGCATCAAAACACATCAAAGGTGAGATAAAAATTCTAGATCTCAAAAGTCATCTTTTATGTTTTTGCTTATAATTGGATTTTGAACCGTTAGAATGTTAATTTAAAGTTATATTATTGCTCAGTGCATGCTAGGGATCGTTTATGTGTATTACTACGAGATTTGAACCATTGTAGTGAAATTATTTATTTTTGGGTATTTAAAGTTGATAAATTGGCCATTTGATGATTTTCTTGAGTTGTTCTGGTTGGAATCGATTGCCGTCGATTTCTAAAAGTTTGTTACTTACGTGGTAACGCCGTTATAATGCTAAATTTTTGATTGCGATGTTTGGGTGAAAATCCAGAAATTTCTGCCTAGGTGCCTTGGGGTTTTGGGGTTGTTTGGGCTTGATTTTGATATGTCTTGGTTGGTTTCCAAGAGGACTAATGTAGTTGATTGAATGTGTGAGTATTAGAAACTAATTTGGAGTTGGTTGGATTAGTAGAATGTAACATATGATTAATTGAAGTTTAGGTTGTCTTTCTTTAAATTGTTGAATTGAGCCTTAGTTGAGTGGGTGTTATTTGAGTGATTGAATTGTGAGTTGTTGATGGTTAGACTAGGGTTAGATTACGTGTTTAATGCATGTTAAGTTGGATGGCTTACTTTGTCATTTAACTTAGTTGTTTGTTGTTTAATTGATTATTTGATGTTATATTGATGATAATTGATGATTATTGATGATTATTGATTAATGATTGATGAACCGGGAGATAGGCAATTCTGCTAGATTGTCCTCCTGTGAATGATGTTTATTATTATTGTCGAGTCTTGGTATGTGTGTGCCACATCTCGGGCAGCGTCGGGCTATCGGGTTGATAACGGCATGACTGCCAGAGACTACCTCCAGCTCGCATGACGGAGGTGTCATAGAGGGAGAGGCTAATGAGGTACCTTGGGTGCGTGAGTAATGGGGAGTTACAAGAAGAATGGTTAAGATCTTGATGGCATTTTGAGCTACACCAACTAGAGTATCCTTTATTGATTGGTCATTATAGTTATGTGTTCATATTGTTATTGATGTTTTATTGCGTGTTTACTGCTCAAAGGATCATTTCCAAGGAGTATAGTAAATACTATTAGAGATCTATTAGATCCTCACTGAGCTTGTTTTATATAAGCTCACTCTCTATTATTGCATGCATACAGGTGTTATTGAGCAAGATTACGGGTACGTGCCTCAGGAAGCTGAAAATGTGCCTTACGTGGAGGAGTCTTATGTGCAGGAGTCTTTGCCATGAGATTGTTTATAGTTATTGTAACAAGATGTATTGTAAAACCTACCTTAGTATGAAGACATATGTATGTTGACTTAGTAGTCTTTCTTTTGATCATGTTTAGATTACTAAGTTGTTTTTAATTTATTTTGCATTGTATACTAAAGTTAAGGTATTATGTTAGAACGAAGGCGTATAACTAAGAATGATTATTATATAATATGGTTATGTTGTTTGTGGTTAACTTAATTGAGGAGTTGATTGTTGGATGGTTGAGGAGTTTGGTTGTATGATATTCTGAGAGGTTGGTTTACAGCCTCAGTGACTTAATTACTGTCGTTATACTGACAAAATTTCCTTGCGTCCTGACTGATTATAGGTGGGGTCGAGTTGGGGCGTGACACATCTAGTCAGCAAAGAAAAGAAAATAAGTTGCTGGTCTTTTGCGAAGCTTAGCCGAAATGCAAGAAGAAAAAAAAATAAAAGCTCAAGAGACTCCATTGCCGTCGGCCAACAAGAAGGAAAAAGAAGGAAAAAAATTGCTAGCTTTCTCCATTTCAATCCAATCCAAGCTTGAATTTAGTTGTCTAGAGCTTCTACTAACCTTCTTCTACAAGTTTGGTGAGGGATTTCATCACAGTTGTTGCATTTTTAATAAGTTTTATATTATGTTAAATTTTTATATTTGTAATATATTGCTTATAAATGCCTATCTATGCTTGAATTAACTTTTATAATGATCATAGAACATTCTTTGATAGTTATTTAGAGACTTTTATGGCTAGAAATGGTAGAAGGAATTTAGAGAAGATGATGAATAGTAAAAATTGGGATTTTGCAAATCCTTGTGTTCTAGCTTAATTTATTGCTATATAAGCGTGATTTGGGAGTTGTTAAACCTAGATTAGAGCCCCTAATATTTTGGAATTGCTAGGATTGCTAAAACTTTAATTTAAAGTTAAATAACGGACACTATTCAATCAGGATCATCGAATTGGGACCTGATTCTCGATTTGACAATTTTTTGGGACCCTAGAGATGCTAAAATGGTTATTCAATAAAATTTATTGAATTCTGAGAATGTTGAAAATTAAGGTCTTAATTGCGTTTAAAATAAAAACCAATTGATGTAAGGTTCTGTGGTAAGGTTTAAGGTGTTAAATAGTCTTAAATATGTAGGATAGAGCTTAAACACTTTTATGGCGCTAAATTAATGTGCGGGTAGGGTAGTTGTAGTTCAAAGTGACTAAGAAGCAACTAGGGCTTTTGTAGTAAATGTAATTAAAAGTAAGCTTTCATAATTTGTAGGAGTGTCATAAAGTGTAGTTAAAGGAATGGAAAGATTAGTTTGGGGTTAGCTTAGGTTTCACTTAGTATGAGCTTGACTTGGACTTAAGAGTCTAGTTATGAACCATAGTAATAATTGTTGATAATTGAATTTTAATTGATTAGATAAGTGTTTAATTGTATTTGTATAGTATATTCATCTATTTGGAGAGGTTTGTAAATTGGACTACATGTTTATTTGTTAAAGACTGGGTTAACATGCTTATATCTTGATTATATTGTTTATATTGTTTGTTAATTGTATTGTTTATGTGATGTTATGATTATGACTTTTATACTAGACTACTTGAATGATTACTTGGATTGTATGTTAAGTTAAAGTATATAAAATGTGACATTTTACTAAGGATAGAATTCTAACGAATATTGTATGCTAATTAAGTAAACTAAAAGTTAGTTAACCTAGTTAGATAATTAATGATTGTTGTAGTTAAAGAGTAATTGAAGTAATGTTTGACCTTATGTTCAAGGTGATTGGGAATGATATGAAGCCAAAACTTGCATCATGGAGCTTGGTAGAGGTGAGAGAGTTTTTCATCCTTTTGTGTATATTAGTTTATTTTTTTGCTCGTAGATTATGTGATTTAGTATAACTGTTAAAGTAGTGTGTGCTTATTGATTGCCATATTGTGAGCAATGACAACCTACTTTGTTATTCCTCAGTTATATTTTTATTGGTTATCTTATCTATTATCATTTTGAGTGCATTGTATCGTGGTTACGCAACTATTTGGGCGTGGTAGTGTTGGAGGAAGCCGGGCAGCATCGAACTTGCCGGTATACCTTGGCTACCATGGTTGCCCAGTCCCTCTCTCGCTTGGGCCCTAAGTCCTTAGAGAGTTGGGTCGTAGGATATTCGGGGTACATTTGGAGTACACCCATTTTGGAGTTATAAGGTGGTATACTGGCTTATCATTATCATTGACATTATCATCTTGAGATTTATGTTCGTGGTTTGTGGTACAAGTTCAAAGTCTACTGGTATTCCTTATTGTGTAACTCTCGCTTAGGCCCTAAGTCCTTGAGGAGTTACCTTATATCCTTTTTATATGTACCTCTCGCTTGGGTCCTAAGTCCTTGGAGAGTTACATATGAGTGTACTCTTATTTATGTGATATTAAATTCATGAAATTGATTGGTTTACTTGTGACTGTGTAATACCCATAAGATTGCCTTAATTGTCCTTGATTGCTTTTATGTTGTTATTTTCTGAGTTTAGCTACCTAAATGTGTTATTTGGCTTTACTGTTTGAGTGAGTATTTATTATGTTACCTGATTATAGGATTTATACACATTGCACGAAAACCTTTGCAAAAAAAAACTCATCGACTTTATGTTCCCTCTCTCACTAGGCAAACGTGTTTAGTATGTTCACTCCCTCTTTCTAACCATTTCAGGTTCGATGCCTTTGGAGTCTGGGAAAAAGGAAGCTCGAGAGTCTTTTTGATTAGATGTTCTAGTCTTAGTTAACTATTCTATGTAAATTTGTGATAGTCATGTTTCTCTTGAGGCATGTATGCCTTGTATTGTATATGTTGGTTGTATTAAGAAATGTAATATGAAATTAGAGTCTCGTATGAATTGATAGTTAGTAGTGGGCTTGTAATAACTTTTATTGCCTTACGTTTTTACGTAGTGGTTTGCATATTTGTATGGTTTAGTGGAAGGTGGTTGGTGGACTTAAAATATAAGAAAGGTAGATAGAGAATACTATAGTGGTATGATAAGTGAATTATTATCATAGACGTTCAACAATTAATGAATGCATGCTTGTATGTTATAGTTTGTGGTAGTAGCAGGGCTTGGATGACCAAAAGGATTGAAGAATGTTGTGATGTTGAAAGTTGGGATTGGGTATGAGTAGTGGTTTATAGCTTTGTAGCTATTTCTTCTAAGTGCAGGTATCCAGTTAGGCCTTAAAACAGGGAAAACTTCGTCCGTTTTTCCTTGTTTTTCGTGACCTTGGGCTTTGGATCGGTACTCCGATCTCGTGAGAGTTTAGGGTATTATAAGTGGTATCAGAGCTTAGTTAGCTCTCATCCAGGACGGGGTCCTCGGTCTGTTGGGTAACGAACCTCGAGTACGTGTATGTGAAGTATGTTTTGAATAGGTGTGTGCTTGAATAAAAATGTGTTTCTATGTGATTGTTTATGTGAAATATGAAGAATGTGTTAGATGTGCAATTATATGACTATGTGTGCCTCTATGTGGTACATTTGTTAATATATATACCTTATATGTTTTCCACTGCATGCATACATATATTATCCCTTTGAAAATGGTAAGTAAACACTCCCCCTATAGAGAAAGTCGAAAACGGGTCTCCGGAAAATGCGGACCAACAGAAAGAAGGAACAATTGATCATATGCTTATTCATTAATCTTATGCGACATTCTTTCTGGCATTCTTCATCGGATCTTCATATTCAGGTACTCTTATTTGGGAATTTTATTCGGTATTTTCTCGGGGATCCCTATTGTTATATTCATATGATAATCCATAGTTGTACAAACATATGGAATTCTTACTTAGTACCTGGATGTTCTACTTTGGTTCTTGGTATTCTCCATTGGCATTTTTCTTCAGAGATATTATCGGAATTCTTATATAGATTCAGAATTGGTGATCTTAATAGTAGTCTTTATTTGGCTCCTCACTCTGGATTTTCTTATGTGGTGTTCTCGTTGGTATGCATACAAGGATTGTTGTTGCTACTCTTATCAACATTCGAGAGTGATGGTTTCCTTTGGGAATTTCTATATGAAGGCTTTTATTGGTGCATCCCCTCGATACACCTTCTTGGTATCTTCTGTGGTATTCATATTCGAGGCTCTTATTCAGGGAGTTTAGAGTATTTATATGGAGATTCTTTTGAAAGAAGAATTGTGCGGACGCAATTGTTTGAAGGAGGGGAGAGTGTAACACACGGACCTAGCTTATAGACATTTTATTAATTTGTATATATTCATTTCATTAAATTGTACAATTCTTGAAAAACGTGCCACGATAACTGTTTTCATTCATTTAAATTATATTCAATTGACTTCCCCGAAATAATTATTTTATTTATTAGAATATATTTTACTAACAATTTAAAATGATTTAATTTCACTATTTGAATGTGAAACCCGAACCCATGAATAATTATTTTTATTGTTATCACCATTTGTATTTATTTAAATTATATTTAATTGATTTACATAAAGTAATTGATTTATTATTTTCATTATCTGTATTTATTTAATTTATATTTAAATGATTTGCCCAGGACAATTACTTTATTATTTTATTTATTAAAATTATCTTACCTGCCTTTTTAATTAATTCATTTTAATGTTCAAACGGGAAGCCGGGCCCGGACCTGAACGAGCTGGATTATTTTTAATATTAATTACAATTATTTAAATTGGATTTAAAAGAGTTATTAAAAATGATTATCTTATGTTTGTTATTTATTTACATTTAATTGATTTAAACTTCCCAAGTCCGGAGTTGATTTTTTTTTAATTTATTTATTTTATCTGATTTCATAATTGCCTTACGTGAATTATTCTATGTGTTCGATCAGTGTTCCTCATGTGAATTGCATGCCTGGGAGGGTAGAATTAGGGTTTCGATATTCGTTCAGACTTAGATTTTATTTTATTCCGGGCCTAGTTTCATTTCGTACGGGCTTAGTTAATTTTCTGCTCGGGCCTAGTCTATTTCGTTTTGTGCTTAGCTTAGCTTTAGCATTTATTAATTAGCCCTATATAACAATATTATATATGTATATTAGTTAAGTTGGCATTGCAATCAATCAAAAGAAAGAAAAAAAAAAAACGTCAACCGTGACATTATTTTAGGCATTAGTTTAGTTTAACTTTGGTTTCATCTAGTCAGCAAAGGAAAGAAAACAAGTTGGTGGTCTTTTGTGAAGCTTAGCCTAAATGCAAGAAGAAGAAAAAAATAAAAGCTCAAGAGCATCCATTGCGTCGGCCAACAGGAAGGAAAAAGAAGGAAAAAATTGCTAGCTTTCTCCATTTCAATCCAATCCAAGCTTGAATTTAGTTGTCTAGAGCTTCTACCAACCTTATTCTACAAGTTTGGTAAGGGATTTCATCTTAGTTGTTACATTTTTAATAAGTTTTATATTATGTTAAAGTTCTTAAATTTGTAATATATTGCTTATAAATGCCTATCTATCCTTGAATTAGCTTCTATAATGATCATAGAACATTCTTTGATAGTTATTTAGAGACTTTTATGGCTATAAATGGTAGAATGAATTTGGGGATGATGATGAATAATAGAAATTGAGATTTTGCAAACCCTTGTGTTCTAGCTTAATTTATTGCTATATAAATGTGATTTGAGAGTTGTTAAACCTAGATTAGAGCCTCTAATAGTTTGGAATTGCTAAGATTGCAAGAACTTTAATTTAATATTAGATAACGGGCACTATTCACTCAGGACCATCGAATTGGGACCCGATTCTCGATTTGACAATTTATTGGGAACCTAGAGATGCTAAAATGATTACTTGATAAAATTTATTAAATTACGAGAACGTTGAAAATTAAGGTCTTAATTGTGTTTAGAATAGAAACTGATTGAAGTAAGGTTCCGTGGTGAGGTTTAAGGTGTTAAATAGTCTTAAATATGTAGGATAGAGCCTAAAACACTTTTATGGCGCTAAATTAATGTGCGGGTAGGGTAGCTGTAGTTCAAAGTGACTAAGAGGCAACTAGGGCTTTTGTAGTAAATGAAATTAAAAATGCGCTTTCATGATTTGTAGGGGTGTCATAAAGTGTAGTTAGAGGAATGGAAAGATTAGTTTAGGGTTAGCTTGGGCTTCATTTAGTATGAGCTTGACTTGGACTAAAGAGACTAGTTAAGAACCATAGTAATAATTGTTGATAATTGACTTTTAATTGATTGGATAAGTATTTAATTGTATTTGTGTAGTATATTCATCTATTTGGAGAGGTTCGTAAATTGGACTACATGTTTATTTGTTAAAGACTGGGTTAACATGCTTATATCTTGATTATATTGTTTATATTGTTTGTTAATTGTATTGTTTATGTGATGATATGATTATGACTTTTATACTAGGCTACTTGAATGATTACTTGGATTGTATGTTAAGTTAAGGTATATAAAATGTGATATTTTACTAAGGATAGAATTCTAATGAATATTGTATGCTAATTAAGTAAACTAAAAGTTAGATAATTAATGATTGTTGTAGTTAAAGAGTAATTGAAGTAATATTTGACCTTATGTTCAAGGTGATTGAGAGTGAAGTGAAGCCAAAACTTGCATCCTGGAGCTTGGTAGAGGTGAAGAAGTTTTTCATCCTTTTGAGCATGTTAGTTTATTTTCTTGCTCGTAGATTATGTGATTTAGTATAACTGTTAAAGTAGTGTATGCTTATTGATTGTCATACTATGAGCGAGGACAACCTACTTTGTTGTCCCTCGATTATGTGTTTATTGGTTATCTTATCTATTATCATTTTGAGTGCATTGCATTGTGGTTGCGCAACCATTTGCCATCGAGCTTACCGGTATGCCTCGGCTACCATGGCTGCCTAGTCCCTCTCTCACTTGGGCCCTAAGTTCTTAGAGAGTTGGGTTGTAGGATATTCAGTGTACATCCGGAGCACACCCATTTTGGAGTTATAAGGTGGTATGCCGGCTTATCGTTATCATTGACATTATCATATCGAGATTTATGTTCGTGGTTCGTGATTCGTTATTCAAGGTTCGTGGTTCGTGGTACAAGTTTAAGGTCTACTAGTATTCCTTATTGTGTAACTCTCGCTTGGGCCCTAAGTCCTTGGGGAGTTACCTTATATCCTTTTTATATGTACCTCGGTTGGGCCCTAAGTCCTTAGAGAGTTACATACGAGTGTACTTTTATTTATGTGATATTATATTCGTGAAATTGATTGGTTTTCTTGTGACTGTGTGATACCCATAAGATTGCCTTACTTGTCCTTGATTGCTTTTATGTTGTTATTGTCTGAGTTTAGCTACCTAAATGTGTTACTTGGTTTTATTGTTTGAGTGAGTATTTATTATGTTACTTGATTATAGGATTTGTACGCATTGCAGGAAAACCTTTTAAAAAAAAAACTCCACGACTTTATGTTCCCTCCCTCACTGGGCATACATGTTTAGTATGCTCACTCCCTCTTTCTAACCATTTCAGGTTCGATGCCTTTGGAGTCTGGGAAAAAGGAAGCTCGAGAGTCTCTTTGATTAGATTTCTAGTCTTAGTTAACTGTTCTATGTAAATTTATGATAGTCATGTTTCTCTTGAGGCATGTGTGCCTTGTATTGTATATGTTAGTTGTATTAAGGAATATAATATAAAATTAGAGTCTCGTATGAATTGATAGTTAGTTGTGGGCTTGTAATGACTTTTATTGCCTTACCTTTTTACTTAGTGGTTTTCATGCTTGTGTGGTTTAGTGGAAGGTGGTTGATGGACTTAAAATATAAGAAAGGTAGATAGAGAATATTAGAGTGGTATGATAAGTGAATTATAATCATAGACCTTCAACAATTAATGAATGCATGCTTGTATGTTATAGTTTGTGGTAGTAGCAGGGCTTGGATGGCCAAAAGGATTGAAGAATGTTGTGATGTTGAAAGTTGGGATTGGTTGTGAGTGGTGGTTTATTGCCTTGTAGCTATTTCTTCTAAGTACATGTATCTGGTTACGCCTTGAAATAGGGGAAACTCCGTCTGTTTTTTCTTATTTTTCGTGACCTTGGGCTTTGGATCGGGGATCCAGTCTCGTGAGGGATCAGAGTGTTACATGATATGTATATATGCCTAGTGACTAAATCACAGGAATAATATGAATCACTTACAAATCCAGAAAACAAGCCTAGATTCTTTTGCAAAGTTTAAACTTGATTTCATGTAATTAACATAATCAACACATATATATAAAGAATATATGTTATCAAGAGCTAGTATAAAGATATACCTCTTGAAGACAATCCATGAATCCCAAGTTTTGAACACTTGATGAAGACAACTTATGTAATGACCCCAAACCCGACCCTTCTCAAGATTAGGTCTGAGTCTACGCTCGTTGTCGTTGCGGTCTCATATAAATCATTTTCTACAACATTAAGAGGAATAAAATATAAAGAACTATTCAATAACTAGCTTTTATACAACAGTTTAAGTACAAATGGAAACTACTCTGCTGCTTTACAAACTAGAGTTTCAACAATAACTACCCTTTTCTACCCAAGAGTAATACAAGTAAACTTCAGCCTTTACAACTTGGATTATACACCAGAACATGACAGACAAGGAACTTTGAGCACGCAATCAAACAACTTTGGCACATAATAACAACGTCCATTTCAAGCTAAACTTCACTTGCAAGGGGGGAAAGAAAGAGGGTGAGCTCTTTGAAAGCTCAGTGAGGATGAAATAGGAAAGGTTTGAAAACATTTTGGGCTTTTGAAAACCATGATGCAATGCATTACAAATAACATTAACTCAATGTCCATATATGATAAACGATAAGGTACAATAATATATCACGTTGCAAGGGATACAATTTGATATCACTTCTGCTGAGGTGGCTAGCCTCGAATCATGTATACAACTTCTTATCTCTCACGATAGGGTACTCCGGATTGTATCTGAAATCTATGACCTAACTCTTCAAGGGTGGAATACTAAGCAAGAGAGGGAATAGGACCACGATAGTCACGGAAGCACCGGTAAGCCCTATACCGCCCGACGTTCGTGAACGCTATCGTGTCTGAGGTTGCAACCCGCGATAGAACACACGCATGCACAAGTAGTTGTACAACACACAATTGATAGCATTTTTTTGCAATTTATGATCACGTAATTCGAAACACACAAGTGGAGAACAACGAAAAAGGTTATCCCCATACAAGCAAATAATAGATCATAATCTACAATCACTCATTGTTGTCACTTAAAATGATAAATTTCATAAACCTCATTGCAGTTGATAACTAATGGATAACCAACAGTAAAAGTGGATAACAATATACATATGCTAAAAGTAGATAATTATATATATATGATACAAACTAAGTAAATTCAAGTTGTCTCCTGGAAATTTAGTAACCTTAGCTAGTTAAGTCAATTGAAATCTTATTTAATTAAATGCTCTCTGAACAACTTCAAATAAGTTTACATCATTAAAGAAAACTAAACATTTATTTAGAATACATTATTTAGTTCTTAGAATCTTAAACTAATACTCCGATCTCTCCAACTTATAATTTCTAGTTCAATGATTAAATTTTTCAGTAGTATTTCTTTTTATATAATCCAAATTTAGAGTAAAGCCTATTTAGCAGGTAACAACAATTTATTTAACCGCATGTTAGACTTATAACCAATTAATTTAACCTACTAGTAACATTTACTTTCAGATTCCAGACACCTTCAATCCAACAGTAAATTCGTTACTACTACAGATTAACTCCATGATAATTAAATTAATTCTCAGTGTCTCCACTTAATAAACTAACAGTTTTACTATTAAACTATAATCCAACTAGTTACACTTACTAGTATCAATTCCCTTCAAATCTAGTTAAGATAAAATCTAGATAATTCAGTAATTAAAACCTATACTACCCCTCGTTCAATAAATATATGAGGTATATTTATACGGGTAACAATTAAACACAATTTTTATAAATTTACTTTAGTATGACCATATGTATATATATAGCTAAGTATACAGCTCATACAGGACAAACCATTTTAGCATAATTTCTGTGATACAACTTACATGTATTTATGAATGAAGATTCCTCACATTTACAGATAGTGTATAAATTTATAAGTTATTAACTAACATATTATACATATGGTCAACTTTCACGAGGTATAAGTTACTAACAAACACAAATAATTAACTCATATGAATAAACACGAGTTTATGAAAATTTTCCTCACCTTGCTGCTAGTTAAGCTATGGTATGTATGCAATATATATATATATGATAGACTTTATATAGAGGTAAGCTCTTATTTTGTGTGTTTTATCCACTACCGAATGTGATAGACTTTATATAGAGCTATGGGTTGATCTTTGATTGGATGAATGTAGCATCGGAAATGATTAAAACTGATGAGCTATGATTTCGACTTTAGGTGGCGTTAGTTGATAGTCCTTATAATTCTCTAGTACACATGCAAGAAGCCAGTGACGCATGATGTGTTGCTGACTAAGGGCTTTCCTTGTTTGCTTCTTGATGATATTTCAGTGCTTAGCAAATTAGCACAGGCTATTACACCAGTGATGATGACTTAGCATTGGTAGGTTATAATGATTTTGGCAAAGCGGTGCAACAAGAATTGAATTTGGTTTGTAGGCTGCAGCGTTTTGGTGGCATAATATTAGGCTATATGGTGATGATGTGTTGGATAGCCCAAGTAACCATGCAGGGTTTTGTTGATGAGTAGGATGGACTATAAAGATAGGCGATGAAGGACGAATTAGCACGACTAAACTTGGGATGAGGCCATGTGTTCATGCGTGGTTAAACTACTTATTCGCTTATTATGTGGTAATGATATCAGCTGGGGACAACAATAACTTAAGTTGGATCGTGTGAATGGTGAGGTGTTGGTTAGGCTATAGAGTTATTTGATAATAACATAAATAATGTCATGAACAACGAACAAATCTTATTCGAGAGCTAGTGAACCTTACTTAAGTGCTATTTTTAATATTTAATCGAAGGAATAATATGAGCTAATACTTTTAACTAATTTATTTAAAATCATTCAGCAGCAGTCCTAATGATCCTAAGTATATTTCTAAGTTTTAATATTCTTGTTAGATTAGATTACTTAATTAATATACTAGCCTTTTATTTTTTATAAGTTAAAATTGCTATATTTATTTTTATCAAATAACAGTATTCCTATGTGTTCTTTATATGCTTATATAGGCTACCCTAGTTCTGTAATTCACAACTTCTAAGCCATATCCCGGTAAGTTCTATATCCTACCACCGAATCTTATTCAATGGCTAACGAATTTGGTAGGCTTAATATTTTATTCCAATGAAAAGTAATATTCAATATTCCTAATTTTATTTATAAACACCTAATAAACCCTAGTATTTCCTAATTATAAAATTAATTAACTAGTATACTAATTTCCTTCTTTCATTTCGGAAGTTAGGATTAGATTGCTATATAATTATTGCCTAGTCATTATATCATTATCATTTCCTAGTAAACCCTAACTAAGATAATGAATCAAGCTAAACCATGCTTTAAAACTATGTAAGTTATTTGAATGAAAAATAAAACACTAAATTTAATATTTCTAACTTTTACCACTCAAACTACTCAAATGCATTTACCAAGTTAACCCCACTTTTTAATTGAAATGAATGCTTAGTTTGTTATTCTGGGCTTTATATA
The DNA here is from genome assembly GCA_037974665.1 of Ehretia macrophylla. Lineage (NCBI taxonomy): Eukaryota > Viridiplantae > Streptophyta > Magnoliopsida > Boraginales > Ehretiaceae > Ehretia > Ehretia macrophylla. Next base: position 26,866,628 of record CM075769.1, read on the forward strand.
TTTTTCAAATTTAAATTAATTCTTAACATAGGAACTATGAACACTGATCACATAGTATAATATTATTATAAATATTTCCTAGCTAACATATTAATGCTCGGAGACTGTGTACGGAGCCTCACATTCTCTCTCTCTCTCTCTCTCTCTCTCTCTCTCTCTCTCCCCCCTCCCCCCCCCCCCCCCTTCCCCCTCCCCCTCCCCCTCCCCCCTAATAAAAATTGCGTCCTCGCAATTTACTTACCTACTTACTAATATATTTCTTGGGTACCACCATGGTCGAGACTTACTAGATGAAAGCTCAGCAGATGGATCTACCTGTGTAACGAGCTTCATTTCTTCCTTACATGTTTTGTACTGTTATCAAGTTTTCCAATAATAAATTTTCTAGATCCAAGATACTTCATGTTAATTATCTAAGGGTAAGGTTCTTATATGTTATCACACCGATTCTTATTATGTGTCCTATCAAGACTTGTTGCGACTATAGAAGTTACTATGTAGTATTATACCTATTCGTCATGCAGATAACCTAAACATATCATTCTTTCAACATTTACCTTTTGAAAGGTTTAACAGTGTGAATGTAAGTAAATCTAAATCCTATAAGCTACTATGTACTTACTAAGCCAACTTATACTCTAAATATAATATTAAGTGATGTGATGCACAATGAATATACCCTACCTATTACTAAATTTCACACAAGTTTATCAAAGAAAACACGAAACATCAATGCACATTAGTTAATTCATCTAGAACACACAAGGCATATTGAACAAGTTTACATGAAACACATAAGCATATAATTATCTAACATATTCTTCATAAAACTTCTACCCAAAGACCAGGGGTTCTAGACCCGGCTTATGCATAGCTAATGAGCTAAGCTCTGATACTACCTGTAATGACCCCAAACCCGACCCTTCTCAAGATTAGGTCAGAGTTTGCACTCGCTGTCGTTGCGGTCTCATGTAAATAATTTTCTACAACATTAAGAGGAATAAAATATAAAGAACTATTCATTAACTAGCTTTTATACAGCAGTTTAAGTACAACAGGGTGTTACAAAAGTTATACCACCACCCGAAACATGGAAACTACTCTGCTGCTCTGCAAACTAGGGTTTCAACAATAACTACCCTTTTATACCCGAGAGTAATGCAAGTAAACTTCAGCCTTTACAATTTGGATTATACACCAGAACATGACAGGCAAGGAACTTCGAGCACGCAATCAAACAACTTTGGCACATAATAACAACGTCCATTTCAAGTTAAACCTCACCTGCAAGGGGGGAAAGAAAGAGGGTGAGCTCTTTGAAGGCTTAGTGAGGATGGAATATGAAAGGTTTGAAAACGTTTTGGGGCTTTCGAAAACCATGATGTGATACATTACAAATAACATTAACTCACTGTCCATATACGATAAACAATAAGGTGTAATAATATATCACGTTGCAAGGGATAAAATTTGATATCACTTCTGTTGAGGTAACCGACCTCGAATCACGTATACAACTTCTTATCTTTCTCGATAGGGTACTCCAAACTGTACCCGAAATCTACGACCCAACTCTCAGAGGGTGGAATGCCAAGCGAGAGAGGGAGTAGGACCACGATAGTCACGGGAGCACCGGTAAGCCCTATGTCGCCTGGCATTTGTGAACGCTATCGTGCCTGAGATTGCAGCCCCCGATAGAACACACGCATGCAAAAGTAATCATATAACAGACAATTGTTAGCATTTTTTTGCAATTTATGATCACGCAATTCGATAAACACACAAGTAGGGAGCAACGAAAGAGATTGTCCCCGTACAAGCAAATAATAGATCGTAAGCTACAATCACTCATTGTTGCCACTTAAAATGATAAATTTCATAAACCTCATTGCAGTTGATAACTAATGGATAACCAACAGTAAAAGTGGATAACAATATACATATGCTAAAAGTAGATAATTATATATATATGATACAAACTAAGTAAATTCAAGTGGAAATAAAAATCATGTTTCCTGGAAATTCAGTAACCTTAGCCAGTTAAGCTAATCGAAATCTTATTTAATTAAATGCTCTTTGAACATCTTCAAATAAGTTTATCATCATTAAAGAAAACTAAACATTTATTTAGAATACATTATTTAGTTCTTAGAATCTTAAACTAATACTTCGATCTCTCCAACTTATAATTTCTAGTTCAGTGATTAAACTTTTCAGTAGTATTTCTTTTTATTTAATTCTAATTTAGAGTAAGGCCTATTTAGCAGGTAACAACAGTTTATTTAACCACATGTTAGACTTATAACAAATTAATTTAACCTACTAGTAACATTTACTTTCAGACTTCCAGACACCTTCAATCAAACAGTAAATTCATTAATACTACAGATTAACTCCAGGAGAATTAAATTAATTCTAAGTGTCTCCACTTAATAAACTAACAATTTTACTATTAAACTATAATCCAACTAGTTACACTCACTAGTATCAATTCCCTTTAAATCTAGTTAAGATAAAATCTTGATAATTCGGTAATTACAACCTATACTACCTTTTGTTCAATAAATACGTGAGGTATATTCATATGGGTAACAATTAAACACAGTTTTTATAAATTTACTTTACTATGACCATATGTATATATATAGCTAAGAATACAGCTCATAAAGGACAAACCATTTTAGCATAATCTCTGTGATACAATTTACATGCATTTATAAAAGAACATTCCTCACATTTACAGATAATGTATAAATTTATAAGTTACTAACTAACATATTATACATATGGTCAACCTTCAGAAGCTATAAGTTAATAACTAACACAAATAATTAACTCATATGAATAAACACGAGTTTATGAAAATTTTCCTCACCTTGCTACTAGTTAAGCTATGGTTTGTATACAAATATATATATATATATGTGTGTGTGTGTGTGTGTGTGTGTACTAGCTCTTATTTTGTGTGTTTTATCCACTACCGAATGTGATAGACTTTATATAGAGCTATGGGTTGATCTTTGATTGGATGAATGTAGCATCGGGAATGATTAAAACTGATGAGCTATGATTTCGACTTTAGGTGGCGTTAGTTGATAGTCCTTGTGACGCCCGAGAACATTGCCATGATTCATTAATTGTTTCATCTACTGTTTGTACATTTTCACTATCCATTTACTTGTTGTTTTCCTTGGTTACTATTCATTACGTTTTCCAACTATCTATTTTCTTCGAATTAGTATTTTTCTTAAATCATATTAATTGTTATAGGAATGAGAAAAATGTGCATTTGAGCTTAAAGCGATATGAGCCTTCGTTTAGAAAATGATTTGTTAAAGCTAATGAATAGTTTTATGTATGAAACATTATGTTTTAGTTAGCTAACTTAATTTATGCGCATTAGACTCGTTTTTAAGTTGACTAGGCTCATTTTAGTAGGCAATAAACTCACCAACTTGATCCCCCCCCTTTTAAATACTCAACATATACACATATTAAGCTCATAAAACAAAAACAAAACAAAAAAAGAGAGCATGGTGAAAACACTGTAGCAAATCCGAAAATAGCATACAAAGAGAAATAGAGTTTTTTTGCTCAACAAATCCTCATTCCAAGCCAAGCCAAGCTAGGTGCAAATGGTTTAGGGTGTCTACTAGCCTCCTAGGAGCTTCTACGCGCAATAGGTGAGAGATTTCATACCTATTTTTGCATTTCAAAAATGTGATGACTTTTTTGAATTTCTTGTTTTGCGCTTAAATGCTATTGCAATGCTCAAATATGCTTATGTATGTTATATATAAGTAGTAGAGACCTAATTTATGCTATTGTTTCGTAGTTTAATTGATTGAAATTGCTCGTTGAATATTTGGCATGAATAGTGACAGGAATGTTAGCGTTTTGTGAAATTCGACTTTATAGCTTGAATCAATGATCCTAATAGGTGCTTCAGATGTTAATGAAAGTAGTGTAAAGACCCTATAACACTTAATTCCTCATACGCTAGCAAAAGAAAGAAATAGCCGACTTTTAGAAATGGGTTTCGGGGTTATCGCGAATCCGAGTTGAATTGGCCTCCACATTTAGTAATCCTAGGCTATTTAGGACCTAATTAAGCTTTTCTAGCCTCCATTTGAGTCCCGGATGAGGTACGTGTAGTACAAAGTCAAAAGAGGAAAATTGGGGCTTTAGTGTTAAACGTGGGTATTTGGGCAACTTTGAAGGTCCTAAGGGTGTCTAATGGTTTAACTAGAAGCATAAAATAGACCACTCACGAATCTAGAACCATAACATGAGTTTGGAAGAAAAACGGTTTGAGTTACAAAGGGGTTTTGGGCCAAACGTGAATCCGAGTGAATTTGGTTGATATATTTGGTGTTATTAGGGTAAGTAGGGACTAAATGTGCTTTCCTAACTCTTAGTTGAGCTTTGATTAAGATACTTGTAGTACAAATGCACAAAGGGATAATCGGGGCTTTTGTGGTTAATACGGGTTAATGAATTATTTAAAGGGTTCTAAGTGTGGCATAATGTGTAACTAGAATATTAGAATAGTTAGTTGGTGAATCTTGAGTCATAGCCTTCGGTTTGGAGTTAAATGACTTAGGATAACAAAAGGGAAACTCGGGGTTTTCATGCTTAGCCTTTAAATTAGCTTTGGTGCTTGTATATCTTGCCTTTATATGTTATTGTTTGGCATTTGTGAGCATTTCGTGAAGTTTCATGATCATCGGACATTGACCCCTTAGTGTTCGTATAGTTATTTTCATATTTAATGCTTATAACTTGTTATAATGTTTATATTACTTGTACTTTGTTAAGATTAAATTGTAATAAACATTGTATGCTAAGTGAGTAGGACTATAAGGATAGCTCATCTAGTTATATGATTATTTATTGTTGTAAATAAGAGTAATTAAAATTTATAACTTATAATCTTAACTTGATGGTATTTGATACTTTTAATATCTTCTATATTGACTAATGATATGGTAAGGTGAACCTTGTAGTTCAATTGTGTGTGGGTTATGAACTTGTGTGAATAAGTGATCATAAGTCTAGCTTCTAATGTTGTAAGGTTGAGTTAAGTAAGAGTTAAGTTAGAATTGATATAGTTAATTGCTAAACTTATATGAACACCCTAGGGTTGTATCCTTGAGCTAATTCGGGAAAGTTGAAGTAAATCGCAGCTATTCTCATGCGTGCTTGGCTTAATTCCAGGTGAGGGAGACTTCATCCTTATGTGCATAATAATTTACTTACTTGTAGTTAGATTATGTGCACTTATTGTCTAATTATTGTGTGTGAGGGAAATCTACTTTGTTGTCCCTCAATCATGTGTTTATTGATGTATTCTATTGTTATCATTTTGAGTGCATTGCATCGTGGTTGCGCAACTATTTGGGCATAGTAGTGTCGTGAAAATCGCGCAGCATCAGGCTTGCCTGTATACCTCGGCTACCATGGTTACCCAGTCCCTCTCTAGCTTGGGATGCCGCCCAGGGAGAGTTGGGTCGTATGATTTTGGGATACATCCGGAGTACACCCATTTTGGAGTTATAAGGGGATGCCGGCTTATCAATAACAGTGCCCTTATTACATCGGGATTTTAGTTCGTGGCTCGTGGTTCGTGATTGAAGAATAAGTGAAATCCTTTTTAATGTGTGGTAACTTGTTATTTTGATTGTTCCTTAGTTGTTTTAAATTCCTATTGAGTTATCTACTGCATTGCACATCCATGGTAGACCTTATCCCTCACTGAGCAATTGTGATTGCTTATACCTTGCTAAACATGTTTCGGGTGGCGCAGTTGGAAGAATGGCCTTGGTTGTTGTGTGCTATTGCTTGAGATTGGAGTGTTTGCCTGCTAAATTGTGGAAGATTTTGCTTGTATTATGTCTTGTTCTGATTTGTGCCTATAGGTTTGTATATATATTTGGAGTTGTTGAAGAATTGTAATAGTTAGGTTAATGTATGGCTTGAATGGTAGATTGTAATAGTTTATCCTTACTTTCCTTTATGCTGCTTTCTTGTGTGTTAATGAAAGTTAATAGTTGTTTAGCTTTAGTTCATAAGAAATTCTAATGGTTAATACAGAATGGTATGATAATCAGATTAAAAGAGACAAGGTTTTAAGGATGGTTAAATGCATACTTGGGTGTGTTTTCTATGTCTTGCTTAAGGCTCGGATAGCCTTGAAGTTGGGATTTTTTAAATAGAAATGATGTTCCTATTGTTTTGTGGCTTGTATTGTATGTTTACAGATTTTTAGAATGTCCACGGTACATGGGAGATTATGTCCGTTTTTCTCTAAAATTTTGAGATCGGGTTAGAATTGGGTTGAGAATAGCTTGGTTTTTAGAGCCTCTGGTCTTGTGAGAGATCGGAGAGTTACAGTCCTTATAATTCTCTAGTACATATGCAAGAAGCTAGCGACGCATGGTGTGTTGCTGTAACACCCCGATCCCTCACGAGATTAAGAATTCTATTAACCAAGCTATAAGCAACCCAATACCAAACCCGCGCACATAATTTAGGGAAAACGGATAGAGTTTTCCCTATTTATAGGACGAATAGTTTACCTGTACACAGAATATTAAGGTACTAGTACTGTGTCCAAACATACACAACTCTTCAAGACCATTCGAGCCTTGGTTCTCAACAAGTATACCCAACAAATCATACAATTCTAAACCAACCACCAAACTAATCTAGCTCTTTTCCTTTAGACAATATATTCAGGCTTTGCATTTAAACTATACTAACCTATTACATAAAATAGGTTATCATACAGCTCTAGTGTTCTAAGTAAACTTAATTTACATTTCTTTCATACAACGAGTATGTACAATTCATGAAAGTAAAACTTTACAACTTTTACGACTCAAGCCACATAACAGGTAAGGCAACTCTTCAAGCACGAATTATCACGTAACCATGAACTTCCTAGCTAACATGACATTTCCTAAAATATGGTGGTAAGGAGTGAGTATACAAAACACGTATACTCAGTGAGGGCGGAAATATATATCGAGGTGGAGAGATAAGAAGATCATGCAATGCAAATAGAGACAGTTAAGCAATATAATTAATAAAGAGAGCAATCAATACAAACATTGAAATCAATAAAGGAACAATCAAGGAAATCATTAACATAACCAACCAAAGCTATACCACACTTTGAAGATTACGGTTCACTCATACGAGCAATGTTCCAATCCATGAGAAATACATCAATCTCGAGCTTGATGTTGACAACGATGTCAATAAGCGCGTACCCACCTTATAACCTCAACTGGGTGTACTCCGAATGTACTTAGACACATCTATGACCCAAATCTCCCAGGGCGGCATCCCTAGCGAGAATGGGATTAAGACATAGAGCTAAAGCAACCCAACCCTGGCAGCCCGAGACTGCCCAGAGAGGCCTATCACTTACGCGCCTAGCACTATACAATGCAATACGAGAAACATGACGATAATCGAGTGAGGGCACCAAAGTGCAGATTAGTAGCAACAATTGACATTCAAGCATTATAATCATTAATAGCAACACGAACAACAGTTAAACAAGTAATAGCAGTTCAAACAAGAAAAGCTACCAATAATACTATTCAATCTCTATCTTGCAAAGGCAATTATGAGCAAATGAGCTACAGGATTGGAAAACTATCTTCACTACCCTCACTTAGGCACTACAAAGCATGTTCCTATGGCACGAAACCTCACTTTCCCAACCGAAGCCCAAAAGTTCACCTGGCGCATTTGAACTACAACTATGTTAACCGGTCACTTAATCAACGCCACAACAGTGCCAAAAGTACTTCCATGTACCCTCAAGCCAAACCCCCAACTCAATTCAAGCACGGTTAACACTTGGTCAAGCGGTCCCTTTACATTTCAATTTTAACAAAGGGTAATCCGTTTTTATTGCACATTTAATCTTTCTAACACTAAAGGCACCTAACTACATCAAGAAAACACAATTCAGATAGAAAATTCAAAAATCTAGGGTTTTACTATTCAAAAATACTATTCATTATTCTTCCCAAATTCAAATACGCAATTCTAACCATAAACATTGCTAAATAACTAACAAGCAATGCTCTACAAACCCTAAGGAGGCCATTTCAAGCAATTATAGGCATTATAACGCAATATATATCAAATCTAAAAATTTGAAACATAAATCAAATTTCAATAAAAATACACAAAAACGTGAAAACCCTCAAAGAGATAGAAGGAAAGGACCAGCAACAACTCTAACCACAAACCTTGACCAACTCCACGCATGATTGTATAAGAAAAATGGAAGCAAAATCTTTTCTTTTCTTCTTTGAGAGTTTCAGCCATGGGAGGAATTTTGGGAATTGTTTTGTTTTAATTTTGCCTTATTTTGTATATAAAAGATGACAAAGGCAATTTGGTCTTTTGGCAAAGTCAAGATTAAGTGAAAAATGGTCAAACAAGCTTATTTAATTGGCATTTGTTATAGTTCAAGTTAAAACCATGCAATTCAATGGAAAACTAACTAAAAACTACTAAATTAAACTAGAAATACTATTCACTAAGTCCGAGAAATATTTCTCTAACTTTCATTTTCGATGCGCTACGATCGAACAACCAATAAACGATCGCTAATAGAATGATAAAAAATAATATAAAAATATAATTTTGAAAATTAAAATAGTTTAAAAACTCACTCCGACTCGGAGTTATTTTTCCATTTAGTTGAGAATCAGATAATTAAGTGCAAGAAAATAAAACCAAGTATTAAAAATAATCAAAATAGTTAATATTCATTTAAAATATTTAATTCAAGTATTATTTGAATACTTTTAAAAGAAATATGAAAATAGTGCAAAAATGAATAACTCAACTAATTAAACACGTAATTAAATGCAACTAAATGCTATTAAATGTGTGCCGGGTTCGGGGTATCATAGTTGCTAGCTAAGGGTTTTGCTTGTTTGCTTCTTGGTGATATTTTGGTGCTTAGCAAATTAGCACAGGCTATTACACTAGTGATGATGACTTAGCATTGGTAGGTTATGATGATTTTGGCGAAGCGGTCCAACAAGAATTGAATTTGGTTTGTAGGCTGCACTGTTGTTGTAACGCCCCGATCCCTCACGAGACCGGAGGCTCTAATAACCATGCTATTCTCAACCCAATACCAAACCCGGTCACAAAATTTTAGGAAAAAAACGGACAGAGTTTCCTCTATACCGCGGACATTTTTCAAACTTGTAAATGCTCAAAATAGCCACAATATACTAAAACAAGCTTTTATAATTAAAATTCAAAGGTTCAAGGTCATCCAAGCCAAGAGACAAACAACAGCTCCAAATCACACATGCATGCACCCAACTTAACTTTTTCATTAAACCTTTTTAACATGTCATCCTATGATAACATTAGAGCAATTTTAGAAGTTGAAATCAACACCTCTAAACATACACCCCCAAGCATGCAAGAACTAAAAGGAGAATTAAAAGTTATTACAAACCATAATATCTCAAAGTTAACATTACAACCAACAGCTTTCAACTTGCAACTACAAGAATATACATAGCCTTAAGGCCACAAAATAGATCATGCTATAGCAATACAAATACACCATGTAACAACAAGAAGGCAAATCCGCCTTAGACAACAAACACACAACAACTAAGGCAAAGGCTCAACCTGAACTTCTTCCTCTTCCACTAGCACCTCAACTAGTTGGGGTTCACCATCAGCACTTCCTGAAACATGTTTAGCGAGGTATGAGCAATCACAATTGCTCAGTGAGGGATAAGGTCTACTGGGGACGTGCAATGCAGCAGTTAGTACAAATAAAGTATTTTACAACCAAAGAACAATTAAAACAACAAGTTACTACACATTAAAAAGGATACGATACACTTTGACTTCTGTAACGTCCCGGCTAAGCGAATACCCCGAAGGGCAGAGGCACACCAGCGACGCCACGAACTGAAATCTCGATGTAATAATGACACTGATATCGATAAGCCGGCATCCCCTTATAACTCCAAACGGGTGTACTCCGGATGTACCTCGAAATCCTACGACCCAACTCTCCCTAGGCGGCATCCCAAGCGAGAGAGGGACTGGGCAACCATGGTAGCCGAGGTGGACCGGCAAGCCCAATGCCGCCCGGTTTTCCCGACATTACCATGCAACCACGATGCAATGCACTCAAAATGATAACAATAGTATAAATCAATAAACACATGGTTGAGGGACAACAAAGTAGGTTGCCCTCACACACAATATATAGACAATAAGTGCACATAATCTAAGTACAAGTAAATAAACTATTATGCACATAAGGATGAAGTCTCCCTCACCTCTACCGAGCTCCAAGATGTAAGTTTGAATCACATCATTTCCAGTCACCTTGAACCAATGCGCGTAGGAGCTCCTAGGAGGCTAGTAGACACCCTAAACCACTTGCACCTAGCTTGGCTTGGCTTGGAATGAGGATTTGTTGAGCAAAAAAACTCTATTTCTTCTCCTATGCAATTCTCGGATTTGCTACAGTGTTTTCAGCATGCTCTCCTTTTTTTTTTTTTTTGCTAAGTTATGAGCTAATGTGTGTGTTGTGTGAGTTATATATTAAATGGGGCTAAGTTGCTTGCTTAAATGGTTCACTAAATGCGCTTAGTTAGCTTAAAACGAGCCTAGATAGTAAAATGAATGCTAGCTAATTCATTCCCTAAGTTATGTTATGTAACACTATTCATACAACTACAAAAATCATTTTCTAAATGAGCTCTCCTATCGCCTCTAGCTCAAATGCACATTTTTCCCACTACTCTAACAATTAATATGATTTAATAAAAATGCTAATTCACTAATAGCATGAAGTTAAAAACAGAGTGAATAGTAATTTAAGAAGACAGTTAATAATGCACAGAAGGAAATGCGCAAACAAGGGATGCAACAGTAATTGAATGCATTGCTAAAACTCGGGCGTCACAGTTGTGGTGGCATAATATTAGGCTATATGGTGATGACGTGCTGGATAGCCAAAGTAAACATGCAAGGTTTTGTTGATGAGTAGGATGAAGTATGAAGATAGGCGATGAAGGACGAATCGGCACAACTAAACTTGGGATGAGGCCATGCATGGTTAAACTACTTATTCGCTTATTATGTGGTAATGATATCAGCTGGGGACAACAATAACTTAAGTTGGATCGTGTCAATGGTGAGATGTTGGTTAGGCTATAGAGTTATTTGATAATAACATAAATAATGTCGTGAAAAACAAACAAATCTTATTCGAGAGCTAATGAACCTTACTTAAGTGCTATTTTTAATCTTTAATTGAAGGAATAATGTGAGCTAATACTTTTAACTAATTTATTTAAAATCCTTCAGTAGCACTCCTAACGTTCTTAAGTATATTTCTAAGTTTTAATATTCTTGTTAGATTAGATTACTTAATTAATATACTAACCTTTTATTTTTTATAAGTTAAAATTGCTAGATTTATTTTTATCAAATAACAGTATTCCCATATGTTTTAATATGCTTATATAGGCTACCTTAGTTCTGTAATTCACAACTTCTAAGCCATATCCCGGTAAGTTCTATATCCTACCACCAAATCCTATTCAAGAGCTAACGAATTTGGTTGGCTTAATCTTTCATTCCAATGAAAAGTAATATTCAATATTCCTAATTTTATTTATAGACACCTAATAAACCCTAGTATTTCCTAATTATAAAATTAATTAACTAGTATACTAATTTCCTTCTTTCATTTCGGAAGTTAGGATTAGATTGCTATATAATTATTGCCTAGTCATTATATCATTATCATTTCCTAGTAAACCGTAACTAAGATAATGAATCAAGCTAAACCATGCTTTAAAACTATGTAAGTTATTTGAATGAAAAATAAAACACTAAATTTAATATTTCTAACTTTTACCACTCAAACTACTCAAATGCATTTACCAAGTTAACCCCACTTTTTAATTGAAATGAATGCTTAGTTTGATTTACTAGGCTTTATATATTTTTTAAATTTAAATTAATTCTTAACATAGGAAATACGAACACCTATCACATAGTATAATATTATTATAAATAATTCCTAGCTAACATATTAATGCTCGGAGACTGTGTACGGAGCCTCACATTCTCTCTCTCTCTCTCTCTCTCTCTCTCTCTCTCTCTCTCTCTTTTTCTCTCCCTCCCCCCCCCCCTAATAAAAATTGCATCCTCGCAATTTACTTACTTGCTTACTAATATACTTCTTGGGTACCACCATGGTCGAGACTTACTAGATGAAAGCTCAGCAGATGGATCTACCTGTGTAACGAGCTTCATTTCTTCCTTACATGTTTTGTACCGTTATCAAGTTTTCCAATAATAAATTTTCTAGATCCAAGATACTTCATATTAATTATCTAAGGGTAAGGTTCTTATATGTTATCACACTGATTCTTATTATGTGTCCTATCAAGACTTGTTGCGACTGTAGAAGTTACTATGTAGTATTATACCTATTCATCACGCAGACAACCTAAACATATCATTCTTTCAACACTTACCTTTTGAAAGGTTTAACAGTGTGAATGTAAGTAAATCTAAATCCTATAAGCTACTCTGTACTTACTAAGCCAACTCATACTCTAAATATAATATTAAGTGATATGATGCACAATGAATATACCCTACCTATTACTGAATTTCAAATAAGTTTATAAAAAAAAAACACGAAACATCAATGCACATTAATTAATTCATATAGAACACACAAGGCATATTGAACAAGTTTACAAGAAACACATAAGCACATAATTATCTATACACATTCTTCTTAAAACTTTTACCCAAAGACCAGGGGGTCTAGACCTGGCTTACGCCTAGCTAATGAGCTAAGCTATAATGCCCCATTCCCACATAGAAATATCAGCTCTATATACCCACTAAACACAACCCGACCCAAAACCCAAGTCACGAAGTATGAGGAGAAACGAACGGAGTCTCCCTTGTTTATAGGACAACCTGATATCTTGCGAACAACAAAATACAACCATAAAGCCATAATCCAACATCTCCTACAACTCCAATTCCAACCAAGCAACTATGCCCCGTCTCAAGGCCATCCGAGCCTTAGACATAATAACAAAATAAGCACACAAGCATGCGAGGGATTCAATCATTGAAATACCATGTTATAAAATCACTTATCATATCACTCTAATCTTGTCTATAACCTTTCCTGTAATAGAAATTCCACAATCACCAACTTACCACACACAGACATGCATGAAATAAAGGCCAAGAATATATACAAGACCATAGGCCACAAAAGAGATTATAAGCAACTATCCCCTACTTGGCGCTAGGGCCCACAAAGCATATGCAAGCATCCACAAAAACTAGCAGCAAAGGTATCACGTAGTCATGGAGTCTCATGAGTCTTGTCCTCTGCAAGCTCAAGGGGAGCCAAACCTGCTTCACCTGAAATTGTTAGCAACGCGGGTGAGCACACCAAACATGTATGCCCAGTGAGGGAGGAGTAACGGGAACAGTATACCGGGGCTCGTGCAGTGCAACAAATACATGTAATATACAATAAATAAACACAAGAATTCAATGAAATACCACACAATATAAAGGATATATTTCGATGACTCTTATTATTCCAATTCTCGAACCAAGATCCACGAACCACGATCAGAAATCCCGAAGAATAATGTTTCTGGTAACGATAAGCCGGCATCCCCTTATAACTCCAAGTTGGGTGTACTACGGATGTACCCCGAAATCCTACGACCCAACTCTCGAAGGACTTAGGGCCCAAGTGAGAGAAGGACTGGGCAACCATGGTAGCCGAGGTATATCGGCAAGCCCGATGCTGCCCGGCTTCCCCAACACTACCATGCCCAAATGGTTGCGCAACCACAATGCAATGCACTTAAGATGATAATAAATAAGATAACCGAATAGTCACAAAATCGAGGGACAACAAAGTAGGTTGCCCTCACACACATTATATAATCAATACGCACATACTACTTAACAATTATACTAAATCACATAGTCTATGAACAAGAAGATAAACTATTACGCACATAAGGATGAAGACTCTCTCACTTGGGATTAGGCCAAGCATGCAAGAGAATAGCTCCGAGTTACTTCAAACTTTCCCGAATTAGCTCGAATATGTAATCCTAGGGTGTTCATATAAGTTTAGCACTTTAACAATTAACTATATCAATCACAACTTAACTATTACTTAACTCAACCCTACAATAATAGAAGCTATATTTATAATCACTTATATATATCATATTATCACATAACCCAAGTAATCATATAATTAGCTCTAAAACATTTCTCTAATCTAGTTACAATTCATTTTCTTCTTCAAATCACTTATTCACACAAATTCATATTCCACATACACTTAAGGTACAAGGTTCATCTTACCATATCATTAGACAGCATAGAAAATATTAGAAGCATCAAATACCATTAAGTTAATATTATAAGTTATAAATTCCAATTACTCTTAATTACAACAATCAATAATCATATAACTAGATGAGTTATCTTTCTAGTCTTACTCACTTAGCATACAATGTCTATTAGAATTTGATCTTTAACAAAATACCACATTTATATGCTTTAACTTAACATATGTTCCAAGTAACCATTCTAATAGTCTAGTGTACAAGTCTTGAACATAACTTCATCCAATAAAAAATACAAGCAATATAAACATTATGATAAGATATAAGCATTAAACATGAAAATAACTATATGTGCACAATGGGGTCTTCAACACATTTTTCACGAAACTCTACAAATAGCTAAAATATACTTTAGAATGCATTTAAACACACAACAAGCAACTACATGTCATACAAGTGCCAAAACACCCAATTCCCTTGTTTCCCTTTTTTGTTATCCTAAGTCATTTAACTCCAAACCGAAGGCTAAGGCTCAAGATTCTCAAACTAACTATTCTAATTTTTTAGTTACACATTATGCCACACTTAGAACCCTTGAAACCATTCATTAACCCGTATTAGCCACAAAAGCTCCAATTTTCCCTTTGTGGATTATAACTACAAGTACCTCATTTAATATCCAACTAAGCGTCATAACCACACATTTAGTACTTCATCGCCTTAAGAATACTAAATATATCACTCAAATCAACCCGGATTCACTTTACACCCGAAACCCTTTTGACCACTAGCTAATTTTACTTCCATACGCAATTTCAAGATTTCAATTCTATAAACCAATCATACTACATTCCTAAGGATAGACACCAATCAAAGTCTTGAAAACCTACTTTGGAAGCAAAAGCTCGGGAAGGCCCCGAGGGCGTTTTAACTACACCTATCCTATCCAGACCCTAATTTAACGCAACGAAAGCACCAAAAGTGCTTGTATGCCCCAAGGATACCTAATCTAAAGTCCAAACGTGCCCTGATTACGTTACGTGAAAAAACCCCCTTTTTAAAGTTAGCTAATTTTGCATTTTAACTCAATTTCAAGCAATCTAACTACATGTGAGCTTTTAACTAGTTCCAATATTGTCTGTAGCACCGAAAGGAAGCATCAATTTACTCTAATTAGCAAGTTATAACAAAACCCTAAAATTCGCTACTATTCATCATCTCTTTCATGCAACTCAAGCTTCAACCATGGAATTTACCAACAAGCTACTCAAGCATAGTCTAAACAACATATAAAGCATGTATAACACCATATTTAAGCATTTCAATAGCTAATTCCAACAAATCACAAAATTTAAAAAGTTGACATAAACTTTAAACTCAAACAAATACAACTCCCTCACTTGTACAAGGTTTAGAAGGCTTGTGGATGTCCT
Source organism: Ehretia macrophylla (assembly GCA_037974665.1). Taxonomy (NCBI): domain Eukaryota; kingdom Viridiplantae; phylum Streptophyta; class Magnoliopsida; order Boraginales; family Ehretiaceae; genus Ehretia; species Ehretia macrophylla. The sequence goes on from CM075769.1 coordinate 26,882,499, forward strand.
AGAAACTCCAAAAACACCTCGAGACCAAGCTAGAAGTCCAAGTTTGCAAGGATTGGAGATGAATTCTTCTCATTTCTCACCAAGGAGGCAATCGGGTTTTGGGAGGGCATTTTTGGAAATTTTTGTTTTGTTTTGATGAGTATATGCATTATGTGTAATGTATTGAGTATATGTATAGGTATATGTTATTTTATAAGTCAAATGTTAACAAAGACTTAGTCAAACTATGCTAAAATGTCAATTAAAAGACTAGGTAACTAAACTATTGTTTATACCAATGTTACACTATTCAACAAAACACGGAAATTTTTTCAAATGCATGTTCCCAACCTCCAAAGCCTAAAACTACAAGTTTCCAATTCCTTTTATAAGTTATACTGTCTAGAAAAATATTAATTTAAGCAAATTAGATAGTCAGTTTTCTTATGAATAGTACCCGTCAAATAACACATATTTAAACTAAAATTAAAGCACATTAAAATGCATAAAGAAATATGCAATAGTTAATTATAAATAGGATGAAAGTCTTGGGCATCACATCCTTCCCCCCTTAAATAAATTGTGACCTCACAATTTTCTCATCCTCAAATGATCTCGCATCAACTGACACAACTCCAATCGGATCTGTGGCCAAAGAAATGCACTAACAAGTCTACCACGAGAAATACTCATACTATTACCACTGAGGAATCTATTGAAAATACTAAAAGCTTTACATAAGGAATCCCGAATAATGTAGCCAATAAAGGCTCTTATGTAAATACCGATTAGAAGTCTAAATATGAATACCATATGAGAATCTCATCTAATAGTGTCGAGGAGTACTACTAAAAAAATTCATATATAAATACCAGGAATGAAGTTAAGTGTTCGATAATAATTCCCACATATGAATATCACCGAGAAATGCCAAATAGAATAACAAGAAATACCATAAGTGAAGTCCCAAATAAAAAATCCAAATAAGGAGCCATGTTAAGAATGTTGGCGGAATGTCTACATATATATATACGAGCTCTTCCAAATATAAGTACCCGACAAGAATTCTATATATGACGCCAAATAAAAGATCCAAGATATCCATTCGAGATTCCCAGATGATACTACTGATGGAAATACCACTAAAGATCACTGTCAACAAGTAGTTCCCGACGAGAATGCCAAAAATGAATACCCCTCAACAATCTCATCTGAATTTAACATTTCTCCATAGGTTATAGGTTACACATGTATATAGATGATGCTAGATGCCTTAATATCAGGAATACAAATATAATTACATAAGAATATTAATTGCAGTGATATAAAAGAATTCATTCCTGCCCTTACTTGTTCTGTGAAGTTCTCCTTGCTTGTCAAGCTGTTGTGCTGGATCATTATCTACAACTCTAAGTTGACTACCTTGTCCGAGAGTCCATCTCTTGGTACTCTTAAATTTGAGGCATTCCCTGACCCTATGTTGACTACTGCCGCATCCTGTACATCTGCCAGTCCTCCTCCAACAGTTGATGACATCATGACCCTCACGGTAGCAATAAGTGCATTTTTTAAGCTGACGGGGTCTTTTACCTCTTTGACTCAGTCCTGCCTCACTCTCAACTTTCCCTTTTCCAACCCTAGGTGGCATTACCAAAGTTTCATGCTCAACTTGTTGTTCAAATGCTTATGCCAATCTAGTCAAAACATCTGCTACCCTTAATAATGCCTGCTCATCTGCCGATGTCTAACTAACTGCCCCCTCTTCTAGTTGATCCTTATCTCAAGAAGATCCATTGTTGGCCATTTTCTATAGGGGAAGAGATTTCTTACCGGTTTAAAGGGGTAATATATGTATGCATGCAATGATGAGCATATAAGGTACTTATTTTAACAAATATACCACACAAAAGTACACACAGTCTAATAATTGTTCATCCAACACATTCATTATATTTCACATAAGCAAATCACGTAGAACACATTTCTCATTCAAGTCACATATAATCATATAATTATCCACGTCACAAAATCTTCATATTTCACGCAAATATAATGCATAAGAACATAATTCTACTCAAGTAAACACAAACCACATACACGTACTAGAGGGTTACTACCTGACAGAATGAGGACCTTATCCCGGCTAAGAGCTAACTAAGCTCTAATACCAACTATAACGCCCTATTCCCTCACGAAAACAGGAGCTCTATATACCCACTAAACACAACCCGACCCAAAACCCAAGTCACGAAGTATGAAAAGAAACGGACGGAGTCTCTTCTGTTTATAGGACAACCTTATATCCTGCGAACAATATAATACAACCACAAAGCCATAATCCAACATCTCCTACAACTCCAACTCCAACCAAGCAACTATGCCCTGTCTCAAGGCCATCTGAGTCTTAGACATAATAACAAAATAAGTACACAAGCATGTATGGGATTCAACCATTGAAATACCATGTTATAAAAATTTGACAATCACCAACTTACCACACACAGGCATGCATGAAATACAAGTAATGGAAGTACCTTAAGTTATTACAGTCGTTTACAATCCTGCCAAACATGTTGGTTCAAGTTACAACATTCAAAAAGGCCAAGAATATATACAAGACCATAGACCACAAAAGAGACTGTAAGTAATTATCCTTTACATGGCACTAGGGCCCACAAAGCATATGCAAGCATCCATAAAAACTAGCAGCAAGGTATCACGTAGTCATGGAGTCTCACGAGTCTTGTCCTCTGCAAGCTCAAGGGGAGCCGAACCTGCTTCACCTGAAATTGTTAGCAACGCGGGTGAGCACACCAAACACGTATGCCCAATGAGGGAGGGGTAACGGGAACAGTATACCGGGGCTCGTGCAATGCAACAAATACATGTAATATACAATAAATAAACACAAGAATGCAATGAAATACCACACAATATAAAGGATATATTTCGATGACTTATTAGTCCAATTCTCGAACCCAATCCACGAACCACGAACCATGAACCATGAACATAAATCCCAAATAATAATGTTTTTGGTAATGATAAGTCGGCATCCCCTTATAACTCCAAGTTGGGTGTACTCCAGATGTACCCCTAAATCTTACAACCTAACTGTGAAACCCAAAATTTCATCCTTACGTGAAATTACGTGTTTTGACTTGTATATGCGTTATTTGATTTAAAATGTGCTAATTTTGTGATTTCTACTCCTATTACATGCCATTTGAGCATTAATGAAATTTTCATAAAAATCGGCATTGAAAATTTTATCGTCAAGTTTTATGAATAGTATTTTTGAAACATGTCGGCTAAAATTTTGAAACTGGTCTTTTAAGCCTTTGACAATACAGTCCTCGGATATTAATAGACCCGTGTTTGATTAAAACGGATTTTAAAACGAGTTAGGACTTAAAAGGGATTACAAATATGAGCGTGGGACTAACACTACAAGAAAACAGCGCACGGGCGACGAATTTGGGCGATGGATTTTTTCCGTAGTAAATTGGCTATGGATGGGTTATGGAATTGCTACAGGTAATTAATTCCATAGCCTATCCATAGCAAACTTCGGCCCTGTTGAAATGGCGACAAAAAATGGTTACGGATTGGCTACGGACAATAATTTTAATTATAAAAAAAATAAATAATAATATTCTGTAGCCTAGCCGTGACAAACTTGCTACGGAATAGCTACCAATTATTTAATTAATTCAGCAACAAAAATCATAACAAATTTCGTAGTCATGCGGTGGCCACAGATTGGCTACGGACAATGTATTATTCGAAAAAATGTCCATAAAAAATAAAGGACCGGAGGGAAAAATAAAAATAATAAAGTCCGTAGCCCATCCGTGGCAATTGGCTATGGATTTCATTTTTTCGTAGCTCATTCGTAGTCAATTGCCACGGATGAGCTACGGACTTTTAGATAAAAATGAGATTTATCGATTTTAATTTGAATTACGGAATTTTGATTGCACCTACAATGTAGTAAACTTCATTTGAGATGCTAGTTTCTAAATAAAAATAACCTTGGTCCGTATTTTATTAGCGTGCGTATTTTAATAGAAAAATCACCTACGAAGTCATTAGGGGTTTAAATCGAAGTTATCATGTCCTCACTTAAAATTGCGTTAATGTTAATAAACGTTAAATCTAGGGGTCCAAAAACTCTTATATTGTGTCTAAACTTCGTAAACATGAAAAATATAATGATATAAACATGTTTTAATACTTTGTTTCTACCTATTAAAAAGTTAGAATTCAAACTATTAGTGGTCCGTAGCGCATCCGTGGCTATTGACTATGGATAGACTATGTATTTCATTTTTTCGTAGCTCATCCGAAGCCAATTGCCACTGATGGACTACGGACTTTCAGATAAAAATGAGGTTTATCGGTTTTAATTTGAATTACGGTATTTTGATTGCACCTACAACGTAATAAACTTCACTTGAGAAGCTAGTTTTCCAAATAAAAGTAAACTTGGTCCGTATTTTATTAGCATGCGTATTTTAATAGAGAAATCTCCTACGAAGTCATTAGTCGTTTAAATCGAAATTATCATGTCCTCACTTAACATTGCGTTAATGTTAATAAACGTTCAATCTAGAGGTCCAAAAACTCTCATATTGTGTCTAAACTTCATAAACATGAAAAATATAAAGATATAAACACGATTTAATACGTTGTTCTTACCTATTAATAAGTTAGAATTCATACTATTAGTGGTCTGTAGCCCATCCGTGATAATTGGCTACGGACTTTCAAATAAAAATGAGGTTTATCGGTTTTAATTTGAATTACAATATTTTGATTGCACCTATAACATAGTAAACTTCACTTGAGATGCAAGTTTTTCAAATAAAAACACACTTGGTCGTTATTTTATTAGCGTGCGTATTTTAATAGAGAAATATCCTACGAAGTCATTAGCCGTTTAAACCAAAGTTATCAAGTCCTCACTTAACATTGAGTTAATGTCAATAAACGTTCAATCTAGAGGTCCAAAAATTCTCATATTGTGTCTAAACTTCATAAACATAAAAAATATAAAAATATAAACACGCTCTAATACGTTGTTCATACCTATTAACAAGTTAGAATTTTTATAATATTAGTGGTCCGTAGCCCATCCGTGGCAATTGGCTACGGATGGGCTACGGTTTCATATTTCCGTAGCACATCCGTAGCCTATTTCCACGGATGGGCTACGAATTTTTAGATAAAAATGAGGTTTATTGGTTTTAATTTGAAATACGGAATTTTGATTGCACCCACAACGTAGTAAACTTCACTTGAGATGCTAGTTTTCTAAATAAAAATAAACTCGGTCCGTATTTTATTGGAGTACATATTTTAATAGACAAATCTTGATTAAACGTTTAAATCGAAGTTATCGTGTCCTCACTTAACATTGCGTTAATGTTAATAATCGTTCAATCTAGGAGTCAAAAAACTCTCAAACTGTGTGTAAACTTCATAAGAATGAAAAATATAAAGAAATAAACACGCTTTAATAAGTTGTTCTATCTATTAACAAGTTCGAATTTATACTATTAGTGGTCCGCAGCCTATCCGTGCCAATTGGCTATGGATGGGCTACGGATTTCATTTTTTCGTAGCTCATCCGTAGCCAATTGCTACGGATGGGCTATGGACTTTCAAATAAATATGAGGTTTGCCGGTTTTAATTTAAATTATAGAATTTCTATTGCACCTATAATATTGTAAACTTCACTTGAGATGCTAGATTTCCAAATAAAAATAAACTTGGTCTGTAATTTATTAGTGTGAGTATTATAATAGAGAAATCTCCTACGAAGTCATTAGTCGTTTAAATCGAATTTATCATGTCCTCACTTAATATTGCGTTAATGATAATAAACGTTCAATCTAAGGGTCCAAAAACTCTCATATTTTGTCTAAACTTCATAAACATGAAAAATATAAAGATATAAACACGCGTTAATACATTGTTCCTACCTATTAACAAGTTAGAATTCATACTATTAGTGGTCCGTAACCCATCTGTGGCAATTGGCTACGAATGGGTTACGGATTTCATTTTTTTGTAGCCCATCCGTAGCAGATTGCCACGGATGGGCTACAGACTTTCAGATAAAAATGAGGTTTATTGGTTTTAATTTAAATTACGGTATTTTCATTACACCCACAACGTAGTAAACTTCACTTGAGATGCAAGTTTTCCAAATAAAAATAAACTTGGTCCGTATTTTATTAGCGTGCGTATTTTAATAGAGAAATCTCCTACAAAGTCATTAGCTATTTAAATCGAAGTTATCATGTCCTCACTTAACATTGCGTTAATAATAATAAACGTTCAATCTAGGGGTCCAAAAACTCTCATATTGTGTCTAAACTTTATAAACATGAAAATATAAATATATAAACATGCTTTAATATATTGTTCCTACCTATTAACAAGTTAGAATTTTTATACTATTTGTCGTCCGTAGCCTATACGTGGCAATTGGCTATGGATGGGCTACGAATTTCATTTTTCCGTAGCCCATCCGTAGCCAATTGCCATGGATGGGCTACGGGCTTTCAGATAAAAATGAGATTTATCGGTTTTAATTTGAATTACGGAATTTTGATTGCACCTACAATGTAGTAAACTTCACTTGAGATGCTAGTTTTCCAAATAAAAATAAGTTTGGTCCGTATTTTATTAGCGTGCGTATTTTAATAGAGAAATCTCCTACAAAGTCATTAGCTGTTTAAATCGAAGTTATTATGTCATCACTTAACATTGCGTTAATGTTAATAAACGTTCAATCTAGGAGTCCAAAAACTCTCATATTGTGTCTAAACTTCATAAACATGAAAAATATAAAGATATAAACACGTTTTAATACGTTGTTCATAGCTATTGACAAAGAATTTATACTATTAGTGGTTCGTGGCCCATCTGTGGCAATTGGCTACAAATGGGCTACAAAATTCATTTTTCCGTAGCCCATCTGTAGTCAATTGCCACGGATGGGCTACAGACTTTCAGATAAAAATGAGGTTTACAGGTTTTAATTTAAATTATAGAAGTTCTATTGCACCTACAACATAGTAAAACGTCACTTGACTTACAATCTTTCCAAATAAATGGACAATCTTGGTAAATCTTATGTTTAATCAGATTGTGTCATACCTCCTGTCGGATAGGGTTATGTATACTAAAGTTTAACTTTGATGAAATTTTAATTTGTCGAAAAAAGGTCCATCAATAATAATAATAATAATAATAATAATAATAATAATAATATTCCTATAAAAATAACTTACATGATTTATCTTATCCAAAAAAAAAAATGAACTCGCTGGACGAGGGCATCAACCGATCGGTGCCCTCGTCCGGCGAGGTCAGTAGGAGCATAACTTTTACAGGCTTTGCCGGACGAGGTCATCGGCCAGTTGGTGCCCTCGTCCTGTAGTGTCAATAAGTTACAATTTAATAACCCCGCTTCTTTTCAGAATAAGGCAACGCGTTTTCTTTTAAAATGTATTTCTCTTCTTTGTTTTTCTCTCTCAGCCTGTAGGATCAAATCCTAAAATCACATAGGGCTAAACTCAAATCCTAAAATCAAATCTGATGAAGAAATCTCTAGGTGCTGAAACATCGAATTCTCAGCGTAATCATCAACACCGAAGCCTTAGTTGTTGTACGAAGATGACATCGGAGACTTCAGGGGCTGATGATGAGGGGGAGTGGACGATGCCCTAGCTATGGCGAAGGGGTTTAAAAGTTTGGGGATTTTCTTAAATCTTTGCAATTTACTCATCTGCTCAAGCACCTCTTTGTTTTTCCTCTTTACACACACACATATATATACATTTTTGTATATATACATCCATACACCTATATCTATCTATCTTTTTCTTCTTCTTCTTCTTATTCCTAGTTAAAGTCTAATGGCAACAACCGTAGAAGTCTAGGGTCAACAACTCACTGACAGTCTTCAATGTTTATCTCCTCAAGAACAACTCTTCTCAGCGTCGCTACTACCATCTGCACACATATATACACAGATAAGTTTTTAGCTATTTTTTTTTAATATTTCAACTTTAAATGGGTTCACTTTACGAAAATTAATAGATCTAATTTTGAGTTTTTAGGTTTCATCAATTGAGAGTTTTAAATTTATCTTGTCAAGATTTTGACATGAATTTTACCAATATGGTTGTTATGTGTTTGAGCTAGTACTTGATATTTTTATTGGAAGACTGATATGCTATCTATCTTAATTACATTCTTTGGCAAAGGATTAACTGGACTGGCAAAACTTGTTTGATTGTAGGTAAATTGCATTCTTCAGCTTATGGTTCAAACCCTTCTTACAATGTGTCATTATTTCTAGGTCTTGTAGAGAAGATTATTAGTCTAATAATTCATATTATGTTGTCTCTTTTCTTAAAGAACTAGTATGTGCTGGAAGTAGGCCTGCGCATTCTTCATATTAATCCCTTTCTGGAAGTACTAAAAACATATCAATTATGCTTTTGCAAATCCAATGTCGTATCGAATATTGTTTCAGAACTTTGATTACATACAAGTCATGCTTTTCTAAATGAGTGTCATATCAGTTATCAGCTATGCTTTTGAAAATGTTGATGTCATACTTGAATTTTTAATGTCATTTAGTTTTTGCTTCTGAATATTGATTAGAATATGATCAGTATGTTTCTGAAATTTTGATATAGAATATAATCAGTATGCTTCTGAAAACATACATAAATTAGCTTGTTAAATTAGTGAAGTTCAATGCCATGGTGAAGAAAAAACTCATTGATGATGCTATAAAGTAGACTTGAAGGACAATTTTAATTTAGCATTGAAGAATGTGCGAATCTATTTAAGTTTCTTACTAGTCATTGCAGATAATATCTTGAATTAATTAGTTACTTGCATTTATTGGGTAAACTTCTATATTTCTGTGCTGCTATTTCAACTTCTGAATTTTAACTAATGGCGTCTCTAATTCTACCTTTCACAGGAAGGGCAGATGCTGCTAGCTATGTCATTGTGGATGGAATGAAACAAGTTCCAAATTGCAGATTACTTTTTGAGGTATTCTTTCCAATTGTCCTTTCTCTTGTATTTTAATATATACCATATCTCATAATTAATGTCGAGTTCTTTGCCAAATAGAGAGTAACTATTTAGTAGGTAGAACATAATTTTCTAATTGCAAAGACTTAAAAGACTTGGAGCTAGTTCCCTATTTACGACCAGAGCCATAGACTAAGAATAGTAGTGGGAAAATTTTCTGCAGGAAATAATAAAATTTGCAATGACACATCACCCTTATAGCTCACATAACACACTACCACATTTTAACCTTCTCACAACACTTTAATTGAACTAATAAAAAAATCGTTACTATAGTTAGCTTTTTGCAACTGCATTTTTAAGTTGATTTGCAATCTTTATAGCCAATTTTAGTAGTTCTCATCTCTCTCTAAGCTGATATTTGGAGTATATATATACATATCTAAAATGGAGAGGGTAAGCAAAATGGTATCTGAGAAGCCAGTGGTGATCTTCAGCAAGAGCTCATTCTGCAGCTATGAATTTGAGAAATTACGCTATTGAAAGGAATAAGAAAGTTGATTATATTCAATAATGTATAAAGAATACAACTCAGAATAAATTCCTATAGGGAATGATCTTCCCCTGTTTCTTAGAACTATGCTAAAAGCTTGCAATAAAAGAAAAGACATAACAAAAATTAGAAAGAAACTGCTTGCTTAGTCATCTTCTTGTGCTGCTACTTATAGTTGTGAGATCACGCAATTGATCTGATGTGTTGTGCTTTAATCTGTTACAAGGCATGTTTGATCTGTTGTGTTGTGCTTTTCTTTCTTTCCCATTTTCTTGTAAACATAAATTTGGTAATAATGATCCATCCTTCATTCAAAAGACATGAACTGATTAGCTGAGCCAAGGAAATTTCATGCTTTTGCTAGAGCTTTTGTTGAGTTTTCTATATTCAATTTGAAGATATACCTTGCCCTATATGTATACATCTTGAATTTGAATAGGCATTTAGCGGAAGCTAGATGCTGATTCAATGTTGTTACTTGTATTTGTTGAATTTCTTATTCAATGACTTAGTATTGGATAATACATATGATAGTAGAAGTGGTTTGTTTAACAACAAAGAGTGAATAGTTCTCAATGTACCTACCTTAAGATGAAATAGATGCTGAGTAGTGGTTTTTTTAATAACGAAGCCAACTACTTAAGACAAATATGAAAAAACTATGATGACCTATGTTAGTTGACTTAGGATAATACAAGGAAAAAAAATTTGAGAGTGGATTTTGAGTGCTGTGAATAGTACCCAAGAATAGTGATAGAAGAAGAAAGGAATTATTTACTTGAATAATATTACATAACTAATTTTAAAATGATTGCACAACAAGTAAATAAATAAGAAAATTATTTAATACCTATAGATTCCTAAATATAGGAAATCTTAACACTTCATCAAGAAGGTCATAAGAAAAGTACATATGAATTTAAATCTTCAACGAATAAAATTGACTCTAAACGTTGCTGCAAATAAGATCATATTTTTCCCTTTCTTTTCATGTCGTCAATTATGCATCATGCTGAATTCTCAATAACAGTTCCTCAAACTCTTTAATGGGTCTAGAAACTAAAATGTAAAAAGTCAGAAGGAAGAGAGTTTCAACAACCTAGAATTGTTTCTCCATTTGCTCAAAATAATGGATTCATATCATAAATTTAAGCTAATTATACTTTTAAAATTCAAAGTACATCTTACTATGAGTAATCTAAATTGGTCTATGACAACTCCTTGATCTATATTTCGCAAAACTGATACCTATTTAATATATCACCATAGAAAGGAAAAGATATAAACCCTGAGTAAATATTTAATTCTAAATTCTTTCTCACAGTGAAACTGCTTTCCCCTTTCAACTTTCTTTTTGTTCTTTAGCTTTCTAATACAAACACTCACATCACAAAGCAGAAAGTCAATCAAAGGAACTGGAAAAGACAAAGCTAAGGTGCATATAAATAATAAATTATATAGATCATATAAGATTGATGTACAATGGATTATGACCACGAAAAAAAATGTACGATAGATTCTTAGTATTCCTAGTCTTATCACTTTCTTTAGTTTAACTTCAAAGATTTCTTGTCATATAATATGTTGTATTTTCTTAATAGCTAAAAGTAAGAAGTGATTATAAAGGTTCATTATACTTTAGACTTGGAAATTGAGAGTGCTTGGAGTGAGAAAAGAGTCGTAAAAATTTATCGTAATCTTACCACTTAGCGTACTATTCACAAAGTGGGAGTACAACTGCACTTACTTATATCCTCTTAAACAACCTTCTTGTTTATTACTGTTGTTGTCTTCTTTTGTTTATTCTTTCTTTGATAATGAACATCAAAGAATAATATTCATTTTTTTGTCAGGTTAATTACAAGACTTTTATTAAGTCCTGTTTTTATGTTTACTTTGTGTATTTCTATATGTCTATACTTGATGTATTGATCAGAGGGTTGGTCACTTTGATGTTGTAGATTGTTTAGATATTGACAAGTTGCAAGTTTAATGGTAGTTTGACTGTAAGTTAATGATTGAATTAGCTCATCTTACTAGACAAATTAATGTAGTGAGTTCTAATTATGTTTCTCGAGTTTTTATATGCCACAATACTGTTATTTATTGCATATTGATTTGTTAGTGTAATAGGAGATGACCTTGGAAGAGTATGACAAAGTACTGAAAGAGAAAAGGGAAGCTTTGCAGACATTGAAACCACATTAACGAGATGATTAGAAAGACAATAATAGATTAGTTTAGGTTTTTTTGTAAATTTAAAAATATCATGTTTTTACAGAATTTGGATTTTTTTGTAAATAGTTTAACTTTATTGTAAATATTAAAATTTTTGAAAATTTTAATTTGTATATTTCATTTTAATTTTTTTATCTTTTATATTTTAATTTCATAATATTTTTTTAAAATTAAATAATTAATTGGCTACGGATTGACTATGGACATGTGTTGACAAAAGGCTACGAATTGGCTACGGATATTTGGCGACAATTGACTACGGATATTTGCCGACAATGGGCTACGAATTAGCTACCATAAAAATCTATAGCGTGGGTGACAGCCGATTTACGACCGAAATGGCTACTGCTTTGCTACAGATGTTAATAATTAATAACAAAATAAAAATTTTAGTTGGCTATGGATAGGCTACGGATTGGCTACGGAAAAAGGGCTACTGATATTCTACGGATACCAATCCGTAGTTGTGGGCTACGGTCGATTTACTACCGAAACGGCTACGGATTTGCTACAGATGTTAATAATTAATAAAAATAAATAAAAATTTTAGTTGGCTATAGATGGGCTACGGCTATTTTGCTACGGAAGTTATAAAAAATAAATATAAATTAATTTTCAGAATTGGATATGGATGGGCTATGAAATATCAATTTGGCTACGGGACTTTTTACTACGGACGGAATTTCGTTGCCTAGCCGTCGCTCGTCCCAATTTGGCTACCGCTAGGCTACGAATTTTGATGGTCGCCTCAGCCTGTTTTTCTTGTAGTGTAATAAAGGAAAGATAAAATGATATAATGAATGTGTGTATAGGTGGATATTTTTGTCTTTTTACTTTTTTCTAAAATATTTTCACAATTTGAGAAAGTCAAATTTCCACCTCTTATGGAATTAAAATTCAGAAAATTCATAAGAATATTTTATTACCAAAAAAGGATTTTTGTTCTACGAACCAAACATAAGTAAATTACATTCTTGATTTCACTTCTCTGATAATTTTGTAAGATTCTGTGTACCAAATGTCACTAAGTACCCATGTACCAAGTGAGATAAATATTCTTTTCAATGCACAATGTGAAACCCCATATTTCACATTTGCCTAGAATTGTGTGTTTTGACATATTTACGTGTTATATGAGTTAGAATGCGCTAATTCTGTGATTTATATTCTTTTTACCTTCTATGTGTACATTCATAAAATTTTCATAAAAAACAGCATTGAAAATTTTATTGTCGGTTTTTGTGAATAGTATTTTTGAACCCACGTCCGCTAAAATTTTTACACAGGTGTTTTTAACATCTTAAAACCTAGTCCTCAGATATTAATAGACCCATGTTTGATTAAAACGGATTTCAAATCGGATTAGGAATTTTAAAGGTTTTTATACCTTGTTTTGCAAAAATCGAGTTTTTAACCGAGTCAGGTGTGAATGTTTGCATGTGAAACTTGTTGTCAACTAAAAATATACTACTTAAAATAGTCTAAGTGTTAAATGCTTGTTGTGAGCTAAAATAGTCAAGAAAACAAATTAAAAGACTAAAAATATACAATTAAATGATTAAATAAACAAACTTTGACCTTTTGTTTTGTTGACTTTTGCTTATATATGCATCAACACACACTAGAAAGCATACAAAACACTTTATATTACACACACATGGCCAAGAGCCATTAGAGAGAAAAAGAGAGCTTTTCTTCAAGTTTTTCAAAGCAATTTTTCATTAGAAAACCTAGTTTTTGTCCAAAGCTTTGCAAATCGAGCTAGATTCCACTTGTTGGGCACGCATTGCACGCATTCCTAAGCTTGTTTCGGATCAAAGGTGAGAGAAAAATTCTAGATCTCAAAATGCCATTTTGTATCAATTTCATATAATTGCATTTTTATCTAATGAAATGTTAAATTGTCTTTAGATTATTGCTTAGTAGTTGCCAATGATCATTTATATGTGTTTATAGCTGTTTTGATTGGTAGTAGCATGTATTTCTATTTTTTGGGTATTAAAATTGAATTATAGCTTCAATATTGAATAATTGTTGTTGTGATGGCTGGAATTGATTGCTCATAGCTTCTAAAAGTTTGTTAATTGCAGGATAGTAATGTTGTAATGCCGAATTTTTGATTGGAATATTGTGGCAAAATCCCAAAAAATTCAGCCATGTGTATTGCCAAAACTAGGGTTGTTGGACTTATTTTGGATAGTTTTTGGTTGGTTTCCGATGGTGTAAATGTAGATGCATGTTTGGGTGAGTGATAGGAAATGGTTTGGAGGTTATCAGGTTAGTAGATTGTGAGTTATGAAGTTTAGAAGTTTGTATAGTCTTTTCTTGAAGTGTTGAAATGTTGTCTTTGAATATTGGGTAGTGTTTGGTTAGTTGATTCTTGGATTGTTGTTGATTGAGATCGGGGTTGAATGTTGGTTTAAATGCATGTTGAGTTGGATGACCTACTTTGTCATATAACTTAGTTGTTTCATAATTGTATAGTTGTTAGTTGTTAAATGTTGTTTATTTGGTTGTTGAAATATGATTTAATTGATTATTGATTATTGACTGTTGAATACGAGAGTCGGGAAATCCTCATTGTTGACTTCTAGAATTGGAATTGTTAATGTTATTATGAGTCGGGAGTCGGACAACCCTCGTTGTTGGCTTCTCAAATTGAGTCTTATTGTTGTGAGTTTTGATGATGTTGTGTCACCTCGGGAGGCATCTTGGTTAGCTGGCACAGTTATCATGGCTACTCCCTATCTCGCATGGGCGGAGAGGCCAGTGGGTATGGGTCTAGGTCAAGGTACCTCAGGATTGTGTCATTGGGTTTGGAGGAGTTGATGAGCATTGAAAATGGTGTACAGAGCTCCATCAACAAGTGTATCGTATCCTTATTATGTGTTTACTATTGTTACTATATCTGAGTTGTTATCAGTGTTATTTGCATGTTGTAGCTCATGGGTAATTTCCAAGGTGGTAAGGTTTACGTGTTCAAGAGATCTATCGAATTCCTCACTGGGCTTGTTTTATATAAGGTCACTCTCATTCGTTATCTGCATCCAGGTGTTACTCAACAGGACTACGGGTATGTGTCTTAGGAAGCTGAGAATGTGCCTTATGTGGACGAGTCTTATGTGCCAGAGTCGTGTCCATGAGCTTGTCTTAGTCTTTGTAGTATAATATATTGTATAACTTACTTAAAGATAAAGACTTATGTATATTGCTAGTTAGTAGCCTTTCTTTTGAACATGATTAGGTTGCTAGGCTGGTTTATAATCCATTTTGAGATGTACGATATAGTCTATGGTTTGATGTTGGAACGGAGGCGTATAACTTGTTAATGAACTGTTGTATGGTTGTTTAATATAAATGGAAATGTATGTGTTGTTTATTGTTGAAATTGTTGCGGAGTTGTTGATTTTGAAGTTGGTTGTATGAGTTATAAAAGAGGTTGGTTTAGAGCCTCGGTATCCGAGTGATTGTCGTTATATTGGCGAAATTTCGTTACATCCTAACTGATTGTAGGTGGAATCGAGTTGGGACGTGACACACATGATATTATAATAATGAGTATCTTGATTTTCCTCCCCTTCTTATTCATCTCAATACAAATATTCTGTATTCTTACCTAATAAATAGGGGATTTATGACACTTAGCCAAAAATAAAAGAAGATAGAGGGGGAGAAGATTTATGCCCAACAAATAAATATTATGAAGAAATTTTTGTTTTATAAAGATAGGAGATATAGCCAAGTGGGCCATCACGAACAAAGAGGCAGTCTGTCTGAAGAGTCAAAGACTCAAGTCCTAGGTTTTTGTACTCTTACAAAGGCTGCGTGTCCTCGTCAGCTCTCATTCATCTATCGTCCCAGAGAAGTACGTTACTTTTCTTGTTCTTCTCTATCCTACCGCAGCCAATTGAAAATGGTGAAGCATCATATCTCCCTCTCTTTCTCTCTATTTCCACAATTCGAAAAAGTTCACACACACACAATGTAGATACCAAATGCCTTTAATTTGGTTCGAGATCTATATCTGTTGTCAGAGTAATAGAAGTTTCTTTGTTTACAGAAATGATAATCATAGCTTCTTTCTGTTCCGGCTTTAATACGTTGGGTTCCGTTTATATTTTTTGATCCGCTCTATTTGTATGCATGTCTGTGTGTCATTCTTCATGGTGGTGTTTGTTCTTTTTGCTTATTTTGAGACTGGGAGTAATATATATATATATGGAGACAATTACTTTCACTGAAAACGATGATGTTTATGAATTAAAACTAACAGATTAGTTTATTTTGACATCTGATGTGGACCAAAGGCGTCTGGATGGGAGTTTCCGTCATATTTTTATGACGCTTATGGTTTGACTTTGAGTAATTTCTTACCCCTCAAGCGCCCCCACCCCACTCCCCAAACCCGCAACCAGGAAAAGAAAAAAAAAAAATTTAGGTCATGTGGCCGGAGCTATTTTAACTTCTCCACTCACTTCACTTTGAAGTTTTTTTAAAAATATGTTTAGACTAAAAAATCAATTTAGTCCACATTAAAAAATTATATGTATATAAGTATTAAATTGTGTGATTTTTACTCACTAAACAAAAAATTTGGATCAACCCAACTAAGGTAGAAAAAATCAAATCAGTTTGTTGTTTACTTTCGACAACAAAAGCTTCAAATTATTAACTTTCTCAATCTTTTGTTCAAGCTGTAAGATTCTTGTTATCATGATAAAACATTTAGGATTAATTTTTGAAGATAATTTGTTCTAGCTTCCAAACGGCCCTTGGTCTGCTTTGTTTTCTCTCGCCATTTCGGGAGGACTTGTTTTATCATCTTAGTTCGTTCAGGGCAAATGTATTTCTTTGCTAATCCTAATATTCTTTTTACTCATGTCAAGAGATGAGTTAGTAAAAGTTATGCCCATGACAGATAAATCAACAAATCTTAAGCCCCCATTCATTGACAAGGTTATGATGATTATATGTAATGTTACAGACTACCTCCAAACGCCTTGCAGAGAAGAAAGTAGCCAAGTTTGAGAGAAACATCACGAGGAGAGGACTCGGTCCTCTATCAGGCAAGGAAGCTTTCGAGCCTGCCCACGTTGTTCTTGTGCTCTTCGCGGTTTTGGTTGTTGGATCATGTAAGCTGTTCTATAATTGTTTCACATTCCAATGCTCATTTCTTGTTTCGATTCTCTCATAACACAGATTGTTCATAACGCTATGAGAGAGATCTGAACCATTGATTGTTTGATTTATCGGTGATAAGATAATGATGATAAAAAAGTGATGATCACTTCATCAAAGTGATTATTATTTTATCACTATTGGACGGAACAATCTATAATCCATATTTCTCTTGTGACATTACGAAAGTGGTTATCACTTCATCATTGTGATCATCACCTCATCATCGTTAGATTAAACAATCAATTATCTAAATTTTTGTAGATCCTTTTATAATATTAATATGTTATAGAGGATCCAAATCAAGATGAGAATCCAACTATTATAAAATGAAATGAGGACCCCTAATTATATAGGTAAAATTCTTCCATTGTTATTACATTTCATATTGATGGCTCGCTCAGATTTTAAGCTCCGTCTCCTTTCACTTATTTAGTGATTTCTTGGTCGTTATGTAGCTTCAATTGTTGGACAGTGACTAAAAGAACCGTTGCAGTAATGAATTTGCAACAGTATTTAGTCATTTGTAGTTTTTAGTCGTCTTTTTGTAATAAGTTTTAAAAACAAACGTAAATGTGCAAGCTACTAGCTTCAACTTGTGGGGAGGAAACTATACCATGTTGTTAAAGAAAACATTTTCCATTGGTAGGCAAAGAGAATAATGGTATTCCTCATTGTTGGCAGTTATATTCCAGATTGTCAGAATGGCGATGCAAGGTGGGGTTGTCGAAGGACCTGAAGAAAGTTAAGGAAGAGCTGCTTTATATGTATGACAGTAGCATTTATATAACAAGTCTATACTATGTCAGAAACTAAAACAAGAGCATCTATAGTTGTTCGAACAACAAATATAATATTATCCTCCTCTTTTTAATATAAGAAGATCAATTTCACAATTTTAATCATTTTTACCTTGTTTCTCTGAGATCTTAGTAGCAATGGATTTCTCTAGCAGAAATTATTCGGCACCTTGACGTTTCCGGCGGCGTTCCATCTCACTTCAGTTTCTTTTAATTTGCTTCTTCAACGTTTCTCTAGAAAACATTGGCTTTGTACAGAATGAACTAGTTTGACTCATTATATAATATATTGGATGAAGCATTTGCTGCTTGATTTTTCTTGGTGCTCTCTATGGACACAAGGCTATTTCTCTCACTCTTACTTTGTTGGAGGGTCTGAGTCATATTTTTTAAGAGAGAATGTTATTTTTTCCCCATGAGTTTTTATCTAAATCTCAAACTTTCCTACAAGGTTTTAGTTTTGTGAAGATTCCTCCATGACATTAAATTTTATCAAACAAAGCCTTAAGATTAAATGACATTTTGGTCTTTTATTTTTTTCTTTGAGCTGTTTAATTCTTTTTTTTTTCTTGACTAAGTAAGCATGGTATATTTCATAAAAATAAAAAGTACAAAGTGGATCAAAGACCAATTACAATGAAAAAAGGAAAACAACAAAGAGCTAGCCTAAAAAAAGATATATCAATAAAGTGCATGACTAGCAAACAAAACAGATGCAAGAAAAACTAGTCTGCCGCTCCCGCACGGATAACCAGTTTGTTTAATTCTATTTTGTTGCCTTTAAATTTTTTATGTCTTTAAAATATTAGCTCGTTACAAGAAAGTTATATGTTGGGTTAGGAAAAAAATCAGATTCAATTTGAGATGTGTGTGTCAGTGTGTGTGTGTACATATACATGTGTGTGTGTGTGTAGAAAAAAATGATTTCAAAAGTGAGTGTAATTGTTTCCTAATCTTGCGTGTAATGTGATTTTTGCACAATAAACTATTTTTTCTATGCTTTTATAAGGTTAGCTCATTGCAAATAAATTATAATGAACCAAACCAAATGATTGTCTAGAATGGCTATTCCTCACATATGTTCCTTGTGACGCAGCGGAACCATGGCAATTGAGTTAGAAAAAAATATTGGCTATAATTTTACATGTATATATATGTATAAAAAAAGAATAGATTTGAAAGTAAATATTATTTTTCTTTAATCTCACACGTAACACAAATATTGTAAAATAAGCTATTTTTATCTTATTCTATATTTTAAAATTTAACATTTTTATGATTTTTTATTTAAATGTATACCTTTCTATTGAATATTTTTTTATCAAATTATCGTCCATTATTTTGCCTTTGCTTTGAAATATAAAAAAATAAAAACATCTTTTAACATAAGGCTTTGTTTGGCAAAGTTTGATACCAAGGAAGAATATGGATAAAACTAAAACCTCATGGGAAAGTTTGAGATTTAATTAGGCTAAAACTCATGGGAGAAAATGGCATTCCCTCTATTTTTTAATAGGAAAAACTCTTATGTCACTCCAGATTAACATTAGTTCGTGAGAGAGGAAGTGAGTCTCACATGTGTGTAGAGCTCACTCTATGTGAAATGATTAATATCAGTCTAAATTAATTAAATAACATAACCCTTCTAATAGAAGAGGGAGACTAAGTCGAAAGTACCCTACTCTTGTGAGTGATATAAAATCACATTTTATTGAAACATTTATTTATATTCTCTTATGTTGTCTTATAAGGATTGGCAAAACCAACGTAGTGCCACGAAATCAAGATTATCTAGTGGAACTACAACTTCCAATACTTACGGGTGACAATTATAAGAATTTAAATGTTGGTTTTTGTGGTTGACATCTAGGAGATTGTGATGGAATGACTGTTTGAACCTACCCTAGAAGATGAAGTAGCCTTCACCATGGAGCAAAAGAATTGTCTTATTGAACAAAATAAAATTATAAAAGGTGGCATTACTCTTGGTTTAACAGGGCATAGGCAAATCAATATCGAACAGAATTCTGAACTGCAGTGAAGCAAATTAAGAAGCATATTGGGATATGGAGTTGATCGTGTTAAAAACATTTTATTGAAAAATATTTCAAGGTAAGCTTGAAGTGTTCACATGCGAAAAGTAAAATTATTTCTGATTGTTTTTCACTTACTTACAAAGATAATCCGTTAAGAAAAAATGAGAAAATAATGAAGATATTCACATGATAGATGAAAGAATGGAACAATTAATTCTATTCGTTCTAAGTTCATCTCCTGAATGTTACAGACTATTTATGATACAATAGTGTGATGCTATCTAAGATAAAGATTTACAACAAATCAAAACAAAACTATTTAGATAGTTACAACATATTTTAACAATTATCACGCCTCCAAAAGCAAAAGTGGGTCACATAAGGTGAGCTTGGACCAAATTGTCTTAAAACAGGTAATGGAGAGACCCTTGGTCATGATGTTAGCGAGTTAATCAACAATAGAGATAAATCGAACCTAGAGTTCATTCAGAGCCACATTTTCATAGACAAAGTAAACATCTATTTCAGTGTGCTTTGTGTGAGCATAATATATGAGATTAGCAGTTAAATATGTCGCGCCAACATTATCGTACCTGTAATGACCCGATCTCTTACGGAATCAAGTTCGATAGTAACAACCCGAACCAACCCAAATGCAATAGACGAGGGAAAACGGACAGAGTTTCTTCTGTACTTTGGGCAATCCAATACCTGGTCAATCAAGCTCAACAACAAGCACTCCGCAATACATTTGGAATACGCATGATAGGTTTAACATTTCCCTATATTTTACAACTTACAACTCAAGCCTATTACATTATAAATCCAAACTAAGCTAAATAAGCATTTATTACATCTACACAATGATTAATAAGCTCTTAACATTCTATTGACATTAACAAGGCAAAACACAAAAACTATAGGCTATCACGGCCAAAATAGAACACCATTACATAGTAGGCCATACTTGCAAAGCACTTCAATTTCACCTCGTATAGCCTGAAATGGTTAGAGAAAAAAGGGTGAGCAACCATGTGCTCAGTGAGAAGGGAATAAATACGGGAAGTTTTCAAAAACCTTTTCGTGAATGCACTTATGTCAAGCATTATAACCCAAATAACAAGTATACTATACAATAAACAAGCAAGATAGTATAACAAGAAATACAAGGCATTCATTCAAGCATTAGGAGAACGCAACCCCCAGTTATTGTCACATTTCTAATGAAAGGTATGACCTTTGTTAACTTGACTTTCATTGAAAGGTCATACCTCTGTTGGCCATACATCCATCGAAGAGTTGCAACTCCGGTGGCATTTGCCATTCGATGAGAGATTATAGCCTCCGGTAATATTTCATTCATTGAAAGGCTACAATCCTCGGTGGCAAGCAGTGTTTGATAAAGGGTTATAACCTCCGGTAACAAGACTTTCATTGAGAGGTTATAGCCCCCAATACTACACTCACGAAAGTAACATTGAGAGGACAACAAGATAGGTTGCCTTCGATGACATTAAACATTCGGCGGTATACAACAATTCATAGCACATTATTATTTATTAACACATATAGCATTCGAGCATTCAATTAAGCAATATAATCCATGGGCATTCACACACATTACGTCAACAAAGCAATGCTCTAACTTCATGTAACAACTTCCATTAATAAGGTTAACCAATAAACTCTTAAGCAAGCATGAATGCCACTAGAAAACCAAGAAGTTGCAAGCTAACATCAAGCATGATTTATCTAATTTGATTATCGACCTTAATGTCCTTTTAAAAACTCTTAAACTGCACAATAACATAGTTTTTTAAATGTAGATGGGTTTAGCATCAAACGGATATCAATTCGGATTCAACAAGTTATGACCTCTAGAAACTTATTGCGCAAACTGCCCTGTACCTACGCAAGAATTAGAACCCTACTATAATCAGTCCATATCATCACCTTAACCTAAAAATTAGCTCATGTACCAAACATAGAGTTTGTTCTACTATAAGTCTAGTATAACATAACAAAAAATCAGTCCATCCATTAAGGTTTACCACATCAAAACACTCATTCAAAAACAGTGCGCAGGATTCTCTTTTAGTCTCTATTTTGCTTGTTTACTAATTTTAACATTTTACTTGTTAATTGTAGTAGCTAAATCACTTGCTAAAGACATTATACAAACACATAAACTACACTTTCATCACTGCCACTAGGTTTTAGCAACTAAGTACAAAACACACAAAGTTTAACTACACAAGTAAAACAATGCAAGTTCTTTACTCTTTATACACAACAACATACTTTTCATGCGTACCATGGCTCAAACTACCAATTAACTACACAAATATAAACTTACCACTAACATTATAACAATAAAAATGCACAAAAACATGAACCCCTCACCTAAACTATGTTGAATTTGCACAATAGGGCAAAACTTGAGCTATATCACTTTTTTCCTCTCTTTTCTTCTTCTTCCTCTTCCTATTCTCTCATTTCTTCCTCATCGCTTTAAGCTTCTTTCCTCTCTCTTTTTTTCCTTCATCCGATGTTCTTCTTGTTGTTTCTAGAGTTTTCTTTTGTTTTTATCTTATATTTTGCTAAGTTGGGCTAATTGGGCTTTTTAGTTGTGTTCTTACATGATTAATTAAGCCCAACATCTATTTTATTCATCTTATGATCCAATCAAGCCCACTAAAATGCACCCATTATACTATTGTCTATTCAATCCACTTTTAATATCGTTAATTCCACTTACTTTAAATGTGATGCAAACACGTTTCAATTCGAATAATAAGAACAAGTCGAGTAAATGCAAACGAATAAGTGCAAACTAATGAAATAGTTACTGTCATCGGGTCTGGGCGTCACAGTACCAAAATGTGGGATGAAAGCTGGCAAGGCGTAACTCAGCGAGTAACGACTTGAGCCAATAAAGCTCAACAATGGCATACATTATAGCTTTATAATCAGTTTTAGTACTTGAGCGAGTAATGGTAGATTGTTTCTTGGCTGACCATGAATGAGATTATGGTTCTTGGCTAACCATGAAATAAGATTAGGGCCAAAGAAAATACAATAACCAGGCGTACTACGTTAATCATCAAGACAACCAGCCTAATTTGAGTCAGAATAGGAATGAAGAGCAAAGTCCGTGGAAAGCTTGAAGAGAAGCCTATAGGAAGACGTCCACTAAGATACCAAAAAATCCTCTCAATAACTGACCAATAGGTATTCGTAAGCTGGTGCATAAATTGACAAACCTTATTGACAATTAGAGCAATGTTATATCGTGTTAAGGTTAGATAGTTTAGGGTACCCACAATGCTCCGACACATAGTTGGATTTGAAAAGGGATCATGTCACGACCCCAATTTTTTAATCGCTAATACAATCTTTGATACCACAATAAAACCATAAACATTCTTAGGATCGTGATGCCACGGGCTTAAGAAGATTGCTCCGCCTAAGTCCACTAAGCCACAATTACAATAACCCGAGCACTATTAATCACAATTCAAATTTTCAAGACTATTTAATCATCATTTTCCAATTTTTAAATTTCAAATTACAAAATTTCAATTACCTTAGTCGAGGGACTAAATCTGGTTGCGACTTACTTGATTTAATTACCAATCCATACTTAGTCAAAATTTCAGTCTATTATTAGTTTTCTCGAAAATCGAGCAACACAACGGCTGTATTTTGGATATTCCAGTTTTAACCTGCAAACAGAAAAGCCACAACTCCAAAACCTTCACTACAACTCCTCAACTCCAACTTCCAATAACATATTAAAATGATAATCTAATTCCAAAGTATAGCATATATCATTTATATAACCAGAAACATATATATATCTATATATATATATATATCTATATATATATATATATATACGACATCTAACTATTACATTAATTCAAATATCACATATTATACAAACTTCATTACTAGGGATTCAAGTCACGAACATGTTTTCTTTTAGCACACAATCATCAAATATTGTACTCCAACTCACTTACACCTAAAAGGGGAAAAAAAGGAGGGTGAGCTTATCCGGTGCCAAAGGTCGGTGAGGGAAAAATCTAGGATGGGTTTTCACAATCATTTTTATCTTTCATAGTCATTTTTCAAATCCATGCTCATGCAATGCACTTAACAAGCAAATTCAACTCAATAACAGTAAACTAGATATTCGTAATCAACAGATAATCAATAAAATAAGATAAACAAGTTCACCATAATCAACAAATTATCGATGAAACATTCATGTACTAATCTAAGTTAATAACTATCAAATAAATACAAAATTTTGAGCAAGCAATATCTGCATTCAAGAATCAATTCAAGAATACATATATAAATTATATGTCAAATATTAAGTAAGAAATAACTTACTCTTTCCAACATCTCCGAGGAAGTCAATGCCCCCAAGCGAGAAGAGGATTATAAATCATATAACAAGCAGTGAAGGTGGCCTGCCTAGCTAATAATTGAGATGTTCAACATCTCCTTCCTTATCTCTCCAATAGAGTATTATCGATGACCCAACATCTCCGAGGGCGGTACTGGTCCCAAACAAGAGAAAGTTCTACAAGGGCGGTAGTGGTCCCCAGCGTGAGGAGAATACGGACCATGGTAGACATAAGATCACCGATACCCCTAAGATGTTCGGCATAGTATGCACACTACCATGCCAAACCCAGGTGGTTGTAAACCCTTTTGACACTATTTCAAGTTCAAGTTCACATAATACGAGCATTTATAGCAATGAAATAAGCATCGAGTTCAAAACATTCACATAGTTATACATTTATAGCAAACCGGTAATTAACGAGCAACAAGCAATTTAATCCATGTAAATGATCACACAAGTGTCCTAACATATCTAGAGGTCATATCATATCATTGCACACTAGTAGAAACTAATAACTTAGCCATTTAATCAAATACACTAAGCATTAGAACCTAACTAATCCATCTAAGCCAATGCCTAAGCCACTGCAATAACCTAACTTTGACAAATCAGTTACCTATCTTCCTGAACTCCAAATACTCTGTTTCAATATAGAATTAAAGCTTTTCGAGTGTAGACCAATTTAATGCATCTATTTCTTGGCCGTCCAGATTGAAGGCTATTCTAGGGTTATTTTGAAAATATAAAATTCATATATTTAAAACGATAAAATCTGACATTTTGTAAAACACGAACAACTTGTTTGGATTCACTTTTTTAATGGAAAGTAAAAGAAGGGGAAAGAATAACTACCCCCTCCCTTTGTTTGGATTGCAAATTTGAAAGAAATAAAGGATATGGGGGGGTACAATATTCCCTCCATTTCCTTTAATTGGAAGGATTTTTCAATCCTTCCAATTTGGGGTGTTTAAGGGGGAAATGAATGGTTTCAGCCAAAAAAGACTATATTGCCCTGATTTCTTTTTTTATTTCCATTATTTCCCTTATTACTCTTTTAACCTACTTTGAGTATGAAAAAGGACATTTAAGTAATTTACTATTTAAAATTGTCATTTCTTTTCCTTTCATTCTCTAATCCAAACAAAGAATTATAAAAACGTTTCATTTCATTTCTATTATTATTTTTGTGCAATACAAATAAGGTAATTCATTTACTTTCTTTTCCTTTATTTTTCTTTCTTTACTTTACTTTCCTTTCCATTCCTTTGTGCAATCCAAACACTATGGAAAGTTGTTCTTAACTGCCTAATATAGCTACTGTGAAAGTTTCGTTCGATTCCAAGGTCTTTTATTATTTTTAATGCGCAAAAGAAACTTAAGGCAGTAAGTTGTCAGATTTAACAAAAATCCTGTAACCTACTGTCTCCTGTGTTTTTGAGCATAAAAACGATTTTTCCTCAAGTTTTGTCCAACAGAAGAAATGTTCCTCTATGAGTCTACTACATCATTAAATTTTTCCAATGTTTTCTAAAATCATCCAACCATAAAAAAGGGCTAAAATTTCTGATTGCACAAATCTGTCCAAAAAACTGTTCTGAGAATTCTTACATGTTTAGCTTCCAAATCATCAAGAACATCTACTATACATTCTAGTAACTTCTAGCAACCTAAATATACATCAAACAAGCTTACATTCATAGGTAGATATAAACAACTTCATCCAAGAAGCTTCAACCATTCTATTCTTAATTAAAGGAGTGAAGCGCTTAGTGGTTGAAGTAGAGGAGAGCTAGAATGACTCAATTTTCTAGGGAGAGCACACAAGCAGGAAGAAAGAATTGAAAAGGAACTTTATCCCCCACCCAGGATAGGAAGAAGTACTATAGGAGAGAGAACAACATGAGGTGCAGTCAAAAGCATTTACTGTGCTCAGCAAGATGAATCCTCCTTCTGTAATTTTGATAACCAGCTCGTCTCTGCAATACTATCTAGATGTGTACCACATCGAAGAAGCTCTTTTAAGAATATTTCCCGAACTTCTTCAGTCAATTTTCCTACTTTATTATGTTGATTCCTCTAGCGGCTCAATTGTATGAGATCAATCCTTTCGGTTGAATGTCCTATGCTATGTTGGCAACTTTGGTTCAAATCTTGAAAAAACAACATCCAACAACTTTTCATCCATAGATTTGTTAATATATCACCATACAAGCCTCATAAATCCATAGATATGCATATATATCTCATAAATATCCATTTTGAAA
The DNA here is from genome assembly GCA_037974665.1 of Ehretia macrophylla. NCBI lineage: Eukaryota > Viridiplantae > Streptophyta > Magnoliopsida > Boraginales > Ehretiaceae > Ehretia > Ehretia macrophylla. The sequence goes on from CM075769.1 coordinate 26,909,037, forward strand.
GAACCCTCACTTTTGATTTTTGGTTGAAAATGCAAGAATCGCCTTGATATCTTGTTAATCACCTTTGTTGTTGTTGTTGTTCACAAAGTTTGCAAGGGAAAAAAAACTCAAAAATCTTCTCTAGGACTCCTATGCTGGGCTGCCCATTTGGAGAAGAAGATGACAAGAAATATCTTCTTATTCTTCTCTTGGAAGCTTGGTTAGATTTATTGCCTAATTGCATAATAACCCTTATTGCCTTTTTTACTTTGTAGATTGACACCCATTTTGCCTAGCTTTAGTCGTGGGGCCCCTTAGGTAATTAGCCAAACTTAATCCTAGTTGTAATTGTAATCTTGGTCCCTAAGTTCAACTTTTGGTATTTGTAATTTAGCCCCCAAAGTTTGAAAGTTTTGCTAGTCGTCCACTCGTGTTTTCCAAAATGTAAAAGTTTATACATTTCTTTTCTAATTCGACCGGGGTGTTCTTTATATGATTTAAGATATGTGATATCCCGTTTAAAATGCCAAACTTGGTCCCCATGTATTAGTTCTCATAATTGTAATTTTGATCTCGAAAGTTCCAAAGTCTCCACTTTTGCCCCTAATTTTTAAAGGACTTTTGTTCTTGACTTTCTTTTCTAATTTCTTATAGTCTTAGGGTTCTAATGGGATTTTGGATATGTTAATTCTTGATTTAGGTTACTTAATTGGAGTCCGGGTGAATTTTAGCTAATTACACTTCGGCCCCTAAGTTTTCCATTATTTACAAAGTTACCCTAAATGTTACTTTACTTAATTCCTATATTTCTAACTTATTTATATTGCACCTAGTAAACATTTATGATATATATGGCATTAAAAGATATTTAGTTAATGTCTACTTTATCCAAAATACTCAATGCATGTAAAACGATATAAATGTACATAGAAGTCTGTGAATGCAAGTAAGATAATATAAGTGAACATTGAATACTCATAAACTCATATAAATAAATGCATGAATGTGTGCAGGGCTTCACAAATCACCTATATGTTGGGATAATTGTTGGATAGGTGCAATAGGAGAGGAAATAGGATTGGCCCTATTGAGCTTGGTGCATTCAAGAAGATCTAGTACATATTTCTGCTGAGTCAAGATAATCCCAGAGGACACTGCTTGAACTTGAACCCCAAAAAAGAAGGATAGACGCCCAAGATCTTTGAGGGTGAATTGAGGATGTAGTAAAGTAGTAATAGAAGTAATAATAGTAGAGCAATTGCCAGTTATGATAATTCCATCCACATAAACCAAAAGAAAAATGGTTATTGTTGGGCAAGAATAAATAAATTAGAGAGGAGTCCGATTCTAATGCAAAAAATCCATTTAGGCCAAGAAAAGTGTTGACATGAGAAAACCATGCCCGAGGAGCCTGTTTCATACCATAAAGTGTTCTTTGTAATTTGCATACATGATTGGGAAACCAAGGATGAGCAAACCCCGGGGGTTGATTCATGTAAACTTTTTCACGAAATATTCCACGTAAAAATGTATTATTAACATCCAATTATCTCAGAGACCAACCTTTGGAGACATCCAGGGAAAGAATGATTTGAATCATCGTACGCTTGACAACAAGACTGAAAGTCTTATTGTAATCGAGATCCTCTTCTTGATTGTACTATTTTGTCACAAGAAGAGCCTTATAATAATCAATTGTACCGTCTAGTTTCCTCTTGATCTGGAAGACCTATTTGTTACTAACCATATTCACATTCGCAGGTCGTAGAATAATTTGCTGGGTATTATGTTGTACCAAAGCATTGTACTCAGCAAACATTGTTGAATGCTAGTAATGGAACTTATTCGCCTGATAGTAACAAGTGGGCTCAGTTTCGAGTGAGGAACAATCAGATTTATTACCAATATTAAGAGCAACAAAATTTGAAAAAGTCTTCATTTTTCATGTTATATCACGAGAACATGTGGTCATGGAATTACATGATACAACATTAGGAGACATGAGGAAAAGAAGAACAAGACATTGTATATCAGAAAAACTGCAAGCATTTTGTAAATTTGGACAAGGATTAGCACTACGTTGAAGTAAAGAGAAAGAGAAATAAGGGTAAAAAGATTGAGAATTTAACAAATATAGTGAATGGTATTAGTTCTGATGGAGAAAGTTCTAGTAGTGCAGGTGATGTTTTGTCAGTCAGTGTAGGGCAATGGCAAAATCAGTGGATTCTTGTCACAGGTGCCACATTCCACATGTATCCTAGGAGGGATTGGTTTTCTATTTATTCTAAGAAGAATGGGAAAGTCTTTCTAGGTAATGACCTCACACTAAAGGTGGTTGGAACTGGCATTATGAATATCAAGATGTTTGATGGTATTATTAGATCCCTCGAGTGCTGGCAAGTCCTAGAGCTGAAGAAGAATCTAATTTCTCTTGGCCGTTTAGATTCTCATGGGTACAAATTTCATAGTGAGAATGTAGTTCTTAAAGTGACAAAGGGTTCCATTGTGCTCTTGAAAGGGAACTTGACAAGTGGACTATATGTTCTTCAAGGAAGTACAATCACAGGTGTTGTAGCTATTGCATCTGAGGGCAGTGATAATAACACTACACAGTTGTGGCACATGAGAATAGGCCACATAAACGAGAGGGACTAGCAGAGCTGGGCAAGAGGGATTTGCTTTGAGGACAGAAGACAGAAATGCTCGATTTTTGCAAGCATTGTATCTTCGGAAAGCAGACCAGAGTGAAGTTCAATAAGGCGACAAAGACAACCGAAGGTACACTTGACTACATTCATTCTGATCTTTGGGGTCCTAATAAAGTTCCTTTTAAGGGTGGTGCCAAGTACTTCATCACTTTCATTGATGCATTTTCTACAGAGGGTTTGGGTGTATTTTCTGAAAATAAAAGATGAAGCTTTTCCAACTTTTGTCGTGAATCGGTCTTCATTCACAACTATTGGGTTGAAGACTCTTATCAGATTATGGTCTAGTAAACTTTGTGAGACCCCAAATTTGACCTTACGTGGAAATACATGCTTATTTGACTTTTATTTGCAAATAACATGTATATTTAACTTCTATATACAAAAGTTATATGTATATTTAATTTAATATCTAATATGCTAAAAAATATGATTTATATATGTTTACTAATTCAAAAATGCATTTGAAAATCGATTTGAAAGCTAACTTTGACTTTTCGCCTTCTTTGATCGTTTTTGGATTTTAATTACTTAAACTAGCCTAAATTCAGTTTAAACTCACGTGTCAACATTTTAAATATTTGGTGGAGCATTTTGGTGGAGTTTAGAAACAATTTGGAGCGAAAACGAGCTAAATTGACTATTTTAAGTGACTTTGACCAGAAGTTGACTTTTGAATATTATTTAAATGCCAAAATTAGTTCAAAAATCAGCTTCTTCTCCTTCCTTTCAGCCGTGAGCAGCCATAACCCTAGGAATAGTATATTTTTTCATAATTTTGCTTATATCTTGAGCTAGAAGTGGAACCGAGACGCAAAACCAACTTTTTTTGACATCATGGCGACTTCTAACATCTTTCTAACAGTTCTTTTTCTGTTTACATTGCAATAAATCGGTGAAGGAATTTTTTATCAAATCTTTCAAAGTTCATTTTTATGTTATATAATGCTAGAATTAAGTTTCTATCTTGCTAATCAGGGCCTAGAGAGTATATTTATCGATTAGTTTTAGTTTATGGCTAACTTTAACGAATTTGATTTTAAATGAATAGTTAAATTCCTAAACGAATTAATTTGCATAAAACCTCATACCTTAGCTTAAATAAGGTGTTCATAAATATTTCTAAGTTGTCCTAGCATCACGTAATGGCTTAGAATCGCGATTAGAGGGGGATTTTATAATTTGCGCAGTTGCTGGAATTTTCATTAATTAAGGAGTTTTTGATCTTTTTGAGTGGTTTCAATGATTTTAAGTGTTATCTAAGTATAATAGATGTTAGATAATACTTAGGGTAAATTAGAAGGACCAAGTTTTTAATGGTGAACGTTTTAAGCTAGGTTTGTTAAGCAATTTAGTAATTTTTGCCTATTTTGGGAATTTTGCATTTCTAAGTGTTCTAATGACTCTATTAGTTTCCATAACCTCTTAGAATGTTAATTGTATCATGAAAATGGATATAACCTAATTAGAATTAGAATTTAGCTTGAAAAATCAAAAGGGGACTTTGGAATGAAGGTTAGAGTTTGGCTTGTTTGAATAGCTAAATAGTCTTAGATGTGTTAGGAAGCCTCTAAAATATAATTATGGTGTGGTTTGGCTAATCGGATTAGGTAGCTATAGTACAAGTCACCTAAAGGGTTTTTCGGTGTTTTTGAGTTAACATGGCTAAAAATGTGATTTCGTGGCATTTAGTTTCATCATAAGGTGACTATAAATGATTAGTAAAGTTAGATTTGGAATTCGTTCTCTTGGGTGAAGTTTAGAACCTAAATTGTAAGCATTGGAATAGTATTTTTGTTGAATTTTTGTAATTTATTTGAGAAGTGTGTTTTGATGCTTCTAGTAGGCGCCGTAAATGCTAGATAGCTTAAATGTATGCTCAAACCCATTAAAAGTTGGCTAGAATTTGGTTAGAATGACTAGAATATAAAGGGGGACATTTCGGGCAATTGGTTTGTTCTAGTGTTTTAGGTGCTTGTAAAGCTTCTTTGTGGTTGGCTAATGACTGTTAAATGCCATGGAATATTTATAATTACTTGATTCTTGAACATGTAAGTGAATAATGTGGTTGAGTTATCTTTAAGTTGCATGGTATTGTTGTGTTTAGGTAGTAGTCTTGAATAGTATGTGGAAGGTATTGATGCTTTGGAGTTGAATTGGAGGGGTTCTTGGCTAGACTTTTACAGGTTTGGTTTATTAAAGGTGAGGGAGTCTTCATATATTTTGTGCATCTTAGCTTATTTTATTACTTATAGATTGTATGATTTAGTTAAATTGATAAAGTTTATATGTACTATTACTTGTTATCTTGTGATTTCTCGTGTTTATTTGTGATTATTCTGTGATATCTCGTGGATTCTTGAGATCGTGTTTCGGGTTGCACAACTTTTTCGGACATGGTAGTGTCGAGAAACCCTCGGCATCATCGGGTTGTCAGTTTTCCTCGACTACCATGGTGCCTATTCCCTTTCTCGCTGAGTATACTTCACTACCCCAGAGGCGTGGTTCACCTCGTTGAGGCATATGGACCTACCTCAAGAGAACGGGTTGCAGGATCCGGGTACATTCGGAGTACCCCGTTGGAGGAATAAGGGGTTTGTTGGCACTTGTTTCGAAGATCGTGGTTCGTGGATCGAGACTTCGTGGAACAGTATCCTTTTTATGCGTGTTTAAATACTTGTTCAATTATCTTGTTATATTGTGTTGCTTATGTTATTGACTTGGTTGCATTGCACGAAAACCATTTGCGAAAACACCCCGATTTACTGTATCGCCTCCCGTGCTGGGCAACTTTGTTGTTCACTCTTCTTTTAACATGTTTCAGGAGAGGCTGAGGTGAATCCCCAGCTTGTAGCTGTAGAATAAGAAGATGAAGTTCAAGTATATCAACTTTCATGATTGCTTGTGTGTAGAGGTTGGCTGCTGTGTGTGAAGATGTGTGATTATATGATATGTTCCACTTTTGAGACCTTTAAGGTCTTGTATGTAGTTATGTTGAATTTGAAAGCTTGTAATTAACTTGTAGTCTCGAATGTTGTTGGAGTAGTTGGCCTGTAATAGTTAATGGTAGACTTTACTGTTTTGATTGCATGCTTGTATGATAAGGCTTGTTAAAGGGAAGACTTAATATATAAGAAAGATTCGTAATTAAAGTTAGAGTGGTAATAATAAGTGAATTTAAAAGATGAGATTTTAATGGAATTAACCTTGCATGCTTGTGTGTTATGTTGTTGGGTTTCCAAAGCTCGGATGACTTTGAGGAGTTCGTTGCATATGATGACATTGGAGGATGGGATTGAATCTTGGAGTTCGATTGTGGTTTTGATGATAACTTTACAGTTTGCAGGTGAACTGATAGCCCTATAAACAGGGGAATCCCCTTCTATTTCCCCTCATTTTTTATGACTTAGGTATTGGGATCGGGAACTCCGGTCTCGAGAGGGATCGGGGTGTTACAAGTGGTATAAGAGCTTAGACAGCTCATAGTCGAGAAAGGATCTTCGGCCTACTATATAGTGACCTTGATTGTGTGCTTGTAGTGCTTGTAGAGTATGTTACGTGGATAAAGTGGTATACGTAACTTGTATGCTAAGTATGTAAATGTTTTGTGTGCTCGGAATGTGAGAAGTTGTGTACTAATGATTAGTTTATGTACTTGTGTCTAGTTTATAATTTAAGTGACCTCGTGTGAGTATATGCTTGTGTGATAGTTTGCTTGTCTAAGTGAATAGCATGCTGGCATGAAAGTAAAATATGAAGAGTCTATTGTATGAATAGGTGTATTAATGACATATCTAGATTGTCTTGTAAGCTAAGTGTATTGTATGTGGTTATGTGAATAAGATGTATTGAATGTAAATATTTTGCCTTCATAAGTTATATGATTATCTATTATATCATTATTCCTTCTGGTATGGAGGTGGTGAGAGGAAGATCCAGGAGGTCGTCAGACGAAGTTCTGAGGTATGATATTGTAGGGCGTTACAGGGAGTGAGTTATAGTTGTTGGCCTTGATACACAACTAGTTGCATGCATGTTATACATTGTTTGGGCCAGGAAGAATAAGCTTGTTTTAGTCAACTCTTTACACGATCATCAAACTAAATAAGGAGAAATCATCATCTTTTGTACATTATGTTGCTGCTTTAGAGCTAGATTAAATATTGATTGCATGTTGCTAAGAGATATTTGAGCTTATATGCGTATTTACTTAGTTATCCTAGTTGCGTAGAAAATCTTTTGGTTTAATCTTGCTTGATTGACTAGGTCAACACTTAGTTGTTGGAATTAATTTAAGAATCTTATGTTGCCTATAAGTATTTAACATGTTGAATAAAGCATAACATTTGAGTTAGATTTACATGCCAGGAAAAGTTAACCTTGAATGTATGTATGTGTATATGAGACTTGTATGTTCTTGAGTGAAAATGTGCATTATGTGTCTTATTGGTGTGAAATTGTGGAAAATGTGCAGTATGTGCTATTAGGTACCTATATGTACAACTATGTGACCTAACTGTGAAAATACATGATAGAATATATACTAAGTGCTAGTGTGTGATTGTGTGTGTACTTAGTTAATTTTGAAGAATTATTTCTCTTATTAGTAATGACATATATAATTTAATTTTCCAAAGTAAAATGTTAATTGTGTTAAGGCAACTTGGGAAGTAGGAGAAGGTAATAATACATCCTCGTGTAGCTAAGATAGCATCGTATTTTAAGATATTATTATGCCTATGTGATAGATATTGACATGCAAGAATTACATTCAATGAATTGAATATATGTTCAGAAGTGCAAATTTTATATGATTCCATGCATACATATTACCCTTGAAATTGGTAAGTGATCTATCCCCTCTATAGTATGATGGTCGGCAGCGAATCTCCAAGAAATGTGGATCAACAAGTGGATGTGGCAGCTGAACAACTGTCTACCAGTGATTAGTAGAAGATACTTCACACATGGAGTTTGATATTTAACAATTGACTACTAGTATCTTTTTCAGTACTTTCAGTCGGAATTCTTAATCAGTATTCACTTCGACATTCTTGTCGAGAGCTACTCGAAAATAATGGTCTTGGTGCCAATTTTATCAGTAATCTCACTTAGGAGTCTAAGATAGATCTTCTACTTGGCATCACATACGAAGTTATTTGTCTAATACTTATAATTGGGGAAATTCACATTCAGAGGTGTTGAGCCTGCGTTCTTGACATGGATTCTTACCTAGGTTTCTTATTCGGGACTTTTTGTATAGTATATCCTCGGCACTCTTGTTGGATATTTTTTGGTATTATCTGTATACGGGAACTAATATTGAGTTTCTATTTAATTTTATTTTCGATATTTATATATATAGAATTTTCCCTGGTATTTTCCCGGTACCACTAAATGGTCTTCTCGTATGGTATTCATATTCGGGTTTTATCTGGTATTTTCATAGGAGCCTTTATTTGCCTAGTTTGCTTGAGATTTCATTAGCGGAGTTCTATAGTATTCTTTCTGGACTTCTTGGTGATACTATGGTGGGTATTCTTGCTAGTCTTGTCGGATGTTGTACTTCTTGGCTTCAAGTTCGACGGGAGCTGCTACGGCTGTTGAAAGTTTCTCTTGAGCCAAAGAAATTGCTAGGACGCAATATTTATAAGCAGGGGAGGATATGAGACCCCAAGTTTGACCTTACATTCAAATACGTGCTTATTTGACTTTTATGTGCAAATAACGTGTTTATTTAACTTCTATGTGCAAAATTTGTATGTATATTTAATTTAATATCTAATATCCTCAAAAATATGATTTATATATAAACACTAATTTAAAAATGCATTTGAAAACCGATTTGAGAGCTAACTTTGACTTTTCACCTTCTTTGATCATTTTCGGGTTTTAATTGCTTAAACTAGCCTAAATTCTGCCTAAACTCACCTGTCAACATTTTAAATATTGGGCAGAGCGTTTTGGTGGAGTTTAGAAGCGATTTGGAGATAAAACGAGCAAAATTGACTATTTTAAGTGACTTTGACCAAAAGTTAACTTTTGAATATTATTTAAATGTCAAAATTAGCTCAAAAATCACAAAATCAGCTTCTTCTCCTTCCTTTCAGCCTGAGCAACCATAACCATACGAATAGTAGATTTTTCACTATTTTGCGTATATCTTGAGCTAGAAGCGGAACCAAGACACAAGACCAACTTTTTTGAGTTCGTGGCGACTTCTAGCATCTTTCTACCAGGACTTTCTCTGTTTATTTTTCGATAACTCGGTGAGGAATTTTTTATCAAATCTTTCAAAGTTCATTTTTATGTTATATAATGCTACAATTAAATCTCTATCATGCTAATTAAGGCCTAGAGAGTATATTTACCAATTAGTTTTAGTTTATATCTAACTTTAACGAATTTCATTTTAAATGAATAGTTAAATGCCTAAACGAATTAATTTGCATGAAACCTCGTACCTTAGCTTAAATAAGGTATTCATAAATATTTCTAAGTTGTCCTAGCATCACGTAGTGGCTTAGAATCGCGATTAGAGGGGGATTTTGTATTTTGCTCGGTTGCTGGAATTTTTGTTAATTAAGGGGTTTTTGAGTTTGTTGAGTGGTTTCAATGACTTTAAGTGTTATCTAAGTATAATAGATGTTAGATAATGCTTAGGGTAAATTAGAAGGACCAAGTTTTTAATGGTGAACGTTTTAAGCTAGGTTTGTTAAGCAATTTAGTAACTTTTGCCTATTTTTGGAATTTTGCATTTCTAAGTGTTCTAATGCCTCTATTAGTTGCCATAACCTCCTAGAATGTTAATTGTATCATGAAAATGGATATAACCTAATTAGAATTAGAATTTAGCTTGAAAAATCAAAAGGGGACTTTGGAACGAAGGTTAGAGTTTGGCTTGTTTGAATAGCTAAATAGTCTTAGATGTATTAGGAAGCCTCTAAAATGTAATTGTGGTATGGTTTGGCTAATCGGATTAGGTAGTTGTAGTACAAGTCACCTAAAGGGCTTTTTGGTGTTTTTGAGTTAACATGGCTAAAAATGTGATTTCGTGGCATTTAGTTGCATCATAAGGTGACTATAAATGATTAGTAAAGTTAGATTTGAAATTCGTTATCTTGGGTGAAGTTTAGAACCTAAAATGTAAGCATTATAATAGTATTTTTGTTAAATTTTTGTAATTTATTTGAGAAGTGTGTTTTGATACTTCTAGTAGGCACCATAAATGCTAGATAACTTAAATGTATGCTCAAACCCATTAAAGTTGGCTAAAATTTGGGTAGAATGACTAGAACATAAAAGGGGACATTTCAGGCAAGTGGTTTGATTTAGTGTTTTAGGTGCTCGTGGTTGGTTAATGACTGTTGAATGGCATGGAATATTTATAATTACTTGATTCTTGAACATGTATGTGAATAATGTGGTTGAGTTATCTTTAAGTTGCATGGTATTGTTGTGTTTAGATAGTAGTCTTGAATGGTATTTGGAAGGTGTTAATGCTTTGGAGTTGAATTAGAGGGGTTCTTGGCTAGACTTTTACAGGTTTGGTTTATTAAAGGTGAGAGAGTCTTCATCTCTTTTGTGCATCTTAGTTTATTTTATTGCTTCTAGATTGTATGATTTAGTTTAATTGATAAAGTTTATATGTAATATTTACTTGCTATCTTGTGATTTCTCGTGTTTATTTGTGATTATTCTGTAATATCTCGTGGATTCTTGAGATCATGTTTTGGGTTGCGCAATATTTTCGAACATGGTATTGTCGAGAAACTCCGGGCAGCATTTGGCTGTCAGTCTAGCTCGATTACCATGGTACTTATTCCCTTTCTCATAGAGTATACTCCACTACCCTAGAGGCGTGGTTCACCTCATTGGCATGTGGACCTACCTTAGGAGAATGGGTCGAAGGATCAGGGTACATTCAGAGTACACCATTGAAGGAATAAGGGGATTTGCTGGCACTTGTTATCAAGGATCGAGATTCGTGGTTCGAGACTTCATGGAACCGTATCCTTTTTATGCGTGTTTAAATACTTGTTCAATTAGCTTGTTATATTTTGTTGCTTATGTTATAGATTTGGTTGCATTGCACGAAAACCTTTTGCGAAAATACCCCCCGTTTACTGTATCCCCTCCCTCGCTGCGCAACTTTGTTGCTCACTTCTCTATTAACAGGTTTTAGGAGAGGCTGAGGTGAATCCCTAGCTTGTAGCTGTAGAAGAAGAAGATGAAGTTCAAGTAGATCAGCTTCCGTGATTGCTTGTGTGAAGAGATTGGCTGCTGTGTGTGAAAATGTGTGATTATATGCTATGTTCCACTTTTGAGACCTTTAAGGTCTTGTATGTAGTTGTGTTGAATTTGAAAGCTTGTAATTAACTTGTAGTCTCGAATATTGTTGGAGTAGTTGGTCTGTAATAGTTAACGGTAGACTTTACTGTTTTGATTGCATGCTTGTATGATAAGGCTTGTAAAAGGAAGGACTTAATATATAGGAAAGATTCGTAATTAAAGTTAGAGTGGTATGATAAGTGCATTTAAAAGATAAGATTTCAATGGAATTAACCTTGCATGCTTGTGTGTTATGTTGTTGGGTTTCCAAGGCTCGGATGGCCTTGAGGAGTTCGTTGCATGTGATGACATTGGAGGATGGGATTAAATCTTGGAGTTGGATTGTGGTTTTGAGGATAACTTTACAGTTTACAGGTGAACTGTTAGTCCTATAAACAGGGGAGACTCTACCTGTTTCCCCTCATTTTTCGTGACTTGGGTATTAGGATCGGAAATCCGGTCTCGAGAGGGATCGGGGTGTTACAAACTTACTGATTACTCTCAATTGAGGGTGTTTGGTTATCCTTCATATGCTCACGTGAAGGATGGAAAGCTTGAGCCGAGGACAAAAAAATGCATAATCTTAGGTAATGAATCTATTGTGAAAGGGTATAGGCTGTGGTTGTGATACCCCGAACCTGTCATGTATTCAATAGCATTTAAAGTTCATTTAAATTGCATTTTATTGACCTTTCACCTTCTTTGACCAAACTAGTTGACTTTTCATCTACATTGACCAACTAGGACAATGTGAAAATGTTTGAAATGTTTAATAAAGGGCAAACTTGGGATTAGAAATTAAAAAAAAATGTAATGTTAAGTTAGTCAAATTTTGGGTCAAATTTGGAATTAAATCTGAACCAATTGGGGAAGAGTTAGGTAGCAAATTATATATGGTTGGAAAGCTCTATGAGTCTAGTTTCTGAGGCTTCAAACCGTTCGTGAATTGGAGTTTTCTAGAAGAAGTTATGGCCGTTTTCGTAAGGTCGCGCATAGTTGTTTTGGTTTAGCGGGTTGACCGAATCTTTGACCATTGACTTGTCATTTTTTTTTCCTAAATAAGCAGAATTGCACGCGAAAAAACAGAGAAGAAAGGCTTGAAAACATGAGGAAAAGAAGGAGAAAAAAAAAAAGAAAACTTCAATTACAAATCACCAAATCTTTGCGTGAGCTTGCATGGGGTGGTGTCCAAGGCACTCTACGAGGTTTCCCTAGCGTCTAGGAGCGTCTAAGGCAAGGGTTTCATTGTTATTTGCGTATTTAAAAAATGTATATCTAAACTTTAATTTTTAGAACTTATGCGTAGATTGTTGTTTTAATCGTTTTGTTGCTTAAAGAATGTTCCTTGTTGATTGTAGAACATGTATTTATAGCTTTTTAGCATTTTCTGCAGTTGAAAATCAAAATTGCAATTTAAATTGACTAATGAATAGTAATTAGTGAATAGTAAACCCTTGAAACGATAAAGTTATGCTGTTATGCTGTCCGTTGATGTAGAAATGTGCTAGATATGCTAGAATGCCTAAATGTGTGGTTTAATTGAAATGTGTAATAGAAAAACGGAGAAAAACGGCTTGGTAAAAGTCAAGGTCGTTTAGGTCGAGTTTAGCGTTTTCTCGTATTGCGTGTTGGCATTATTTTGAGAGGCCATGGAAGCACTTTTGGTGCGATTATGGCGTTGGTTGGGTGTTTAGTTGATATAGTTGTAGTTCAAACGAGCAAAGGAGGAAATCGGGACTTTGCGTGAATTCTAGGGTAAAATAGGGTTTCGGGGTCTTTAGACGTGCCTTATGGTGACCTAGGAGGACTGGTCATGTCGCTTTCCAAATCTCGTGGCTCGTTTGAAAGTAGTAGTGTTTTGAAGTTGGGGTCATTTTTGTGATTTTGTGTGTTTTCATAGAATATTGCTTATAGTATGTTTATATTGATTATAGAATGCTTATGTTGTCTATAGAATGCTTATAATGCCTATAGAATACTTGCTAATGCTTGATAATGTTAGTTGGCGTTGTTTTTGTCACTTGTTTGATTGTAAATGCTTGTTAATGCTTATTACGCTTGTTAGAGTTGATTATTGATTGAAATGTTTATCAATTGTTGAAAATGCTTGATATCGCTTGCTCATCGCCTTGTATCGAGTCTTGCATTGCATAGTGTCTCGCGCGTGAGTGATGGGCCTCTCTGGGTAGCCTCGGGTTGCCAGTGTTGGTTGCTCTAGCTCCGCTGCTATTCCCTTTCTCGCTTGGGTTGCCTCCCAGGGAGATTTGGGTCGTAGAATTGATGGTTACTCCCGGGGTATTCCAAACTGGTGTTATAAGGTGGTTTGGGACGGCGCGTCATCGTTAATGTCATCGGAATCATGATCGGTACATTACTCGCTCGAGTGATCCATAGCCTTCAAAGTGTGGTATAGCTTTGATTGGTTGTGTTAATGCTTTTCTTAATTGTTTATTGTATTGTTATATATATTGAATGCCTTTTATTGATTGTATTGCTTAACTGTACCTATTTGCATTGCACGATCTTCTTTCTCTCCATCTCGATATCTGTCTCGCCCTCACAAAGTATACGTGTTGTGTATACTCACTCCTCACCACCACATTTCAGGAAATGCCATGTTAGCTGGAAAGTTCGTGATTTCGTGAAAGTCCGTGCTTGAAGGGTTGTCCTGCGTGCCTATGTGACTTGAGTTGTCAAAGTTGTAAAGTTGTATGCTTTTATGTATTATATGTATTTAATGTTAAAGGGGATGTAATTTAAGTTCATTAGATTATGTATTTAGTTGATATAGCTTAACTTCAATATATATTTGTAATGACAAAAAGGGAAAAAGATAGAAAGTCATGATAGTCTACTTTATGCAATAGGTTGGTGTAGTTTAATTGCTAAGCTTGAATTTATATTTACTTGTGAATTGCTTGTTGTGAACCGAGGCTCGGATGGCCTTGAGGTGGTTGAATGGTTGGACACGGTGTTGGTCCATTTATATGCTATTGTAGGTTTTGCAATTTTCCTAGAAACAGGGGAGACTCTGTCCGTCTTTCCCTAAAATCTTGCCTGGGTTTGGATTTGGGTTGTGAATAGATTGATTGTTAGAACTTTCGGTCTCGAGAGGGATCGGGGTGTCACAGGTGGTATCAGAGCTTGTCTAGCTCATAAGCCGGGACAGGGTCCTCGGCCTGGTGGGTAATGGTCCTTGAATGTGTGCTTGATAAGTGTGTCTTGAAAGTGTATGCTTGTATGTGAGATTGTGTTTCTTGACTTGAATGTAAGCACTTATGTGATATAGTTATGTGTTTTGTGTTAAATGTTTCTCATGAAAGGTGAAATGTCTAGTTGTCTATCGAATTGACTTATTGAATTGACCTCGTGAATCGAATCGACCTCGTGAATTGTTAGTTGCTTGAAGTATTACTTGTAATGTGTGTATAGAATGTCTTGAATTAGCTATGCCGTGGTTTGAATTGATTATGTTGTGCTTGACTTGATTGCCGTGCTTGAGTGACTTTGTTGAATAAACTGTTTTACAAACTTGCTTGCATAATAGTTTAAGGCATGTGTATAACTGTGATATATTGGCATTCATACATGTCCTATGGAAATGGTAAGTAAGTCCTCTTCCTCCCCTGAAGAAAGTGGCTCACCGCTGGCTTTTCAAGGTGTATGGATTGGCAGGAAATGAATGGCATTTGACTAGCCTTTATTTGGGAATTGGTGTTTGCTTTTGGAGCTCGGTTATTGGCAAATCTCTATGGTCCTCCTCTGTGCTTAACAATTGTGAAAGGGTAGCTTTCTCTTGGGGTTTTATTTCGTTATTCTTTGGAGCATTCTTTGGTTTTCTTAATGGGTATTCTTTGGAGACTTTTGTTGGCGTTTCTCGGTGGATTTGGCTATTGGGATTTTAATCGGCCTTACTGCACAGTAATATCTATGGTATATGTGTCTCGGTCTTTATTGGTGTGATACTGGCATCCCTGATTGGAAATTCTTCAATGGTATTTTCTGGAATTCTCAGTGGCCGATTATTTAATATTTACTTATTAAGCAAACTTGGCTACTTTCTTATTGGAGCATTGTTTCGAATATCTTCTTCAGTGTTCCTCAGTAGGTTTGGTATTTGGAGTTCCTATCAGACTTATTGTATAATACTACTTAGGGTATTCTTTGAAATTCTTATTGGGCGTTCTATTGGTATTTTCCTTATTGGCAAGGTTGCATGAAGTTTTCACTTGGAAAATAGTGAAGAGGCCTCAGAGTTTGGCTTTGGTGGGAAACTATGTTTGTTATTCAACTTGGTTGTTTTATTGGGCACATTATATTTTCTCTGCTATTTCCTTTGACATTCCTCTCAGCATTTGATAGCAAAACTCGGAATCTAGTTGGGTGTCCCATGGGGTTATTGTTGATATATGTCAATATCCACCTCTTCATAATAAGTATCGTTAATTATATGGTAGCATAAATTAATGATTCCGACTTAAACGTCGATGAGGTCAAAAGAGATCGCGATGGCTACAAGAAAGAAGTTCGGGAATTTGGAATTACCTAAGATGACGTCGGGTTGATGCAATGCTAAAGTTAGCCAATTTGACCAAAGGAAACTTCCTAGAAGTTGACTTGGATGCTAGCCACCCATGTGGTCAATTGTAGCCACCCATGTGATAAATATGGGTGGCTAATACTTTGAACATGGTTGGTAAAGCCAACCAAGATTGAAATGTTTGATAGGAAAGTCTCCTATGGCGGGCTAGCTGAATTCTATAAATAGGCATGCATTAGTTCATCATTTTCATCCACAACACAATTCCAAACACAATCCTAAGTTAGTCTTTCTTTCTTGTATTCTTCTTGTAAGTCCAGAAGCCATTGAAGCTCTAATCTAGAGAGCGCACGGTGGGACAATTATCTTGTAAGTGTTATATTGAATTGTTATAAAGAGTAGTGTTGTCTTTCTACTTGATTGTTGTTAAGACGTTTCTGGGAAATTGGTTATATTCTTTCATGGTATCAAGAGCTTAAGGGGCTCTTAACAACAATCTTGTCTAGTAAAGCTCAACAACTATGACTACTCAAGGTGCTAGTTCTTCTTCTACCAGTTCTAGTTCCGGTTTAGTACCGACAATTCGTATCCGTCCCCCTACCTTCACAGAAGGAAAGCTTGATGGCACGAACTATCTTTTGTGGAAGTTCAAAATCACTACAGTTCTGGACTCCTACGAACTCCTTGATACAGTGTTAGGCACAGATGCAGAACCAGTTGCAGTCCGTGCTGAAAATGATACAAAAAAGGTCACACTTCCAGATCCTCAACTTGTTAAAGAATGGAGGAGACGAAATGCTGATGCACTTTGTACAATTGTAACAAGTGTTCAAGATTCCGTCCTTACTCTAATTCAACACAACCAAGGCAACTAAAGCTTGGAACATACTGAGAAATCAGTATGAAACAAGGAACCAGACTCGCATTCAGAACTTGGAGAATTAGTTAGCTGCTGAGAGATTAAGTGAAGATGAAGCAGCTGAGTCATTTATCAGTAGGATGAAAAATCTACGTGATCAAATTGCTGCAGTTGGTATTGACAAATCAACCGAGGAACTAGCTCGAAGGTGCATTAAAGTGTTGCCTCCAAAATTTGACGGCCTTGTGACAGCACTCAATACACAAGTTCGCATTCCTCCTTTGACGTTTGAAGAATTCACTGCCATGTTGATGGAGGAGGAGATGAGGCTGAGGAGCAGAGAAAATCAACTTGACTCTGCCT
Organism: Ehretia macrophylla; assembly: GCA_037974665.1. Taxonomy (NCBI): domain Eukaryota; kingdom Viridiplantae; phylum Streptophyta; class Magnoliopsida; order Boraginales; family Ehretiaceae; genus Ehretia; species Ehretia macrophylla. The sequence goes on from CM075769.1 coordinate 26,925,814, forward strand.
TTACAGCCAAGGCGAGGAGTAACCAAGAAGAAAAGAAGAAAGCAAAGAAGAAAACGTTCTCTGGATCGTGCTACTACTGCAATAAGAAAGGTCATGCTGTCAAAGATTGCAGGAAACGAATCCATGACGAGAAGAACGGAACTTTAAAGCCAAATTGGAGAAATAAAGAATCTGCCAATACGGCTGAAACGGAAGTGCATCTGTTTACTGTAACAGATGTATCGGAGGAAACGTGTACTAGCGCACATGTACATCAAACAAGTGCATGGGTGTTAGATAGTGGAGCTTCCCGACACATGACCAGCAAGAAGGAGTTATATGACTCCATAAAACCTCTACAAGAACCAATGAATGTTGTCGTCGGGAATAATGCGAGGTGTCCTGTTGAGGGCACTGGAACCATCTCGCTCGTGTCTCAAGATGGAGGAAGCAAAAAGCTGTCCAACGTACGCTTTGTACCCCAGATCACCAAAAATTTGCTATCTGTAGCTGCTATTACAGATAATGATCTAGAAGTGCGGTTCAAGAAGACGGAAGCTTTGATTCTTGACAAGGATCAAAATATCGTAAGTAAAGGTATTCGCAAAAATAATCTTTACGAAATCAGCTCTCTTTCTGCTGTCGTGGATGCCAAAACAAGTCAACTTTGGCATGAAAGGTTCGGGCACATTTCCTATCCTGTGTTAAAGGAAATGCAAAAGAAGAAGATGGTGGCCGACTTGCCTTCAATTGAAGAAATTGAAGGACCATGTGAAGCTTGTATGCTGGGCAAGCAACATAGACAGTCATTTCCCAAAGAGAGTCATAACTGATCAAAGGCTCCTCTAGAGTTGGTACATGCTGACCTCTGCGGAAAAATGACTACGACGGCGTTGGGAGGATCTTCCTACTTTATGCTGTTAGTCGACGATTATAGTAGGAAGATGTGGGTGTACTTCCTTCGAGACAAGGCTGATGCTCTTGAAAAGTTTAAAGTGTGGCACAAACTTATGACAAATGAGAACACAACTCAGTTGAAGAAACTTCGTACCGATCGTGGGGGGGAATTCTGTTCTACAGAGTTCACCAACTACTGCAACAAGCTTGGGATTAATCACCAATTGACTGCTCCATACACACCACAACAAAATGGAGTTGTGGAACGAAGAAATCGAACAATTGTAGAAATGGCTCGATGCATGTTGAAAGGTGTTGGCCTACCTGACACATTCTGGGCTGAAGCAGTCAACACAGCGGTATACATCCTCAATCGGTGCTCAACCAGGGCACTCAACGATAAGACTCCTAATGAGGCTTATTATGGTACGAAACCTTCTGTGTCTCATTTAAGAAAATTTGGGTGTGAATGTTTTGTACACATTCCAAATGAAAATCGAAAGAAATTGGATGACAAGAGCAAGAAGGGCATTTTCTTGGGATATAGTGAAGAGTCTAAAGCATACAGACTCTATGATGTAGAGGCCAAGAAGGTGATCATAAGCCGAGATGTGGTGTTTAATGAGCGACCACACTCAATGGAGGATAGCGGTCCTGCCATTTCGTCATCAACTGATGAAGTAATCCACCAAGTGCCTAAACAACGACCGTTGAACAATGAAGAAGTCTCTAATGATGAGGAGACTGGAGACCAACCTGTCGAACCCACAAGCAAGCCACAACCGAAGGGGTTCCAACAGCTCTTTGATGGAAGAAATCCAGGAATTATTGATGATAGTCCACGTCCTGATGGACTAAAACGATCAAAGAGAATAGAGGAGCAGAACAGATCAGGACAACAACTAGTAAACATGGCTTTGATGACCCAAATCATCAAGACGGTAAAAGAACCGGTAACTGTGGAGGAAGCCATGTCAGATCTAAATTGGAGAGCAGCTATGCAAGCCGAGTATGATAGTATCATGAAAAATGATACTTGGGAAATCGTTGAAAAGCCACCGAATAGAAAAATTATCGGCACCAAATGGATCTGGAAAGTGAAGTACAAGGCAGATGGAAGTCTTGAAAAATACAAGGCACGCCTTGTAGCACAAGGATTTTCGCAAGTCGAAGGTTTCGATGTATATGAAACCTTTGCTCCAACAGCAAAAATGTCAACAATCAGGCTAGTTGTTGCAGCTGCCGCGCATTATGAATGGATTGTACATCAAATGGATGTCAAGTCAGCTTTTCTTAATGGGCAACTTGAAGAAGAAGTCTACGTTGCACAACCCCCTGGCTTCCAAATACCAGGTGAAGAAGAAAAAGTCTGCAAATTGAAAAAGGCTTTATATGGGTTAAAGCAAGCACCACGAGCTTGGTACAAACGTATAGACTCTTTCTTCTTGCAACATGGTTTCTGTAAAAGCAAATCAGAGGCCAACTTGTATGTTCTAAGTGAACAAGGAAAGAAGGTAATTGTAGTCTTATATGTGGATGATCTTGTAATCACTGGTGACCATGAAGATAATATTCGGAAGACGCAAGAATGGTTGAGCCAAGAATTTGAAATGACAAATCTTGGTCTTCTTCATTATTGCTTGGGAATCGAGGTATGGCAAAAACCTCATACTATCTTCATCTCGCAGCAACGATATGTTCGTGAGCTTCTGATTGCATTTGGTATGTCCGAGTGCAAATCAGTTGTCACCCCGATGGAAGTGAATACAAAGTTATCAATTGACGATCTTTCAGAACAAGTTGATAACAAGCTCTACAGAAGATTGGTGGGAAGTTTAATCTTCCTTTGTAACACAAGACCTGATATTAGTTATGCTGTGGGAGTTCTCAGTCGGTTTTCAAATAAACCGAAACAAAGTCACTGGCAAGCAGGGATGCGGATCCTCAAATATCTCAAAGGCACGTTGGAGTATGGGATATCATACAAGTCTGGAGATACTTTATCTGGGTACTGTGACTCAGACTGGGCTGGTGACATTGACTCAAGAAAATCTGTTACAGGTTACGTATTCACATTCGGTGGTGGAATCATCTCATGGGCTAGTAAGAAGCAACCCACCGTTGCACTTTCATCAACGGAGGCAGAATACAAGGCTGCTTGTGTAGCATCCTGTGAAGCTGTTTGGCTACGACGCATCATGATTGATATTGGCATTCCAATAGAGGAAGCAACAATGTTGAAATGTGACAGTCAGAGTTGTATAGCCATGTCAAAGAATCCGGTATTTCATGCTAGAACAAAACACATAGAGATTCAGTATCACTATGTGAGGGAACTGATCGAGGAAGGTGAAATCTACATGGAGTACTGCCCTACAGAAGATAATTGTGCAGATATCTTCACTAAAGCGTTAGGGAGCGTCCAATTGAGCAAGCATCTTCAAACATTGGGTGTTGGCCCAATAGTTTAGTCAACATGAAGTGAACATTGAGGGGGGGTGTTGATATATGTCAATATCCACCTCTTCATAATAAGTATCGTTAATTATATGATAGCATAAATTAATGATTCCGACTTAAACGTCGATGAGGTCAAAAGAGATCGCGATGGCTACAAGAAAGAAGTTCAGGAATTTGGAATTACCTAAGATGACGTCGGGTTGATGCAATGCTAAAGTTAGCCAATTTGACCAAAGGAAACTTCCTAGAAGTTGACTTGGATGCTAGCCACCCATGTGGTCAATTGTAGCCACCCATGTGATAAATATGGGTGGCTAATACTTTGAACATGGTTGGTAAAGCCAACCAAGATTGAAATGTTTGATAGGAAAGTCTCCTATGGCGGGCTAGCTGAATTCTATAAATAGGCATGCATTAGTTCATCATTTTCATCCACAACACAATTCCAAACACAATCCTAAGTTAGTCTTTCTTTCTTGTATTCTTCTTGTAAGTCCAGAAGCCATTGAAGCTCTAATCTAGAGAGCGCACGGTGGGACAATTATCTTGTAAGTGTTATATTGAATTGTTATAAAGAGTAGTGTTGTCTTTCTACTTGATTGTTGTTAAGACGTTTCTGGGAAATTGGTTATATTCTTACAGTTATTATTTGGATGGCTTCTTTAGAACTTTTAAATATATTTGATTGGGTTCTTAGTATTTTCTTCAGCACTCTTAACTGGGTATTCTTCTATGAAATTCATGACCAGTGGGGTACTTATTTGGACCTCTGGATGGAACCTTTGTTTGAGCCTTTATTTGGCTTCTTGTTTGGGAATTCTCGGGCAGTAATAGTTGAACTTCTACTCGAGATTCGTGTATGGGGTATTCATTCGGTATTCTTCTTATCATTAATATGTGATGTGATTTTATCTACAGTATCTTTGCTTAGGTCTTTATTGGTATTATCTCGGCGCTTTTGGTTGGAATTTTATTCTTCTTCGGTATTCGTGTCAACGAGATTCTTCAACCGATGAAAATTAGTCAGAATTGGATTTCAGATGATGCTGAGTTCTATTGGAAGAAGAATTGCGAGGACGCAATTGTTTTAAGGGGGGAAGGATGTGATACCCCGAACCTGGCATGTATTCAATAGCATTTAAAGTTCATTTAAATTGCATTTTATTGACCTTTCACCTTCTTTGACCAAACTAGTTGACTTTTCATCTACATTGACCAACTAGGACAATGTGAAAATTTTTGAAATGTTTAATAACGGCCAAACTTGGGATTAGAAATAAAAAAAATGGAATGTTAAGTTAGTCAAATTTTGGATCAACTTTGGAATTAAATCTGAACCAATTGGGGAAGAGTTAGGTAGCAAATTATATATGGTTGGAAAGCTCTATGAGTCTAGTTTCTGAGGCTTCAAACCGTTCGTGAATTGGAGTTTTCTAGAAGAAGTTATGGCCGTTTTCGTAAGGTCGCGCATAGCGGGTTGACCGAATCATTGACCTTTGACTTGTCATTTTTTTTTCCCTAATTAAGCAGAATTGCACACGAAAAAACAGAGAAGAAAGACTTGAAAACATGAGGAAAAGAAGGAGAAAAAAAAAAGAAAACTTCAACTACAAATCACCAAATCTTTGCGTGAGCTTGCACGGGGTAGTTTCCGAGGCACTCTACAAGGTTTTCCTAGCGTCTACGAGCGTCTAAGGTGAGGGTTTCATCGTTATTTGCGCATTTGAAAAATGTATATCTAAACTTTAATTTTTAGTCCTTATGCGTAGATTGTTGTTTTAATCGTTTTGTTGCTTAAAGAATGTTCCTTGTTGATTGTAGAACATGTATTTATAGCTTTTTAGCATTTTCTGCGGTTGAAAATCGAAATTGCAATTTAAATTGACTAATGAATAGTAATTAGTGAATAGTAAACCCTTGAAACGATAAAGTTGCGTTGTTATGCTGTCCGTTGATGTAGAAATGTGCTAGATATGCTAGAATGCCTAAATGTGTGGTTTAATTAGAATGTGTAATAGAAAAATGGAGAAAAACGACTTGGTGAAAGGCGGGGTCATCTAGGTCAAGTTTAGCGTGTTCTCGTATTGCGTGTTGGCATTGTTTCGGGAGGCTAGAAGCACTTTTGGTGCGATTATGGCGTTGGTTGGGTGTTTGGTTGATATAGTTGTAGTTCAAATGAGCAAAGGGGGAAATCGGGACTTTGCGTGAATTCTAGGGTAAAGTAGGGTTTCGAGGTCTTTAGACGTGCCTTATGGTGACCTAGGAGGACTGGTGAAGTCGGTTTCCAAAACTCGTGACTCGTTTGAAAGTAGTAGTGTTTTGAAGTTGGGGTCATTTTTGTGATTTTGTATGTTTTCATAGAATATTGCTTATAGTATGTTTATATTGATTATAGAATGCTTATGTTGCCTATAGAATGCTTATATTGCCTATAGAATACTTGCTAATGCTTGATAATGTTAGTTGGCGTTGTTTTTGTCACTTGTTTGATTGTAAATGCTTGTTAATGCTTATTACGCTTGTTAGAGTTGATTATTGATTGAAATGTTTATCAATTGTTGAAAATGCTTGGTATCGCTTGCTCATCACCTTGTATCGAGTCTTGCATTGCATAGTGTCTCGCGCGTGAGTGATGGGCCTCTCTGGGTAGCCTCGGGTTGCCAATGTTGGTTGCTCTAGCTCCGCTGCTATTCCCTTTCTCACTTGGGTTGCCTCCCAGGGAGATTTGGGTCGTAGAATTGATGGTTCCTCCCGGGCTACTCCAAACTGGTGTTATAAGGTGGTTTGGGACAGTGCGTCATCGTTAATGTCATCGGAATCGTGATCGGTACATTACTCACTCGAGTGATGCATAGCCTTCAAAATGTGGTATACCTTTGATTGATTGTGTTAATTGTTTTCTTAATTGATTATTGTGTTGTTATATATAGTGTATACCTTTTATTGATTGTATTGCTTAATTGTACCTATTTGCATTGCACGATCTTCTTTCTCTCCATCTCGATATCTGTCTCGCCCTCACTGAGTATACGTGTTGTGTATACTCACTCCTCACCACCACATTTCAGGAAATGCCATGTTAGCTGGAAAGTTCGTGATTTCGTGAAAGTCCGTGCTTGAAGGGTTGTCATGCGTGCCTATGTGACTTGAGTTGTCAAAGTTGTAAAGTTGTATGCTTTTATGTATTATATGTATTTAATGTTAAAGGGGATGTAATTTAAGTTCATTAGATTATGTATTTAGTTGATATAGCTTAACTTCAATATATATTTGTAATGACAAAAAGGGAAAAAGATAGAAAGTCATGATAGTCTACTTTATGCAATAGGTTGGTGTAGTTTAATTGCTAAGCTTGAATTTATATTTACTTGTGAATTGCTTGTTGTGAACCGAGGCTCGGATGGCCTTGAGGTGGTTGAATGGTTGGACACGGTGTTGGTCCATTTATATGCTATTCCAGGTTTTGCAATTTTGCCTAGAAACAGGGGAGACTCTGTCCGTCTTTCCTTAAAATTTTGCCGGGTTTGGATTTGGGTTGTGAATTGATTGATTGTTAGAACTCCCGGTCTCGAGAGGGATCGGGGTGTCACAGGTGGTATCAGAGCTTGTCTAGCTCATAAGCCGGGACAGGGTCCTCGGCCTGGTGGGTAGTGGTCCTTGAATGTGTGCTTGATAAGTGTGTCTTGAAAGTGTATGCTTGTATGTGAGATTGTGTGTCTTGACTTGAATGTAAGCACTTATGTGATATAGTTATGTGTTTTGTGTTAAATGTTTCTCATGAAAGGTGAAATGTCTAGTTGTCTATCGAATTGACTTATTGAATTGACCTCGTGAATCGAATCGACCTCGTGAATTGTTAGTTGCTTGAAGTATTACTTGTAATGTGTGTATAGAATGTCTTGAATTAGCTATGCCGTGGTTTGAATTGATTATGTTGTGCTTGACTTGATTGCCGTGCTTGAGTGACTTTGTTGAATAAACTGTTTTACAAACTTGCTTGCATAATAGTTTAAGGCATGTGTATAACTGTGATATATTGGCATTCATACATGTCCTATGGAAATGGTAAGTAAGTCCTCTTCCTCCCCTGAAGAAAGTGGTTCACCGCTGGCTTTTCAAGGTGTATGGATTGGCAGGAAATGAATGGCATTTGACTAGCCTTTATTTGGTAATTGGTGTTTGCTTTTGTAGCTCCGTTATTGGCAAATCTCTATGGTCCTCGTCTGTGCTTTACAATTGTGAAAGGGTAGCTTTCTCTTGGGGTTTTATTTCGTTATTCTTTGGAGCATTCTTTGGTTTTCTTAATGGGTATTCTTTGGAGACTTTTGTTGGCGTTTCTCGGTGGATTTGGCTATTGGGATTTTAATCGGCCTTACTGCACAGTAATATCTATGGTATATGTGTCTCGGTCTTTATTGGTGTGATACTGGCATCCCTGATTGAAAATTCTTCAATGGTATTTTCTGGAATTCTCAGTGGCCAATTATTTAATATTTACTTATTAAGCAAACTTGGCTACTTTCTTATTAGAGCATTGTTTCGGATATCTTCTTCGGTGTTCCTCAGTAGGTTTGGTATTTGGAGTTCCTATCAGACTTATTGTATAATACTACTTTGGGTATTCTTTGAAATTCTTATTGGGCGTTCTATTGGTATTTTCCCTATTGGCAAGGTTGCATGAAGTTTTCACTTGGTAAATAGTGAAGGGGGCTTAGAGTTTGGGTTTGGTGTGTAACGATGTTTGTTATTCAACTTGGTTGTTTTATTGGGCATGTGACGCCCGAGATTTTAGCCGTACATTTATTTACTATTGCATCTATTGTTTGCGCATTTCCTTCTGTGCTTTATTAACTGTCTTCTTTAGCTACTATTCATCCCGTTTTCAAACTATATTCTATTAGAGAATTAGCATTTTTATTAAATCACATTAATTGTTAGAGGAGTGGGAAAAATGTGCATTTGAGTTTAAAGCGATAGGAGCCTTCGTTTAGAAAATGATTTGTGAAAACTAGTGAATAGTGTTACGTATGAAACATAATGTTTTAGTTAGCTAACTTAATTTATGTGCAATGAACTTGTTTTAAAGCTAACTAAGCTCATTTTAATAAACCATTTAAGCACCCCCCCCTTGACCCCACCCATAGCCTACTCATTATATAGCAAAAATAAGCTCAAAAAAAAAAAAGAGAAGAAATGTGCAGGAATTACTGTAGTAGGGCCGAAAATACCAAAGGAGAATGAAAAGAGGAGATTTTGCTTCAACAACCTTGCATCTTGAGCTCCTAGCTTGATCTTGGGAGGGTTTTGAGCATCCTAGGGCCTTCAACAAGCTTCTTCATCTTCAAAAATTGTGAGGGAGATTCATTTTCTTGATTTTAAAGTTTATGTTCATATGTTTAATTTTCTTGATTTGTCAATTATAGCTATATAACTTGTTATGAATGCTTCCTATGAGTTATTTAATGTCTATAGAGCTAACTTTTGAGGTTTGATAACAAAGTTAATGGTTGAATGTTAAGATTGATCAAAGAGGTGATGAATAGTGCCTAGAATTAGGGTTTTGAGAAAATTTGCTAATTGGCTTGAATTGATGCATCAATTAGGTGCTCTAGACCCTAGGGAAGTTAGTTGAAAAGCCACGTTAGATTGAATCACTCGAATTTGAACTTAATTGCATAATTAGCTTACTTTAAAAAGGGGGTTTTATACGTTAAGCAATCCGGGCAAGTTTGGGCATTGATTTGGGTGTCCTTGAGCTAAGGAAGCACCTTTGGTGCTTTCGTTTCGCGAAAATGGGATTTGGTTAGTGTAGTTGTAGTTCAAACCCATTCGGGGCCTTCCCGAACTTTTGCTTCAAAAATGAGTTTTAGTGACTTTAAAAGGCACCTTTGAGCTTAATTAGGAATATAGAAAGATTAGGGTATGATTGGGAATCTCGAACCATGCTTAGGAGAAAGAAAGCTCGGTTAAAGAAAGGGGAAATGTAGTTTTAGCCATTTTAGTTGCATTTGCGTTTCGCGAAAATGGGATTTGGTTAGTGTAGTTGTAGTTCAAACCCGTTTGAGGCCTTCCCGAACTTTTGCTTCAAAAATGAGTTTTAGTGACTTTAAAAGGCACCTTTGAGCTTAATTAGGAATATAGAAAGACTAGGGTATGATTGGGAATCTCGAACCATACTTAGGAGAAAGAAAGCTCGGTTAAAGAAATGAGAAATGTAGTTTTAGCCATTTTAGTTGCATTTGGAACTTGTTGTGTGTTAGTAATGCCTTGCATTGAATATTTAGGATGTATTTAAATTATTTGAGTAGATTATTGGAATTAATTGTGTTGATTGCTACTTTTGGTATCTTAAAGCTAATATCGCGCTTATATGAACTTTTATCGTGCATATATGTGAGGGCGACCTACTTTGTCGTCCCTCTTATGTGTTATGTGTTATATTGATCGCTTGTGACTTGTTTTGGGTTGCGCAACCTTTATCGGACATGGTAGCGTCGAGAAACACGGGCGGCGTCGGGCTTGCCGTGCTCCCTCGACTACCATGATGCCTATTCCCTTTCTCGCTGAGGCATACTCCACTACCCCAGAGGCGTGGTTCACCTGCTGGGCATGGACCTACCTCAAGAGAAAGGGTCGTAGGATCGGGATACATCCGGAGTATCCTAATTGTTGGTGTTTGGGGTTTGCCGACATGTTCTTGATGCTCATTGTTCGTGGCTCGTGATTGAAGACTTAGAAGTGGAACCGTATCCTTTTTAAAGTGATTAATTGCTTGGCTTATTGTCTTGTTGGTTTATGTGGATTATATATGTTTTCTTGTGTTTGCATATCATATTGCACGTTGGCATGTTGCATCACCTCCCTCGCTGGGCAACTTAGTTGCTCATTCCTCATTTAATATGTTTCAGGTGAAGCTGAGGTGAATCCTCGGCTGATAGAAGAAGAGGAAGAAGTGCTAGTTAAGCAATTTCGGTGACTTCTTGTGTGATAAGGTTGTCTAAAATGAGAAGCTTGCGTGGAGTTGTCGTTGATTGCCTTTTTATGACCTTGGGTCTTGAGTATAATTGGTGAATGTAGTAATTTGTAATCTTGTATGTTGGATATAAAGTGGAATGACATGTAATAATCCATAGTAAACTTATTCTTTTGCATGCTTGTGTGATTAACAAACTTAAAAGTAGAACTTGGCTATTGTTGTATCTAACTACCTATAGTTAAAATTAGAAATGCTTTGCTTGCTTGTGTGTTATATGTAATTGTTATTCCAAGGCTCGGATGGCCTTGTGATCGCAGGTGGAATCTTGGAGGATTGGTTATAAGAGTTGTTGTTTGTGGATCTAGCATCATGGGTGTCTTTGTGCAGGTACCAGTTTAGTCCTATAAACAGGGGAGACTCCGTCCGTTTACCCCTAAATTTTGTGCCCGGGGTTTGGAATTGGGTGAGAATAGCATGATAAATAGGAGTCTCGGTCTCGTGAAGGATCGGGGCGTTACAGGGAACATTATATTTTCTCTGCTATTTCCTTTGACATTTCTCTCAGCATTTGATAGCAAAACTCGGAATCTAATTGGGTGTCCCATAGGGTTATTATTTGGAAGGCTTCTTTAGAACTTTGAAATATATTTGATTGGGTTCTTAGTATTTTCTTCAGCACTCTTAACTGGGTATTCTTCTATGAAATTCATGACCAGTGGGATACTTATTTGGACCTCTGGATGGAACCTTTGTTTGAGCCTTTATTTGGCTTCTTGTTTGGGAATTCTCGGGCAGTAATAGTTGAACTTCTACTCGAGATTCGTGTATGGGGTATTCATTCGGTATTCTTCTTATCATTAATATTTGATGTCATTTTATCTACAGTATCTTTGCTTAGGTCTTTATTGGTATTATCTCGGCATTTTTGGTTGCAATTTTATTCTTCTTCGGTATTCGTGTCAACGGGATTCTTCAACCGATGAAGATTAGTCAGAATTGGATTTCAGATGATGCTAAGTTCTATTGGAAGAAGAATTGCGAGGACACAATTGTTTTAAGGGGGGAAGGATGTGATACCCCGAACCTGGCATGTATTCAATAGCATTTAAAGTTCATTTAAATTGTATTTTATTGACCTTTCACCTTCTTTGACCAAACTAGTTGACTTTTCATCTACATTGACCAACTAGGACAATGTGAAAAATTTTGAAATGTTTAATAAAGGGCAAACTTGGGATTAGAAATAAAAAAATGCAATGCTAAGTTAGTCAAATTTTGGGTCAACTTTGGAATTAAATCTGAACCAATTGAGGAAGAGTTAGGTAGCAAATTATATATGGCTGTAAAGCTCGATGAGTCTAGTTTCTGAGGCTTCAAACCGTTCGTGAATTGGAGTTTTCTAGAAGAAGTTATGGCCGTTTTCGTAAGGTCGCGCATAACTGTTTTGGTTTAGCGGGTTGACCGAATCTTTGACCTTGGACTTGTCATTTTTTTTCCTTAATAAGCAGAATTGCACAGGAAAAAACAGAGAAGAAAGGCTTGAAAACATGAGGAAAAGAAGGAGAAAAAAAAAGAAAACTTCAACTACAAATCACCAAATCTTTGCGTGAGCTTGCACGGGGTGGTTTCCGAGGCACTCTACGAGGTTTTCCTAGCGTCTAGGAGCATCTAAGGTGAGGGTTTCATCGTTATTTGCGCATTTGAAAAATGTATATCTAAACTTTAATTTTTAGAACTTATGCGTAGATTGTTGTTTTAATCGTTTTGTTGCTTAAAGAATGTTCCTTGTTGATTGTAGAACATGTATTTATAGCTTTTTAGCATTTTCTGCGGTTGAAAATCGAAATTACAATTTAAATTGACTAATGAATAGTAATTAGTGAATAGTAAACCCTTGAAACGATAAAGTTGCGCTGTTATGCTGTCCGTTGATGTAGAAATGTGCTAGATATGCTAGAATGCCTAAATGTGTGGTTTAATTAGAATGTGTAATAGAAAAACGGAGAAAAACGTCTTGGTGAAAGTGGAGGTGGTTTAGGTCGACTTTACGGTTTTCTCGTATTGTGTGTTGGCATTGTTTCGGGAGGCCATGGAAGCACTTTTGGTGCGATTATGGCGTTGGTTGGGTGTTTGGTTGATATAGTTTTAGTTCAAACGAGCAAAGGGGGAAATCGGGACTTTGCGTGAATTCTAGGATAAAGTAGGGTTTTGGAGTCTTTAGACGTGCCTTATGGTGACCTAGGAGGACTGGTGAAGTCGGTTTCCAAAGCTCGTGGCTCGTTTGAAAGTAGTAGTGTTTTGAAGTTGGGGTCATTTTTGTGATTTTGTGTGTTTTCATAGAATATTTCTTATAGTATGTTTATATTGATTATAGAATGCTTATGTTGCCTATAGAATGCTTATAATGCCTATAGAATACTTGCTAATGCTTGATAATGTTAGTTGGCGTTGTTTTTGTCACTTGTTTGATTGTAAATGCTTGTTAATGCTTATTACGCTTGTTAGAGTTGATTATTGATTGAAATGTTTATCAATTGTTGAGAATGCTTGATATCGCTTGCTCATCGCCTTGTATCGAGTCTTGCATTGCATAGTGTCTCGCGTGTGAGTGATGGGCCTCTCTGGGTAGCCTCGGGTTGCCAGTGTTGGTTGCTTTAGCTCCGCTGCTATTCCCTCTTCTCGCTTGGGTTGCCTCCCAAGAAGATTTGGGTCGTAAAATTGATGGTTACTCCCGGGGTATTCCAAACTGGTGTTATAAGGTGGTTTAGGCCGGCGCGTCATCGTTAATGTCATTGGAATCGTGGTCGGTACATTACTCGCTCGAGTGATCCATAGCCTTCAAAGTGTGGTATAGCTTTGATTGGTTGTGTTAATGCTTTTCTTAATTGTTTATTGTATTGTTATATATATTGAATGCCTTTTATTGATTGTATTGCTTAATTGTACCTATTTGCATTGCACGATCTTCTTTCTCTCCATCTCGATATCTGTCTCGCCCTCACTAAGTATATGTGTTGTGTATACTCACTCCTCACCACCATATTTCAGGAAATGCCATGTTAGCTGGAAAGTTCGTGATTTCGTGAAAGTCCGTGCTTGAAGGGTTGTCCTGCGTGCCTATGTGACTTGAGTTGTCAAAGTTGTAAAGTTGTATGCTTTTATGTATTATATGTATTTAATGTTAAAGGGGATGTAATTTAAGTTCATTAGATTATGTATTTAGTTGATATAGCTTAACTTCAATATATATTTGTAATGACAAAAAGGGAAAAAGATAGAAAGTCATGATAGTCTACTTTATGCAATAGGTTGGTGTAGTTTAATTGCTAAGCTTGAATTTATATTTACTTGTGAATTGCTTGTTGTGAATCGAGGCTCGGATGGCCTTGAGGTGGTTGAATGGTTGGACACGGTGTTGGTCCATTTATATGCTATTACAGGTTTTGCAATTTTGCCTAGAAACAGGGGAGACTCTGTCCGTCTTTCCCTAAAATTTTGCCCGGGTTTGGATTTGGGTTGTGAATAGATTGATTGTTAGAACTCCCAGTCTCGAGAGGAATCGGGGTGTCACAGTGGTGCACAGATAAGAAGACTCTAGGGTTTCTCATAAGCAGAGATGTCATATTTCATGAGTCTGTTTCACTAGACCGGAAGAAAGAAAATGCAGTAGCTGATTCAAACTAGGGTGTCAAATAGCAGGTGGTGCTACAGGTTGATATTTCAAGTGTTCCATGTAGTAGCAATTAGGGATGGCAATGGAGACAGAGATTGCGGGTACCCACCCTACCCCCATCCCAAATGGGGCGGGGATTAAGGCGAGAAATGGGGAATGGGGCGGGGGATGGGGATCAACTTGTAATCTCCGTGCAGGGGCGGGGCGGGGCGGGGCGGGGCGGGGTGCGGGGATAAGCATTTCTCGCCCCGCATATATAGATAGTTATTTTTATTATTTTAATATTATATATGTATTAAAATTATACATATAAAAGTATAAAAAATAACATTAAGCAAAGTATTATAAAATGGAGAAGAAAAATTAAATTATTTGAAAGGATTTTATAATTATTCTTAAAATCATTGTATGCCGTAACTTGAAATTGACTATCATTTGACATAAATACCTCAATTTTATTATTGTTTATAGTGAATTAAGAGATTTGTTAATTATTTCAGTTGCACTTCAAAAAGTTTCAAATAACTTAACTAAAGATGAATTTTAAAGAATTGTAACTAATATTATATGTGACATGTGATAAAAAAAAAATTATAATAATCAATGCAATCTCACTAGCACAAAGAAATATTTTTTTTCAAATAGAGTTCTCATACACAATAGTTAAGTCAAAATTTATTTTAAATATTTGGGACTCAATTACTATAATATTATTTTTACTATTTAATTGCAAGAATAATTAATATTAGACTTTATTTACGATCTATATTTATATTTTCCATTAGTATAACTTTAATTTATATTTTGAAGTTGCATGATTTAAATTAATTATAATTCTTAAGGTTTAAAAAGAATAATAAAAACCCCGCGGGTAATCCCCATTCCCCACGGGGATTCGGGGGCAGGGACGGGGCGGGGGACAGGGGTATAGAATGCGGGGGCGGGGCAGGGGATGGGGAAGCTTTTTGAGTGGCGGGGCAGGGCATGGGGATAGCTCCCCCCGCCCCTACCCCGCTCCATTGCCATTCCTAGTAGCAATAGTCTAGTTCAGCCGACTCAATAGAGTGAGGTATATGAGAAAGATGTACCTAAAGAATAAAAATATAGTATTGCCACTGGGAGATAGAGTAGACAGATCAGAGAACCTCAGAGGTATGGATATGCTGATATAATTGCTTATGCTTTATCAATTTCAAAGACAATTGAGGTGCATGAGCCGAGTTCCGACAAAGAGGCCATATATGGTATAGATACAACTCAGTGGATAGGTGCCATGAGTGAAAAGATTGAGTCTCTTCAAAAGAATCAGACTTGGGAGCTTGTAAAATTTCCTGAGGGACAACGTGTTGTTGGGTGCAAATGGGTTTTCAAGAAAAAAGAAAGGTACTCTAGGGGGTTGAAGGACCACGATATAAGGCTCGTCTGGTGGCAAAGGGTTATACTCAAAGGGAGGGTGTTGACTTCATGAAGTGTTCTCTCCAGTTGTGAAACATAGTTCCATTAGAGTGTTGCTTGCCTTGGTTGCTTTTCATGATTTAGAGCTTAAGCAGTTTGATGTAAAGACGATGTTCTTACATGGTGATCTTGAAGAGCAGATTTACATGAGTCAGCTAGAGGGGTACATTATTCTAGGAAAGGAGAACCATGTTTATAAATTGAAGAAATCTTTGTATGGTTTGAAACAATCACCTCGGTTGTGGTATAAAAGGATTGACACTTTTATGACATGTGCTAGATATACTAGGAGTACTTACGATAGTTGTGTGTATTTTAGGAAGCTTCCAGATGATTCGATGGTATACTTATTGTTGTATGTTGATAACATGCTTATTGCTGCTAAAAATATATTCGACATTGATAAATTGAAAGAAAAGCTTGGTGATGATTTGAAATCAGAAATCTTGGAGTAGCTAAGAAGATTTTTGGTATAGAGATTCACAGGGATAAAAGTGCAGAAAAATTGTTCTTGTCCCAACAGAGATATGTTGAGAAAGTTCTTGAGCGTTTCGATATGTATTAGGCTAAGTCTATGAGTACTCTACTTGCAGCCCATTTAAAACTGTTTGTTGACTTATCACTTAAGACTGAGGAAGAGGTGGAACACATATATCGGGTTCCATATTCGAGTGCTGTTAGTAGTCTTATGTATGTCATGGTGTGTACTCGGCCTGACATTTCATATGCAGTTAATGTTGTTAGCGAGTATATATCGTCTCCTGGAAAGGAATATTGGAATGCTATGAAATGGATCCTCAGATATTTGTGGGGCACTACAGATGTTGGTCTGATGTTTAGTAGGATGATTGAAGATCGTGCTAGTCTTATGGGTTATCTTGACTCAAATTTCACGAGTGAACTTGATAAAAGACTATCTTTGATGGGTTACTTGTTTACTCTCTCTGGGTATGCTATCAGTTGGAAAACGACATTACAATCCACAGTTGCATTGTCTACTACTGAGGCGGAATATATGGCAGTTGCAGAAGCGGTGAAAGTGGCTATGTGGTTACATGGTCTGGTTTGTGATCTTGGACTGCAACAAGATCGGAGTGTTCTCTTTTGCGATAGTCAGAGTGCAATCCATCTAACGAAAAATCAGATGTACCATGAGAGGACAAAACACATTGATGTCAGGTGTCATTTTATTAGAGATGTTGTGTCACAAGGTTTCGTATTGGTGCATAAGATTTCTACCTATGAGAATCCAACATATATGATGACCAAGGTGATTCTCGTAACCAAGTTCAGACACTGCTTGGACTTGGTTGGTGTTCATAGTGTGCAGCAATGAGCCCCAGCAGGGGCATTCTAGCAGCAGGAGAAATGTATGATGATTGGAGCAAATACAGTCCAAAGTAGAGATTTATTGAATAATGGCTTGTATTAGTCAAATATGCTTAATGGGCCTATAGGTCTAAAACCTAATAAAGACAAGATTGCTTATGAATATATCTCTTGTACTTTGTATTAGGTGTGACAAATATTGAGTGCATACACAAGAGGATTGGTAAGGTTTTGTAAGAGGGTTTTCTAGTACTACTTTCATTATAGTGAAATTATTCTCTTACTACCCGTGGACGTAGGATTAGGACGAATCGCATAAATTCTTGTGTCCGTCTTAAACTCTTTGTTTCTATACATTATCACCCTAGACTGACATAACAGAGGGAGATGCACATGGGGAGCTAGGAGGTGAGTGGAGCTTAAATGGATGAGGTGGCAGGCGGGTCACTAGAGCATAAATTTTGGACAACATTAATTGCATGATCAGACAATGCTGTATTCAATTCAGAATGGCGTTGTGGGGAGGCTGGAATGTGCAGCCTAGCATTTAACATGGCAAGAATAACTGATGCGCAAAGCTAGGAGAAGTGGGATATACAGCTGATGTAGGCTGCAAACTCATGTTCGGAAAGTTAGTGGGATTGCTGAGAATGATGAAAGAGAAGCTTGTTAGAGTTTGGAGCAAGCAGAAGAGAGATAGTTGACTCTCACAGCTGATTTTGTGGGATTAATGCTAAGGTTATTCTCAATGAAAACTCTAAAAGGTAATTTGGGTCTTTAACTTTTAAATTATATTTTTAAAAGGCAATGATTGAGGTTTTAGATACCTCATGGAAAAAAAAGCAACACCAATGGAATTTGTAAAACCCAAATATACATGGGGTCAACTAATTTTCACATCATACACGGTTTAGAGCCAAGGTCTCGATTATCTTCAACAAATCAAAACCCATGAATGATGTCAAATTTGGTAAAAAAATATGAATTTGACATTTACAAATCTCTATTGGTGTTGTTTTTTATCCATAAAATCTCTAAAAATCTAAATTTTTGACTTCTAAAGCCTTTATTGAGGATACCCTAAAGTTGTATTGGAAAGAGATGAGTATACGATTGATGCGCTAGATGTGAGAACAGACAGAAATTGATGAGAGAGAATTAGACAGAACAGAGTAAGAAGTAGAACAAAATGAGAAAAAAATTTCGTCAAACGTGACATGCCTAGAAATGTGTATACGCTGGGTTTATAAATTAAAACAACAATACCCATCATATGTGTCACTGTACCCCAAAAAAATGCAAAGAGTAGACTTGGGACTTGATTTGTCCGGTTTATATACATCCAAAGTACAGATAACAACAACAACCAAAATTCCTGAGAAAAGCATAATCTAAATATTTCTAATGTACAATATAGAATGATGAATTATTTTTAGCACTAGGGTAGGTCGACAATTGATAAGAAAAATTGTAGTTGAGAAGGCTTCAAGCCAAAATTCTTTTGGGGTAGAGCCATGAAACATAAGAGTAGTACCCATTTTTATTATGTGTCTAAACTTTTGTTCTATAAAACCATTTTATTCTGGTGTATGAGAACACGAGATACGATATTGAATTTTATTTTTTTACAATAAACTGAGATAAAGGTTTTTTTGTAAGCTCCATTGCACTATCACATTGGAAATATTTTATTTTAGTAGAGAATAAATTTTCAACTAAGGGCTTAAAATGAATAAAGGATGAAACACAATGACATAATAAATTTTCAACTAAGGGCTTAAAATGAATAAAGGATGAAACACAATGACATTTATTACGAAGTGGATATAGATGCGTATAGCGACTATAATCATCAATGAATGGTACAAAATGTCGATAACCAGAACAAGACCTAATAGGGCTGGACCCCAAATGTCTCAATGAAATATTTTTAAAGGCACTTGGGAAATATGACTATACGAGAAAAAAGGCAACTTGTGACTTTTTCCTAACGTGTAAGCACTGCATATTTTATTGATTGATCTAAAATTAGAAAAATATAAATTGACTTGTGAATCGAGCAGATATAGAATCCTTTGGGAGGGATGGGCAAGGAGACTATGCCAGACTTCAACAGTACTCCAAGAAGCAGCAAGAATAATGGGCAGATGCAAACTGTAGGCATAGTCGAATTATTTGCAGGAAGTGCATAATGAAAATGACAACGAGAGGCCGAATGGCCCTACTTCCAGAAAATTTGACATTTTCTATGACAAGTACCACCAAAAGTTTCGTTTGATGGTGAAGTAGAATTTGCATGGGCTGGAGCAAAGGAAAAGGAATTGGAAGGATATGAATTTGGTGATTGAAATTTGGATACAGCCACATTGGAATTGGGTTTGGCATTTTCATTAGAGGATTGAGTTCTTATATTTGTAGATTATAATGGCATCCCTTTGATTGCTTACTTCGCTAGCAAGGTATTCCCGATTATCATCAGACAGAAGAGGGGTTGGACCAGACCAGCAAACCGGAGTCTTGTTTCTGCTAAACCAGAACATGTTGCTCATATCTGAGCAACTTGGCGTGAAGCTATCCAAAAGAATGTGGTTTTTCCAGATTTTCATTTGAAATGATTAAAGGATGATAAGATTGGGGAAGCCTGTAAGAAGTAATGAGAATCAAATCAGAGTTCGAAATTGGGTCTCCAATAGTAGTGAGGGACGAAAAGGGAAGACAGGGTTACTAGAGATATTCAGAAATAGAGAGATTAATTTTTTGGGTGAATTGCACTAGACTTTTTGTGTTTCAAAAATTAGCATAAATAGTCCATATATTTTCGTAAAAATACACAGGACCCCTGCCGTCCAAAAATTCGTCATATTTAATGAAATTATTCTACACGCGCGAATAAGTGAAATTTTTATTAACTTTTAAAGAATTTGTTATTAAAATAATTAACTAAATGACCAATTTAACCCTTTTAAAAGATTAAAAAAAAAAAAAAAAACAACAAAATCTTCATCTTTTCCATCAACCCCAACCTCCCCACCAGCCCGTCAACCACCTCCCCTACCCAGCACCCCGTTACCCTCACCCCACCACCCCCTACCCAGTCTAATAAAATCCAAGAAGAAGAGGTTTTGGTCACCACCAGATCTTGGACACTTCGTGCACAGTTGAGTTACGTAACTCACGAAAGATATTGTGTGTAGGGAGCGATGGAATACACTATTGTGGTAGCCGTTTATATATATATTTATAACATTTCTTCCACTGATGAGCTTTCTCAATCTCGTGACGAGCTTTCTCAATCTCGTGACGAGCTTTATCAATCTTGACTTTTAATTTTTTCCCGATCTTGACTTTTTATTTTATCGATCTCGATCTCGTGATAATTTAATATATATAACATTTCTTCCACTGATAACATTTCCCGATCTTGACTTTTAATTTTTTTTTATTTTTTAAAAAGGGTTTAGAGATATAGGGGTGGCTTCGATGGGTGTGATGAGGCCTGAGCTAGTGATAAAGTTGATTGTGCCGGTTGTTATGGCTGGTGTGTTGGGGATTTATGGACTGATTAATGTTTAAAGTATCAGTACTGGGATTAACCCCAAGGCCAAATCTTACTATCTCTTTGATGGTTATGCTCACCTCTCTTTTGGTCTTGCTTGTGGTCTCGCTGGCCTCTCTGCTGGTATGGCCATTGGAATCGTCGGTGATGCTGGTGTTAGAGCCAACGCTCAACAGCCTAAGCTCTTTATGTGTTTGGCACCAGGGGCGGAGCTAGGAATTTTTGTTAGTGGGGTTAAAATTTATAATTTTTGAACTATATGAGTATTTTTAAAAAAAAATACATAAAATTTTAACGTTTTTATGGGTTAATGGGAGCTAAAATCTATAATTTTTGAACTATACGAGTACTTTTTTTTTAGTGGGAGCTAATTAATTTTTTTAACTAAAAATACATAGATATTTAATTTTTTTTCAAAAAATACATAAAAATTTTAACGTTTTTATGGGTCAATGAGGGCTAAAATTGATAATTTTTTAACTATACTAGTACTTTTATTTTTCAGTAGGGGCTAATTAATTTTTTTTAACTAAAGATGCATAGATATCTAATTTTTTTTAAAAAAAATACGTAAAAATTTTAACAATTTTTATAAGTCAGTGGGGGCTGCACCCAATGTGCCTCCGCCAGTGTTTGGCACTATGAATTAATTTAATTTTTCCTAGCTAGAAATGGCAGTTTGGTTGAAGCACTGTTCTCTTCTCCAAGTTTTACATTTGCATGAGGATGCTCAGCAAGAACCATGGGATGGTTGTGTGTAAATAAACCAAAGGGCAAGGGGCATTTATGTCTTTTCAACAGTTCCGTTAATTAATTGGACGGAAATATGCAAAGTGGGCACGTCTGCACTTTTATAAAAATACAGAGACTACTTATGTTAATTTTTGAAACAAATGGAACACTAATACACTTATGACTGACCATAGAGAGTGTAGTGCACTTCACCTTATTTTTTTAAGAGAGCAAAGTTAAGAACGTAACAAGGAACAACGAGCCAGGGACTGTTGCAAGAAGGTTTCTTCCAAATGAGACCCAGAGATCACGAGCGAAATCAAACCCCATGGCCTAATGGACTAGGGAGTCAAAGAGTGTTGTCGTGATAGATACAGTTCCAAAGCTGTCAAATTTTAGACAATCAGCGAGAGAGGCTAATGAAACTATAGATAAAGATACCTCAAAGGTAGCAGCAGTAGGTTTGGGTTCGGGATTAGGGAGAGAACATCAACATATTGAAGGAGATCATGAAAGGTGAAAAAGGTTGTGAGTTTAGATTTTTAAGTCAGATAATTTGTATAATCCAACGTAAAGGTAACAAAGATCTTGAGATTATTGCTAGGAACAGAAAAAGAGGATGCAACCATTATGAAGAATTGAATAAAAGGAAAAGAAAGAGACTAGCAGAGGCGGAAGTAGAGTTTAGGAATATTGGTGGGACTCGTAACATTTGTCGTAAGTGCTCTATACCACAAAAGAGTGGAATAATTAATTTTATTCCTCGTATGTTCAACTCCTCAATGTTACAGACTATTTATAATACAATAGTGTGATGCTATCTAAGATAAAGATTTACAACAATAAAATGAAAACAAAACTAATCAGATAGCTACAATATATTTCAACGAATATCAATATAAAAACTACGATTCCTCACAAATTAATTGGAGCATGTTGCTATCACAATTGAACAATCAAAATATTTGGGGACCTCACCGTAGAATAACTTGTTTTTGGTCGAAAAAGTAAGGATTTAATTTCATTAAAACATAAGCAACTCTCGTGGTTTCAAAGTAAAGAACATTAAAAAGCTCCATTGGAGGAACAATCATCCAATTGAAGGGAGAGTACCTAGTCTAACATTCTTCGCTAACCAATCAGCCACCTCATTTATATTTTTACAAACTTGAGTTACATTAACATTCCTACACTGAGAGATTAGAGATTTAGCATCTTTCACGAGGTGATCGATGGCCAACTTAATGTAGAAAGAGAATTGAAGCCTTTAACTATTGGAAAAAATACATGATAATTCAAATTTTAATTACGCAGCGGAGAATAATCATGTATCCGTTCATGTTTAATTATGCAGATTTAATGCATACAATAATTAATCTCATTAAATATCATAGCAGTAGTTTGGATTACATCTTGAAGCGTAAATTTAGGTTGAATCAAAAATGAGCTCTCCACGTGTGAAGCATCCAAGATTGATCCACACAGAATCCGCCATTGCCAATTGGATTTCACTCCCACTAGGTTTTCTAGAGAAATCCTATATTTTATTCTGACTTATAAAACTGTGCTAGTTTTTTTCTGTCAGAATAATACAATATATAAGAGACGCATATGACCTAGGGCCACATATGGACTGGACTTAAACTAACCAGTCTTGGGCCGCATAATAACCAGATCACCATCTAATTACTATGAGGTCAATTAAATTAATACTAGGATGATCCTAAAATTAATTTAATCTTTTCTCTAATCCAATTAATTCGCAAATTCTATTTGTGTGTGACCTTTTGGGTTCATGATTAATCGGCAGCGAATAATTAATTCAACTAATTAATTAAATTAGAACTCTTTTGAATTAATTCACAAATCGCGAGTGACACCTAGTAGTATATTGCGATTACCCAATTAAAGATGAAGTGCAAGTATATAAACCCATTTAGTAATTTTATGCAATCTAATCCTACTATCGCAATTATCCCGATCGAGCCAGAGTCATGGATTGGATTGTCAAACTCTATTACTCAATCATATGCCAAAATCTAATTAATTAGTAACTAATGAATAATCTATGAAACGACTTCCACTATTCCTCCTTGGCCAAGGATTTCTAGTTACATAATTAATAGATCGCATAGGATTCCCAATTGACAGTTTCTGTATCTACACACATATACCTCCATGATAGAATAGATCATAACCGCTGAATACATTGTCTAATCTGTGATTAGGACTAGCTTAATTGCACCAGCAAATTATGGTATTCCTAATCATAAGACAATTGTGGTGTCTCAGGTTTGAGGATTAATCGCACAATTACATAATATAATGAATTATTGACCAATCCATGTAATTCATTATATTGGTGGTCAAGTCCAGTCACTTGTTCACAATAAGTACTTATACATCTACTATAACGATATGAGACTAATCGCCCAAACTAATATCTCATATTATTTGGTTAGTAGATTGTAATCCAATCTATCTGGATAAACTAACGCCCAATTAATTTATTCTATGATCGGGGATAACTTTTAGAACAGATCTGTGAATATAGATTATGTCACTCATATCCTTACTCCTAAGGATGAAATCTATAAATAGTGTTCTAAGAACTTTATTTATTTAATTAAAACATTTATAATAAATAAATAAACTGCCCGCAATAAATGATCAAATAATACATTATCTATAATTCTAAAATTATAATTTATTGGCTTTTAGGGCATTATTCCTAACAATTCCCCACTTGTACTAAAGCCAATCAGAATGATATCTCATACCCATCCCTTCTAGGTGTCGATCCAAAGACTGTTTAGTTAGAGCCTTGGTCAACAAATCAATAGTGTTATCTGTTGATGCTACTTTCTGCATTACTATGTCACATCTTCCTACAATTTCTCAAATAATATGGTAGCGCCTCTCTACATGTTTGGATTTCTGGTGAGACCTTGGTTCCTTAGCTTGCGCTATTGTTCCATTATTATCACAGTGCAAAGGAATTGCAACCTTAATGGAAGGAACCATTCCACGTTCCAAGACGAACTTTTTGATCCAGACTACCTCTTTTGTTGTATTTGATGCTGTGATGTATTCGGCTTCTGTAGTGGAATCTGCAGTCGTATTTTGTTTGGAACTCTTCCAACTAATTGCTCATCCATTACAAACGAAAATGAATCCTGATGTGGATTTGCGATAATCCACATCTGATTGAAAATCTGAGTCAGTAAAGCCCTCAATTTTCAATTCCTCTCCTCCATATACCAAGACCATATCCTTAGTCCTATTCAGGTATTTTAGGATGTTCTTGACGGCTATCCAGTGTTCATCACCTGTATCTGATTGATATCTGCTTGTAACACTTACAACATGTACAATATCAGGAGAAGTACATAGCATGGCATACACAAGGCTCTTCTTCATTCTTAATGAAGCCAAACATTTTAATAGCCTCATCAAAACGCTTGTTCTAACTCCTTGAGGCTTGTTTGAGTCCATAAATGGATCTCTTCAAGTTACACACTTTGTGACTTTCACCTATAGATTCAAAACCCTCTGGTTGTTCCATATAAATGTCTTCCTCAATGAAGCCATTAAGAAAAGCCGTTTTGACATCCATCTGCCATATCTCATAATCGTAATGTGCAGCTATAGCCAATAAAATCCTAATGGATTTAAGCATTGTTATTGGCAATAAGGTTTCCTCATAGTCAACTCCTTGTCTCTGACAGTAACCTTTTGCCACTAACCTTGCTTTAAAGGTCTCTACCTTCTCATCTGCACCCCTATTTCTCTTATATACCTATTTGCATCCTATAGGTACAATACCTTCAGGTGGGTCTACAAGATTCCAAACTTGATTGGTGTGCATTGAATCCATTTCAGATTTCATGGCTTTAAGCCATCTATCTGAGTCCCTATCATAAATAGCCTACTCATAGGTTAGGGGATCATCAATATGATCACTATCATCCAATGTGAACAACTCTTGTCCTTGACTATGCAGGTAGCTATATCTTGTGGGGGGATGAGTAGTCCTTAAAGACTTTTGTATCTATGGTAAAGCAATAGGTTCTTCTTAAATAGTTTCATCCTTGATCAAATCCTGGGTTTCTACCTGGTCAATTGGCTGCTCAATGTTTCCCTCCTTGAGCTCTACTTTTCTTCCCAAACCACCTTCTTGGATGAACTCTTCCGCCAAGAATATGGTGTGTCTACTGACAAAGACTCTCTTATTAGTAGGGGAATAAAAGTTGTATCCGAATGAATCTAACCTTGTCAAACCTCGCTTCCAATTTCTCAGTTTGAAGCCTTTTAATATAAGCAAGACAACCCCATACTTTAATATGATTAAAGCTGAGTTTCTTATTTCTCCATATCTCATAAGGAGTGCTTACAACTAATTTAGAAGTGACCCTATTCAAGATGTATGTCGTAGTGAGAAGAGCATGGCCCCATAAGCCAACAGGTAAATCGGTATAACTCATCATTACCTGACTATGTCCAACAAGGTCCTATTTCTCCTTTTTGATACACCATTAAGCTCAGGTGTTCCAGGTAGAGTCAATGAAACGACTATACAATTTTCTTTAAGATACTCCTGGAATTCAGCACTAAGGTATTCCCCTCCTCGATCAGATCGAAAAGCCTTAATCCTCTTTCCAGTTTGGGTTTCCACTTCAGCTCTGTATTCTTTGAACCTTTCAAATGATTCAGATTTGTGTTTCATAAGATACACACCCATACTGAGACACATAGTCAGTAAAGGTAATGAAGTAAGCAAACCTACCTCGGGTTAATTCACCAAAAGGGCCACACACATCAGTGTGTACCAACTCTAAAATGTTTGTAGCTCTTTCCCTTTGTCCCACAAAGGGTGATTTGGTCATCTTACCAAGGATGCAGGATTCACACGCTGGGAATGGACCCGGGCCGCATGGGTTATAAGTCTTTCTTTCTCCAACTTCGTGATTCTAGCTTCCCCTATGTGACCTAATCTCAAGTGCCACAGATATTTAGAGCTAAGGGTATCTCTAAACCTCTTGAAGGTCTGAACATTCATCAATTGCTCATTTGTTTTGTCATCTTTCTTTATATCAAGTATATAAAGACCATTTACTAATTTACCAATGCCAACACATTTATTTCACAAATAAATAAAACATCCATTATCCATAAATTTAAATTCAAAACTATTTTGAACTAAAACAGAAACGGAAATGATGTTTCTCAAAGCACTGGGCAAGAACAAACAATTGTCCAAAATTAAAGTAAATCCAGATGGCAAAGTAAGACAACATGTCCCTACAATTAATGCAGCAACTGTTTTTCCATTTTCCACCTTCAGGACCACATCGCCTTCTCACAAAGCTCTACTTCTCCTCAATTCCTGTACATAAATACATATATGAGAAGTGGCGGCAGAGTCTAGCACCCATGAAGTAGAGTCATGATTAATCGAAAGACTAATCTCAAACATGAGCATTTGAGACATACCTATAGAGGCCTTGCCCTTTCCCTTCAAACTCTTAAGGTACTCTGGATAATTCCTCTTGCAATGTTCTTTCTTCTCATAGTGGAAGCAAGTTCCAGGCTTAAGTACCTTCCCCTTCTTCTTGGACACACCTCCAGTAGGCTTGCCCTGAGGGGCCTTCTTGTCTTTCTTCTTCATCTCTTTCTGCCTTTTAGCTGATGAAGAAGAGGCAAATGCCAGCACTGTCTCCTTACATTTTCCTTTCATCTGCCCTTGATACACAACCATCATGTTCAAGAGCTGAGGTAAGGTACGCTTGATGTCATTCATTTGGAAATTGACAAAAAAGGGATAGAAGGATTTAAGAAGAAACTGAAATATCAAGTTAGTTTACAAGTTCGAATCCATAGAGAAATTCAAGGATTCAAGACACTCGATCAAACCGATCATCTTAAGAACATGCGCATTGACATTCGATCCTTCACTCATCCTTAATCGGAACAATTCCCTTGATATCTCATATCTAGCAACCCTGTTCTCCGCACCATACAACTCTTGCAAGTGTGTGATGATTGTAGTGACATTTTCCATTTTCTCATGCTGACGTTGAAGTTCATTTGACATTAAAGCAAAAACATAGCTCCTGATCTTCAATGCATCATCACGCCATTTCTTAATGGTTTCCAATTCCTTTTCAGTTTCTTCCTTACGCAGCACTTCAGGAAGTGGACCATCAAACACATACTCAATCTCTTCGAAACTCAATATAATTTTCAAGTTGTGAAACCAGTCAGCAAAATTTGGTCCGTTCAAATAGTTCTTATCTAAGATAGTTGCAAAGGGATTCATTTTTGACATATAACTTGCAAAAAATAATTAATTGAAATTAGATAATACATTATTAACTATTTGATTTGGGTCTTTAAATCAAATATTACACCCACTAAATTTTTTCAATTCAACAATTCCCTAGTAGAAAGCAGAAAGTCATATGAATGAGTTTCGTAGTAGATTGGGGGCCCATTAATTTTTGTTTCACCTCACATTATAGATTTTTGGTGAATCAAAAACTAATAGGTGAATAACACTTTATTCAATGTATCTTATACAAATCCCAATTTACTTGCCTATAATTCTTTTGACCTCACATTATAGATTTTTGGTTTGTAAGAATTGTTTAAGTCGAACCCATTATCCTAGGAAATTTGGATCAATGCAATATCGACACCTCACATGATAGATTTTTTGTATCCAGTAAGAATCCAAATTCTCATAATCTCATGTTTTATAGACTTAGTTTACACATTAATTCAAATAAATAGCCCCTATGTGTCCATAGCTAGCTACTCACTTGCCTAACACATAAACTAATCTATGATAATGGAAGACAATGATATAATCTACTCTAGACTATATCATTATTGACTTAATTATTTGGAGTGGGAAGGTTTGTCGGTCTTTAATTTAGGTCTCACTTTTCACATGCTTCTGATTTCAATTTATCTCATAAACTAAAACTAGAAACATCCACACATTTAATATATATCTCATAATAAATAAATGCATGTAAATAAATGGGATGATCATGGACTAGGAGTACTATCAACCCGAGCCACTAGGTTGAATTCCTAAAACAAAATAGGGCCCAATCATTGGGCTACTCCTTGTTGGGCTTCACAAAACTCCTTCTACGAACCAGATCCACCAACTCCTTAATGCGTCCTGCTTGATCTTCTTGTTACATTTATGTACATAAATTCCTAATCTACTGGGATGTATAAATGAGAATATGGGTTTTACATTATTAAAATGGGTAAGAGGCATGCATGCCCCATTTAAATAATTACATAAAACCCAAATGAATAAATAAATAAACATACATCAATTCATTCATTCTAGTCCATGATCATTGTAACACCCCGAACCTAGCATGTAGTGAATAGTGCCTAATTGCATATGATCATGTGCTATTTTAATTGACTGTGTGAATTTAAGTGGTTACTACAACTTTTATATATATATATATATATATACTTAGTAGCTATACTTTAATATTTCCTCAAATGTATAATTAGCACTTAAATTAATTTATATAAAATGCTTAATCTCTTATTTTATTATTTGTAAAATGTGGTATTATTTTCTTATATCTATTAAATTAGTTTCATCCTTTTAAAATGAGTCTTGAGCCCGAAGTAAAAATTAAATTATCATATTTTACGAAATTGGTATTTTTCCCTTAATATATACTTATTTTTTGGCATACATTCATAAATTTTAGAAGCATAGCATATCGGGAGCATTAGTTACAAAAATGTTTTTTAGTCCCGTATGAATAGCATTTTCAATGTTACATTTTTTGGACAAAGTGGCATTTCTTTAAACTTAACCCATATTCCCTAAACCAAACCCAACCCAAACCCACAAGCTAAACCCATCTACCTAATATATCTATCCTACACACTTATATACACTAAAAACACAACACAAAAACAAAGAAAAGGCCAAGAGCAAAATTGGCCCTAGGGAAACAAGAAAGGAAAATAGGAAAATTTCTAGGGTTTTCTCAATTTGATCTTCCAAGCTTGTTAGAGGTGATTCAATCCATCAAAAAGCTTCTCCTTTGCTTGCTCAAGTTGATTATGGTGAGGGTTTTTGGAAAAAATTGCATTCTAGCTCATATTTTCATTATGCCAAATATTGTATATGTTATATATGCTTGATATAAACCTTATTGTTGTTATATATTGTGTCTATATGTGAAATCCCATATTTTATCTTTACATAGAATTACATGTTTTGACCTGTTTATGTGTTATATGAGTTAGAATACGCTAATTATGTGATTTATATTCGTATTACATCCTATGTGTGCATTCATGAAATTTTTATCAAAATCGGCATCAGAAATTTTACCATCGGTTTTTGTGAATAGTATTTTGAACGCACATTCGCTAGAATTTTTACACGGGTATTTTAAACGTTTTAAAACCTAGTCTTCTATTATTAATAGATATGTGTCTGGTTTAAATGGATTGCAAATCGAATTAGGAATTTTAAAGGTTTTTACACATTCTTTTGCAAAAATCGAGTTTTTAATCAAGTCAGGTGTAAGTCTATACATGTGAAATTTGTTGTCAACTAAAAATATGCAACTTAAAATAGTCTAGGAGTTAATTGCAAGTTGGTGAGCAAAATAGTTAAGAAATAGAATTAAAAGACTAAAAAATACTAACTTTGACTTTCTATTTTTGCATTGACCTTGCCTATTTATACTTAATAACTAAAATATATAACAAAAAAAGCTCAAAACACCACAAAAACTCACACACATGGCCAAACATTTTGGAGCCATTTTAGCCTAGTTTTTGATCAATTTTTTCTCATAGAAATTGCAATACAAAACCAATATTCTTGAACCAAAGCTTGAATTCACTTGTTGGGCATCCATTCTACATCTTTCTTGCATCATATAACATCAAAGGTGAGAGAAAAATTCTAGATATCAAAATGCTATTTTTTATGTCAAATCATATAATTGAATTTTTAGCCGTCAAAATGTTAAATTGATGTTAGATTGTTGCTCAGTAAATGCTAGGGATCACTTATATGAGTTTCTAGCTGTTTTGAACCGTGGTAGTATCTATTTCTATTTTTCGGGTATTAAAGTTGAGTTTTTGGCTTGTTGTTGAATAATTGTTGTTGTAGTGGTTGGAATTAGTTGGTTATAGCTTCTAAAAGTTTTTTAAATACGTGGTAGTAATATTGTAATGCCAAAATTTTGATTTTGATGTCGTGGTGAAAGTCCAAAAAAATTAGCCATGGTACATTGAGGTTTGAGGGTTGTTGGGCTTGTTTTGGATGGATTGTGGTTTGTTTTCGAGGGGACTAATGTAGTTGCTTGAGTGGGTGAGTGATAGAAGCCGGTTTGGAGGTTATTGGATTAGTAGCTTGTAAGTTATGACATTTAGAAGTTTGAGTAGTCTTTCTTTAAATGTTGAAGTAATGTCTTTAGTTGTTTGGGTGGTGTTTGAGTGGTTGGATCATGGGTTGTTGGTGGTTAGATTCGGGATTGGTTGTGTGGTTTAATGCATGTTATGTTGGGTGGCCTACTTTGTCATCTAACTTAATTGTTAGTTGTTTATTTGATTAATTATTGTTATGTTGTTGAAATGATGATAACTGATTGATTATTGATGAGCCGAGAGATAGGCAACCTACTTTTGTTGTCCTCTTGTGATATGAATGTTTAATATTATTATCATGAGTCTTGATAAGTGTGTGCCACCTCTCGGGTAGTATTGGGCTGTCGGGTTGAAAACGACATGACTATTATAGACTACCCCAGCTCGCATAGGCGGAGGTGCCATGGAAGGAGGGGCTAGTTGAGGTACCTCGGGTGTGTGTGTAATAAGGAGTTACAAGAAGTTGGTTAAGATAGTGATGGCGTATGGAGCTACACCAACTAGAGTATCCTTTCTCAATGAATGGTTATTTATGTGTTTAAATTGAAATGTTGATGTTTTGTGAAAGATCTATAGAATTTTTCACTGGGCTTGTTTTATATAAGCTTATTCTCATTCGTTATCTGCAAGCAGGTGTTACTGAACAGGACTACGGGTACGTGCCTCAGGAGGCTAAGAATGTGACATTTGTTGAAGAGTCTTATGTGCCAGAGTCATATGTTGATGCTTAGCTAGAATGATATATGCTATTTTGTAGTATGACTTATGTTGTAGAGTTTCAAGCTTTTAAAGGTTGTATTGTATAAATTGATCTAAAGATAGTAAAAGCGTTATGCTAGTTTAGTTGTCTTACTTTTATATTTAAATAAGTTGCTAAGCTAGTATAATATGTTATGTATGTATATGGTTTTACTTAGTGATGTTGTTGTTGAAACAGAGGCATGTAATCTATGGTTGGGTTGTTGAATGGTTGTTTAATATATGGATGAGGTTGCGTTATTGGTTGTTAACATGGTTGTAGAGTTGTTGTTGATCTTTGGAGTTTGTTGTATGAAGTTCTAAAGGGTTGGTTTAGAGCCCTGATGTCCGTGTTACTGTCTTTATACTGCCAAAATTCCGTTGCGTCCTGACTGATCGTAGGAGGGGTCGAGTTGGGGCGTTACATTAAGTGGTATCAGAGCGCATGTTTAGTTGTCAACCGGGGTATTCTCAGAATGTGGGTAATGGACTTAGCATAAAAGTATGTATGAGGTGAAAGAAAAGTGAAATATGTGATAATATGACTAAGTGATTAAGTGATTATGTAAGTTAGTGACTATGTGAATATGTAATGAATTTGTTTAAGTGACTTACGTGCTTTACGTGAGTTTGTTGCTTATGTACTAATAATTGTCTATAGCTTGTCTATGTGCTATAACCTATGCTAACTCTTTGTTAGTAGAATGGCTGGTCGACCGAGAACAAGAGGTAGGCCAGAGGCAAATAACGAGGCACTGGGTAATATGGCACCGGGCCGAGATCAGGGTAATGACCATATTGCTGCAGCTATGGATAGAATGACAAAAATCATGGCGGGTCAGGCATAGATACTAGTAGGGCAGGCTGCCCATGGACAGGCTGTGCAGGCACAGATGATGAATACATAGGGTAGTTACCACGGGCAAAATACATTGAAGGAATTTCTGGGTTAATTCCACTGAGATTCTAGGCCAAGCCAGATGATAGAAAGGCAAAGGCTTGGATTAATAAAATTGAGAAGATATTTGATCCTCTGGATTACACTGATGAGAGGAAAGTTGCCTTTGCAGTTTATTTGTTTGATGATGAGGCCGAGGAGTGGTAGCGTACAATGAAAGCCGGTTGGGAGGCATGAGATACTCCTTATATTTGGGATACCTTTCTTAAGGGCGTTCCGGGCTAAATACATTCCAAGGATTGCTTGGGAACAAAGAGAAGATGGAGTTCATATCTTTGGTTCAAGGTGATTCTACAGTGGCCCAGTACGAGGCCAATTTTACTAGACTATCCCGGTTTGCACCGGAATTTGTAGCAGATGAGGAGCGTAAGACTCAGAGGTTTATGTTGGGATTGAGGCCAGAGATTCAGGATGCAATAGCCCTAAATCAGTATAATATATTTTCTGAGGCCTTTGATGCGGCTTCTCAGTTGGAGAAGAGAAAAAGGGAGCATATTGGACCTAGTAAGCCTTGTAAGAGGCCATTTCAACCGCAGGGTCAGCAGGGTGTGTATAGGCTTCCAGTGTAGTAGGTTGTGTACAGGCCGCCAGTACAGAAGAGCTCTTTTAGACCTCAGGGTCAGCAGGGTTTCTATAGGCCTCAGTTTCAGCAGGGGTCCTTCCAGGCTCAGGCACAATACAAGCCAGCCCAGTCTCATGGTCAATATAGGCCTAGAGTTGCAAGACCCCAACAGTGGGCTGGTACAGCTACTTTTTCAGCTTCTGGGTCTTCGAGGGGTAGTGTTAGTGCTTCATCACCGCAGTGTACTTACTGCAAACGTCGTCACAACATAGATGTAGTTGCGTTGTTGGTTGTTAACATGGTTGTGGAGTTGTCATTGGTCTTTGAAGTTTGTGTATGAAGTTCTAAAGGGTTGGTTTAATACCCTGATGTCTGTGTTACTGTCATTATACTGGCAAAATACTGTTGCGTCCTGACTGATCATAGGTGGGGTCCAGTTGGGACGTTACACTATAGGTGTAGTAGAACACACTTTTAAGGTAGTTGCATGTATTATTGTAGAGTATGTATAAATTGAATTAACAAAGTTGTTGTTGGGCACTATTCACACAGACTCTTTAAATTATGACTCAATGCTCGGTTTAATGATTGATATAAGTTCTAGGGATGCTAAAAAGGTTGTACGTTAAAATTTATTAAGTTTCATTAACATTGAAAATTATGGCCCTTTATGTGCGTATGAATGAATTAGTGTAATTAGGACTTAGATGATTGTTTTTATGATTGGGGTAGTCTTAGATAGGCTAGATAGTAGTTATGATATATTTATGGCGTTGAATTTGTGATTGGATTTGGTAGCTGTAGTACAAACGAGCAAAGGGGCTATTTAGGGTTAACTGGTAATCACGGGTTAAAGCAGGGTTTCACATGGTTGAGAGGTGTCATATAGTGACTAGAAGTGATCAGCATAGTTGGATTGTGAATTGCATAGCTTAAGTGCTAGGACGTCACTTGTTTGCAAGCCTTTATAAGAGTGTTAAGTAGGTTCAAGAGAGGTTAAGTAAATACTTGGGTTATTTAAGTAGGTTCAAGAGAGGTTAAGTAAATACTTGGGTTATTTGCATATTAAGTGATGCCTTATGTATATTTAATTGGTTACGTAAGTAACTTGTCCACTAAGTTGTAAGTTTGAATGATTATAGTTAAATTCCCGCTGTTTCGTTTATATTGCTTGTTGATTATTGTTATATAGTTACTTTGTTAAGAATATGCTTATGTCTTGTTAATATTGTTATAGTACTTGTTAATTGTATTGTATGTGCAGGATATGTTAGATAAGCTAAGTAGTGTCAAAGCAAAAGAATGTCTAAGTATGTACAGTAGAACCTCTTTAAATAAATCCTTGATAAATTAATAATCTCTTTTAACTAATAAAAATGTCTGGTCCCGACTTGAGACCAGTGTAAAAATTAATAATTTTGATAAAATTATAAGATAGTACATTTAAAATATTTTCTTTGTATTTTATCGACCCAAATATTTCATAAATTAATAATTAGCTAAAAATACATAATAAATTAACTATAAAGTTTTCTCAAAATATGTATCAAGAATAACTTGTCTTTTGTTGAACTTCAAATCTAGCTGAATCTCATAATTAATTGTGCGCAATGCAGCTAAAAAGTCTAATCCTATTAAATTAGATTTTTATGTTCTATTCTCATTAGACTTTTCTATTTTTTTTTTTCAAATTGGTCTGAAAAAATATGATTCGCTTTTCAGAAGAGATAACATAAATATAATATGTTTACTATTAAGCCAAAAGAATTAAATATTTCGATAAATTAATAATTAATATATCGCTAAATTAATAAAATTTAGTAGTTCCAGCGCTATTAATTTAAAGAGCTTATGCTATAGAATGTAACTTTTGTTGGTTGAATGCAATGCATAATAAAGACTCTAAAGCATGTTTTAGTAGTTGAGTTGTGGATTATTTTAAGTTAGTTGTTGAAATGTCTAACTTAGTTAGTTGATTGTCCTTGAGCTGCTATAAGTTTTAATGAACTTGTGAAGTAGTGTTTTGTGAAAGAACTTGGTATAGTTGTTGCTAAGGTGTTGTACTTATATGAATAAACTAAGGTTTGCCTGTGAAATTTCAGTTTTCGTCTTTACCTCGATTTGCATGTATTTGCCTCGATTTGCGTGATTTGACATGTTTATGTGTTATATGAGTTAGAATGTACTAAATATGTTATTTATATTCCTAATACATGTTATGTGTGCATTCATGAAATTTTTATCAAAATCGGTATCATAAATTTTATCGACTATTTTTGTGAATAGTATTTGAACACCTGTCCACTAAAATTTTTACAGGGGTGTTTTAAACGTTTTAAAACCTAGTCCTCTTATATTAGTAAACCCATGTTTGATAAAAATTGATTCTGAAACAAAATAGAAATTTAAATGGACTTTTCGGGCGAAAAAATAGTGTTTTTGAGCCAAATAGTAATTTCTTCTAAAACCGATTCTTGCATTGACTTTAGTTGACCTAGTATATATTAATATAAATGTATTTATATGTGTATTAAATGATTTTAGATTAATTGTGCATTCAAAAGATATTTGAAAACAAATAATATGACTTTTCATCTTCTTTTGCAAAAATCGAGTTTTTAACCAAGTCGGGTATCAGTCTATGCATGTGAAACTTATTGTCAACCAAAAATATACTACTAAAAAATAGTCTAACTGTTAATTGCATTTAGGTGAGCAAAAATAGTCTAAAAATAATTAAAAGACTAAAAAATATTAGTTAAAAGACTAAAAATACTAACTTTGACTTTACAAATTTTGTTGACCTTGAGCTTATATCATCAACACACATTAAAAATAAAGCAAACATACTCACAAAACACACACATTACCGAAAATCCATGAGGGAGAAGAAAGAAGGCATTTTCAAGGCTTTCCAAAGCATTTTTCTCATAGATTTTCCAATTCAAGTTCAAATCACTTCATTCAAAGTTTGATTTTGCTTGTTGGGCATCCATTCTATATCTTTCTTGCATCAAAACACATCAAAGGTGAGAGAAAAATTCTAGATCTCAAAATGTCATTTTTATGTTTTTGTATGTAATTGAATTTTGAACCGTTAGAATGTTGAATTGATGTTATATTATTGTTCAGTGCATGCCAAGGATCGTTTATATGCGTTTATATAAGATTTGAACCGTTGTAGCATACATTTTATTTTTCGGGTATTAAAAGTTGAGTTGTTGGCTATTTGTTGAATATCTAGAGTTGTGGTGGTTGGAATCGATTGCTGTTAACATGTAAAAGTTTGTTAAATACGTGGTAGTAATGTTGTAATGCCAAAATTTTGATTGTGATGTTGGTGTGAATGTCCAAAAATTTCAGCCTAGGTGCATTGAGGTTTTAGGGTTGTTGGGCTTGATTTGGATGGATTATGGTTGGTTTCCGGGGGGATAATGTTGTTGATTGAGTGGGTGAGTGATAGAAATTGGTTTGGAGGCTATTGGATTTGTAGAATGTAAGTTATGATTTTTAGAAGTTCGGGTTGTCTGTCTTTAAAATGTTGGAATATGCCTTTAGATGTTTGGGTGGTGTTTGAGTGATTGAATTGTGAGTTGTTGATGGTTAGATTAGGGTTTGGTTGTGTGATTATTGCATGTTAAGTTGGATGGCCTACTTTGTCATCTAACTTAGTTGTTTGTTGTTTATTTGATTAGTTGTTCTTATGTTGTTGAAATGATGATTATTGATTGATTATTGTTGAACTGGGAGATAGGCAACCTACATTGTTGTCCTCTTGCGATAATTGATTATTGATGAACCGGGAGATAGTCAACGTGAAAGGTTGTCCTCCTGTGATTGAATGTTTATTATTATTGCTGAGTCTTGGTATGTGTGTGCCACCTTTCGGGCAGCATCGGGTTGTCGGGCTGTCGGGTTAAAACCGGCATGACTACCATAGACTACCCCCAACTTGCATGACCGTGGTGTCATGGAGGGAGGGGCTAGATGGGTACCACGGGTGCGTGAGTAATGGGGAGTTACAAGAAGAATGGTTGAGATCGTGATGGCGTTTGGAGCTACACCAATTAGAGTATCCTTTATTGATTAGTCATTATAGTTTATGTGCTTATACTATTATTGATGATTATTATGTGTTTACTACTCAAAGGATGATTTCCAAGGAGTGTAGTAAATACTGTTAGAGATCTATCGAATTCTCACTGGGCTTGTTTTATATAAGCTCACTCTTAATTATTGCATGCATACAGGTGTTATTAATCCAGATTACAGGTACGTGCCTTCAGAATAGGATAATGTTCCATATGTGGACGAGTCCTATGTGCCAGAGTCTTGTCCTTGATATCTGATGTTGTGCTCTTTTGTTATCTTGTATATCAAAACTAGTTGGTTTGTATTTATTTAGAAGTTTATGATATATAAGATGTTGTAAAGATAATGGATTAAAGTTGCTAGTTTAGTGGTCATATTTTGGAATATGATTAGGCTACTAGATTGCTTATAATCTATTTTGGGAATGTATGTTATATAGTAAATGTATGATGTTGGAACGGAGGCGTATAACCTATGGATGCAATGGTAAAAGAATGTTTATTATATATTGTGGTTGTGTTGTTTAATTGTTGAATTGTTGTGGAGTTGGATGTATGAGTTTCGAAGAGGTTGGTTTAGAGCCTCGATGTCCTAATTAATGTTGTTATACTGCCGAAATTCCGTTGCGTCCTGACTGATCGTAGGAGGGGTCGAGTTGGGGCATGACATTGCCCATTCGAGCTAATTCTGGAGGATTGGAGTGAATCTAGCTGTCTCTTGCATAGTTAGCCTAATCCAATGTGAGGGATCATTCCCATGTGCATTATAAGTGTTTTGTTTTGTTAAATGCTATATGTCATGGTTGTAAATAAGGAATCTCTTCAAGCCATGTAAAATAAGAAATGTTTTCGAGTTTTCAAAAGAAAAGAATGTTTTAGTGGTTGAGCGTTATATAAGTGTTAGCTTGTTAAATTATGTGTAATGTTGCCTCCAAAGCAAACTTCTTAATTTTTAATTAAAGAAAGGCATGTCGTTGAAACTTAGTATAAGAGGTGCATGTTTAATGTTCTCTAAAGCATGATATTTAACTTAATGTGTAGTAGCGCATGTTTAGCGAACTTAGAGCATGATAGTGCTATGTGCATGATAGTGGCCTCTTTTGTCACTTCTCACTTACGTGTATTTATTATGCTTAAATGTCTAAGTACTCTAAAGTGTTACGTACTATAAACTGTCTCTAGCGAACTAACAATGCTAACGAGTAGGTGTCAGCCCGGATGTGGTGATCATTCACTGGGCGGCAGTGGGCTTGCCAGTGGATGCTAACCCTTCGAGCACTAGTCCCTAGTCGCATGGATAGAGCGTTCCATGGACGGGGTCGTAGGATCGGGGTACATCCGAAGTACACCCAGCAGAGCAATAAGTGATACCGGCAAGCGAAATGAAAGAGAAAGAGAAGCTTAGCTAAAGAGACCCGCATGGACAAAGCGTTCCATGGGGTTAGCGATATCCTTTTTAAAATGTTAATTTAACGATTAATGTTTTAATGCTTATAATGTTGGCGCCTCAATATTAATGTTTTCAAGTGTTAGCATATAATGATAAATCCTTGTGTTCATAAATGTTTAGTTAATGTTTTAGAGTTCTTAATGCCTTAAAGCTTATCATGTTAATGTAGCTTTCCACGAAGCTTATAATGCTTAGTTAAATGCTATTTGAATGCCTTATATGCATTGCACGAAAATAATTTTCAAAAGCTTCCCGTTTGTTCCTTCCCTCACTGAGTATACATGTGTTGTATGCTCACCCATCTTTTCTAACGCCTTTAAGGTAAGACAGTTTCCGTTCCTCCAGAGTATGAGGAAAATGAGGCTCGAGAGCTTATTTGATTTCTTGCTATTAGTTAGATTTAAATGTTGCTAGTATAATTTTGTAAATGTTTATGTATATTCTATTAAGGCTTGCGTGCCTTGTTTATAATAATTGGTTGTAATGAATGTAATTCCTAGAAGGCTCACCTAGTAATAGCGGCATGTAATAACTTCTAATGTCTTACTCTTTGATTAGTTAGCTTGCATGCTTGTTTGGTCGAAGTTAAGGTTGGTTGTTGGACTTAAAATCTAAGAAAATGAAGTAGAAAAGATTAGAGTGGTATGATAAGTAAAATTTTAATCACAGTAGTTCAATAGCCAAAGTAAATGCATGCTTGTGTGTTTATTTTGCTAAATAGAAGGCTCGGATGGCCTTACGAATCTGGAAAATTATGTTTATGAATGTTATATTATGTGCGGTAGTTCATTTCTTCTGAGTGCAGGTATGTGATTAGTCCTATAAACAGAGGAGACTCTGTCCGTTTTTCCTCGTTTTCCTTGACCAGGGTTAGGGTCGGGTTAATGTTAGTGAAGTTAATAGAAGTCGTGACTTCATGAGGGGTCGGGGCATAACAATCATCCATTCACACAACTATTCAGTCAAAGGTAATCCACGAGTATTGCACAATTAATTATATAATCTCATTATATTAATTTTGCCTATTTAATAAACCATTTATCAAACAAGCAAAATATCCAATAAATAAAACCTCTTTTATTTATTTAATTTACTAAACTATTTATTAAATAAAATCTCAAAATATTATTTGGGCTAAAATAAATAAGTTTGGGTTAAACTAAAGTTGGGTTGAAATTAAATAAAACAAATTTTATTCAAAGACATTTAACCCAATAACCTTTAAAAACTCCCTTTTTTAAAAACAACCCAAACATCCCAATATGCCAAAGTAGCCCAATTAGAAAAGAAAAATGCCCAAGCCTAAAACCCATCAACCCAAACCCTTTTGGGCCATGGGTTTCGGACCTGAACCCAAATCCAAAATGGATCTGGGTTTGGATCAAAAACCCCAACCCTAAAATTAATCAAATTTCTTTTCTTTTTTTTTTCTTCTTCCTCAGCTGCCACCCCTCCCTTTTCCCTTTTTTTTTTTGTTTTTGCAGCGGCACCGCTGTACCCTTGCAGAAGCACCACTGCACAGCACTCTGCTGCACTGCCATGCAGCGCTGCGCAACTGCGCTGTCCAACAGCACAGCGCGACTGCGTTGCCCAACAGCACAGTGCGACTGTGTTGCTCTTGCCGACAGCAACTCTTTGCTGCCGGTGAAAGGGAAAGGGGCTCGAAATTTTTTCTTTTTAAATTGTTTCTCAAAACAAGTTAAATATTCTGAAAAATTAAAAATAAAAACAAAAATATAAAATTTTCCAGAAAACTCTTTTTGCTGAAAAATCATAAAATATGTAAAACACCTTTAACATAAACCGAGGGATTGACTACGGGCTAATTTTCTAGGCATAACAGATTAAACAACTTTAATCAATAATATAATAGACAATTATAATTGTGCCATAAACCTAAAAATTGCGTAATAAACATGAACAACAGCTCTGATACCACTGTTGGGAAACATACAATAATTAAAATTTTAATTATGCAGCAAAAAATAATCATGTATCCATTCATGTTTGATTTTGCAGATTTAATGCATACAATAATTAATCTCATTAAATATCATAGCAGTAGTTTAGGATTACCTCTTGAAGCGCAGATCGAGGTTGAATCAGAAACGAGCTCCCCACGTGTAAAACCTCTAAGATTGATCCACACAGAATCCGCGCTTATCAATTGGATTTCACTCCCACTAGGTTTTCTAGAGAAATCCTATATTTTATTCTGACTTATGAAATTGTGCTAGTTTTTTCCTGTCAGA
This sequence comes from Ehretia macrophylla, assembly GCA_037974665.1. NCBI lineage: Eukaryota > Viridiplantae > Streptophyta > Magnoliopsida > Boraginales > Ehretiaceae > Ehretia > Ehretia macrophylla. Next base: position 26,966,357 of record CM075769.1, read on the forward strand.
ATAATACAATATATAGGAGACACATATAACCTAGGGCCATATGTGGATTGGACTGGACTTAAACTAACCAGTCTTGGGCATCATAATAACTATCTAATTACTATGAGCCCAATTAAATTAATATTAGAACGATCCTAAAATTAATTTAATTTTTTCTCTAATTCAATTAATTCAAAAATTTCACTTGTGTGTGACCTCTTGGGTTCATAATTGATCGGCAGCGAATAATTAATTCAACTAATTAATTAAATTAGAACTCTTTCTAATTAATTCACAAATCGCGAGTGACACCTAGCAGTGTATCGCGATTACCCAATTAAATATAAATTGCAAGTATACGAACCTATTTAGTAATTTTATGTAATCTAATCCTACTGTCTCAATTATACCGATCGAGCTAGAGTCATGGATTGGGTTGTCAAACTCTATTACTTGATCATATGCCAAAATCTAATTAATTAGTAATTAATGAATAATCCGTGAAACGACTTCCACTATTCCACCTTGGCCAAGGATTTCTAGTTACATAATTAATAGATCGCATAGGATTCTCAATGACAGTTCTCGTATCTACACGCACATACCTCTGTGACGGAATAGATCATAACCACTGAATACATTGTTTAATCCATGATTATGACTAGCTTAATTGTACCACCAAATTATGGTATTCCTAATCATGAGATAATCGTGGTGTCTCAGGTCTGAGGATTAATCACACAATTATATAATATAATGAATTATTGACCAATCCATGTAATTCATTATATTGGGTCAAGTTCAGTAATTTATTCGCAACAAGTACTTATATATCTACTATAACGATATGAGACTAATCACCCAAACTAATATATCATATTATTTGGTTAGTAGATTGTAATTCGATCTATCTGGATAAACTAACGCCCAATTAATTTATCCTATTTTAGGGGACAACTTTTAGAACATATATGTGAATATAGATTCCGTCACTCATATCTTTACTTCTAAGGATAAAATCTATAGATAGTGTTCTAAGGACTTTATTTATTTAATTAAAACATTTATAATAAATAAATTAACTGCCCGCAATAAATGATCAAATAATACATTATCCATAATTCTAAAATTATAATTTATTGACTTTTAGGGCATTATTCCTAACATTAACAATATCAAGGCAATCAGATTCAATTGAGACATTCGACCATCCTTATTCCTTAACCATCAAGCAAGCTTCTTTAAAGGCGAGTGCCTCAGCTTGGGAAGCAAAATCACACCTCAACTTGTGAGCATAATCTCGAACAGCTTTGCCTACATGATCATGACAAATGGCAGTTATACCAACCTGATCATCAACAGGGCTATATGATGCATCATAATAGAATAACAAATTAGATGACTCTAAATGCATTAGGAAGACATACAAAGAGTACTAACTCTAGTACGATTATGCAAACATTGAAATCGAAGCTCAATCTATGAGATGAAAAGCTAAATACTGTAGAGGTTTTCAACATTTTGGATACGACAACATATAATCAAGCTATAGTAAAAGGATTTTTTGTGTCACCTAATCAAAAAAGAACATTGACAAATTTTCAATGAGAGAACGAATAGGAAGAGGAAGATCACTTATGGATGCAAAAAATATTTAAAAATATGTTTCCACTATATCTAAAAATTAAACAAGCTTTGAAGAGTGATGTCAAATGATAGTAAAGAACATGTCATACAAGTGGCATCTGCAACTTAGGCATCTAAATTTCAATGGTCTCAGGCTCTAATTCGACTTTAGCATGGAAAATGCTTTGGCAGATACTTAAAAGCCAAAATTGATATTTGAAGCGTGCTCTCTTGCAAACAAGAAAATATAGTTTTTAAAATAGGAAATGTCTAAGAGACTATACAAAACTTACTTATACATATGGATATATTTGTGGACCTCTTGAGATTGACTTCTCAAAAAGTTAACTAGTAATTCATTTCATTTATCAATGACTTCTGTAGAAAATTGTAGGTTTTTTTTTTTTATAAAAGAGAAATCAATTTTTGTCTATTTTTTAAAAGTATGAAACCATTAGCTTAAATGGGGAGTAGTTGTAGTATTTAAAAATTGGGTTGAATCCACTTAGTATTCCCAATATTTATATGCAATAACACTAACTATTCCTAACGTTTAATTTTAACCACTTATTACTCCTAGACCAAAGTCAAGGGTAACAGAAGTAATGTTACCCTCTATTAAAATTTTTATTAAAATTACTTACCCTTTTGTTTATTCTTTTCATTTTATGTTCTTTTTTCTCATTTTAGATTTTGTCATTTTTAGCCCCCTTCCTTTCCCCTCTTCTCTTTTACAACAACTTATCTTCTTTTTCTTTGTTTTCTTCTTTACATATCATCATACAAAAAACATGCATAACACGAAACATTCATACACAATGCGTACGTCATGTACGCACACAAAAATCATATACTCACGGGGCAAATATAACACACAAAAAATCACATACACCATTTTGTTGTGGGTTGTGTGTTGCTAAATAATTTGTTGCTTAATATCATTCTCTCTGAAATAGTCTCAAAATTTATTTGACTATTCATCACCTCTATCTAATCTAAAGATTTTAGGTTAAATCAACTTACCTTTAATATTTATATCAACTAACACTTATTGTGAGGCCCCGAATTTGCTCTTATTTGCAATTACGTGATTTCATCTGTTTAAATGCTATTAGAATTAATATAAATGTATATATATGTGTTACTAAGTGATATTAGATTAAATGTGCATTCATAAAACTTTCATAAAGTTTTTTTTATTGAAAATCTCATTTAAAGTACCTTTTAAATAGCATTTGAGTACCCTTCCGCTAAATCTTTGAAACTAGTCTTTTAAACATCTTAAAAACTAGGTCCCCATTATTAAAAGACCTGTGATTTAATAAAAATTATTTTTGAAATAGATTAGAAATTTAAAATAGACTTTTCAGGCAAAAAAATAGTGTTTTTGAGCTAAATAGTGATTTCTGCTGAACCTTATTCTTACATTGAATTTTGTTGACCTAGTATATATTATAAATGATATATATGAATTTATATATGATATTAAGTGATTATATATTGGTTGTGCATTTAAAATACATTTGCAAAACAAATACAGTGACTTTTCAACTTCTTTTGCAAAATCGGGTTTTGTACCTAGGTTGTATGTATATGTATGCATATATTGAATGTTTTCAACTAAAAATAGTCAACTTAATATATATTATAAGTTAGAATTAGTAAAAATAAGATTTGTAGGCAAAAACAACTAAAAACAACAAAAGTTGACAACTTTGACTTTTGCAAAAATATTGACTATGCTATTATATATGCAAAATACACTCATAAATCAGAAAAATAAGTTCAAAACCCATTCATTTCTCACCTAGTGGTCGTTCACCTTGAGGGAGAAGGAAGAAATATTTTTAGTTAGGTTTACAAAGTAAATTTTGCATAGAATCTTCATTTCGAAGCCAAATTGAGTCATTCAAAGCTTGAAATTGCTTGTTGGGCGCCTATTCTACCTATTTCTAGCCTTATTTTGCATCAAAGGTGAGGGAAAAATATAGTTCATTATTTTTAAGTTGAGTTGAATTTTTGGTTGATGCATTTGTAGTTGTTTTTTTGCTAAATTGATGTTATATTATTACTTAGTAGATGATAAGGACCAATTATATGTATTTGTAGTCATTTTAAACAGTAGTAGCTTTTATTTTTATTTTTCAAGTATTTAAATTGATTTTTTGACTTATATTTGAATAATTGTTGTTGTAAAAGTTGAAATTGAGTTGTAGTTACTTCTATAGGCTTGTTAATTATTGTGTAGTAATGTTGTAATGCCAAATTTTCAATTTGAATGCCATAGCAAAAGTCAAAAAAATCAGCCATGAGCACATTGCCATTTTTAGCTTGTTAGGCTTGTTTTGGCTGGCTTTTGGCTGGCTTTTGGTTGGTTTCCGAGGGGATTAATGTAGTTGCATGTATGGTTGAGTGAAAAGAAAAGGTTTGGGGGTTGTTTGGTTGATAGATTGTAAGTTATGAATTTTAGAAGTTTGTGTAGTCTTTCTTTGAAATGCTAAATGTTGTCTTTAGTTGTTTGGTAATGATTGTGTAGTTGTTTCTTGGATTGTTGTTGAGTAGGCTTGGGTTTGAATGCATGTTGAAATGTGTGTTAAGTTGGGTGGCCTACTTTGTCATCTAACTTAGTCGTTTAATTGTTTAGTGGATGTTATGATGCTTGAAATATTGTTAACTGATCGATGATTGTTGTTGTATCGGGAGATAAGCTACTTTGTTGTCTTCTCAGAAAGTGAAATTTTTAATGTTATTGTTGTGAGTCATGATAGTGTGTGCCACATCTCGGGCAGTATTGGGCTGTCGGGTTGAAAACGGCATGACTATCATGTGTTATCCCTTATCTCGCATGGGCGGAGATGCCATGAAGTATGGGTCTAGGATGAGGTACTTCCGGAATGTATCAATGGGTGTATAGGGTTAATTGAGATTGTGGTGGCATATGGAGCTACATTAACTAGTGTATCCTTTCTCAATTGAACGGTTATTTGTGTTGCTTTAATTGAATTAATGATTATTGAACAAGTTTATTGTATGTAATTGTTCATAGGAAGGTTTTCCCAAGTGGCAAAGAAATTGTTTCCAAAACATCTTTTGAACCCTCGCTGAGTTTTGTATTGTATAAGCTCACCCTCTTTGCTGACTTTCAGGTGTTACCGAGCCGGATTTAGGGTACGTGCCTCAGGAGACTGAGTATGAGCATTATGTGGATCAGTCCAATGTGCAAGAGTCTTGTCCTTGATGTCTTGCTGGAGTGCTCTTTTTGTTGTCTTGTGTTATAGAACAAGTTGTATTGTATTTACTTTGAAGTTTGTGTTGTATAAGATGATATAAAGATAGTGAAAAGTATGATCTAGTTTAGTTGTCTTACTTTTGGCAATGAATAGGCTACTAGATTAGTTTTATATCTATTATGCATATGTATAGTATAGCTTGTGGTATGTTGTTGAAACGGAGGCATATGACTTGTGGTTGGGATGTTGTATGGTTATATACAATGATTGTGGATGTGTTGTGTGTTAATGAATGGTTGTTGGAGTGTTGAAGTTGTAGTGGGTTGTGTGATGTTATAAATGATTGGTTTAGAGTCCTGTTGTCCATATTACAGACGTAATATTGCCGAAATTCTATTGCATCCTGACTGATTATAAGTGGGGTCGAGTTGGGGCTTGACACTTATTGCCCTCAACATTTAACTTTAACCACTTTTTGTCCCTAAACTAAAGTCAAATATAACGGAAGGTTAACTCTATTAAAAATTATATTGAAATTACCTTTACACCATTTTATTTATTCTTTCATTTCTTTTATTTTTCTTCATTTTCTATTTGGTCTCTTTTAACCCTCCCCCTCTTCTTCTTCTCCACAAAACCCACATACACATAATACCCACATATACATACAACACTCATATCATATACACATATATATGGTGCACACACACAAAATCACATAACGTACACAAATACATGATACATTGTCATGCCCCGAACCCAACCTGCGTGGGACTAAGTTCGAGGGTGACCGTTAATTCAATTACCAATCCATACTTAGTCAAAATTTTCAACTTATTATTAGTTTCTTTGAAAATTGGGCAGCATAACGGCTGTACGGTGGACAAAACAATTTTTTTTTCCTTCAATCTGCAAACAGAAAAGCCACCATCTACTCCTCCCAACGTCACAATTCAAAACTCCAACACAATTCATTCATTCACCAACATGATATAATAGATTAGAAGTTCAACATGAAAATATAAATATGTTACTTGCATTAAGAGAAGGTCTTAACCACATCCAAATTACCTCTTAATAGCCGATACGTAGCCAAGTGCCCAAAAACAAAATCGGCTACGTGAGTCACTTGTATAATGGCTAACTAAATCATTAAACCAATTCTTTGACCAATTATGACTAAGTTCGTTCTCTTATACGAGAACATGATAGTAAAACTATCCATAAACACAAAATAATATATACATTTAATTGTTCAAGTCATCTAAGTCAACAATACACCCAAGAAAGGTGTATATCATATATCGGGCGCTTCCTGTCCAGTATGCTGAGTATTATCCTCATAGTATTCTACAAACCTCGCCTCATTGCCTGAAAGGGGGAACAAAAAGGGTGAGCTTATAACAACACTAAGCTCAGTGAGAGAGGATTTGGGAAGGGTTTTCGAATACAATTTTTCCTTTTCATAAACCTTTTCGTAAATCCATGGATGCAATGCAAGCAAGATTTGCAGTCAAGAAATAATTCAAGAATACGTATTCAAGTCATATATCACATACGTAGTAAGAAAAAACTTATTCTTTACAAGCGAGTCTGATTCAAGCAATAGTAATTGAGATGTTCAACATCTCCTTCCTTATCTTACCCAAATAGAGTATTCCGGATAATACTCGAATCCTACGACCCGATTCTCCAAGAAAATCAAAGTTCCCGAGGCGAGAGGGGAATACGGACCATGGTAAACATAAGATCACCGACACCCCGAGGATGTTCGACATAGTATGCACACTACTATGCCAAGACTAGGTGGTTACAACCCCTTTTGACACCAATTCAAATTCAAGTTCAAGTACTACGATCATTTATATCATATCGGGTAATTCAACAAGTATCAAATAATATAATTCAAATTAATGTCTCCACAAATATTCTAACACATATAGAGATCATATAATAATACTACACATTAATAACCCAAGTACTTAGTCATTCAATCAATAGAAATTTACATTAGAGCTAAACTTATTGACTTAAAACAATGTTTACATCACTGCATTAGTCTAACTTTAGCTAATCTGTAACAACCTATCTTCCCGAACTCCAAATGATTCAAATTAGATATAGAATTAAATCTCTTCGAGTGTAGATAATTCTGGAATCAAGAGAAGCTCAATTCCGATCTAAATTGACAGAGTTATAACCAATTTAATGAATCCATGTATTGACTGTCCAGATTGAAGACTATTCTGGGGTTATTTTGAAAATGGAAAATTCAGCTATTTAAAACAAGGGAATCCGACGTTTTGTAAAATACAAAAGTTGTTCCTAACTGTCTAATATAGCTTTTGTACAAGTTTCGTTCAATTCCGAGGTTGTTTACAATTTTTAATACGCAAAATAAACTTAAGGCAGTGAGTTGTCAGACTTAACAAAAAATCCCGTAACCTACTGTCTCATGTGTTTTGAGCATGAAAATGATTTTTCCTCATGACATATCCAACTGTAGAAATGTTCCTTTTCTGAATTTTCCAGATTTTTATAAAATCATCTATCTATAGAAAAAGGCTAAAATTTAAGGTTTGTACAAATCTGTCCAGTGGCAGCAAAAATTCCTAATGCCTACTGTCTTGTGTGTTTTTGGGCATGAAAACGATTTTTCCTCATGACATGTCCAACATAATAAATGTTCGTATATGAGTTTTCTATATTTTTAGAATTTTTTAGATTTTTATAAAATTATCCAGCCATAAAAATGGGATAAAAGTTTTGATTGCACAAATCTGTCCAGAAAGGTTATTCCGAAAATTCTTGTATGTTTTGTTACCATATCATCAAGAACCACACCTATTCATTCAAGCAACCTCTAGCAACCTAAATAAGCAACAATCAACTATATTTGTATAGCTAGATACAAGCCTCATGAATCCATCAATATGCATTTATATCTCATAAATAACCATTTTGAAAGAACCCTCACCTTTGCTCTTGTGCGCTAGACGAAAATGGAGCAAGAATCATTTGAAGAAAACTAGGAAAACACAAAGAAAGATGCTAGGAATAGCTTGGAGATATTCTTCTTCCTCTTCCTATCTTCTCTTGGTTGAGTTCTCGTGTGTGTGTGTATGTGTAGAGATTTGGTGTGTGTGGGTGGTGCAGTGTGTGTTGATAGATAATATATAAGTTTCCTAATGACGAGAGTGTCTTCCAACTGACTTGTATATTACTAGTTTGTCATTCTAGTCTTAATTCTAATTGTCCTGGTTCTAATTCAATTATTCTAGTTAGCTATTGAACTTGGTTGGTTCCAATTACTAGCTACACGATATAAATGACTCAAATATACATGAAACAATGAAATGTACGTAAATCGAGATAAATGCACATAAATCAATTTTAAAGCACATAAAACAAGTTAAATGCATATAAGATGATTTAATTATATATGATATGATCTATATGCACATGTGGTCTCGGGCTGGGCCTTACACACACACCCCAGACTATACTCACACCACACTTAAAAATACAAGCCCAATATATATGGTATTCTAACTATGGATATTTGTTTTGTCGTGTGCTTTGTAACACACACAAGTCTAAAAGCTTAATAGTAATAGATTTTAGTAAAAGCTTGATAGTAATATTCCAACTATGAATATTTGTCTTGCCGTCTACTGTGTAACCCAATATGATATTCTAACTACTCACCAAACCAAATGGAAATGCCTAATATACACGTCTAACAGCTGCATGTGTCATGTGTTTTAGCAATATGTTTTGTTTGGGTTTGGGTTTGGGTTTGGGTTTGTGTGATGTCTGCTATGTCATTATATTAGAAAAAAGGATGAATCCTACCACTTTTGACATCACAAGAATTGTGTAAATAAAAGGCAAGTAAAGTCTTTTTAGACTGAAATGATAGCATGTGCAACCTTCTTGTTAAATTGGTGTCCAATTATAAGTGTTAAAACATGGCACTATAAGAACCATAGAGTCGCTACAAACCAACTATTGGCCACCTAAGGATGTTTTGTTGTGTTGCATGTGTTCGAGTATTAGAGGTGAAAAGGAAAAAAGTAGATGAATGTGAAGAGAAGTGCATTTCCATCAACTATATATAGTAACAAGTCAAAAAGCTTATAATAAACTATACAATCTACTTACCAAGAAAGTAGTGTTAAATAGAGTACTAATTTTAGGGAAGAGAACAAAAACAGCAACAAGAAGGTTTAACCAAGAGAAATCCCATTATAATCAAAGAAATAGCAAGTCAAGAGAATAAATAACTTTGTTTTGACTCCTCATCATGGAAGAATATCTCAAAGTTAAAGCACAACATAATGCCCTTGAGGTAAGTCTCATCAATTCAAAGCTCAAGTGATTGTTTTTCTTCACCAATCAAGACTTGAAGTCTAAGATAAAATTTATGAAGAACCATAACCAATAAATATATTATGCCTCTATTCTGATGACAAACTTTATATATCCTACCAAGATGTCGTTGAACATAATTGGTGGAAGTAAGTAAAGGAAGAACGAATCCATGCATCCAAAAGAAGGACAAAAGAGTTGACTACACTTTCCTAAAGATAATAACTCTGTATCAAATGGATTTACAAACTTAAGTGCACGACTGGAAAGAAAAAGTGATCGTTTCAAGGCGAAGCTCAATATGAAAATAGAATTGATCATCAGAAGTTTTTGCCACTAGTTGTTTAATTTAACACATTGAGAATGTTAATATCTCTTATAGCTCATCATAAATGGGAGATATACCAATTGAACGTAAAGTCGACATGTTTAAATCGCATACTTGAGAAAAAGGTCTATGTTAAGTAACCCATAGATTTTATAGTTAGAGGACAAGAGTATAAGGTATATCATCTTGAGAAAGCTCTTTATGAATTAAAATAAGCCCTCAAGCATAGAAATTTTGAATTTATAATTCTTTTCTTGGTAATAACTTTGCTAGATATTAATTTGAACATGTCGTCTATACAAGGAAGAATACTCATGGTGAATCACTTATACGATGTCTTTATGTAGATGATTTACTTTTTACTGGGATTGTCATGAAATGTTTGATAAATTCAAGTTATAGCCAAGGAGCTTGAGATGACAAATTTAGAGTTATGTTTATGAACCCTCAGAATTGACAACTAAGATCACGGTGAATGTCCAAGATCCTTTTTGTTAGTGGGCCCGAGAAAGTGGGTAATGGCACAGGTCTCAACTATCTGGAGCTTTCTTTATTACGGGTAGGGGAATGTTTAAGGTTTCTTGCGTGTGTCCTACAATGTGCATCTGGCCTTAGTCAAATAGGTCACGGCTACGAGACCTTATGAACAATTCCTATCTTTTCCAATCACTCAGTATGGCATCATCGCCTGAGGGCCTAGTCCCTTTCCTTTTTGAAGATCCTAGCTGTTGTCCATAGAGCACGTGGTAGAGGAACATGGGCTTTCCCATCCCTCCCAGGCCAGCCCTCCATAATGGGAATTAGGTCAGGCCTAAGGAATCATCGGCCTTTTGGCCAAGTATTAGAGGTCTGGGGCCTGCATGGTTCTACTTTTGTCATAATAAAAGCCTTAGTGGTCCTATTCTACCACAATAAGTCATCCACTCCTTGGATCCAATCGAAGACTGAAACTAGAGAGTTTGGTTTTTGACGCTTCTCTCTTAGCGCCACATCCGCTTGATGCGTGTCTTCTCATCATATGGCAGTATCTCTTGACTAGGACTTCAGGTGCATGTTACCCATGTAATGTGGCATTGGAAGAGTGTTTGCACCCAGGCACATGCCCGCACATGCTTCCCGCGGTATTTTATCACGCGCCCATGCATCTGGCATGGGGCTTATGACCCTTGATCCCTCATTTATTCATGTCGCCCATATTTGCATGTTTCCTAGATATAGGCAGTGTCACGCCCCAACTCAACCCCACTTACGATCAGTCAGGATGCAACAGAATTTCGGCAATATAATGTCTGTAATATGGACAACCGGACTTTAAACTAATCCTTTATAACATCACACAACCAACTACCACTTCAACAACAACTCCAACAACCATTCATTAACATACAACACATCCAAAACCATTCATTATACAACCATACATCATCCCAACCATAGGTTATATGTCCCCGTTTCAACAACATACCACAAGTTATACTGTACATATGCATAACAAACATAAAACCAGTCTAACAACCTATTCATATTCGAAAGTAAGACAACTAAACTAGCATTATACTTTTCCCTATCTTATAGCATCTTTTACATTACAAACTTCAAAGCTTAAACATTACAACATGCTACAAATTCAAAACAACACTTGTAACATCCAAGCAAGCATTCAAGCCCCGGGTTGACCACATTATCCGTCGGCACATATTCCACGTACCCTAAATCCAGAACACCTGAAAGCCAGGAAAGAGGGTGAACTTATATAGAACAAAGCTCAGTGAGGGTTCAAAAGATGTTTTTGAAAATATTTACTTTACCACTTGGGAAATCATCCTAGGTACAATAACAATCAATAAACTTCATCAACAACATTAATTCAATTAAAGCAACACAAATAACCATTCAATTGAGAAATGATACACTAGTTGATGTAGCTCCATACGCCATCATGATGTTAACCAACTTCTTATAACACCCGTTAATACATTCCGGAGGTACCTCATCTAGCCTTTACCTTCATGGCAACTCCACCCATGCGAGTTGGGGGTACTATATGATAGTCATGCCGTTTTCAACCCGACAGCCCGACGCTGCCCGAGATGTGGCACACACTATCATGACTCATGACAATAATAATTATTATTTCATATTCTAAGAAGACAACAAAGTAGGTTGTCCCCCGGTACAACAACAATCATCAATCAATTAACAACGCTTCAATCATCATATCATTGATCAAACAATTAAGACAACCAAGTTAGATGACAAAGTAGGCAACCCAACTCAACACACATTTCATCATATTCAAATTGAAAATTTGGCATGACAACATTACTACACAATAATTAACAAACTTATAGAAGCAACTACAACTCAATTTCAACTACTACAACAATAATTATTCAAATATAAGCCAAATAATAAATTTAAATACCCGAAAAATAAAAATAAATGTTGCTACCATTTAAAATGGCTACAAATGCATATAATTGGTCATTATCATCTACTAAGCAATAATCTAACATCAATTTAATAAAATAGCAACTACAAATGCATCAACCAAAAATTCAACTCAACTTTAAAATAATGAACTATATTTTTCCCTCACCTTTGATCCAAAGTAATGCTAGGAATAGGTACAATAGGTGCCCAACAAGCAATTTCAAGCTTTGAATGACTCAATTCGGCTTTGAAACTCAAAATCTATGAGAAAAATACTTTGAAAACCTAACTAAAAATATTTCTTCATTCTTCCTCAAGGTGAAAGACCACTAGGTGAGAAATGAGTGGATTTTGAACTTATTTTTCTGATTTATGAGTATATTATGCATATATATAAGCTTGGTCAACAAAATAATCAAAAGTCAAAGTTGGCAGAAATATTTTTTTAGTTTTTTTTAGCCTACAATACATATATATTAAATCTAACTTATATACTATATTTAGTAGTCTAAAATTAGTTGACAACATTTTATATAATCATGCATATACATACATCCAAGCTATAAAACCCGATTTTGCAAAAGAAGTTGAAAACTCACATTATTTGTTTTGCAAATGTGTTTTAAATGCACAACCAATATATAATCACTTAATATCACATATAAATTCATATATATCATTTATAATATATACTAGGTCAACAAAAGTCAACGTAAGAATCGGGTTTAGCAGAAATCACTATTTCGCTCAAAAATGCTACTTTTTCACCCAAAAAGTCTATTTCAAATTCCTAATTTGTTTCAGAAATAATTTTTAGTAAATCACGGGTCTTTAATAATGGAGGACTAGTTTTTAAAATATTTATAAGACTAGTTTCAAAAATTTAGCGGAGAGGTCCTCAGATGCTATTAAAAGGCACTTTAAATGAAATTTTCACCAAAAATCTTTATAAAATTTTTATGAATGCACATATATCATGTAATAGGAGTAGTATTTACAAATAAATCTAGTTTGGTCAAAGAAGATAAAAGGTCAAAAGTCAACATTTTTCAAAAGTCAAATGAAATTCAAATGAAACTGAAATGTACATTTAACTTAGTATTTTTGTGTAATTCATACATATGCACGTATACGAGTTCAAATAATATATATAAACAAGTGAAAACACATAATTACAAATATGAGAAAATTCGGGATCTCACAGACAGTCGTGAGGTCTTTTTATTCCTCCCACTGGTACCTCATGGCCCACTAATGCATATGGCATTTATTACGAGTTCAAGGTGTTTATGCCCTTTCACTGTGCTCTAGTGTTTTCCTCTACTCACGTCTATTTTCCTTCATTTTCTTGTAATATTTCTTCAATTTTTGAGTTGCTTCCAGGCTATGCATAACCTTGCCAAGTTTTCCAGACTTCTACGGGTGAGTTTCTCCTTCCTATTCCAACTTATATTACCTGTGTTTTCCCTTTGGATGCCCTTTATCACAACCATGGTCTTGCCAGGGTCATCATTGATGCCCTCTAGCACGCCATCATCAAAGTCACCGCTAAGCACCTCACTAGGTGGCCACAACCTAACTTCCTTAGTGGATAGTAAAACTTGTAGTACTTGAGTGACTGCTATATCCTTTTTTTAAGGGACATAGGGGTGCCTATAGGTACTGAGCGTGCTGATTCTAACTCCGCTGGATGGGTTCGTCTGTAGACCAAGGTATTCGATAATGTCTTCCATAAAGATAAGGATATATGAGGATATTAACACAGAGACTACTCTAGAAGATATCCTAGCCTGCCACAACGTAGCCATTGATAGACTCCCTTTCTATCCTTAGAAAAGGCCAAAGGTAAGGATTAAGTAGGCTGCCAAGTGTCTATATCGTGCTGACCCAGCAAGCTCTTCATAAGCCTTAGATAAGTAGCCAAACAATTCTAGGAGTCTATCCCGCGAGGCTAGCAAGGATTCTCCTTCTTTTCCCCAGCTCGCTAATGCTCCAACTATAGCCAATGTCATAACTGTTGATGCCAATGTTGTTCCTGGATTGATAGATCCACTACTCACAATCCTTGCCTCTGTAGTTCCTAGATTTAGGCAGCTCGATATGCCGATACAGAGTTTGTTGATGTCGCGTCTTCCTCCACTAAGCAACCCCCTTTTATAGTCCCTCATCTGCTAGTGTTTTCCCCCACTATGATTGGGTCATCCCCTAATCTACCTCTGGCTATAACGAGGCCTTCCACCAGTGGCACCCTCTCCCCTATTGTCCTATTTGTGTTACCTTCAACTTCTCCCCAAAGACAAGTTTCTTTTGTAATGCCAACCCTAGAGTCAAGTTGATAAAGATGTTACGCTTTTTGGCTGATGAGTCTTATTATCAGCAGGACGGTGATAGGATCTTCGTTGTCACTGCCAGGGCCACCATTGAAGTACTTGTCTTATCCTCCTTCCTTTCCCTTGTGCATGTGCTTGCGATATTTCTAGTTTATGTTACTTCTTTTTTTGCAGAATGTTGATTTGTGGAACTGTGCTAAGCTCTATTTTTGTGAGACCGAACAGGAGTTGTAAGAAGCGAAGGTAGAGCATGAGAAGGTACAGTTTCAACTAGAAAAAGCTCGTAAGTCCTACCACTAAACAAGTGAGAGAAGATGCCTTTGCCGCGTAGGCTACAACTAAAGCTGCTAGGGACGAGGTTGTGCTGGCCTTGGCCCATGCTGAAGCCACAAGGGATTAGGCTATCACCAACCTATTAGCTGCTGAGGGTACCAAAGTTGATGCCGATGCTGCGAGGATAAAAGCTTAGCGCAGCCGATCTAAAGTCTTTAACCATTACTCTAGCTTGATCATTGAGAAGGGTGTATGGTCTACCAAGAGAGCTATCCTTCATGAGGACTTGCATCGAAAGGCTGTTAAGATCCTAGCCTTAGTAGCGAGGCTGATTGATGAGGAAGTCAAGTCACAAGATCTAAAGTGCATGGTAACACGGTTAGAGGCTCATTACATCTCGATCCGTGACAAGGCTACCTTGGCCACTATGTCCTAGTTCTTTCATGAGCATCAAGACGGTTTGTCCACTAATTCAAATGTTGCCAAGATGGACCGAACTTACGAAACCCTGAAGGAGTACCTCCATGGGCAAACTGCTGGTGTTGTGGAAATCTCTAATGATAAAGATAGGGATGTCAACCAAGGGGTCAATGCAGAGGCTAATACCAGGACCCAAGATGGTTAAGGAGATAATACCATCCAAGGGAATGACGGTGATACCCAAGATGGCCAGGGAACGC
Organism: Ehretia macrophylla; assembly: GCA_037974665.1. Taxonomy (NCBI): domain Eukaryota; kingdom Viridiplantae; phylum Streptophyta; class Magnoliopsida; order Boraginales; family Ehretiaceae; genus Ehretia; species Ehretia macrophylla. The sequence goes on from CM075769.1 coordinate 26,981,607, forward strand.
ATGCTCAACTGATGGTTGACACCAAGGCCTTTGATGGACAGGACTAGTTTAATAGTGTTTTATTTTACTATCTTTTGCTCTTGGTTGTTCTAGGTAGATTCGTTATAGGTTATGTTTTACTATCAACTCATCTCTTTGTGAATGGAATACCTATTTTTGCTTGCTGTCTTTTCAATCTAAGGATATTTCTCCCCCCTTCTTTTTTTTTTTAACTCCAAAGGACAACTGCACTTCGTTTCAAGTTTGGTCTAACTTGGCTGGAAAGAATTGAAAACATTTATGATGCCCTCGAATACACCAATGATAAAAATATTACATTTGTCATGTTCTTGCTTGACGAGGATACCAGACAGTTGTAGAGGACAGTGAAATTACAGTGGGAATACCAGGAGACTCCGTATTTGTGGGTAAACTTTGTGAAAGCCTTCAAGGATAACTACATTCCAGAGATTACCCGAGAAAGACAAAAGGATGAATTTATGTCCTTCAAGTAAAGTAACTTGTCCGTTGCACAATACGAGGCCCGATTCAATAAGTTGTCTCATTATGCACCTGAATTGGTACAGTCCCTTGTGAAGAGGGTTTGAAGGTTTATTTGGGGTTTGAGGCTAAAGATTCAAAACAGTTTGGCTCCGTTTCACTTTACTACATACAGTAAGGCTCTTAATGCAGCGGCCAGGGTTGAAAAGAGAAAGAGCGAGGTGAGAGTGGAATTGAGTTAACTGAGCAAAAGGCCTTTTCAGTCAAAGGATCAACAGGAATCTTTCCAGCCTCTGAGTCAGCAGGAGCAGAGTCATAGTTAGATGCAGGATAGGCCGACTATTGTGAGGTATCAGCAAGGTGGTTCAGCTACTTCCTCGGCTCAAGGTTCTTCTGGGAATAGTACTGCTGATCAAGTTAAACATTGTGCCTTCTGCAATCGTAAAGGTCATTCTGAGTCTAATTGTTGGAGAATGTCTAAGAGGTGTGCATGTTGTGGAAGTGACTGGCATAGGACAAAGAACTGTCTGAAATGGCAGAATATTTGAGGTCAAACTTCAGGCAGAGACACCCAGAGTAGATCTACAAGTGGTGCTTCTACCCAACAAGTACAAGCCCGAGCGTATGCTATTGATCAACAAGGGTTGTTCTGTGAAGAAAATAAGAATTTTGAGGATGAAATTGTCCTAAGGAGGGGAGGATGTGAGACCCGAACATGAATTTTATGTGCAATTAATTGTTTTATTTATTGTTTGTGCATAATATGTGTATTTAAGTGATTTATTTATTATTGGTAGGTAAAATATGCATTTAGAGTTCATGTAATTGGAATTTATGTGACATTTCATTTAATTTCACTAACTAGGACAAGGTCGTCAATAATGAAAATTGTTAATCAATTAGTAGTCTTTCATCATATTAGATATTTTGCTAGTAGGATATGATTGGCATTACAATAAAAGAGCAATAATAAGTGGTCATTTAATAATGCTAGATATTTTGCTTAGTCTTCAAAATGGTCAACAAGTCAATAGGTAGTCATAACATAACAAAACAAAATAAAAACAAAAGAGAGGAGAAAGAGAGAGAGGTCACGAGTGGAGAGAAGAAAAAGGGGAGAAGATGAATAGTTAGGGCTAGGCGATTTTGAGAGAAAATTGAAGGGTTTTCTTGCATTTTGGGTCACATTGGAAGTGGATTTTACTCTTCTTAGCTCAACCTTGCCATTTCTTGCTTTTATCTTCAAAATAGGTGAGGGGTTTTCAAATCTAAAGTTTCCTATTTTGTTATAAATCTATGTAATGGTGTTATATTTGTTGATTATGCATATATATCTTGCTAAGTAGTGCCTTGAGAGTAATATATATATATATATATATATATATATATATATGAGCTTCAATGAACCATCAAATGTTATATGTTAGTTTTAAAGTGTTGTGAGTAGAAATTATGGATAGCTATGAAGTTAATTCTTGTTTCTAGTTTAGATATGTAGTTCATAAACATATATATATATGTTCCTGCATAATTTCATGGCTTGGGTACAATTTTGGTGAATTTTGGTGCCACTTTTGTGAATTTTTTAAAAATTCCAGCAATGGTGCACATTTTGTATTTTGCTTATTAACCTTGTTTTATGCTTGGATTTGCCAATGTTTTGGATTTATAATGTATTATAGTTGGCATATATAATGGTTATGCTAAGATTAGGCATTTATATTTCTTATAAGTGGGTTAAATATTGGATAAAAGTTAGTAGTTAGATGCTGTAGAGCATGATTATGTTGTTTTGTGCACTTGTGTTGTATTATAAGTTAGTTAAGTGTTGATTATATGATAGATGCTAATGTTGTAAGTCAATGTGCTATTGAGTGGTAATGTGGTCAATATATGGAAATGTTCGTGTGTAAAGTTAAATGCTATTGGAAATATTTTAAAGTGTTTGCTAATGGTTGGGTAACCTACTTTGTTACCTAAAAAATGTGCTATTAAATGTTAAATGTATTAAGGGGCAACTTACTTTGTTGTCCTCTCAAAGCGAAGCGAATGCGTGATTATGTAATATATGTTAAGTCTTATTACAGCAGTTGTTCGTAAAATGAGTTATTGTACAGGTTATTGTCAAATGTGTCATATTACAGTCGTTATCATGCCCGTTTTCCGTCGCTTCCTGACTTGGTCTTAGGAAAGGTTGGGTTGGGGCGTGACAGTCGTAGCCTCATGGGCTGTTCTACCTTTGTAGCCTTTATGGGCCTGCTCCGGATCTGAGAAATTTTGGGGTATAGCCCTTGTGGGGCTATGAGATTTTGGGCCGCAACCCTCGTTGGGCTGCTCCGGGCTTGAGAAATCTTGAGTTGCAACCCTTGTATGGCTGCTTCAGGCCTAAGAAATTGTGCACTTGGGGGCTATTACGGGCTTGAGGAAATTGTCAGCCGCAACCCCTATGGGGCTATTCCGGATCTAAGAAATTTTCAGTGTGTTTGGATTGGGGAAAATGGGGGGGGAAGGGAGGGTTAGTAAAGGGAGGGGTTTATTCTTTCTCCTGTTTGGTTTGGGAGAGAATAAGGGGTTAGGTTATAGAAGGGATGAGTCTAACCCCTCGATATCCTTTATTATTGATCCCTCCAAATTGGAGTAAAATGGAAGGAGGGGAAATTACTATTTATTGTAATGACATTTTTATCCTTTATTTTTCTTCTAATTACAACTATACTAAATAAAAGATATTTATAATATAAAATAAAAAAAGGACATAAATGTCATTGTATGATCTCTCCCTTTCATTTTTTTTCTAATCCAACAAAGAATACTCATCATCATTTATGATCATTTTCTTTATAAAATTATACAATCTAAACATGATTTAACTCCCTCTATTCATTTCCTTTATGATACTATCCCTTCCTCTCCTTTATTAAACTTCCTCCCGCTCAATCCAAACACATCCTTTGGGTCGCAGCCCCTACAGGGCTGTTCCAGGCCTAAGAAATATAATGACTCAAGTGCAGAGGGAACTTCAAACTTCTTTTATTTTAGGGTGAAGTGCACCAAACCCCCTTATACTTTAGCGAAAGTGCACAACATTCTCCTATAGTTCAAAAACTCCCTGAACTAGTCCCTATATTTTTTAAAAATGCACAACACCCCCCTACAGTTATAAAATCCGTCATATTTAACGAATTTTGTAAAAAAGACATACCCTCATTTTTTTTTTCATTTCTCTCTTTTGTCATTTCCTCTTTTGTTTAGGCCAAAAAAAAAAAAATTGGTAATTTGATCAATTCATATAATTATTTAATGAATAAATTCGTTAAAAATCAAAAAAAAAATCTCACTTAACGCATGTGAAATACACTCTCCGTTAAATTTAACGGATTTTTTAACGGTAGGGGGGTGTTGTGCACTTTTGAAAAACTACAAGGACTAACTCAGAGGGGTTTTAAACTATAGGGGGTGTTGTACACTTTCGCTAAAGTACAGAGAATCTGATGCACTTCACCTTTTATTTTATTTTATGAACAATAAGGTTTACGAAGTACAGGATTCTTTTAGAACTTTAAAAGAAGTAATTTTTTAGGTGTGGTGAGTACCAACTGTGTGGTAGTTCCTCGCCTTCCCCAGTCTATAACTTGTATGCTCCTTGCCCAACCACCTTCGTTACCATGTACGGCCCCTCCCAACTTGCCGGCATTTACCTCAACGGTGTTTAAGGTCTTCCTCAAGACCTCATCCCCTTCCTTGAAGTCTCTTGGGCATACATGCTTGTCATAGTGCAAGGCCAGCTTCCTCTGATACTCTGCAATCTGTCTACCTCCTTCTTCTCTCTACTCGTCTATAGTATCTAGTTGGTTGTACATTTCCTGGACGTTCCCCTCTTCCATTACTGTTCGACTCTGTAAGAGGGTACCAAATTGTGAACCCTCATAATTCACAATTAAAAGATCACAGTAAATGTCTGAGATCCCTTCTGTTAATAGGTCCTGGCAAGCGGGTGATGGCACAGGTCTCCTCTATCTGGAGCTTTCATTACTGCAGGTAGGGAGTGTTTAAACAATTGCAATCCTCTTGAAACTCTATTATCTCTCGCCATTGAGGTGCAACAACAAGAAGATGATCTTATCTATACCATTAAAAAGAGATACAGTTAAGATTAAACAATTGCAATCCTCTTGAAACTCTATTATCTTTTTGCACTTGACAAAAGGTGGAGAAGAAAACTTAGTTAATACTACCCCTCTTTAAGAGCTTTATTAAGATTCTATCTACCTCAAGGTCACAAGACCAAATATTGTTTATAATGTTAGTGTCTTAAGTCGATACATGGAATCTCCTAAGAAATCTCATTTGCTAGCAGCAAAAATATAAAAGGTACCTCAAATTTCAGCCTGTTATTGGTTTATAAGAGCGACGATATGCCATATGAATATTCAAACAGTGAATGGTGAAGTCAATATAAATTAAAGAAACTCTTTATTGCCTATGTATCTTTTGTTGGATCTACTACATTCACTTGGAAATCTAAGAAATTGTGTAGTCATGCAAGGTTGAATTTGTGGCATTATATTATGCAATTTGTTAATCGTCCTTGGGAAGATTCTACAATCATATTTGCTGATATATGTAATGAACTGTCTAAAGAATCTGTATAGCATGAAACTGTGGAGCAAACTTATTGATCTTAAATATATTTTATAAAGAGATAATGTCTAAAGGAAGACATTTTATTGGAGTATTGCAACACCTCGATCAAGTTGTGGACCCCTGTAAGAAAGCACTACCAACTAACTCATTCAAGAAATTAAGGTCATTAGCTAGTGTGAAAATACTTTGGTTGAAGGGGTGCTGAAAAATGCAAATAAAAAACCAAGGTGACTTGGATCAATTAAAATCAATGAGTATGTAGGACAAGATTCTTATGCAAAGATGACATCTAATGGTATAAACTACCTCAGTTTTATTCTTATGCAATAAATAGATATCGAGAGAAGGCATGAAAGATATCTGAAGGGTGCAATTTCTGGTTCTATAAATGTACATTTTAGTCGGGGCATCTTATAGCATACAAACAAGAAGAACGCTGACCAAATGAAGGATTAAAATTGGGAACATGTGAAAAATCATGTGAGGACATGATAAAATGCTCAACCAGAATCTAGAGGATCCAGAATACTTCAGAAAAGTTTATGATGCATCTGCTTCCTGTATGTGCATTTGCTTTCATCAGATCTACGAGCAGGCCTAATGGAACTGTTCATTGCTTTGGAGCATTGGCAACAATCTGAACTTTTTGACACTTCTCTAGTGCAAGAATTAAAGTCAACCTCATGGCCTGTTTGCATATTGGATTTGGGCAACCATTCATCATCTGGAGATTCATACCCTTCAAATTCCTGCAAGAATGTATGTAGTTAAGTAATATTATATAGCAAAACCATACTACAAGAATTGCTTTTGTTGTTAACAGAATAGCATGTAGTTAAACTTTTCATGAAATAGAACTACCTTGGACTTTGTCTTGGCATAAGGTGTTAAGCAGGGATTCAGATCTTTGAGAAACATGTCATCTGGACTGCCCGGAATTGTGTGATCTCCAGAACTGAATTCCTGATTAGATTGTTATTGTAATCAAGTTAAGCCATCCTTGCATGATTATTTTGGGACATGTCGGCATACTAAAATTCATATTTGACTGAAAAACAAATGGTAGAGAAAACAGAGTTCCATCTCAATAGATAAGAAATGATTACTTCCACCATGAAACTACCTATAGAAGCATTGGTGCATACCATACAATAGGTAAGAATGTGATGAGTATTACGAAGTTCAGCAATTTCAGTAGGAATACATTTCTTTAGACAAAGTTATATTTGTGTGATCTCTAAGCAAGCTCTTGCTGTCTTGTGGTATACTCATAAGAATGTGCTGAAGTGTCCCCAGTGTTCATACATGTGATCTTTTTCATGAGAAGAAAAGATAATGATAGTGCAAAGCATGTAACTCACTCAAGCATCTTCTGTTGGATAAGTATAAGCATGATCATTATTTTGATGTTACATCTGTATACATATAGGATGTTTTACCAGTGAATTAGCTGCTTCTTCCTGATAATATGCTGGTGTCATGGGAGACCTGATGTCAGAGTCATAGCAACCCTTTACAGAATATTTTTCCGCCTTCACCTGTGAGAACATAAAATGACAAGTTTAGTAAAAGCAAAAATTATACCTTGCCACTATGTCAAATTTAAAGCATAAAAGTAGCACCTGCTTCGAACGATGCTAACAGCAAATCAGATAAACATTAGCAATAGGGTGCAGATCCATATGAGCTCACGAGTTGTGCAATATAAAGACGGGATACACCTTTTATCAGAAATTATATTTTCTTGATGGGTAGATTTTTTACTCTCTTTTGTTCTATATAATATTGACTAATAATGATGTGATAAAAATGAATGGTCAACAGCGAGAAAACATTTTACATCTTCAAAACTGATGCAAAAAGAACAGAAGGAAAAAGAAAGAATACTTATATATTGTTTGGTTTGGTTTGGTTTGGCTTTGAGCATTCATAATCTAGACGTCTCTGAGTGTGTGGTATTCTTGGTAAACCCATTCCTAGTCCCATTTATTCTTTTAATAATGTCAGGATGTACCAAATAAATCTCCTCTCCGCTGAGTAACTGGTTGAATAAACTCACTTCTGGTTTTCTTTTTATTTATTTGCATCTCACATTCTGCTTGTTTCATGGGAAAAGGCAAGGGAATATGTTTTCAAGAAAAATCATACTTCTAATTTTTGGCTTGCTTCAAGACGTGAAAATTCTCTTCCTAGAATGTAGATTATGGGGAAATACAATAGTAAAAGATGATTGATATGTTGACCACTCTTGCTAGTGTGTAGATTTTCCTTATTATTGCCTTCAAGAACTTGAAGAAATTTAGGTTGACACAGTTTCCTCTCAACGTGGGGTGTCCATTTACTGCTGGTTAGATCGTGAGGTTTTACAGACACCTTCCAGACAACATGACAACATGCTCACTGAGATATGATTAATTTGGTTTAGAAACTCTTTCCTCTCGAAGTTTTATATCGATTAGTGCAAAATGGATACACACACATGCTTAATAACTGTCCTGTAAGATAAAGTTGATTACGATCCATGATCATAGGAATGTACCTCAGCAAGATCCTCAGCCAGGCATTGCAATTGCCCTGTAAGGGAAGTGACCTGCCTCTGAAGACTTGGTATAAGTTGTTTTGCCTGCTTGAGTTCTGAACCTTGCTTCTCCAAAAGTTCCTCAAGATGTGAATTCATAACATCTGGGAATAATATGGAATTTTTCAGTGACTTAATCTCTTCCCTTTGCTTCAAGCACAAATCCTTTAGCTTTTCAACCTACAGAATAATCATACAAAAGTGAATTCTGAAATAGCCCATTACCAGAAATGCCTCCTGTTAATACTACTCAAGTATATGGTCACAAACAAAAAAATGGAGGGTGCAAAGGAACAACTTCCAACAAATGCTAAAAGTATCAGCATATATCTTTTGTTTCTCAATTCTTTTTTTCTCCCATACCTTCTTGGCTGTCAACTTGATGAAGAGCTGAACCAAGATTTTAATATAGGCAGCAATAAAGCCAAAGATCCTTCCATTTTAAAAAATTCATAGCGCATGAATTTGTTTAAGCTTGATGAAGAACCGAACCAAGATAATGTTTAAACTCAATGCCTCGAAATTCAACATACAACAAGACACCTGCCTCTACTGATTAAGTTTAACTTATAACCAATAATGTAAAATTACTTGTTCCTAATGCCAATAAGCTTAGATTCCACAAAAATAACCAATATAAAATCCAGAAGTCTATTCTTTAGAAAAATACTAAAATCTTATAACAGAACTTTTCTAAAATCTAAAGAAACATACTAACAACTTATACCAAATCTCTTCTACAATTTGAGTTCAAAACTTCCAACAAATTTCACCTTATACTGTACATATATTCAATTGTCTGAATTTAATCAAGTAGCACGAAAACTAGGCAAACTTCCATATTCAATCTTCCAGCATTTGAAACTTGCCATTATCTTAATTTTAATTCAATTATAAGTTTAGATCAGCAAAACACCATAATCACAATATTTACAAAAGGAAAAAAGAAAAAAAACATCAAAATGAATTATGAATAACAACAAATCCCAAGTCATTCAACATTTCATAAATGATAAAATTCATCAAAATTCAACGAATAAGCACAAGTAAATCAAGATTTTTTTTTTTTTTTTATCAAATACAACTCTAAATAGGCCAACCTCCTAAAGTTTTGTTGTCTAAAAAACATACCCAATTACTTCAAAATCTCATTAATAAAATCAAAATTAAAACATGACAGCGACCAACAAACAGATGACCTGTAGAGACCAAGTTCAACTACGAGTCAGACAACACATTAAGTGTAGTTAACGATGCTTAAATCCACATCATCAACAGTAGATGATTCAAATCCTTATGGATAACAAACAGATCCATAACATAATCAATGTGAAACGGAGACTTATCTCTCGATACAAATATAAGTGGTGGGGTTTAATTATATACCTCTCTGTTTTTCTCCTCAAGCAACAACTTAAGCTCGATGATCTGATCTTCCTGCTCTTTATTCATGCTCAAAAGCTCCCTCTCACTCCTCAAAACCATTGCCAAAGTCCTCGTGTTCGCATTCGAGCTCTTCACCTCCGTTAAGGCCTTCCTTTCACTACTTGTCCCTCCTTCCTTTTTCCCTTTCAACCCTTTAAACAGCTTCTTTTGTAAACCACTTAAACCCGCATTTTTCTTCACCCCATTTTTCTTCAAATCCTCGGCTATAAAATCTGCTGGCACAAATAATTTCATATCATTCTTCCCTTTGGATGAAGAATTTGTTTTTGTTTCAACTAGTTTTCTCACCATTGAGCTGAAATTTGAGGGATTATTATTCTTGGTTGTCATGGTGGTGGTAATGGTTGTGTTTTTCTTAGATTTGACAAGGGCACGTGAGGAGGCGTGGTGAAGATGCTCCGTAGAGGAGGAGGGATCCGATCTTGTCGAATCGAAAGAGGATATGTTGCTGCTGGTGGTGTACTTGGAGTATCTTGATGCTGGTGTAATTGATGCCATTGCTTTTTGTGTGTGTGTGTGGGGTGGGGGAGGGGGGGGGGTGGTGGTGGTGAAGATTTCTGTGTGATTGGTTTATTGATGTGTTTGATGTTTGAATTTTAGGACAAGACGAGCATTTCTAGGGTAGTATTATTTGTATGTAAAGAGACAGAGGGTGGAGAAAAAGAGAGTGTGTGTGTGTGTGGTGTACTATGTATGACAGATATGGTAAGAAGAAACCTTTGGCGCTGGGCTGCAGTGAAATCTGAATTCAAATTTTTCGCGTGAAAGGCGCTGGAATGCTATCTAAAGGATTGTGCGGACAATAATGGCCTTAGATAACATTCCAAACAAGGTGTCGCTTTCACCTTTATTTTTATTTAAGCCTGCGGGAAAATTTCACATTTAGTCTTTATTATTTGTAAAATGTCTCAATTTAATTTTTATTATTTAAAATATTTTAATTTAGTCTTTATTATTTTATCAAAAGTTTTAATTTCATCTTTATTATTTAATATGTCTCAATTTAATCCCTATTATTTTTTAAAAAGTTTTAACTTCGTCCCTATTATTTTTAAAAAATTTCAATTTCATCTCTATTGTTTTCTTAAAGTTTCAAATTCGTCTCTATTATCTAAGGACTAAATTAAAAATTTTTGAGAAATAATAGGGATGAATTTGAAACTTTTTAAAAATAATAAGGTCGAAATTAAAACTTTTTAGAAAATAATAAGAATGAAATTGAAAATTTTAAACAATATGGATGAAATTGAAACTTTTAGGGAAATAATAGGAACTAAATTGAAATATTTTAAATAATAAAGATTAAACTAAGACATTTTACAAACAATAGGGACTAAATATGAAATTTTCCCTAAGCCTGCCATTAGATATCTTAATGTACCAGTTTTTTTTTTTTTCTTTTTTGGCCATTCTTAATGTACCAGTTTCGCTACAATTAACTTTTATAGTGCTTGCATTGGTTAATGTAATTTATATGTTAATTAATATAATTTATCTTTCAAATTAAAAGATAGCTTTTCAAAAAAGGTAGTTTTTTTGACTTGGTGTCAATATTTTAAATCAAGCCTAATAATTGGTTTGGTCTAAAGTTCGAAATATTGTCTATTAGGAAAAAAGAAGAGAAACAATTATTGGGTCCAATTTTAACAACGTTGTGATATTTTGTGTTAACAATTTAGGTTCCTTCAAAGGTTGGTGATGTTCATTTCTGTTTTTTGTTGGATAACGAAGTTGGGTTTCTAATTTTTCTTTTGTTCCATGAATGTGATATTTTGTGTTGAACTTTCTTGTTCATTTATTAATAGGAATATATGAAATGGGTTGAATTTGGACGTACAGTGGGTCAATTTCAGAAGGTTTCTTGAATTGTGTTAGTGGCAAATAGCATAAAGCCAACAAATTGGTTAATTATATCATTTCATGAGATAAATTTTCTTCACTCCTTTTACCTCTTTCCATAAGTATGGAATTGTAATATACTACAATAAATGCGATAGTTTCTCACAAGCTAGATTAGGTATTTCATTTGTGAAATAATTTTTATAAGTATTTCATTCAGGGGCTTTTATTTAGTAAGTTTTTAAAGTTGTTAAATGTTCAATTTTGTTCCTTTTAAAAAAACAAATGTCAAAATAAATGTGTCTCTATTTAAGATTATTCAACCCTTTGTAATGAAAATGGGTTAAAACTATTTTCCTCCATGACTTTTGGAATACATCCCAACATCTCCATCAAATTTTAATATTACCTAATACTTGACATGTCTAACAAGGCGGTTCGACCCAAAAAACCATTCCAAACCGTCAAGTTTACTTAACAGGCCGACTCAACACGACCCAAATAGGGCCAAGGTTGAGCTGGTTATTATTTCTACCCTATGGTTCAGGTCAAAGCGGGTTGTGCTGTATTAGTTATTTATTTATTATTGCAATGTTAAAACAAAGCATTTTTTATAAGGTAAAAACTTGTTGGACTAAATTTTCAAGCTAGATCTCTTCGTCCCAAACTAGATTAACTGTAAAACAGAGAAAGAATCAAACGTTGGATGTATCCCGGAAATAGCTCTAACATTCAAGTTAGCATTGATCGTGTAAAGAGTCTTTTAACTAAATATAAAGTAGCTTAGCTCGAGAGTAATTACCTTATTCTGTCATATGCAATAGTTATTTATAGACAATTCAGGGGTAGCACCTTTGTGCCACGTCACACTAAAAGACAAAATATACTTGTAGGTCGGGAGATCTTTTTGCATCAGGAATTCCATCTAAATGACAGGACGGTTGTACCCCTACTTATGCTTGTTGTTTTACTCTTTTACCCTTTTGCATATTTTACCCCTTATCACTTGCCCTTCTAGTTTCCAAGGTCATGGATAGGAGGTCGGGAATTATGCCCTCTTACTTTGATACTTTCTTTTTGTATCTAGACATCAACTTACGTTACCTAGGGTCCTAATCATTGCCTACTTTTGAATTTCACGCCAAGTCCTTCCTATATATAGTAGAAGGCTCTTTCAATGGCATACTTTCTACAAACTTCTTTCTCTTGAATCCTCAGCAAGTTTTTAACGAAAAAAAGATCCTCGAATTTCAGCTTAGCTGTGAAATCCCTTGTTCGGATTTGCTTCTTCTTCACTGGGAAAGTATGTACATTCCTTCTTGCCTTACCTGCTTTAAGTGTTTCCTTCTCTCTCCTTTCTTTTTATATACTTCCCTCCATATAAAGTCATGGCAAGGTCTGGATCTGCTTCTCCCTCAAATTTCGAAAATGAATATGCTCATTCTTATGACCACGGGAATCAAGAGGAAAATGATACTCAAAGCTCAGAGCATATGCCTTTAGAAGATAAGATCAAGCCTGCCATGAATAACCAGGATCCAGAAGAAACTTCACATATGAATCTTGAAGTAGGGGAGATAATGATGGGATTAGTATGCCCTAAAACTCACTAGCACGTAACATTTCAGTAAGAATAGATACATATTGTGATTGTTAGTATTAGTGAAAGCTTTTTATTCTCTCTATTTTGTTTATGTGTATTTACTTGCATAGAGGTCCTTGATCCAATTGAGTGACTTAGGTGCATGGTGTTCAAGCACAGAAGGTCTAAGTCAAGACACTTATTTCTAGATTTTGTTCATAACAAATGGGTGAAACTAGGCACTTCATCAAGGTTTAAGCTATAGTGAAATAGTCTCATGTCAAGTGTAACCTACCTTTTTGGATTGAGAGAAACAGACGTATCTTCTTGGAGGGAGCCCACACTTAAGAACATATATTCAAAATCATACAGAATGAAGTCTCTTCCAAAATTTTTATGGGACGGCAATTCACGAACACTTCTATCAATAGAGGAGTGTTGAGCAAATGGGGACTTATCAACTACTACACATAACTTCTTTTTGCTTTTTGTCTATTGTGTCATTTGTTTTTTGGCTTCTTTTACTTCTTGGTGTTTTCTTTTGATTGTAATCTTTTGTACTTTTCTTTTTCGATTTTCATTTAATAAAACTCAACTAAATTACCTAAAAAAAATTGTAACTTACTTTGGTCATTGTTAGATTTTTGGACTATACTCATTAGTGTGTGTGTCACACATTGGACGAACCACTTAGGTATGATCTCTTAATAGGTAGTATCAAAGATAGAAATCAAATATACCTTATGCTACTAAGTGGTCAATACTCTCAATCCTGAGCATATGTGAATGAACTGACGAAATTAGATTCATGTGCTTTGATGCACTATCGGGTGAGCTATGGGCAGTGGCGGAGCCAGACACTTAAGGTCAGGGGGTGCACTACAACGACAAGTCAATAATAGATATTCGGTAACGCTCATCTATGCATAAAACAATACTTGATTTAAGCATTTTATAGCATAAATAAGATTTTCAAGTAACTCCATCTCATTTGACGCACATTATAATAATTAAAAACATGTAAACAAAAACTCATATATAATAATGACTTAATATACAAAATAGAAAAAAATAAATACAAATATTTATCTCAACCCTAACAAAGTAATTCAAAATATTAAAGTAACTAAGTAATTCTTATTTTGAGACGATATAAGACCCTGGCATTACAAATATTTATAAATAAATAAATAAATACCTCGAATCGATTCTAAGCAGAAGTGTGCGGGTTGGAGAAGAGTATGAGAGGATTATTTTAGCTTTAGAAGTGAGAGAAAGAAAAGAATAAAGTAGCTTTTGCTTTTTGGAGTTTTGTGCTTCGTTTCCATTAGGTTTCTGGTTTTTTTTTTTATTTTATAAAAGCAATGTTAAACTCACTAGTGGGGGGAAGTCAGGGGGTGCACGTGCACCCCCTGGGACAAATGTCCCTCCGCCCTTGGCTATGGGTCAACAGCTCTGTGTGTTGCGCAGATGGGTGTGACTAGTTGGAAATTGCGTATGCAATATAGAATCCATGTCATTGAGAAATAGAGTAATTGTTCCCTTGTGATTATTCGGTAGATCATCCAAATCTAAGCTTAGTGGTATACCCAAGGGATATATCGGATATTTGCCTTGAAGGTCGCGCCCTAGCTCAAGTGTTCCGTATTCAGAGGATGGTTACTCAAAGGATTTAGATGTCTTGAGGAGAATATGCATTCAAAGAAGAGAGTGTTACATGGAGCGTATTTTGGTCATTTAACTTAGTAGGTCAAAGGAAAAAGTCATACATAGTATGACGAGCTTTTGTGAACAACAATATTTATCTTAGATTACAACCATAACTTTTTAGTGGAATAAGTCAAGTTTTAAAAGTTTAAATGTGTTATGGGGTTAGCAAAGTCATTTTGATCTTTTTAGTAGCCAAGATGTCTATATCTTTTGGTCCTTTTTCTAGCCTACTTCCTTCAAGATATGATTAAAATTTCCTAGCTATTACTTATGCTTTTAAGATTTGCTAAATTTAGAATCCAAATACAACTAAGATTCCTATTTAGGAAAAGACTTCCTATTTTGTATGGAAAATTTCCTATTTGGAATTGTTGACGTTCTTTTTGGAATGTAAGAAAAATTAATTTAACAATATAACGTGAGATAAGCAGGAGAGGCATTGGGGCCCTTCTTGGGATGTGTGGATGCGTGGTAGAGATGGTGGAGATGAGTTGTAGTATATATAGTTGTTATGCAGTGAACTACTAATGGTTCAAGGTACATAGGAGTGTTTTAAGAGTTTCCTACTTGGATTCTGAAATAGCTAACTCCTAGTTCAACTTGGATTAACTACTCTAACTTTTCCACATCTATATAAAAGGATCACTTCCACCTCTCCCTAGATACATATATTACACATTAGATTGAAGAAGATAAGAGAAGCTCTGTCTCCCTTCTTTACATGTTAGAAGTTAAACAAGAAGAAATCCCACAATTCTTCAAGGTATCTTAGAGTAAGGAAGAAGGTCATAAAGGAGAAGATCAAGAGGTGTTTTTTATTATCTCCAAAGCTTGAAAATCTTCTTAGAGCAAGTTAAAGGTTGAATTTAGTATTTTTTGTTAAGTTCTTAAGCTAACGAGTTTAGGTAACAAATTCTACTATTTGCTAATTCTTGATTTCTATACAATTACAATTCACAGGATAGTTATATTTATGCAATTATTCTTCTTAAAATTTTGTGGTTTGATCCTAGATAAGCATGATGCTATATTTCCGCTGCATTATAATTGTTTAAACCCTAGTTGTATCTAGGTAGCGTGCACCTTCAGTGATATCAGAGCCATGCCATATTAAAAAGATGAATATTACAGTTTATGCATGTGTAAATTGTGTAATAAAAACTTTTTGCTGGAAGTTTTTAGATTAATTGTTTGCTGAAAGTTTTTTTTTTAATATGAAGTTTTGTGCACGTTCATATTATAAAACAAAGTCAATTCTTGTGCAAACAAGTTTTAGCCATAATTGATGAAAGATTAGATGTTTTTGCATGTTTGATTCAATCCAATTAAAATTAGATATAATATTCACATTTATCACGAAACTTGGACATCTTTTGATATTTTAATTAATTTAGAATTGAAATAGGAAAAGAATAAAACCAAGTTTAATTGTATTAAACTAGCTAGTGTTTTATTTTACTTGCATTGCAAGAATAAACCAAAAAACAAGATAAAATAAAAATATTATTGCCACCCTCTTCTTGGGCACACATCCCTAGGCATTAAGAGAGGGTGGCGGCCTACCATGGTCAAATTTGACCATGGTAGTTTATTCTATTTTGTTTTGGTTTATTGCATGTTTTTTTTATGTTGATTAGAAATCAAACTTGAATTTGATTAATCTACAATGTCCATCTTGAAACTATGACTAGTATAATTAAATTTAATCATTTAATTATTTATTTATGTATTTTAATATTTATATTTAATTGCCTTTATTAAATATATGAAATATAGTGAATTGTATAGAAATATGACCACAAATAGGATTTAAATTGGCAAATCTTAATTCATTTAGGTTATGGATAATTAAGAATTAATCAGAATTAAGATTAATTTATTAATCTAAGAATTAATTAATTATGTTAATAATTTAAAAATTGGCCAAGGATAGGATTCATCCTTATAGGCCCAATTCTTAAATTAATAACCTAAGTAGGCCCTGCTTATGGTTTCAATAAAGCCCAAATTAGGTAATATATTTTTAAAGTATACTTAAAAGGTTTTAAATGAATGCCTATAATATTCTAGGGAATAAAGGCTAAGCCCACATTTTCAAAAATATTATTAGCCTAGATTTGTTCAGATAAATCCTAGACATTATGTATTAAGGAAAAAATATATGTCAAAACATTTTGTTAGATAAATAATCGAGTGAGAGAGGGGAATAGAAAACTCCAAGGCTTTTCGATTTTGATTTGTACTAATTAATTAATATCACCTCGCCCTACCATGCGGCATGCTCCCCATGGAGGGTGATATTTAATTTTAGACATTAATGGATAAACTAAACATAGATAATCATAAGACAAACTAATTAGAAGGTTTAGCCATCCTAAAGATAAAGTTCTTCACTAAGGATCACTTTATGGGATGTAAACAAGAGCCACTACCCTGCAGAGAGCTTATGTCAAGGACATTCTAGGCAATATCAACAAAGGAATGATAATTCACTCGACTCTAGAAGAAATAGTGTTTTTAGCTAAAATAAACATATTCTAGAGAAGCCAAATTATTCAGTGATCGGATTATTATTTGGGTAATGTCTATTGTGAAGCCCCGCACGAAACATCATATGCATATCATATCATTTAATATGTGTTTATATCGATTTACATGTATTTATATCATTTTATGTGCATTTAGGTGTTTTAAATATTGTAGATGTTAATTAAAATCCTAATAAATTACAATAGTTAACCAAAACAATTAGAAACAAACTATATGGCAAACTAGAAATTAACAATTAGTTGAAGGGGCACTTTGGTCATTTGCATTTTTACAAAATATCCTACTTACTTTTCTCCACTATTTACACATATACATACACATAAATACATTATACTACTACTATACACACACTTACACAAGTTGATGAGGGAGAGAGAAAGAAGGAAGAAAAAGAGGAGAAGAAGGAAGGCTAGACAACTTCAAGTCATCTTCAAGCTTCACTTTGCATTTTCTAGCATCTTCAAGCCAATTTCTTGCATCTACACCCTTTTGCTAGTCCTTGTGTTGTCTTCAATCATTTGCTAAGGTGAGGGATTCTTTCAAAGGTTTTCCTAAACTCATTCAAGATTATATGATGTGTGTTAAGGTTAATCTTGCTTATGATGTATGTATGTTGGAGTTAGTGCAAGATTTGAATTCTATTTTGTGTAGTTGAGTTAGGGCTTTGTCTAACTAGCTTTTGATGATTCTTGATGGGTTGAAGAGTTGTTGTATGAGCTATATGATGATCTATGCTTGTGTGGGAAGAGGTAGAAGTGGTATGTAGAGGGTGAACTTGGGAGTCAAGATCATAAGAACATATGTATGTCTTGAGTGTTCTTGGTTTGTCGCTTGATTCATGTGTTGTATCCATGACTTTGAGTTTAATTTGTTGTCTAGCAAGTCTCTTGATATGTGCAAAGTATTGGGTTAGTTTTGGTGGCAAGGCATTAGGTTCAAAAGCGTAGTAGTACAACTTCAAGTCTTGTCGTCACAGGACTGGTCTTGTTGACTGGACTTGTTATCACGACCGAGGTACACCCCTGGAAAAATGCTATGTTCACTTACCAGTTTTACCGGGCTTGTTAACAGTTCTGGTGAACAAGCCCTGACATCCTGAAAAAATGCTTTATTTGTTGTTTTGAGTTATGACAAGGTATGTATGACTGCTTCCAATTATCATGAGTTATTGTGGGGGTAATGTGGCATTATAAAAGAGGTTCTTATGGCATTGTATGGGCATGTAATTGTTGAACTTGCATTGCACACGAGTCTTTCTTGTTTATTATTCCTACCCCATGCTTAGATACTTTACATGCAAGAAGGTTATATTTATTCACATGTTTACATGATGTTCTATATGATCAAATGCTTTAATTGCTTGTATATGTTTATATGAATGGAGGCAACCTACTTTGTTGCCCTCCAAGTTTACTTACTATGCCAATGTCCTCTCTCGCTTGGTGTGTCTCCTTGGAGAGATAGGTTATAAATATAAGATTCAAATAAATTAATAAACCCCATGGTAGAAGTTCTAATATGACTGGGCGGCGTTGGGCTTGCTAAGACGGTCTTGGCTACTATGGTTTGGGTTGCCTTCGGAGTGCCCATTCTTATTGATGTTCGGGAATGATGAAGAATGCTGAGTCGAGATTAGCCATCTCCAACATTTGCAACCACTCTCACTTGGTCCCTTGAGGTCTTCGGAGAGAAGTGTTACCTGTATCCTTTTATTATATGTTCAACTACTCTTGCTTAGGGAGAAGAGTTGATTATTTATTAATATGTTTAATTTCATTTCTTACCACATGATCAGGATTCTATGATTCTTATATGTAACTCATGTACCTTTGTGCACGACATAGTTATTTATCATGTTTAATTTTGTTTCTTGTTAATTATCTATGTATGCATGACGTGGTTTTCAAAAATGATTTCGAAAGGATAAACTGTTTGCGAAAACTCTCTTTTCTCTTATTCTTCACTGAGCTAGGTGTAGCTCACTCTTTCTTTATGACATTTTCAGGTGAACTTGGATTTAAGCCAATTCTACAGGTTGATGCAAAGTTTCTCTATTTTGTTTAGTCATGATTGAGTTATAGAGATCTACAAGCTTGTTGTTGTAAAGGTAGCTTGTTGTAGTAGGGAATTGGGATATAATTTGAACAACTTTATGTAGTATACTAAACTTTTGGGTACTTAGCTTTGTAATTAACTTGGTGCATGATCCTTTTGTAACCTGGATGTAGTAGTTGGATATCCTATAATGTAATTTGATGGATCTAGGTCTTGTAATATGATTCTTGAGGTTGTAATCTTAATCCTTAGTAATGAAGTTTGTATAATGTGTTTTGTTAGAATTGATGTAACCATAGAACCTTTTATGACGTGAATGCATGGTTTTGTGGAAAGTAGAGCTCGGGCTAATGTATTGTGCCTTAGTGGACTTAGGATGAGCGATCTTCTTAAGCTCGTGTCATCACGATCCCAGATGTTCGATGTTAATGTAAGTTGAAGGTAACCTTTTTCCTATTACCATTGTGGTGTCAGAGACCGTGTTAGCGTTTGAAAAGTACGGTCGTGACAGAGTGGTATCAGAGCTTTGATAGCTCATAGGCCGGGATAGGGTCCTCGGACTGTCGGGTAAAGGTCTTTATGTGAGGCTGTCTTGAAAAATATGTGTACAAGTATTATGTGTTGAGTGAACCAAATGTGAACAATGTGTACAATGTGTTTATATGATCAACGTGCCTATGAAATCCATGTATATTGTATGCTTTAAGTGTCTACTATGTTACAATTGCTTTCTATATGCTAGGGTGCCCATTAGTTGATAATGTCGTACTATATAATGATATGCATTAAGTTATAGTTACTTTTATGAGATAGGATATATAAGTATATATTTGCTTCTCATGTGACATAATTGCATATATTCATATCATATTATAGGGTGTCGTATCTCTCTTGTGGTGAAGTAAGAAAGGCTGGAAGAGCTCTTGCAATCGTGGGAAGACTTCGGAGGAATGAATTCATGACTTTCAAACAAGAGGATTTATCGGTTGCACAATATGAAGCCTATTTTAATCAGCTATCGCATTATGCCACGGGAATGGTACAAACTACTGAAAAGAGGATCCAGAGGTTTATTCAAAGGTTGAGGCCTGAGATTCGAGACAACTTGACTCTTTTACAGTTCTCCACCTATGGTGAGGCCCTTTTCGCTGCAACAATAGCGGAGAAAGGAAAGAAAGAGGACGTGGCTGTTAGTGATATGCCCTAATTCTATGTAATTTGATGACTTATCTTGGGCATTTTAATGTAAACTTGTTTATAAATCAATGGCAATTTTATGATATTTATATTCTCCTCTTTCAATTATATGAATGTGTCCCTTGATATCTTCATAAAGGAAATATATTCTAAATGTTGTTTAGAATATCTTGGCGTATTCCTTTTACATGAAGAATATCTAAAAGATTATTCATAGTCCTTAGATTATTTGACCGAGACTAAAATAATCTATTATGGACTATTACATGGATTGTTACCTTTGATTGATATTGGATATTAATGATAAAGGATAGTGAGCCATAAGCTATAACAGCATATGATGCGATTAGCAATCATGTGAAAGATTATTAGTAGAATAGATCATTGAATGTGACATGAATTACAAGCTACATGATTTCGGGTTAATAGCTCATTATTCGTTGCGAATGTACACGTTATCCTTAGACTTGAGAAATTACGGTTGTAACATATATCGGGAATTTAATACTAGCACCTGGACAATGCTTATCTTCGATTTGTCAAGATGAGTTACGGCCTCTTGCATATTCTATTTCCAGTATAGTGGTTGATAGGTAATTGTCGAGACAGGATCTATTAACCTCCAGTGTGAGGCGATATCCTATGCAATCTAATTTCAGTTGTAGAATAAGGAAGTCCCTGGCCAGGGCATGAAAGATGGAAAAGCGTTTCCATGGATGTTATCTCTCATTCCACCTATTAGATGTTTGCATCGTTATTGAGTATATAGACTTAATCGTTTCATGGCCTTTGCTCGATTGGGATATGTTAATAGAAGGATAAGACTGTACGTTAATTTGCGACTATAAATAGATTCACCTGTTTGACTTCATTGCCATATAAATTGTCTTGATACGTTGCTAGACGTCACTCTAGAATGTGAGGGTATTTTGGGAATAGCAGAGATATTCCCGAAATATATTAAAGTTGTTTAATGTTCCCTCATTGCTATTTGATGGTGGATCTAGAGAGTCACACACAATAAAGCGCAAATGAATGTGTTTCGGATAAGCTTATAATTGGTTGAGGTACGTTGTTAATATGGGTCGTTAATTTGTAATGGGCCGATTGTGTAATTATTATAAGTGTTGGGGCCATAATACAATTACGGAAAGTTGTTTCCTTAATTTAAACTAATGGTGATTAGATTAAATTAATTGTACCACTTTAAGATTAATTAAGTATATATATATATATATGTGTGTGTGTGTGATATATATAGATGTATATATACGTGTATTAATCTCATAAAAGTGAAATATGCCAAATACTTGGCTAGGAGAGCTCCACATCACCACCTTGACTTTTGGTTAGTGGATTGAATGGCTAGGATTAAATCAAGACAAGATAAGTGGCTCTTGTGAAGTGTGTCATAATCCACTAAGCCTTGTCTCCTAGATATTACACAATATACATTACATACACATATACAATATACATGAGCAAGATATAATATGCAAGATATCATCTTCTCTTAATACACTACATGATTTTCGACCAAGGCATAAGAAAAGAAGAGGGAAAAGTTTGCTTTGCTCTCTACTCTTCTTCTTGCTTATTCAATATCACTAAGTAGGCTAGCACATCTTCTTGGGTGGTTAAGGAAGCACATTCAAGCTTGTGTGGACAACTTAGAGCTCTTGCACTTGTAGGAGGTTTTGTCAAAGCTTGAACTTGAATTCTTCATCTTCCTCACTTAGATCTACAAGAGGTATACCTTGTTTATCTTTTTGCTTTACGTATATAGTTGTATATATGTGTATGTACCTTGTTAATCATATGAAATCAAGACTAGGGTTTATGGATGTACATAGCCTTGTTAGAAAATTTTGAAATTCTAGCCATGGATCTCTCTTGTTTATTAGCTATGTTATCTCCATGATCCTAGAGATGGTCATTTCAAGTGGTATCAAAGCCATGCTTGATCTTCATATGCTTACATGGTTGTTTGCTTGTTTATATGCTTTGAACACTAAGAGATATACTTGTAATGGAACATTTGATGTTTGTTGTTAGTGTTTGATTTGTGTTTATATGAGATATGAAATCTTTGTCCAATAGAAATGATGTTAGATTAGTTTCATTGTGGACAAAAACAAAATCAAACCTAAGAAATTTTCTAAAAATGGCTTTTGTGAGAGAACCGGTCGAGCTAAGTCAATCGAGTGACTTGACTGACTGGCTCAACCAACTCCCACTGCATAAGTCGGGTGAGGGAAGTCAGTCGAGTGACTCGACCGACTGACTCGACCGACTCCCACAGCTCAAGACGGTCGAATGCAGTCGGTCGAGTGGCTCAACCGACTGACTCGACCGACTTGAACAGATAAGCTATTTTTTAGCCTTGTTTTGATTATAAACATTTATTATTCATAGTGATGCATATATATGTGATATGTTATGCAAAACCATGAGTTTAATTTATGTTCATAATCTTCTTTAGTTGTTAAACATGAGATGTTTAAAGGTTCAAAGTATGAAATTTGAAGTAAATGGATTCTTACATGAGAATGTGCTATGTGTTCATTTAGCCTTCTTGAATGTATGTATATGATGCATGTTCAATGCTTTATGAGTTGATATTGAATCGTTATATATTATACATATTCAATATATGATGAATGGTGATTGATGGGTAGATCATGGACTTAGCTTATTGAATGATGAATGGTTGTATTTCATTGGATGGGTTTGTAATAATTATTCTTTCATTCATTGGCTTGTAAATGAGGCATAAGTCTCATTTTATTATTGTTGCAAGAGAGCATTTTGTAGTGAGGCAATTTGTTGTAATCTTCAAAGATGTTTTGCAAAGGAGTTGAAGTTTTCCAAGGAGTTGGAAGCCTTTGAAGTGTTGATGAAATCAAGAAGTCAAGACCATTGAAGGCATTTTTGATGTGCTTGTTTTGGTTATTCTTAGTTGGCTCCTTAGCACTAAGTCCATGATCCTCCATGCTTTATATTGATGCATATATGCTTGTTTAATTGCTTATATGTGATGTTGGCTTTTAAATGGACTTGTATGTATAACCGAGATCTTTTCAAACTAAAAATCTTCCTATGTGCAAACTCATATTAGATTGTAAAGCAGTAAAAAGAGTTTTATCGTAGCCCTCCACCATCCTAGGCTATATTAACTTAAAATGATTATGTCTTGTCTAACCCAAAGGTAGAAAGGTGTAGTTCATAATAAGTCTTATGTATGCCTAGTTAAACATAGAGATGTTTTGATTCTCTAATATCGTGTGGCCAATAATACACTAAAGTTGAGGTCATAGGATTCAAATTGTCGCATTCATAGAGATGTTGGACTTATTCTAACTAGATCACTAAATCAATAATGCACGAAAGCTAAGATTAAAGTGATTCAGGGGCTAAATTGACCAAGTCCTATATAGTGATATAGATAACAATGGTTGTTAACTCTTAAAGTGATATTTCAATAATGCACGAAAGCTGAGAAATATTATCCTTAAGAGAATTTTTGTCATCCTACTAAGGTTTAATAAGATTCACGTTTCTCATTTAGGGAGTGTGAGATTTGATAAGATTAGTGGGAGGTACTATTTAATTCAAGTCCATGATTAAATAGTTTATTACTTGTTTACATTACTTGCAATCTTATTTTCTGCATTATTTATTTTCTTGCAACTTATATAATGGCTTCTGTTGTAAACCCACTAGCTCGTATTTTAGACTCAACTGCTTAACCGGACCCAACTTTGTCGATTGGTTTCATAATTTAAAATTTGTTCTAAGTATGAAAAGGCTAGAATATGTTCTAGAAACCGCCCATCCTCATGCCCTCCCAGAGGGTGGTACTGAAGCTGAGCAAGTGACATTTGATCTTTGGCATGAACATGATATGCGTGCAAAGGCATATATCATGGCCTCCATAAGCAACAAATTGCAAAGACAGCATGAGAAGATGTCTTATGCTAAGAGTATGATACTCAATTTGCAAGAGTTGTATGGAGAACATGGTCGTACTATTTGGTACGACATATCAAAGGAATTGTTTCGCGCACGTATGGATGAAAGTGCTGATGTTAATAAACATACCCTCAGGATGATCACGTTGATCACTGAACTTGAGGCGTTTGATTTTACGATGGATTGTCAATGATAAACGGATTTGATCCTTCAGTCTCTGCCACCATCATTTAGTCAGTTTATCATCAACTTCAACATGAACAAGCTTGAATGTTCTCTATCTGAGTTATTAAACATGTATTAAACATGTTAAAAACTACTCAGTCGCAATTAAAGGGTGGCAAAGGGAAAGAGTCCGTCTTGACTGTTGCTTTATCTTCTGACTCCAAGCCGAAAAAGAAGAAGAACAACAACAACAAGAAAAACTCTGGCCCTAAGGCCACAGGAGGTGTTGGTAAGAAGAAGGGAACGAAAAAGGCATCTAAGGGTACCTATTTCCACTGCAAACAAGAAGGTCATTGGAAAAGAAATTATCCCTTGTATCTTCAACAGTTGAAGGAGTAGCGAGCTAGTGTAGCTGCTGATAAAGGTATAATTTCTTTTATGTTTGTGATTGAGACTAATCTTTCTATTAGTCAAGATTATACTTCTTGGATTTTGGATTCTGGTGCTACAACTCATGTTTGTGTTTCCGTACAGAATCTAAATGACAGGATTGCACTTAGGAAGTGTGAAGTGATTTTGAAGGTTGGCAACAGAGCAAATGTTGCTGCCTTGGCTAAGGGTAGTATGGATGTATATATGCTTATCGGGCGAGTCTTGCATCTTGATGATGTTTTGTATGTACCAAAAGTTGTAAGGAATATAGTGTCTATTCCAAAGCTTGTCAATGAAAATTATGAATTTTCCTTTGTTAACAATTGTTGTAACATTCATTATCATAATGAATATGTTGGCAAGGCTACTTTGGTAAATGGTCTTTATCATCTTGATGTCAATGAATGCATGCATATTACATCTACTTCAACTACTACTTCAAAAGGAAAACGTCCTCGAGATAACCAAACTAATCCAAAACAATTATGGCACTTAAGACTTAGCCATATCAATGATAAAATATTAGCATGGATGGCTCAAAATGAACTTATTGGTTCATTGGGATTTGAACCCAAACCTACTTGCGAATCTTGTATTCTTGGAAAGATGACCAAATCACCTTTTATTGGACAAGGTGTAAGAGCTACGAATTGTTAGGATTAATACATACTGATGTATGTGGACCGTTTAGAGAAATGGCCCGAGGTGGTTACAACTACTTCATAACTTTTACTGATGATTATTCACGGTATGGTTATGTATACTTGATGAAGTATAAGTCTGAAGCTTTCGAAAAGTTTAGAGAGTTTAAGGCTGAAGTAGAAAACCAATTAGGAAAAATGATTAAAACTCTATGATCAGATCGTGGAGGTGAATACTTGAGTATCGAATTTTTTGATTATCTCAAGAACGCTGCTATAACATCACAAACAACTCCACTGGCCACGCCACAATTAAATGAGGTGTCTGAACGTAGAAATCATACATTAACGGATATGGTACGATCTATGATTAGTTACACTGATCTCCCCATTTCATTGTAGGGTTATACCCTTCTTACAGCCATATATCTATTGAATAGAGTTCCATCTAAAGTTGTTCCTACTACACCGTATGAGTTATGGGTTGGTAGGAAACCAAGTCGTAATCGTATTAAGATTTAGGGTTGTCATTCTTTTGTTAAAAAACTCAAGATGGACAAGTTGAAAGCTAAATCGGATAAAGGACGTTTTGTAGGATATCCTAAGGAAACTAAAGGATATTATTTTTATTTTCCTACTGATCAAAGGATTTTGATCAGCCGTGATGCCGTCTTTCTTGCAAAATAGTTTTTTCAAGAAGGAGGCATTGGGAGGAAAGCAGAAATAGAGGAATTGTCCTCCGAACCACAAAGTGACCCAAATCAAGATTCTGAAATTGTTCAACAGAATCTAGAGCAGATTACAACACAGGTTCCTCGTAGGACTAGTAGGGTATCCCATCCTCCTGAAAAATATGGTTATCTTCTTGAGGAAGCGCAAAAATTGTTTATTGTTGGGAATAATGATCATATTGATGATCCTACTACCTATGATGATGCGATACATGATATCGACTCCGAGAAATGGAGATAAGCAATGCAGGCAGAAATGGATTCCATGTACTCCAATGACGTTTGGACCTTGGTAGACCCTCTTGAAGGTATTGTACCTATAGGATGCAAATGGGTGTTCAAGAGAAAACTAGGAGCTGATGGAAAAGTAGAGACTTTAAAAGTTAGACTAGTTGCTAAAGGTTATAATCAGAAACAAGGGATTGATTATGATGAGACTTTTTTACCAATAGCTATGCTTAAGTCCATTCGCATAATACTTGAAATCGCAGTATACTATGATTATGATATTTGGAAAATGGATGTCAAAACTGCATTCCTTAATGGATATCTTGATGAAGATATTTATATGGAGCAACCCGAAGGTTTTGAATTTGAAGGTCATAAAGTATACAAGCTTAAGAGATCAATCTATGGTCTCAAACAAGCTTCTCATTCTTGGAACATCAGATTTAATAATGAGGTCAAAGAGTTTGGTTTCATTAGAAATGATGATGAACCCTGTGTATACAAGAAGGTTAGTGGGAGTGCAGTCACTTTCCTTATCGTGTATGTTGACGATATATTGATCATGAGTAATGACATGGGTCATATAATGACTGCAAATGTTTGGTTGAGCAATAAATTCTCCATGGAAGATTTGGGAGAAGCCACTTATATCTTGAGAATTCATGTCTATAGGGATAGAACGAAGAGATTAATTGGCTTATCCCCAGTCAAGTCCCAACCGGTAGCCCTTGTGACTTCTGTCTCCATCCTTATAAATCCATCTCCATTCATCTTCATTCTTTGAATCTTTTCCTTGAGTTGATGGATGTTCTTCTACTTTCTTCAGCTTGATGAACTTGGAATCAAAGTCAATCTTGATTCATCTTTACTTATGCATACTTAACAAACTCATTAAACATATTTATGGTTTGTAATCATCAAAACCAAGATTTAGAAGCCTTTTAGGCTAACAATCTCCCCTTTTTTGATGATAACAAAACTTATCCCAAATAATAACAATGTAAGCGTAAATGAGTTTGAGAGAGATAGTGCATTTTGAGTTTGCTTGAGCCTAAGATATAAGTTTGTTCAAAACCCCCCTTCAACTTGTGCATATATGAACTTCTTACTCCCCACTCAATGTTGAGTTCTTTTAGGTTCAAGTTTAACACATTTTTTATGCTACTTTTTCTCCCCTTTTTTGTCATTAGCAAAACAAAGTAAATCATGATAATCCATATTGCATGTCCAACGATTTGGCACAAATACACATAATAAAGCAAGACATAGCAATTGAAACCAACATACCAAAATCATGGAAGTAGATTGGAAGAAACATAGAGAGATTGAAAAATTGAAACAACTAGAGAAAGTGCATGTGAAAGTAAAGCAAGATGTAAAAAAAAAAAAATCCAAAGTCTAGGAAATAAGGGAAAAAGGGGATCATTCTATGCATCGCAAGGCAACGGGCTTAGTCCTTCATAAACTTCTCATAAAGCCTCTCAAGCATCGTCTTCATGCCCTTCATCTCAGAGTTGACTTCTCCAACAGTCAAGGATAACTGATCAACTTTCGAAGTCAAATTATCAACCTTGGTATTAACTTTTTCAAGAGTGACTGGGCAAGGTCTACTCCTTGTAGACAAACTTGCACCACCAATATCAACCCGTGAAGTCCTAATGTTAGCATCTCTTCCTTCGGTACCACCTTTATCACTCTCACTTACAGCTTCACTTTCATCACCTTCTTCCCCAAGGTCATAGTTTTCTAGATCATCAACTATTTCAGATTGAACCTTACGAAGTTGACGTTGCGTAATGTAGACAAAGTCGTTATTTTCACGAGCCATGAATTGTCTATCAAGGCAATGTTTATCAAGAAGATAGGTGGAATCATTTAAGGGTGCAAACTGACGAACACGAGCGATATCCCTTAGATGGAAAAGGTGACGCAAGATCATCCCATAGGGCAAGGATTTCTTTTTGAAAGCCAACATGTGACTAAGCATAATATATGAGAGATTGATTTTTACCTTCTTATACATGAGATGCATCACATAGTCAGTGAAGAATGAAATTGTTCCATCTTTTACAGTGCGAGGCACGATAGCTTGATTCAAGATATAGAGAACCACTCATTTTTCAGCACAGAGTTGATCTCTTTTTGGCATGAACTCTTCCGTCCTTCCCGAGCCTTCCCACAAAGTAGTAAACATCTCTTTTGAAGTAGTGTCGTGTAGTCCGCTTGGTAGGTTAATAGGGGAGTAGATTTTGAGACCACTAGTTGGAATGCCAAGTAAGGTAGCCAAGTCCCGTTCACTCACAAATATATTAACTCCATTTAGTCGGCTCTTTATCCCACGCACACCCTCATGTTCGCCTTCTACCGCATAAGCATAGAAATCACGAACCCATTGATCACAATTAATGTCCTCGAGTCCAAACAAAGGAAGCCATCTTTGATGTCGAAGCAATTTATGTGGACGAGTGTTATCCAAAAAATCTGAAGGATCAATACGTTTACCCCATAGTATTTCCTTTTTTGAGAAATCACCCGGTGCGATGACATGCATAGGATCCCACAGGTCAATGGTATGAGGCCTAAAACTTGTCTTTCACTTCTTGGATACTTGTCTGGATGAAGAGGCCATGAGTAGGCAAGAGAATTTTGAAGAGAATGCAAGAGAGTTTGATTTTGGAATTTTATCGAGCACTTGGTGGGCAAGAGAAAATTGGAAGAGTTTTTACAAAGATTTGAAGATAGAAAGAAGCAATGGATTGAATTGTGAGACTTGAAAAACCTTGAAATTGCTAAGGATGATGTTTCAAACAACAAAAAAATTGCTAAGGATTGATAGAGTTCTAATGAAAATGATGGTAAAGTTTGAAAGAAATAAAATGATTGAAGAAGTTTTAAAAATTTTGATTTTTAAGCTTGGTGCCCGTTAGTGCCACAACCGGACTAGGGTTGAAGTGCCGGTCGACCGGTGCCAGACCCTCGTCCTCCCGAGACACGTCCACTGGACGAGGGTATGCTCTACCGGTCGACCGGTGGTAGCTCCCTCTTCCGATGGTGTACTTTTTGCCCGGAAGTGCGTCTCATGCGGAAAACTTGGTATTTTTTGCAATGTTAACTCATTTGAAGCATGCCTAAATCCCTTCTAATTACATAAAATTGATTTTCATGCAATGGTTTGGTAAAAATATCAGCTAATTGATGCACAGAATCAAGAAAGTTAAGTACGACATCCCTTTTTTGAACATGCTCGTGAATGAATTAATGCCTAATTTCAATATGTTTTGTTTTAGAGTGTTGAACGGGATTCTCAGTGACATTAACGGCACCTGTATTGTCGCATTTAATAGGCACATTTTCATACACAAGGCCATAGTCGAGCAAATTTTGTTTCATCCAAAGAATTTGGGCAATACAATTTCCAGCAGACACGTATTCAGCTTCGGCCGTAGAGAGAGCTATACAATTTTATTTTTTACTAGACCACGAGACTAATTAATGTCCTAGAAATTGACAGCATCCACTAGTACTCTTTCTATCCATTCGATCTCCTGTATAATCTGCATCTGAATATCCTATAAGTTCAAATGATATACCTTTTGGATACTACAATCCTAAATCTATAGTCCCTTTAAGATATCTAATGATTCTTTTTACTGCATTTAAGTGACACTCTTTAGGACAAGATTGAAAACGAGCACATAAACATACAGCAAATACAATATCAGGTCTAGAGGCAGTTAAATAAAGAAGGCTTCCGATCATATCTCGATATTGTTTTTCATCTACCTTGTTACTTCCTCATCTTTGTCAAGCTTGATTGATGTTGACATTGGTGTACTCATTTCTTTTGCTGACTCAAGCCTAAACTTTTTGATAAGTTCTCTAGTGTACTTGCCTTGATTGATAAAAGTGCCCTCTTGTGTTTGCTTGATTTGGAGTCCAAGAAAGAAATTCAATTCTCTCATCATACTCATCTTAAATTCCTTGTGCATACACTTAGAGAAATACTCACAAAGAGATTCATTAGTAGCACCAAAGATTATATCATCAATATAAATTTGCACGAGCAATATATCTTTGTCTTCTGTTTTAACAAAGAGAGTGGAATCTAATTTGCCTCTAGTGAACCCTTTTTCAAGCAAGTAGTTGCTAAGCCTATCATACCATGCTCTACGTGCTTGCTTAAGGCTATATAATGCCTTATCTAGTTTATATACATGATTTGGCAAGTTAGAGTCCTCAAATTTGGGTGGTTGTTTCACATAAACTTCTTCCTTGAGATAGCCATTTAAAAAGACACTTTTTACATCCATTTGATATAATTTAAAGTCCATAAAACATGCAAAGGCAAGAATCATACAAATGGATTCAAGTCTAGCTATGGGAGCAAAGGTCTCATCATAATCTATGTTTTTTTCTTGATTATACCATTGAGCCACTAGCCTAGCTTTGTTTCTAGTTACAACCCCGGATTCATCTAATTTGTTCCTAAAAACCTATTTTGTACCAATTATAGGATAATCTTTAGGTTTTTCAACTAGATTCCATACATTACTTCTTTCAAACTAATTTAATTCTTTTTGCATGACAATTATCCAATCTTCATGATCTAAAGCTTCTTTAACATTTTTAGGCTCTACTTGAGAAAGAAAAGCAACATGTTCACAATAAGCATTTAGAGTGGAGCAAGTTCTTACTCTCTTGGAAACATCACCAAGAATTTGATCATTTGGATGATCTCTCACAAACTTCCAATATTTTGGTAGATTATCGTTTGTTGTGGCTTCTTGGACATTTTGCATTGGTTGTTCATTTATTTGTGGATTTGCTAGAGTTTCACCATCCCTTGAGATTCGACCCTCTTCAACATTTGTCTCCTTTAGATCACTTGAGGTTCCCTCATTGCCAATGGTTGTAGGTAAGACTTGAATGTCAACTTCGGAAACACCTACATCATCATCATTCTTTCTCGGGGCAAAAGGATTAGTTTCATCAAAATCCACATGCATAGACTCTTCGATAAGCATATTTCTTTTGTTAAAAACTCTATAAGCTTTGCTTCTTGAAGTGTAACCCATGAAAAGTCCTTCATCCGATTTAGAATCAAATTTGCCAAGATGTTCTTTTGTATTTAGGATGAAACACTTACAATCAAAAATTTTAAAATGAGACACATTTGGTGCTCTACCTTTCCATAACTCACAGGGTGTTTTCTTTAAAAAAGGTCTAATTAGCATACGATTTAACACATAACATGCGGTATTTACAGCTTTACCCCAAAAATATGTTGGCAAGTTATTTTCTTTCAACATTGTTCTTGCCATTTCTTGTAATGTCCGGTTCTTCGTTTCTACTACCCCATTTTGTTGAGGAGTTTTAGGAGCCGAAAAATTATGTTCAATGCCACGTACTTCACAGTAGTCCATAAACGATGCATTTATAAATTTGGTACATTGGTCACTATGAATACAATTTATATAATAACATTTCTCATTTTGCACCTTATTACAAAGTTTAGCAAATTCATTGAAGGCATCATTTTTTTGTGCAAGGGGCCTTACCCATGTGAATCTAGTGTAATCATCTATGAAAACATAGACATATCTAGATCCACCTAGGCTTGCCACATCCATTGGACCAAAAAGATCTATATGTAATTTTTGTAAAGCTCTTGATGTGGTTACCTTGCTAATTGTTTTAAAAGATGTTTTGTGTTGTTTTCCAAATTGGCATGCATCACATAAATAGTCTTTTTGAAATCTAGTCTTAGGAAGACCTATAACAAGTTCTTTTCTAGAAAGCTTTGCAAGTAAATCCATGTTAGCATGACCGAGTCTCCTATGCCATAACCATGAGTCTTCATTAATGGTAACTAAACATGTCACATTTTGACATTTTAATTCATGTAAATTAATCACGTACACATTATCACATCTATTTCCAACAAACAACACTTTATCATCTTTATCATACACCTTGCAACCACTAAATAAAAATTCAACTCTAAATCCATTATCACAAAATTGACTTACACTTAACAAATTGTGTCTAAGACTTTAATATACAAGACATCATGAATGAAAAGAGAGTTTATATCTCCTATGCTACCCTTACCAATGCCTTTCCTCCTTCATTTCCTCCATAGCTAACTTTACCTTTGAAATCTTTGTCAATCTCATAAAAGAAATAGACATCTCCCGTCATGTGCCTTGAGCACCCACTATCAATAATCCAAGTATATTCATACTTTACCTTTAGAGCAACCTATTCATTCATAGAAACAAATCAAGTTCATTTTGGTCCCCAAGGTTCTATTGGGTCCTTTTATGTTAGTATGACGTCCTAACACATTTAACAACCCATTTGGGTCTAAGCCATAAAGGAATGTGAGAATCTCTTCCTACCATGTTTTTAAATCTACATCGTGATCATTGTGACCAATCTTCTCACAATAAGTGCATCTCTTAAAAGATCCTCTTGATGTTGAGGCTACATGCCAAGAGGGTGATGCCTTGACAAAATGATTTCGAAACCCCTTTTGATGTAGCTTATAGTCAATCCTTTTTTGTCAATTTGTACTTTTTGTGATTCTTTTTATGGTGGATGGACAATTAAGGATTGAGAAACTTTCACAAAAAAGGTTTTTGAGAACTTTGGTATAGAAAATGGCTCATAGCCAATCCCACCTTTGTCAAATGGTAATTTTTGGGAACCAAGGATTTTGTCCAAGGCATTTGTTCCCTTTGAAAATCTAGCAAGATCATTTTGTAAACCAAGAACTTGTTTTTCAAAATCTTTGATTTCTAATTCATTTTTGGACTTTGAATGATAGTATTCACAAATCTCTTCGGTAAGAGTATTATTTTCATCTTTAAGTTCTTTAATTTCTTTTTGAAGTTCATCATTTTCTTTTTGAAGATTCTTTACTTTTGAGTGTGCAAGAAGAAAACTATCATGAAGTTTTGAAAATTCATTTGTTAGTTCCTCAAAAGTACATTCATCATCATTAGAAGAAAAAGAAGATTCATCACAAGACAAAGAAGTTACCTCATCATCTCTAGCCATGAAGCACACAAAGTTGGTCATTTCGGTTTTACTTCCATTTTCATCAAGTTGATATATCATCCTCAACACAAGCCTTCATTGTCTTTTGCTTCCCTTTGATAAATTTTGGATACTTTGCATTGATGTGTCCCGACTTGTCATAATTGAAGCATTTGATCTTCTCTTTGGCCTTCTCAATTTTCTCTTTGAATATTTTCTTGATTTTGTTGTTGATGGGCTCTCCTTTCTTCATCTTTTTGTATTTCAAGAACTTCTTAAAATTCTTTGCAAGAAGTGCTAGCTCATCATGATCACTATCATCTTTGTCTTCATCACTTGATTGAGATTGAGCAATGAGAGCAAGTGATTTCCTTGACTTCTTTTCTTCTTCATCACGTATCTTTTCTTGATTCAATACAAGTTCCTCTGTCACAAGATTGCAAATGAACTCATGCACCATAATCTTGGAGAGGTCGGTTGATTCTCTAATTGATGTCACCTTTGGTTTGTATTCTTTTGGAAGAGCTATAATAATCTTCCGGTTGAGTTCTTCATTTGGATACTTCTTTCCGAGAGCACTCAAGTTGTTTATGATTTTGGAGAATCTTTGATGCATTTCATTTAGTGACACTCCGGAATTCATACGAAACAACTCATACTCATGAATGTGAAGATCAATCTTGGTATTCTTCACTTGAGACGTTCCTTGATAAGACATGTGTAACATTTTCCAAATCTCGTGAGCGGTTTCACATTGACTCACATGACTATACTCGGTTTCGTTTAGAGCACAATAGAGGATGTTCTTGGCTCTTGAGTTCTTGGTCATCATGATAATGTCTTGATCATTGAACTCTCCCATTTCCTTGGGAACTTGAATGGTTTTGACTTTCTTGACTCCACTTGAACTTGGAGCATCTTTGACCGTCACCTCCTTCATTGGAACATAAGGACCATCTTCTACCAGTGACCATAGAGCATAATCAATGGATTGTATGTATGTCTCCATCTTGTTCTTCCAATAATTGAAATTTATACCTATAAACAATGGAGGCCTATTAGTGGAGTAACCTTCAAAGTAAATAGAGGTAGTATTGTTTGCCATTTATCTTTTCTTTGCTAGATGTTAAGCTATATGCAAAGGCCTAGCTCTTGATACCACTTGTTGTCCCTTAACTAAACCTAAAAGGGGGGGGGGGTGAATTAGGTTATATAGGAAATAATACTACTTTTTCAATTAGGCAATATACTAGCAATGATTAATCAAAAAAATCCTAAATAGATATGACTCTAGCAATATAAGATGTGAGTGAGATAATTTATCAAACACTTGGTGAGCAGAAAATAATGCAAAGAGAGAGTTGAGAGAGAAAGATTGCAAATTGCGATTTTAGCATGGTTCGGTCCCCACCTAAGTCCACTACCTAAGCTCACCGTTTAGGATTTCAACAATCTTCACTATGGTGACTCTTCAAATGTTGGTGAGTCTACAAACCAACTACAATGATAGTTCAAGCTTTTATAATAGAAAAATCATTCTCAATACAAAGCTTTAACCCCAACACCTTTGACAATAAAATCCTTCATTTCAAAGTGTTTAACTCTCTCTTTTGATGAGTGTTTGGGATTCACAATAAAAGCCTTCTTTTAGGGTAGATGAATACAATGAATGTTTCTCTCTCAATATTGTTCACAAATTCTTGCTCAAGTATAGCTCAATGATGATTCAAAGATGAAATTAATGAAAGAACTCAAGAGTAATTGCTTTGAATCCTATCCTTGAAATTTTGCAGTAGAGAGGCATTAATAGAAGCTGCAATGGGTATAATAAATGCACCCCAACGTTCATAAAACGACTATATTTTGAATCAGCATTTTGGCCCAACCGATTGACCCCTATTTTTTCGGTCAACCGGTCGAGAGACCCTCGTCCAGTGGACAGGCCTCGGGCGGACGACCATTTGGCCACCGGTCGACCGGTCGCCATGGGATCGTCCAGTGGGATCAAAACTGCCAGGTTTGGGTTTTTTAAAAGCGTTTCTTTTGAGCATGTTTTGACCGGTCGCCATGGGATCGTCCAGTGGGATCAAAACTGCCAGGTTTGGGTTTTTTAAAAGCGTTTCTTTTGAGCATGTTTTGTAAAACATTTTTCAAATATTTCAAAACAATATTTGAGAATCATTGTTGAGCATATACCATTTGCAAGACCCAAAACCCCAGTCAAGTCCCAACCGATACCGTTTATGACTTTTATCTTCATCCTTATAACTCCATCTTCATTCATCTTCATTCTTCGAATATTTTTCTTGAGTTGATGGATGTTTTTCTTCCTTCTTTAGCTTGATGAACTTGGAATCGGAGTCAATCTTGATTTATCTTTACTTATGCATACTTAACAAACTCATTAAACACATTTATGATTTGTAATTATCAAAATCAAGATTTAGAAGCCTTTTAGGGTAACAATCTTTTTAAAGAAATGTCTCCAAAAACTGATTTTGAACTTCAATGCATGGAAAGAATACCGTATGCTACTGCCATAGGTAGTCTTATGTATGTCATGCTATGTACACGACCTAATCTTGCTTATGCTATAAGTTTTACGAGCAGATATCAGTCCGATCCAGGTGAAGGTCACTAGATAGCAGTAAAACACATCCTTAAGTACTTGAAAAGAACTAAGGATTTGGTTTTAGTCTATGGAGGTGGTGAACTCCGTATGGACAGATACATCGATTCAGATTTTCAATCTAATAGAGATGATAAAAAGTCTACATCTGGGTTTTGTATTTATTTGCAATGGAGGAGCAGTCAGTTGGAAAAGTTTCAAACAACCTATGACTGCAGATTCCACTACAGAAGCCGAATACATTGCTGCATGTGATGCTCCAAAGGAAGCGATTTGGATCAAGAAGTTCTTAAAAGAACTTGAAGTGGTTCCATCCATTGAGTTTCTAATACCTTTGTATTGTGATAACAATGGGGCTATAGCACAAGCTAAGGAACCAAGATCTCACTAGAAATCCAAACATATTGAAATGAGGTTTCATATTATCCGAGAGATTGTTGCTCGTAAGGATATAAGCTTGCAGAAAGTACCTATATTGGATAATGTAGCTGATCCACTCACTAAAGCTTTGAGTCAGTCGTAGCTAGATCATCATCTTGAGAAGATGGGGATACAATACCATAGTTTAATGCGTTAGCATTATATATTATGGCATTAGTACAAGTGGAAAATTGTTAGTGATATACCCTAATACTATGTAATTTGATGACTTATCTTGGGCATTTTAATGTAAACTTATTTATAAATCAATGGCAATTTTATGATATTCATATTCTCTGCTTTCAATTATATGAATGTGCCCCTGATATTTTCATAAAGGAAATATATTCTAAAAGTTTTTTAGAATATCTTGGCGTATTCCTTTTATATGAAGAATATCTAAAAGATTATGCATAGTCCTTAGATTATTTGACCGGGACTAAAATAATCTATTATGGACTATCACATGGATTGTTACCTTTGATTGATATTGAATATTAATGATAAAGGATAGTGAGTCATAAGCTATAACAACATATGATGTGATTAACAATCATGTGAATGATTATTAGTAGAATAAATCATTGAATGTGACGTGAATTACAAGCTACATGATTTCGGGATAATAGCTCGTTATTTGTTGCGAATGTACACGTTATCCTTAGACTTGAGAAATTACGGTTGTAACATATATCGGGAATTTAATACTAGCACCTGGACAATGCTCATCTTCGATTTATCAAGATGAGTTACGGCCTCTTGCATATTCTATTTTCGGTATAGTGGTTGACAGGTAATTGTCGAGACAGGATCTATTAACCTTTGGTGTGAGGCGATATCCTATTCAATCTAATTTCAGTTGTAGAATGAGGAAGTCCCTGGCCAGGGCATGAAAGATGGAAAAGCATTTCCATGGATGTTATCTCTCATTCCACCTATTAGATGTTTGCATCGTTATCGAGTATATAGACTTAATCGTTTCATGGTCTTTGCTCGATCGGGATATGTTAATAGAAGGATAAGATTGTACGTTAATTTACGACTAAAATAGATTCACCTGTTTGACTTCATTGCTATATAAATTGTCTTGATACGTTGCTAGACGTCACTCTAGAATGTGAGGGTATTTTGGGAATAGCGGATATATTCTCGAAATATATTAAAGTCGTTTAATGTTCCCTCATTGCTATTTGGCGATGGATCTAAAGAGTCACACACAATAAATCGCAAATGAATGTGTTTCGGATAAGCTTATAATTGGTTGAGGTACGTTGTTAATGTGGGTTATTAATTTGTAATGGGCCGATTGTGTAATTATTATAAGTGTTGGGGCTACAGTGCAATTATGGAAAGTTGTTTCCTTAATTTAAACTAATGGTGATTAGATTAAATTAATTGTACCACTTTAAGATTAATTAAGTGTATATATATATATATATATATATATATATGTGTATTAATCTCATAAAAGTGAAAGATGCCAAATACTTGGCTGGGAGAGCTCCACATCACCACCTTGACTTTTGGTTGGTGGATTGAATGGCTAGGATTAAATCAAGGCAAGATGAGTGGCTCTTGTGAAGTGTGTCATAATCCACTAAGCCTTGTCTCCTAGATATAACACAATATACATTGCATACACATATACAATATACATAAGCAAGATATTATCTTCTCTCAATACACTACATGATTTTTGACCAAGGCATAAGAAAAGAAGAGGGAAAAGTTTGTTTTGCTCTCTACTCTTTTTCTTGCTTATTCAATATCACCAAGTAGGCTAACACATCTTCTTGGGTGGCTAAGGAAGCACATTCAAGCTTGTGTGGACAACCTAGAGCTCTTGCACTTGTGGGAGGTTTTGTCAAAGCTTAAACTTGAATCATTCATCTTCCTCACTTAGATCTACAAGAGGTATACCTTGTTTATCTCTTTGTTTTACATATATAGTTGTATATATGTGTATGTACCTTGTTAATCATATGAAATCAAGACTAGGGTTTATGGATGTACATAGCCTTGTTAGAAATTTTTGAAATTCTAGCCATGGATCTCTCTTGGTTATTAGCTATGTTATCTCCATGATCCTAGAAATGGTCTTTTCAGTGG
This sequence comes from Ehretia macrophylla, assembly GCA_037974665.1. Classification (NCBI taxonomy): domain Eukaryota; kingdom Viridiplantae; phylum Streptophyta; class Magnoliopsida; order Boraginales; family Ehretiaceae; genus Ehretia; species Ehretia macrophylla. The sequence continues at coordinate 27,020,056 of CM075769.1, forward strand.
TAGGGTCAAGTCAACCAAGTCAAGTTCAGGAACCAGATGGGTTACCTGTTGAGAGGTTCGGCTGGGGTGATTTGGTTATTCCTATAGCTCAGGGCCCTTCTCAAGGTGATGCTACCACTCCGATTCTATGTTGCACTTATTGTAAACGCAGGGGTCACTTGGAGAGTAACTGTTGGAAGAAGACAGGGAAGTGTAAGGGCTGTGGTAGTGATCAACATAAAGCCAAGCAATGCCCAAAGCGGCGGAAGTTTTGTACGGCATACTTATTGAATATTTTCTTTCGTCTTCTTATTTGGGGTTTCATCTCGGGAATTCTTATTTGGAAATCATATTTGGCATTTACTGTTCAGTTGTCATATTTTCATACGGCATGGTATTCTTACATAGAATTCTCACACGGTATTCTTATCTGATATTCAGTATTCTTGCTCGGGATTTCTTATTTGATACTCAGTCTTCAGCATTCGGTATCTTTATTCGGAATTCTTAATTGATATCCTTATGTGGAATTCTTATACGGGGTATTTCTACTCAACATTTGTATTTCGAGTTCAGTATATGGAATCCAGTGTTGGTATTCTCGGTAATGGGTATCTGGACTTTAGCTCGGCGATTGGTATTCAGGATTCGATGATTAGTATGCTACCTCTCATGGTCAGAATCGTCGTAGCTCAATGAGGGATTGACTTCAGAGGAATGAATTGCGAGGGCATAATTCTGTTAATGGAGAGATGATGTAATAAATTAATATGTGTTTATATCATATCAATTAATATGTGTTTATATTGATTTACATATATTTACATCGTTTTACGAGCACTTGTATCATTTTACGTGCATCAGTATCGTTTTACGTGTATTTAGGTGTTTTAAATATTGTAGACATTAATTAAAATCCTAATAAATTATAGTAGTTAACCAAAACAATTAGAAATAAACTATATGGCAAACTTGAAATTAATAATTAATTGAAGGGGCATTTTGGTCATTGGCATTTTTGCAAAATATCCTACCTACTTTTCTCCACTATCTACACATATATGTACACACACATACATTATACTACACATACATACACTTACATGATCTGATGAGGGAGAGAGAAAGAAGGAAGAAAATAAGAAGACGAAGAGAAAAGGTGAGGAAGGAAGGCTAGACAACTTCAAAACATCTTCAAGCTTCACTTTGCATTTTCTAGCATCTTCAAGCCAATTTCTTGCATCTACACCCTTTTGCTAGTCTTTGTGTTGTCTTCAATCATTTGCTAAGGTGAGGGATTCTTTCAAAGGTTTTCCTAAACTCATTCAAGATTATATCATGTGTATTAAGGTTAATCTTGCTTATGATGTATGTATGTTGGAGTTAGTGCAAGATTTGAATCTATTTTGTGTAGTTGAGTTAGGGCTTTGTCTAACTAGCTTTTGATGATTCCTGATGGGTTGAAAAGTTGTTGTATAAGTTTATATGATGATCTATGCTTGTGTGGGAAGATGTAGAAGTGGTATGTAGAGGGTGAACTTGGGAGTCAAGATCATGAGTACATATGTAGTGTCTTGAGTGTTCTTGGTTTGTTGCTTGATTCATGTGTATTGTATCCATGACTTTGAGTTTAATTTGTTGTCTAGCAAGTCACTTGATATGTGCAAAGTGTTGGGTTGGTTTTGGTTGCAAGGCATTAGGTTCAAAAACGTAGTAGTACAACTTCAAGTCTTATTGTCGCAGGACCGGTCTTGTTGACCAGACTTGTTATCACGACCGGGGTACACCCCCGGAAAAATGCTATGTTCACTGACCAATTTTACTAGGCTTGTTAACAGTTTCGGTGAACAAGCTCGGACCTCCTGAAACATGCTTTATTTGTTGTATTGAGTTATGATAAGCTATGTATGACTACTTCCAATTATCATGAGTTATTGTGGGGCAGGGGGGGGGGTAATGTGTCATTATAAAATAGGTTATTATGGCATTGTATGGGCATATAATTGTTGAACTTGCATTGGACACGAGTCTTGCTTGTTTATTGTTCATACCCCATGCTTAGATACTTTACATGCAAGAAAGTTGTAAACATTCACATGTTTACTTGATGTTCTATATGATCAAATGCTTGAATTGCTTGTATATGTTTATATGAACAGAGGCAACCTACTTTGTTGCCCTCCAAGTTTGCTTACTATGTCAATGCCCTCTCTCGCTTGGTGTGTCTCCTTGAAGAGATGAGTTATAAATATAAGGTTCAAATAAATTAATAAACCCCATGGTAGAAGTTCTAGTCCGACTGGGTGGCGTTGGGCTTTCCAAGACTGTCTTGGCTACTATGGTTTGGGTTGCCTCCGGAGTGCCCTTTTCTTATTGGTGTTGGGGAATGATGAAGAATGCTGATTCGAGACTAGCCATCTCCAATATTTGCAACCACTCTCACTTGGTCCCTTGAGGTCTTCGGAGAGAAGTGTTGCCCGTATCCTTTATTATATGTTCAACCACTCTCACTCAGGGAGAAAAGTTGATTATTTATTAATATGTTTAATTTCATTTCTTACCACATGATTAGGATTCTACGATTCTTATATACAACTCATGTACCTTTGTGCACGACATAGTTCTTTATCATGTTTATTTTTGTTTCTTGTTAATTATCTATGTATGCATGGCATGGTTTTCAAAAATGATTTTGAAAGGATAAAATGTTTGCGAAAACTCCCTTTTCCCTTATTCCTCACTGAGCTAGGTGTAGCTTACTCTCTCTTTATGACATTTGCAGGTGAATTTGGATTTAAGTCAATTCCACAGGTTGATGCAAAGTTTATCTATTTTGTTGAGTCGTGCTTGAGTTCTAGAGATCTACAGGCTTGTTGTTGTAAAGGTAGCTTGCTGTAGTAGGGAATTAGGATATAATTTGAACAACTTTGTGTAGTATACTAAACTTCTGGGTACTTAGCTTTATAATTAACTTGGTGCATGATCCTCTTGTAACCTGGATATAACACTTGGATCTCCTATAATGTAATTTGATGGATCTAGGTCTTGTAATATGATTTTGGCAGTTGTAATCTTAATCCTTAGTAATGAAGTTTGTATAATGTGTTTTGTTAGAATTGATGTAACCATAGAACCTTTCGTGACGTGAATGTATGGTTTTGTGGAAAGTAGAGCTCGGGCTAATGTATTGTGCCTTAGTGGACTTAGGATGAGCGATCTTCTTAAGCCCGTGGTATCACTATTCCAAATGTTTGAGATTAATATAAGTTGATGGTAACCTTTTTCCTATTACCATTGTGGTATCAGAGACCATGTTAGCGTTTGAAAAATGGGGTCGGGCCATCTCTCCAGACAAAACAACAATCCAAACGAAGTGGAGGCTTGACTCAATATTACTGCAAGCTCGACTATCCTAAAGATTGAGGGATTGTGAGTAAATTGAGACACTGATACTGACAGGGAGAAGGATACTGCTATTGACCAAGACATTGAATACTTCAAGAAGAGCCAAGAGTTTGTCGGTCTTCTCAGCATAGTCTCTACCTCAGTTTATGGGAGTGGCTATCAAGATGGGTATAAGGATGGGCTTGAGGTGGCCCAAAATAAAACTTCTAACAACTCAGCCCTGGCCACCCCAGCAACCACAGTTGGTACCCCAATTATAAATGTGGATGAGGTTGAAGACGAAGAACACATCATGGACACCATCCCCAATCCTCTTTTAAACACCGAGGAATCTGGAGCTAAAGACCATGCCCCCAGTACTTGAGCTTGTTTTGTTATTCTTTCTTCCTTTGAATCCCTAGGCATCAGCTCTAGTTTTGACTTATATAATTTTTTGTTTTTATTAATAAAATTAACCAAGTTTTGGGTCATTTTCATCTTCATTTTTTCTTTGGTCAATTTGTAGCACTTTCAATTTTTTGTTTAATTGATCCAGATGGCTCGTGGTCGGGTAGTCTACTAATTTTTAGGTAGTTTCACCCGATCTTATAACATAATCAAACGCGTATGCTTTTATTACTTTTTGCTTACTTCTTTTCTTTTTGAGCCTGTTTTATGTTGACCTTGTACTTATCAACTTTATAAGTCTTTCTTTTTCTCGATTAATTTATCAAGCTGACCATCATTGAGAGTTGTCAATGTGTGAGCGGCACTGTGGGCCTATCCCTTTAGGAGTTTATGGTCAGGGTGATTGTTGGCACTAATGGCCTATTTGGCTCTACTGGCCTGATCGACACTACTAGCTTGGTTGGCACTATTGGCCTGGTTGACACTGTTGGCCTTATTGGCACTATTGGCTTGGTTGACACTGATGGCCTTACCCTTAAAAGGGCATTATTGATCTGTTTGAGCATGCAAATGAAAGACATAAATCTGAGGAGAAAAATAACTCTTTTCATTCATGGATCTTGGATTACATATGGTATCGCCGCAAATGTTTGGTGTTCCATGCATTTTTTATTCTCTTCCTTCTCCATTGACCAAACGATAGGTGACTGGTTGAATTTCTTTCTCTACTTTATACAGGCCTTCCCAGGTCTGTCCAAGCTTGCCATCTCTAGTTGACTAAAAAATTGTTCTCTTAAGGACCAGGTCTCTTTCTTTGGTCGGACTTGTTTGACAAAAGTTATCTCCATAACATTTTACCTTGCTAGTATTCTAACCTGGACCTTGGTGCGTAGTTTCTCTGCCTGATCTAACTCTTCTCAAATCCTCGATCCGTTTATTTTTCTCGATGGAAGTGGACTCCGCTACTAGGAGAACCGATCTCCATTGGAAGAAGAGCCTTCATGCCGAAGGTTAGGCATAATGGAGTCTCCTTTGTTGTTGAGCTCTGTGTGGTGTGATATGCCCATAGGACTTCAGAAAGTATGTTTGCCCATCGTCCTTTAGCTTGGCCTAGCTTGGTCTCTAAACCTTGCAAAATAGTTCTATTAGTAACCTCAATCTAACTAGTATATTATGGATCTGCAACAGACAAAAATCATAAATTGATGTCGAGCTGTGCACAATGTTCTTGAAAATAGGCACTATAAAATTGTCTTCCATGATCGGTTACGATAACCTTTGAAATCTCGAACTAGTAGACAATGAATCTCCACAAGAAATTCTTTCTTAGTTATTTTGGGTACAGCCTCGGCCTTGACCCACTTGCTGAAGTAATCCACTATTACAAAGACAAATGTTTTCTTCCTGGTCCTAGCTAGCATTGGTCTGATTATATCTAGACCCCATTGTTAGAATGGCCAGGAACTCACCATGACAATTAAATCAGCATTCAACTTCCTCTATAGCCGGGTAAATCTTTGGCAAGTATCACATTTTTTTACCAACAATTTAGCATCTTCATCTAGTGTCGGCTAGAAGTAGTCTTGCCTTACATACTATTTGGATTGCACAAAGGAATGGAAAGGAAAGGAAATAAAAGTAAAGGAAAGGAAAGAAAAAATATTCCCTTATTTGGACTGTAATAAAATAATAATGGAAAGGAAAAAAAAATTATAATCTTTTGTTTGGATTGGAGAAAGAAAAGAAAGAAAATAACAATTTTAAATGGAGAATTACTTGAGTGTCATTTTCATACTCAACTATAAAATTAACCTTTTTAATAAGCAATTTCATATATATTTTTTTTTGTTGTACTCCAGATGGCCTATGCTTTCTCCAACACTAAAATCAACTATAACATATAATACACAAACATAGGCTGCCAATATATAAATAAGCCTATACATATATACCGAATAGAAATATCATCATTATTAGAGACCAGAAAGTTGTTCCAATGTAGCACCATAAGTTTAATACAATAGCTAGAAATACATGTTATATATTCCAAAAAGAACATTGAATAGAGCACTAAGAGGGTAATTTACATGTTCAATGCACCAAAAATAGCATTGGACAAGCACTAGTATGAGATATATGTTTACTAAACCAAAAATAGCATAGGACAAGACACTACTACTACTAATCACACCAATATCATCTGTAATATATCCTTGTGCACAACCATTGGACATCCAATTAGTGTTCGCACCTTCTCAGTTCTGTCAACAAGAAATAAATAAGCTTTCTTCATCACATCTTGATCAATTTTCAGATCTACTAAAAGTTTCCAAACCTCATCTTCTGCCATTAGAAGTCTTTGTATAGATGTAGATTTATCTATCACAGAATTTCCCTCTTTAAGTGCATCAGCGACAATGGTAAATGCTTCTTTTATATTATCAAGTTCTATGTCATTCTTTGACCTCTTAACCCTCTTATTTTTCCCCTTGAACTCTACATTTTTTGAACGAATCTTATAAGACATCATAAGCTCAACATTATCAACGTTGCAGCTATCAAAAACATCTATTGTCACTTCATTTGTAGACACCAAGTATTCAATATCATCAATGGTTTCTAAGAGCTCTTCTTCAAGTGTGGATCTCATTCTTTATTGCATCTTAGAGGCTGTTTTAGCATGCTCACGGGTGGCTCTATCTTGCCCATATAAAATTACCATTTTGTCATAATTTGACACAGGCTTGGACTTCCATTCAACAACATGAGGGTAAGTATGACGCCTCGATCCCTCTCGAGACCGGGAGTTCTATCAATCGATCTAATCACAACCCAAACCAAACCGGGCATAATTTTCAGGGAAAACGGACGGAGTCTCCCCTGTTTCTAGGCAAAATGTAAAACCTGCGATAGCATACCAGAGGACCAATACCATGTCCAAACATTCAATTACCTCAAGGCCATCCGAGCCTCGGTTCTCAATAATTAAACTCAGCAAGTATACATATATTTCTAATTAAAAAAAAAAACTAACCTATCTCTATTCATTCTTGACAAGTACATTCAACTAGACAATTAAACCATACAAAGCTACTGCATAAAACAAACTATCATGCCATTCTAATTCTTTTCCTTTGGACATTACAAACATGAATTGAAGTTAAGCTGTGCTAACTGATTACATAAACTAGTTTATCAATTTACCTCAACTACTTAGCTAGATTTAAATTACATTTCTTTTAACAATAAATACATACAACATATGAAAGCATATATCTTTACAACTTCGACACTCAAGCCACATAGGCACGCAAGACAACTCTTCAGGCACGAACTTTCACGAAATCACGAACTTTCCAGCTAACATGACATTTCCTGAAATATGGTGGTGAGGAGTGAGTATACACAGCACGTATACTCAGTAAGGGCGAGACAGATATCGAATTGGAGAGAAAGAAAGTCGTGCAATGCAAATAAGACAGTTAAACAATATAACTGATAAATAAGCAACCAAGACAAACAATCAATACATAAGCAATTACTGAAAGCATTAGCACAACCATTCAAAGCTATACCACACTCTGACGGCTATGGTTCACTCATACGAGCATTGTACCATTTCACGAGCGATACATCAATCTCGAGCTTGATGTTGACAACGATGACAATAAGCGCGCAACCACCTTATAACACCAATTTGGAATACCCCGTGAGTAACCATCAATTCTACGACCCAAATCTCCCTGGGAGGCAACCCAAGCGAGAAGAGGGAATAGCCACGGAGCTAGAGCAACCAACACTGGCAACCCGAGGCTACCCAGAGAGGCCCATCACTCACGCGCGGGACACCATGCAATGCAAGAGTCGATACAAGGCAATAAACGAGCGATAGCACAACAATACAAACTAGTGACAACAAACGAGATAACAAGCAATCACAATCAATACTAGCATTCAACCAACTTTTCAAGCATAACAAGCAATAATAAGCAACAATAACACCAATTAAACAAGTAACAGCAGTTCAAACACGAAAACAACAAATATCACTATTCAATCCCTAACTTCTAAAGGCAATTACGAGCAAACGAGCTACAGGATTAGGAAATCGATTTCAGTACATTCACTCAGGCACTACAAGGCACGTTTCTACGTCACTAAACTTCACTTTCTCACCCGAGGCCTGAAAGTCCACGTACTGCGTTTGAACTACAACTATGCTAACCGGTCACTTAATCAATGCCACAACAGCGCCAAAAGTGCTTCCATGCCCTCAATTGCAAAACCCCCAACTCAATTCGAGCACGGTCAACTTTTGGTCAAACGGCCCATTTACGTTTCTTTGTCTAATTTCCAATTTTAACAAAGGCCGATCCGTTTTTATTTCACATTTTAGCTTTCTATCATTAATTACACCTATCCAAATCAATCAATCGCAATTCGGATCGAAATTCGAAATTCTAGGGTTTACTATTCATGTTCTTCCCCAATTTTAAATACGTTGTTTCGACCGTAAAAATTGCTAAATAACTAACAAGCAATGCTCTACGAACCCTAAGCAAGCTATTTCAAGCAATAACAAGCATTATAACGCGATAAATATCAAATCTGAAAAATTTACTCAAAAATTGAATTCATATTAAAATGTACAAAAGCGTGAAAACCCTCACAGAGATTGAATACCAAGACCCGCAAGGACTCGAGCCACGACCCCCGAGCAGTTCCACGCACGATTGTAGAAGAAATTGAAAGCAAAATCATTTTTTTTCTCTTGAAAACCATTCGGCCAAGGGGGCGGGACTCAAGGGTCATTTTTGGTTTTGTTTTGAGTCATTTTTGCCTTGTTTTTTAATTTAAATGGTGACAAGGGCATTTTGGTCATTTGCAAAATCAAACTTTAATTAAAAATAGCCAAATAAGCTTATTTTGATGCCATTAAATCCAATTCAAGTTAAAACAATGCAATTAAATGAAAAACAACTAAAACTAGTTAAATTAAGCTAAAAACATTTTTCACTAAGTCCGAAGAATATTTCTCTAACTCTTATTTTCGAAATTCTACGATCGAACGGTCACTAATCGATCGCTAATAAAATGATGAACAATAATATAAAATTTTAATTCTTTGAAAAGTAGAATAGTAGAATAGTTTAAAATTCACTCCGGCTCGGAGTTACTTCCTCATTTATTTGAAAACCGAGTGATTTTAATGCAAAACAACCAAAACCGATTATTAAAATAATCAAAACAATCAAAGTAATCAGTATTCATTTAAAATAATTAATTTAACTATTTCTAGAACATTTTAAAAAATTATGAAGTTAATGATAAGTTACAATTGAACAAATAAATATAAACATGTAATCAAGTGCAATTAAATATTAACATTTAATATGGTACTTAATTAAATACAAGAGAATAAATTCAATTACTATAATTAATAGAAGTAGATAACAACCTTTCAATTATTCAATATACAATTACTAAATGCTTCCAAGAGAAATATGAAAATTAGTGCAAATTGGTTGATTTAACTAATTAAACATTTAATCAAATGCAGTCAAGTGCTATTAAATGCATGCCGGGTTCAGGTTATCACAGTAAGCCTGTAAGATAAACATATCACTATTAACAGTTATGAATAGAACAATTATATTGTCAATTGAAAATATAAAAAAGAAAGCATACATCAATTAGCCTTGCCCAAACTTCAGGTTCAGTACTCCACATATTTGTGATAGGGCTCCAAGCAAATCCACTCATCCCATTTTTGAATAAGTCAAAGCATTTGGAAAAATTTTCCTTTAGAATCTTCTAATATTTTTTACCTTGTCTTTGTCAACTCGTTCTCCTATCTTTTCTTTTAATTTTTTCATTATTTGGTCATATGTTTTTGGTGTGAAGGTACCATTTACTCTATTTCATTCATTATGTTCATGCAAGAAAGCATCAACAAGGGCATCATCCATAGTAGAGGTCCATACAAACTATCTTCATTACTAGTGTCAAGTGGCTTTTTCTTCCTTGGCATGACTTAATCTACAAAAGTTTTACATCAAGCCACAATAAAAACAAGTTTATGAAATTAAAATTATCAATGGAATAAAAAGTATTGTAGATTAATAAACTAAAACAAGTTCATAATATCAACACACAAGTACACAATAAACAAGTTGATAAAATTTCTTGCAAAATAAATTAACAACATCACATATTATAGTCGTTCTACATAGAACTAGCTAGTGAATCCCTTATATACTCTCCTTGTGTGGAAATTTCATCCTCGTTTGTATAAGCATTTTGTTGTTGTGGAACTTGATTCATGATTTCTTCGTCTACTTCAGCAATTAAATCATTGTCTGGATCTACAATTATCAAGTAATTATGAAAGATTCAACATGCTAAATTAATTACTTTTTTGGGTTTTCACACCATATGTTGGCTCATTTGAACTTTCCATAATAGGAAATCTCTTTTTTAAAATAGCAAATTGTCTTGCAATTGTATTACGCAAGGAAGCATGCCAAAGGTTGAACAACTCTCTAGTATTTTGCGATAGATTCCTTGAATATTCTTTCAAATGATAACGGACTCCTCTATATGGAGTAATAAGTCCACCCCTCAACATAAATCCAACATCAACAAGGTAATATTTACGTATCCAATAAATAAATTAGCTTCTTATATCATGTATTTATTTGTTAAAATGATGAAACACAAAGTTCTCCCCGATTCAAAGTAATTACTTGAAGGAATTCTAAGCTTATATTCTCTTGTAAGTGCATTTTTTATTATTCTTGAGTCAGATGCCGATCCTTCCTATTCGGGTAAGATGTAAGTAAACCGTAAGTCAAATATACATGTAGCAAAAATATTTTGGGTAGGATAATCTTTCCTAGTACGATATTTAAGAGCATTTTGAAAGGACACTTTTACACGTACATGAATACCATTAATAGTACCAATATAATCTTGTAATCTTATCACTATATTAATCATTATATTATGCAAATACACTAATTATGTTTTATTCACATAGTATTTTTTCACTTTAAAGTATGGGTAGAATCTACTGTTGCAAAAAATCTCTGCTGGAATCTCTAATCCATCAAGCTGTTTCATATATTTATCCTCTAATTCAACTAACACTCTTAATACCTGATCGAAATGATGAGAAATGCATTCAATCCTCAAAAAAGGGGATTTGATTGAATATCGAGGAGTCAATGAATTCTTTTTTACCAGAAAAATTTGAACTAAAGAATTTGTGTCTCGTTTGATCATTAGACTAGTGGTTTCTCTAGAACGTAGAAACCAAAATTGAATTTCACGATTTTTGGCATGATGACCTAGTATATATAATTTTTTGCAACTTGTTCTTCTATGCTTACTTGTCTAGTTGCTTGGAGTCTACCTTCACTTTCCAGTATAGCACACAAGTCTAAAAAAGCTTTTGGACCTATTCTCACTATTTTGACCTGTTCCACTCCCCATAATTCTACCCATTACTTTCTCTCGAACTCTCTCTCACTTTCAGAGTTCAAACTAGAATATGTAAGAAAATTACGGGACCTTTTCCGATGAAACAACCAGTAAACAAAAAAGCAACAAATCTAAGCAACTATCATTCGACATCTTTAATGCCATCTAATCATGTTGAATGTGTTATCATTTCCTGGATTTTCTATCTAATATAAGACATAAACAATTAAATACAATTAGTTGCTAAGAAGCTCATACTAGAAGAGTGCGAAAACATAAACAAATTAACATTACAAGTTATGAAGCTCAAACCCAACATATCAAAACAATTCTTACTATACCCTATAATCTTAAAAGTATGTTTTTCAATTGCAAGCATACAAATAAACGGTTGTATAGAAGCAAACAGCTAAAAGGTAGGATAAGACCATCCCTTTGAATCCTTGAAAGATAAGCCGTCATTTTATCATTGTTTTGACAAAAAAATGTGAGAAAGTAGTAAAACATTGTGCTTTTTAATTCTTTAGTATTATGTTTTCATAGGCGAGATACAAGAAATCCATAACCCACTGTATCGCATAAGTTTACACACAAATTAAAAACCTGGCCAATTCAATCTAGGGTTTTTTACGCAAAAACCAACAAATTTTTTTTCCAAAAATTTGGTGCATGCAGATTGATGCAGTGCAACAACTAATCAAATACCAAATATATCATTATTGATACGAAGTAAACTTAAATAGCTTTAAGATAGAACAACCCTATGTGCTCTTATTGTGAAGTCGATAGAGCGCAACCTTAGGTTCTCACTCTAACCTTGTGTTATACATTTTTTCCTATTTGTGGCCACAAAATAATGAAAAAAAAAATGCAGAGCATGGCGGAAGCAACAAAATAATAGCATTGCTTATGATGCATAGCAAAAGCATTGTTTAGGTACCAAGAATCAAGAAAAAAAGAGACATACCTTCAATGAAATGATAAAGATGTCTTGAAGATTTCAAGCGATGCAGGAGCAAAGATAAGCAAACATAAGAAGTTAAAATGAGACAAACTAGGGTTTAAGGTGTAATAAGGGTAATTGTGGAAATAATAAAAGTCAGGGACAATAAAGACTTTTTTGTCTTTAAACCTTTCTTTTATCCCAAAAAACCTCAAATTGAAAGGATTGTAAAAATCATCCAATTAAAGAAGGGGAGGGATTCCTTATTCCCTCCCCATCCTTTCATTTCCTTTAAAAAATTGAATCCAAACAAGCAATTAGAGTTTTTCTGGCTAACGCTTTTCAACTGAAGTGGTTCCCTTAAACTCCCTCGTGGATCTCTCTTAGCATATAGTTTCTATCTTCTGCCCTATTGTACTTTAGTAAGGGCCAAGTGAAAGACCTTTTGTACAATTGCCCCCAATTATCACGAATTGAGAAGCCTGTTGCTCAATTTTCTAAGTCGTTTTCTCATCATTGGGCACAGTGCCATTCTCTAAATATTCTCTAATAGGCAAAGTCTAATCTGGCCTCACTTCTATTTGAGTTATCTACTTTTGTCCAAGTTGAATACTCAGTTTGGATATCTCATCTATCTAAACAAATGTTGGTCAGATGCAGAGCTAACCTTGATAGAACATTAGTCTTCTCATTTTCTGCCCTAGATACCTGCTGGATTGTGAATTTATGAAATCCTGATACTAATTCCCAAACTTTGCTTAAGTATGCTTGTATAGTTTCATCTTTGGCTTCAAGCTCTCTCGTGTCTTGGTTGGCTACTAGCTAAGAATTTGTGAACAGTTCCATGGCCCGAGCTTCTAAGGTTTAGGTAGTCTTCAATCCAACCACTAATGCTTCATACTAGACTTCGATATTTGAGGCTAGGAATGAGAACTTAAGTGAATACTGGTGTTCATTCTCAAGTGGATCAATGATGACCACTCCTGCACCACTTCCTTACTTCCCTGAGGCTCTATTAACCCTGACTTACCGGGCTTTCTTATCATTTTCATCACATATGCCCGTGCATTCTACCACAAAATCTGCCATGGCCTAAGCTTTGATTTCTAACCTCAAATGGCAAACAATGTCAAACTAGCTCAGCTCAACTGCCCACTTTATCAGCTGACCTGATATTTTTGGTTTATGCAAGACTGTTTTCAGAGGTACATCAGTCATTACTTTGATAGTGTGAGCATCAAAGTATGGCTTCAACTTTCAAGATATCGATACCAGAGCTAACACCATTTTTTAAATCAGTGTGTACTTAACCTCGGCTCCTCTTAATATCTTACTAACGTAGTATACATGTTTCTGCTCTTTTCTTTCTTCTCAGATCAGGGCTGCTGCTACTATTTTCCCCGAACTAGCCAAATATAGTGTAAGTTCCTTCCCCTCCTCAAGTCGGGATAGTAGGGGCGGTGAAGATAAATACTTCTTTAGTCCCTCAAAGGCTACTCTGTACTCCTTAGTCCATTCAAAATGATTAGGGTTTTTCAAGACCTTGAAGAGTGGAACACATTTATCTGCCAAACTTGACATAAACCAACTCAGAGCTGCCACCTTATAGGCCAATATTTGGACATCTTTGACACACTTGGGAGGGTCTAGGTCTAATATGGCTTGAAATTTCTCAAGGTTTGCCTTAATTTTGTAGGAAGTCACCATAAAACTAAGGAACTTCCCAGCTTTAACATCGAATGCACACTTTTTGGGATTCAACTTGATTCCGAACATTCTCATTGTAGTGAAAGCCTCCGCTAAGTTTGAGAGATGATCCTCGACCTTTTTGCTCTTCAGCAAGATGTCATCCACATAAATTTCCATGTTACAGTCGATCTGGTTCTTGAAGACTTTGTTTACCATCTGCTGATATGTAGCCCAGATATTTTTCAAGCCAAATGGCATTACCTCATTACAGTACAAGCTTTTTTTAATGATGAATATTGTTTTTATTTTATCATTGGGTGTTATCTTGATCTAGTTATAGCCTTTAAATATGTCTATGAAGGTAAACAATTCACAGCCTGAGATGTCATCTACCATTTGATCTATCCAAGGTAGGAAGTAACAATCCTTCAGACAGGTCTTGTTCAGGTCTGTGAAATCTATACAGAGTCTCCATTTCCCCAGGGTTTTTAGCACTAGCATAACATTAGATAACCACTTTGGGTATTTGATTTCTTGGATATTTTCAGAATTTATCAACTTATAGACTTTCTCAGAGATGATTTGTTGTTTGTCTATGCTAAAATTTCTCACTTTCTGCTGAATTGGTCGGAAGTTTAGGTTCGTATTCAGATGATAGACCATCACGCTCGGATCAATACTGGTCATGTCAAAACTAGTCCAAGCAAATATATCTTCATTTTTCAAAATAAAATTTGTTATACCTCTTTTAAGATAGTCGAGTAACTCACTCTCAATCTTTGCTTTCTTATGTTCCTCTGAGAGTAGCACTTCCTCTAATTTCTCAACTAGGGTCTCTCTTTTGGCATCCCTATTCTTTTCAAGAGCGTTTGGTTCCCAATTGGCCTAGTACTTGGGCCTCATGGATGTTGCATAACATTCTCGGACAGTCAGATAGTTACCCTTCAAATCGAAAATTCTCTAGGGAGTCGGGAGTTTTAGCATATGATGATATGTTGATGGGATGACCCAAAAATGATTAAGGACGACCCGACAGATCCTGTTGTAGATGGAATTGTAATTGACAACAACAAAATTTGCCATCATGGTGACCTGTCCATCCCTGACTGCAATAGTCAACGACATAGTGATAACTCCTTCAACTTCAATGCTCCGTCCAATGAAACTAGCCAATGAATTCCTTAATGGCCTCAGTTTGTCTCGGTCTAGTCCCATTCTCTTGAAAGTGTTGAGGAAGAGTACCTCAACCGAGCTTCAAGCATTGACCATGATCCTTGACCAAACATTGGCAATGGTAACACAAATCACTAAAGGGTTATCATGCGGGAGTAGAACTAGCATATGAGCCAACCTAACACGGCCCAACTGAGTCATGGGTCAAGAAAATTGAGCCCAACTCGGTACAGATGTTTAGTAGACAAAATTGGGCTGGGCTAATTTTTTAGAAAATAGGACCCAGCTTGGCCCACGAGCCCGCTACCATGGGTTACGAGTTGGGCTGAGCTTGGCTAAGCCAATCCATTTATATATATATATATATATATATATATATATATATATATATAAACAAAACAAACTAATTAGAGGTACTTGGATAGTTCGATTAATAATTAAAAAAATAATATTTAAACTTAATTTTTAAAAAAAAGTTAATTTAACAATTAATGAGACACAAGTTGATTGATACTATTAACATAAGTGATAAAACATTACATAACAAACTATAAGTTCACAAGACACGAGTACATTAGTAATATAAACATAAAGATAAACCATTACATAAACGCTTGATGAAATCTAGTAGAAAAGTTCTTCATTTTATTATACTCCTTGTATGGGTATTGGGCTTATTGGTGGTGGTAGGCTTGGCGGCAGTAGCTCTCTAAATACTTGTTCTAGTGATAGTGGTGGGCCTGGTGACAGTGGTTGAATAACCACTTCAGGATTGAAATAGTTTGAGACATTTGGGTATTGAGATACAAGGTGCCTTACAAGCCTCCCAGTTCCAAATAAATGATAAAATATAAAGTTACATTAACAAAAGTTACAAATTACATGCCCTTATTCTTCAAAGTACGCAAAATGATTCCAAACCTCCGATGAATATAATTGATGTGAAAAAGTTTCTTCTCCCATAAAAGTACTATTATAATTAAAAGAATACCTCAACCAAATTCAATTGAAGAAAAGTGGAGCTTATCTTCTTGAAAATAAATTAAGACTTAAAAGTTGAATTAGCCTTAAAACTTTGAACAATTGAGAGTTGAGAGTATTGAAATTAACTTTGAACAATTGAAATTACTAGTTACTATAACTAGTATTGTATAATATATAATATTTTATTTTATTTAATGACTGGGCTCGAGTTAGGCTCAAGATGGACCTTATCTAGCTCAAGATAGGCCTTTGTTGGGCTCTGAGCTGGGTTGAGGTCGTAGGCTGAGCTGGATTGGATTTGTGTCGAAATGGGCATAAGCTTAAATGGGCCGAGTTAATAATTATATGACCCAACTTGACCCACCTATATATGGTGGGTTGGGCTGAGTCGAGCCCATTTTCAACTGAGCTGGGTTGGGCCCAAAGTTTTGTGTGTTGGGCTAGGCTAGGCCTATATCGACCTAGCCCAAATACCACATTTATGTGGGAAAATAAAACCACCCTCCATATTATCAAAGAAGAAGGTCAATCTTTCCATGGTCCTTTGTCTCATCGCAGGTGATTCCTCCCGACTTACTCTTACATAGTTCTTTCTCCTAGTAGTTATGTCTCCTCTTGTTGCCAACCCACCGAATATGGTTTCTATAACAGCTGTGATAACCCGAACCCGGCATGCATCTAATAGCATTTGACTGCATTTGATTAAGTGTTTAATTAATTAATCATCCATTTTTGCACTATTTTGATATTTCTTTTAATAGCATTCAAATAATTTTTATATTGTTTAATTTAAAATATTATCACCTATTTTTATTATTTATAGAAATTGGATTTACTTTCTTGTATTTAATTAAGTGTCATCTTAAATGTTAGTGTTTAATTGCATTTGATTACGTGTTTATATTAACTTGTTTATTTGTATCTTAGCATTAACTTCATAATTCTTTAAAATATTCTAGAAATATTTAAATTAATTATTTTTAAATGAATATTGATTATTTTGATTGTTTTGATTATTTTAATAATCGGTTTTAATTGTCATGCATTAAAATTACTCGGTTTTCAATTAAATGAGAAAAGTAACTCCGAGCCGGAGTGAATTTTAAACTATTCTACTATTCTACTTTTCAAAAAAATTATAGTTTTATATTATTGTTCATTATTTGATTAGCGATCGTTTATTGACCGTTCGATCGTAGCATTTTGAAAATGAGAGTTAGAGAAATATTCCTCGGACTTAGTGAAAAATGTTTTTAGCTTAATTTAGCTAGTTTTAGTTGGTTTTCATTAAAATTGCATTGCTTTAACTTGAACTAGATTAAATGGCATCAAAATAAGCTTATTTGACCAATTTTAACTTAAGCTTGACTTTGCAAAATAACCAAAATGGCCTTGAGCCTTTGTCATCTTTTTAAATAAATAAAACAAGGCAAAATTGACTTCAAAACAAATTGGAAAATTCCCCCAATGTCCCTCCCCCCATGGCCGAAACTCTCCAAGAGAAAAAAAAGAATTTTGCTTGCATTTTCTTCTACAATCATGCGTGGAATTGCTCGGGGGTCATAGCTCGGGTCCTTGCGGGTCTTGGTCTTCAATCTCTGTGATGGTTTTCACGCTTTTGTGCATATTTTGTGAAATTTGATTATTGTTTCAAATTTTTAGATTTGATATATAATGTGTTATAATGCCTATAATTGCTTCATATAGCTTCCTTTGAGTTCATAGAGCATTGTTTGATGGTTATTTAGGGATTTTTATGGCTAAAAATGCGAATTGAAATTGGGGAAGAATAATGAATAGTGTTTTTAAATAGTAAAACCCTAGATTTTTGGATTTTGTATCCGAATTGTGATTTCTTGATTTGGATAGGTGCCATTAATGATAGAAAGATAAAATGTGCAATAAAAACGGACCGGCCTTTGTTAAAATTAGAAATTAGACAAAGAAACGTAAAGGGGCCGTTTGACCAAGTGTTGACCGTGCTCGAATTGAGTTGGAGGTTTTGCTATTGAGGGCATAGAAGCACTTTTGGCGCTATTGTGGCGTTGATTGAATGACCGGTTAGCATAGTTGTAGTTCAAACGCAGTAGGTGGACTTTCGGGCTTCGGTTGGGAAAGTGAGGTTTCGTGACATAGAAACGTGCCTTGTAGTGCCTAGGTGAATGTAGTGAAATCGGTTTCCTAATCCCGTAGCTCGTTTGCTCGTAATTGCCTTTGGAAGTTAGGGATTGAATAGTGATATTTATCGTTTTCGTGTTTGAACTGCTATTACTTGTTTGATCGATGTTATTGTTGATATTAATGATAATCATGCTTGAAAAGTTAATTGATTGCTATTATTGATTGTAAATGTTTGTTATCTCGTTTATCGCCACTAATCTGCACTTTCGTGCTATTGCTCATTTATTGCTTGTATCTCGTATTGCATTGCATAAGTGTCAGGCGCGTGAGTGATGGGCCTCTCTGGGTAGTCTCGGGCTGCCAAGGTTGGTTGCTCTAGCTCCGTGTCCTATTCCCATTCTCGCTAGGGGTGCCGCCCTAGGAGATTTGGGTCGTAGATGTGTCGGGGTACTTCCAGAGTACACCCAGTGGATGTTATAAGGTGGTTGCGCGCTTATTGTCATCGTTGTCGACATCAAGCTTGAGATTGATGTAATGCTTGTGGAATCGAATCACATGGTACATTGCTCGTACGAGTGAACCATAGCTTTCAGAGTGTGGTATAGCTTTGAATGGTTGTGTTAATGCATTTATTAATTGTTTATTGTATTGATTGATTATATTGATTGCTTACTTGTCAGTTATATTGCTTAACTGCCTTATTTGCATTGCACGACTTTCTCTCTCTCCACCTCGATATTTGTCTCGCCCTCACTGAGTATACGTGTTGTGTATACTCACTCCTCACCACCACATTTCAGGGAATATCATGTTAGCTGGAAAGTTCGTGGATATGTGATAGATCGTGCTTGAAGAGTTGCCTTGCGTGCTATGTGGCTTGAGTTGTCAAAGATGCAAAGATGTATGTTCATGTGTTGTATGTATTTATTGTTAAAAAGAATGTAATTTAAATTTAACTAGGTAATTGAGGTAGAATGATAAGCTAGTTTATGTATTCAGTTAGTATAGTTTAACTTCAATGCATGTTTGTAATGTCCAAAGGAAAAGAGTTAGAATGGTATGATAGTCTATTTTATGCAATAGGTTAGTATGGTTTAATTGTCAAGCTTGAAAGTACTTGTCAAAGACGAGAAGAGATAGGTTATCTTTTAAACTAGAAATGTATATATACTTGTTGTGTTTATTAGTTGAGAAACAAGGCTCGGATGGCCTTGAGGTGTTTGTATGGTTGGACACGGTGCTGGTCCACTTATATACTATTGCAGGTTTTGCATTTTGCCTAGAAACAGGGGAGACTCCGTCCGTCTTTCCCTAAAATTTTGCCCGGGATTGGAATTGGGTTGCGATTTGATTGATTAATAGAACTCCCGGTCTCGAGAGGGATCGGGGTGTTACAACAACTGTGTGGCCTACATGACCGCCCTCTTTCTTTTTCCTTGGAATTTTCTCTCTATCATTTATTCCTCTCTGGTCCTACCGTCCCTTGAGACATCTCATCAAATGGCC
Source organism: Ehretia macrophylla (assembly GCA_037974665.1). Taxonomy (NCBI): domain Eukaryota; kingdom Viridiplantae; phylum Streptophyta; class Magnoliopsida; order Boraginales; family Ehretiaceae; genus Ehretia; species Ehretia macrophylla. The sequence goes on from CM075769.1 coordinate 27,039,725, forward strand.
TGCGTGAATCATAGCGTCGATCTCGTCTTTGAGATTGTTACATTCGTTGTTGTCATGTCCATGGTCATTGTGGAATCGACATAACTTCTTCCTGTTCCTCTTATCAAGATTCCTATTATCCTCGGGGGCTTCTTTAGGTTATACTCAGATTTGATCTCCTTAAGGATTTCTCCCTTAGGTATCATTAATGGTACATACTCAATGTATCGACCTTAGGGTCCCCAACTTCCTTCTTGCCTGCCCTTGCCATCTTTTCAGGCTTTACTCAGTTCCTTTTGCTTTCTTTTCCTAGAATCGTCTTTCTTCCCGAACCCTTTCTTTTGCTCTTCCTCCCTCTAGGCTTTAGTGATCTCCTCGGTGTGGATATATCCCTCGGCCCACCCCATTAATTCTCCAATTATTTGAGGTTTGGAAATTGCTAGGGAAACTTGAAAAGCTCGGGACTTCAACCCTTTGTTATATGTCACTAGTACAACAGACTACTTAAGATCAGGTATATCCAGGGCCTCTTGATTAAACGTTGTTGTGTAGGCCTGGAGGGATTGATCATTTTGCTGTTTTACTAAGAACATGGTCGTTATGTGCTTTGTTGATTTTTTACTGCTAACAAATAACCTGTCCAGGAATGCTTTGGCCAATTGACAGAAACTCTCCACCGATCCTGCTTCCAGGCCAGTATATCACTTTCTGGCTACCCTTACCAGATAGGTCGGGAAGGCCTTTCACTTTACTACATATGAGAGGCTGTATAAAATCATGTTGTGGTTGAAGGTCATCAAATTGTCCTCAGGGTCCCCTCATTCCACTATACAAAAGGATATTGGGGAGTTTGTACCCTACCGACAAAGGCTTTATTCGAATTTCTTGTGTAAAAGGGCTCACATCTAGCCCCGCTATAGCTTAGGACATACTCTTTACAGTCTTGGTTAGTTCATGTCCTCCTCTTGTTGTGACAAGCCTCTTTCCCTGAATTATATCAAGGCGTTTAACTGGTCCCGAAGACTTTCTATTATCCTCTTTGATAGGCTGGAATCTCACTTTCTTAATTCTTTCTACTGGCTGAGTAAGTTGGGCAATATGTGATGGGGTAGGATTTAGAGGTGTTGGGATGGCTTGGTTCAAATGCATTATGTTTTGTTAAGTGTTTAGTTTTGTTTGGTTGGGTAGTGCAGGCTGGTTTGCCACAAGCTAAGCTACTGTATCTTGAATCTCGAGGATCATACGGTATAACATATTGATATCAACAAGGGGTATGATAAGTGATGCTGGGGAAACAGTCACTTGCACAACTTGGGGAATTTGTGTTGGTATTGGCTGAGGGATTGGGTAGAAATTGTATAGAGCTTTGTATAGGCCTCAGCTAGTGGTGTTGTGTAAAGGATATTGTTTGAGGCAATGTTCCTAGCTGGAATAGTCCTCGAATGATAGAATCTACCATCGTAGATGGTGGCGAATCTCCTCTGGCTTAGCTGTGACTCCTAGTGTTAACCTTGTGGATCTTAGTGGGATATGACTTCATTTCCCACAAACGGCACCAACCTGATAAGGTAAAAACTTGTTGGACTAAATTTTTTAGTAAGATCTTTTCATCTCAAATTGGATTAATTGTAAAACAGAGATAGAATCAAACGTAAAATGTATCCCAGGGGATAGCTCTGATGCTTAAGTCAGTATTAATCGGGTAAAGAGTCTTATAAGTAAATATAAAGTCGTTTAACTTGAGAGCAATTACATTATTCTGTCACATGCAGTGGCTATTTATAGACAATTCAGAGGTAGGGCCCGCATGACACGTTACGCTAAAAGAAAGGATGTATTTGTAGGTCGGGGGACCCTTTTGCGTTAGGAATTCTGTCTAAATGATGGAACGGTTGTATGCCTACTTATGCTTGCTGTTTTACTCTTTTACCCTTGTGCTATTTTAAATGGTACTAATAAGTGCAATAACATAGGGTTACATTTGAAGGTGCATGTTTCCTAGATATATTATGGTATTTAAAAAAAATTAAATGCAGCGGAAACATAGCAGTATGCTTATCTAGGATCAAACCACATAATCTTAAGAAGAATTTTGCAAAAACAAAACTAGCATGTGAATTCTAATAGTGTAAAGATCAAAACTCAACAACTAGAAGAATTTGTTACTTGGATTCATTAGCTTAAGAACTTAACGAAAGATACCAAATTCTACCTTGATCTTGATGGATGAACATCTACAAGCTTGGGAGACGAAGAACACATCTTGATCTTCTCTGTTATGACCTTTTACCTTCTTGAAGATGTTATGAAGATTTGTGAGAATATTTTTCTAATATTTCTACTAGCCACTAAACGTGTATAAGAAAGAGGAAGAGATAAATCCTTTTTTTCTTTCTTCCCTGCGTGTGGATGTGTCTAGGATGGGTAGAGAATAGCTCCTTTTACAGATGATAAAAAATGCTAGAAAGATGAAACCCATTTGGATTAGAAAAAAGTGTCACAAGCCCATAAGGAATGTATTTGGACACTTTTATGAATCTTGGACTACAAATAATCCATCATAATCCAACTAACACATCTTCTAAAAACTCTACACCAATCATGCGACTCTTTCTTATTCTACACGTGTGGATTGCTTTATATGTGTATTATATTGCTAAATTAATTATTCTTAGTTTCCAAATAATGCTCAACAATTCTAAATAGAAAATTCCTACACAAAATAAAAAAGTCTTTTTTCCTAAACAAGAAACTTAGTTGTATTTGGATACTAAATTTAACAAGTCTCTAAATGCATAAGCAATAGCTAGAAAATATTTACAACATCTTTAAGGAAGTAGGCTAGAAGAGGGACCAAAAGAGATAAACAACTTGGCTACTAAAAAGACCAAAATGCCCCTACTAACCCCATAGCACATTAAGGCTTTTCAAACTTGACTTGTTCCATTAAAAAGTCATGGCTGTTCTCCAAGTTGAATACTGTTGTTTCACAGAAGCTCATCATACTATGTACGACCTTTGTCTTCGACCTACTAAGTAGAATGACTAAAATACCTAACCACGTAACACTCACAATCAAGAAAGACCAAAATTATACTATCGCTTTCTTGATTGCATTTTCTTCTTGGTACATCTAAATCTTTTAAGTAACCATCCTCCGAATATGAAACATTTGATCTAGGGAGCGACCCTCAAGCTAAATATCCGACATACTCCTAGAGTACATCATTGAGCTTAGATTAGGATGATCTATTGGATAATCACAAAGGAGCGATTAACCCATCTCACGATAGCATGGATTCTATATTGAGTACGCACGTCCCAACTAGTCATACCTAAATGCCCAACACATAGAGCTATTGACCCACAACAGAGGTCTCACCCATAGTTCATCAAAGCACATGAATCTAATTTCGTCAGTTCATTCACATAAGCTCAAGATTAAGAGTACTGATCACTTAGTAGCATGAGGTATATTTTGATCTTTATCTTTGATAGTACCTATTGAGAGATTATACATCTTGTGTCCGTTCAATGCGTGACACACACACACACTAGTGAGACTTAATCTGGAAACCTACCAATGACCAAGGCAGGTCACCCTTCACAGGAGACTATCTTACTATAACCTAGACCTTGATGAAGTGACTAACTCTGTACCAATCAATTATGAATTGAATCTAGAACCAAGTGTCTATGACTTAGACATTTTGTGCTCGGACACTGTATGCCTAAACCATACACTTGTGGTTCAAAGACTTCTATACGAACAATTACACATAAATGAGACAGAAAATAGAAATGAATGCTTTCATTAATAATTATCACAAACATGTATCCAATGTAATTGAAATATCATGTGTCAATGAGCTTTTAACCATAGTAATCCCAACAAAAACCAGTATATTTTTCTAGTTAAACTAAAGTGTATAAAACAATAACAACTAACGAGTACTTTAAGGGGGCTTCACATTTGGGTATAAATGGACAAGGTGCCTCATTAGAGTTCAAGTGCTATTTATTGGATCAAATGTATCTCATGTCAAACATATATTGCAAACAACCCAGTGTTCATTGTATGAAATGATTTTACATAGTAGATCTCCATCTCCAATATGGTGATATTGAAGGAAGGCATTAAGGTATAAATTTGGTGTGGTTGGATTTGAATGGTTGACTTGAGTTGACTTTTTTTTAGCATGCAAAGACAGAAACGGAGTTGCAAGGGGGTTGCCCTGCGTTAGTACTCCGAAACATAAGTTAGTTGGGTGCTAGAAGAAGGAAAGTGTAGATAATTTCAAAAGAATGAATTAATTACCTCCCTTGAAGAGTGCATTGGCGTATTTTATACCTTTTGGATGAGAAAGAATCCGACACATTTTGACACCTCCAGATTTTTTCAGGTTAATTGTCACTTGATTAGGATTTGGGATGTCATCGGGAGGTCAGTTTATTTATAGAAGACCTATCCTTATGCGACAGATGCTGCTTCAAGGGTATATGAGTCTTTTTAGTTGAAGGCGGCAATTTCATCCTCTTCAACTGCACCTAGATTTCCTGAGTAGGTGGAGGCTAGTTGGGAAATCGTTTCCTTGCAATTTTTTCCCGACCTCATCTTGTAACGTCATTCCGATAGGTCATTCATTGGCAGCTCCACGTGTCATCTTTCGATTAATGCGTTAGTTATGAAACTTTTTTGAAATGCTGCACTAAAGGGTTGATCTAGGTCCTTCTATAGTACCCCCTGTAGAAGCCGTAGTACCCCCTGTTGGAGCTATAGAGGCTTATAATGTCGTTGTTGTTGTGTCGTCAAACCCGAATTCTCCTAGGAGGTTAGAAAGGCCAACCGCGGCAATGTGTAGGGCGATAAAGCCACGCTTTTCTGCTTTGCGGCGAGATTGTAAGGTTGGTGATGACTTACCCTTTAACCTTAGGAACAGTGGGTCATCCCACCTAGCTTCTCCATATGAGTACCTGATAAAGAAAAGAGAGCTTGCTGACCTAGCAAAGGGGATGTGACTTTTTATACTGACATCTTCCAGTTCTTTTCTTTAGCTATTCCTCCCTTTATTAGAGCCATCTTGAACATCGTCAACCTTAGTCTAGGTCAGTTGAACCCGAATAGTTGACAAATGATGATTGGTTTCTACATGCACCTTAAAAAGTTAGATTTTGAACCAACCTCAAACCTTTTCTTTCATTTTTACACCATAAAAATCTCTGATGGGTTAGGGTGGTACTACTTTACTCCTCATGTAGGGAAGAACATTTTTAAGAAGTGGCCCTCATCCAATAAGGGGTGGCACATCAAATATGATTATATCAAGTCTAATAGAGATTGAGGGATAAAGCTAGGTGGCGTGTCCTTTCACAACCTTATCCCACTGGTGGAGTCCTGACCCCTGAGGAGGAGTTGGTGGCGAACTTCTTTAGGGACCGCCCTCGCGTTGATAGTAGCGAATATTTAGATTTGGAGGATATGCTCAGCTCGGGACTGTATGGAGAAGCCCCTCAAGTACCTCGAGCTGAGGCACATAATGTCGTACCTCCTAGATCTACCCTTAGGGATGAAGTTGAGATGTCTGATGCCCCTCATCCCCTTGCTACTGGTAAGGTTGAGTTTTGTGGGCTTCCATTCTTCCTTTATATCTTTTTAGAGCTAACTGTCCTTTTCCTTTTTTTATCTGTTTTCAGGTATGGATATCTCAAATGAACTCTAGGCCACTTTGGCACAGTAAGCTTGCTGGAAGGGTAAAAGGAAGGTGGATGAAGGTGTCGAGCCTTCTAAAAAGCAGCACTTCGAAGCTGTCGAGGAAGTTGAAGTAGAGATTCATAAGGTCGACGGTGGACTACCTACCAACGATCAGTTTGAGCCAAATTTTTTTGTTAATGAGACCAAGGGGCCAACCCCTTTGGAGGTACCAGAAGAAGAAACTACTAACCCTGGCACGCAGTAAAATGCTCAGCTTGAACCTGGCATCACAACTTTTCCTGGAATTAGGTTTGAGATCAGTCTCGAGCCCGGTTTTAAGAGGGATCCTCATTTTAAAAAGATTTTAAGTGCTTCTTCTAAGCTGGTCAATTCTCTTACCGTGAGGAAGACCATTGAATATTATTTCAAACAAGTTAGCCTCTCCCCTCCGTTGAATTTTCTTGGCTTTATTGAGTTGTGCTAATATTATGTTTTCCCTTTGTAGTAAACCCAGGCTCTTTGCGATGGCATCAAGTACTGTATTAAAGCTTCTGACCTCGTAAATGATCTGACAGGGAGATATTATGAGAAAAAGGCATACCATCGAGGTTATGCTAAGTATAAAGCCGAAAAAGAGCAGGAAATCCTAAACGTGAAGGCGTTGCATGAGGCAGAGATTAAAGTTTTAAAGGCTTAACATGAGGCCAACCTTGATGTCATCAATAATGGATTGAAGAAAGCCCAGGAGGGACATGCTTCTACTCAACAATTTGTCGACGTACTGAGCATTGTACTTAACACTTCTCTTGCAAATAATGAAACTCAAGCTTGGGAGGCTGTTGAGAACTATAAACGTAGCGATGCATATCGCTAAGTTTTTACCTAAGTTATTTCAAAGCCCAAGGTTACGGCGTTGCTGAGGGTAAATAGATTGCTTTTGAGCGAGCTAAGAGATTGGCCAGAGCTCACGGCGTTAAGATTGATTTTTTTGTGTTGCTTAAGGAGTCTACATTCGATCTAGAGGCTGATGATGAGGGCAATGATATAGACGTCGGTGGTCCATCTGGTGTTTAGTTAAAGCAGTTTGTTTGTCCATCTTTTGAGGTCTTTTTGACATGTGATGTAATCTCTAACCCCTTATTTTCTGGGAAGTTTGTCGAATTTTTATATCCTCATCTCTTTCTTTTTTATTTTTAGAAATCTATGACTACAATTTCTTTAGCCTTTTCCAGGTCTCCTTTTTCTTTGAACGTATGTTTTTCTTTCATGCATAATTTTTGTGTCAATTTTGCTTGACTTTTATGTGATCACTTGGGCGCAACTACTAGTTGCTCTATAGGTTGTTCCACAACCTTACCGCTTATTGGTTTGCTTAAAGCTGAAAAACTCTTTAGCGATTTGGGAGGTTGAACCTCTAAGGCTTATGACCTTGGGTTTGTCTTAGTGACTTTCGACCTATTATACTTTTTAGAGGTACGTTTGCAACGACGAAATTCTATTAAGAATAAGGATAGGGGAAAGTGTTGTATTTCATTGATACTTTGATCATTTTTCATACAAAATATTTCTTAAGATGCTCGACATGTCAAGCATTCTTAAGCTCTTTCCCTTCTAACTCAGCTAATTTGTAAGTTCCCGGCATCAACTCTTCTATGATCCTATAAGGGCCTTCCCAACGTGGCCCAAGTTTTTCCTAGGTAGGATCAGGTTGAAAACATGTCTTTCTCATGACTAGGTCTCCTTTTTGCAAACGTCGGGGGCAAACGAGCTTGGTATAGCTTCGTTCCATGGCTCGTTTACTTTTCAGCATTCTGATATAAGTTTTCAACTAAAATTCTTCTGCTAGGTCGAGGTCAGCCCTCAAGACCTGATTATTCATCTCTTCATCGAAGCTCAAGGTTCTAGGGGTTGGCGAGCCCACCTCCATCGGTAGAACTGCCTTTGTCCCGAACGTTAGGAAAAATAGAGTTTTCCCCGTCACTGAGCTTAGGGTCATCCTCATTGACCATAACACTTCAGGGAACATCTCGGCCCATAGGCCTTTGGCATCCTCCACTTTTGTCCTTAATGCCTGCAAAAGAGTTCGGTTAGTGACTTCAACTTGACCATTGGTCTGTGGATGAGCTACGGATGCAAATCTTAATGATATGCCTAGCTCCTCACAGTGCTTTTTAAAGTAAGCATAATCGAACTGAGTATCGTGGTCGGTGATCACAATTCGTGGGATCCTGAACCTATAGACAACAGATTTCTATAAAAACTTCTATATTGCTCTGTCAGTTATCGCGGAGGTCTGTTCTACCTCTACCCACTTGGTAAAGTAGTCAAAGGTTATGAAAATATATTTTTTTCTGTCCGACGTTGGCAGGGAGCTTTCCTATGATGTCCAATCCTCATTGAGCAAAGAACCAGGGACTGGTGATGTAGGTCAGTTTTGTTGCAAGCAGTCTTGGAATTTTTGAGAATCTTTGGCATGTGTCACATTTCCACACAAAGTCTCGTGCATCCTCATGAATGGTAGGCCAGTGGTATCCTTACCTCAATACTAACCGAGCAAGAGTTCAATATCCCAAGTGATTCCCGCATATCCCTTCATGGACTTCTCAGAGTACATACCTTTATTCCTCCCTGTCTACACACTTGAGTAGTGGCCAGGTGAAGGATCTTTTGTATAGCTGGTCTCCGATAATTGTAAATCGGTGAGCTTGACGTTCAATTGTCTTGGTTTCATTCCTTCCTTCGGGGACAACTTCGTTTTTGAGATACTGGACTAAAGGTTGGGTCCAGAACTCATCTTGGCTGATTACGGCTATTTGTTTGCCTTTAATCGAGAAGCTGGGCCTATCAACCTCACCGAGCTAGACTATCACGCCCTCAGTAGTATTTAGCGCTAGCCTAAATAGTGCATCCGCTATTTCGTTCTCTCCTCATGGGACTTGGGATATACTGAAGCAGTCGAATCCTAAGATGATATCCTTAACATGGGATAGATATGCTGCCATAACGGGCTCTTTTGCTTTGTAATCTCTGCGAACTTGATGCGCTACCAACTGCGAATCTATCTGCACTTCTACAGCTAGTGCGCCTAATGATTTTGTTGTTTTCAATCCCGCCACCAAGGCCTCATACTCTACTTCATTATTCGAGGCAGGGAAACCAAACTTGAGTGAGTATAACATATCTTCCCCTTCTGGGCTTATTAGCACTACTCCAGCTCCGCTTCCTTGTCTACTGGAGGACCTGTCAACCTGTATCTACCAAGTCAGGTCCGCTTCTTCTTGAATTTCTCCAATGCATTTGATTACGAAGTCGACGAGTGCTTGGGCTTTTGTGGCCAGCTGAAGTAAGTACTCAATATCAAATTGACTTAGCTTTACTGTCTATTTTAGCAGCCTTCACGATATCTCTGGTCGATGTAATACTTTCCTTAGAGGTAAGTTTGTCATGACCTTGATTGGATGTGCGTCGAAGTAGTGCTTCAACTTCCTTGAGGCCATCACTAAGGCTAGGGTGACTTTCTCAATCTGCGGGTATTTTATTTTTACCCCTTGGAGAGCTTTGTTGATGTAATATACTAGCCTTTGGGTCCTTCCATCTTCTCGGACTAGGGTTGCAGCTACTGCTGTAGCTGTTACGAACAAGTATGCATAGAGTGGCTTGCCTTGCTCAAGTCGGGACAGTGTGGGTGGAGAACTCAGGTACTCCTTTAATCCTTCAAAAGCTCTTTGGTACTTCTCAGTCCAGTGAAAATCTTTTGGACTCCTCAATATTTTATAAAGAGGTACGCATTTATCGGCTGATTTGGCTATAAATCTACTGCGACCGGCTACCTTACCCGCTAGAGATTGTACCTCCTTCACATTCCGTGGGGGATTCATCTCGAAGATGGCCTGAATTTTGTTTGGGCTTACGTCAATGCCCCTATGGGTGGTCATGTACCCCAGGAATTTTTTGGCCTTTACTGTAAACGCAAATTTCTTTGGGTTTAGTTTAATTCCAAACCTCTTCATGATCTCGAATGCTTCTGCCAGATCAGCCTGGTGAGCTTCTACACTCCGACTCTTAACCACCATGTCATCCACGTAGACTTCTATATTTTGTCTGATCTGATGCTAGAAGACCTGGTTCATCATCCTTTGGTAAGTGGCTCCTGCATTCTTCAGTCCGAAGAGCATTACTGTATAGCAGTAGATGCCTTTATCAGCAATGAATGTAGTTATTTCCTCATCTTCAGGGCCATTTTGATCTGGTTATACCCTTTAAAAGCGTCCATGAAAGACAACATCTCACTTCCCGATATTGAATCCACCAACTAATCTATCCGGGGTAGTGGATAACAATCTTTTAGGCATGCCCTGTTAAGATCAGTGTAGTCCATACATATTCACCATTGTCCCGAGGCTTTCTCTACGAGAACCACATTTGCCAACCAGGTCGGGTATTGCACTTCCCAAATATGACCAACTTTTAGGAGTTTTTTCACCTCTTCCCTGATAGTCCGATTCTTATCTGGATGGAAGTTCCTTTGTTTTTGCTTTATTGGCCTATGATTCGGGTCCACATTCAAGTGGTGTGTTATGATATTTGGGTCTATTCTTGTTACGTTAGAAGAAGACCATGCAAATACATTTTTATTTTTAGAAAGGAAATTGGTTATACCTTCTTTCATCGGTAGGACCAGCTCGCTACCGACCCGAACTATTTTTCCTGGATCGATCTCGATCTTATCCAGCTCTTCCACTAGGACATCCTTTTTCTCCCTTTCCTTCTTTTCTTTCTTGCTCTTCTCTCTTACCCCGTCCCATGGACTTAGGGTTCGGATCTTTAATGTTGCAGCATAGCACTCATTCGCAGCTCTCTGATCTCCTCAGACCACTGCTATACCTCCAAGGGTTAGAAACTTCATCACCTGGAGATAAGTTGAGACAATCGCCTTGAGGTGATGAAGGGCCAAGCGCCCCAGTATCCCATTGTATGCCGAGTGGCAATCCATTACCACAAATTCTGCTATAAATTGGACATGCCTGCCTTCTGGTTTGATAGTGAGGGGGAACTTGGTGGTGCCCTCCGGTCTGAACCCGTGGCCAGTGAATCCCATAAGTTCATCGTGGAAAGTAACAAGTTATTCTCTAGTCAGACCTATCCTCAAGCATGCATCGTAGAATAGTACATCCGTAGAGCTGCCTGTATCGACCATCATTCGTCAAACTTTGTATTTTGCAATCTGTATTGTGATCACCAGGGGGTCGTCATGTGGGGTTTTCACCCCTTCCAAGTCGTAGGCCGAGATGACCAGCTCCTCATAGACCTTCGACTTTTTGGGCAGCGGCTCTTCTCTTCCCGACCTTACGTAGGCTTTACTTGTCGACCTACTTTCTCCTCCTGCTACCAACCCTCCTGTGATCATATTGATGTCTGCCAGTCTCCCATCGGTCCTTCAGGGACTTCTCTCTCTTTCTCGGTTGGCCTTTTGCTCGAGAACCCGCCCATTTCTTGCCACATACTTGTCCAGTTTGCTTCTTTAGATCAAGGCTTCGATTTCATTCTTTAAGTTTTTGCATTCATTGGTTTCGCGACCATAATCATGGTGAAACCAGCATAATTTTTTCTTTTCCTCTCTTCTCTGGGTTAGATCTCATCCGTGTCGTCCATTTAATATTGAGGTCAGGTCAGGATTTGATTTCCATTAACACTTTTGACCTAGGCATGGTCAGAGGTGTGTATTTATTAAATATGTTCCTAGGAGCTAAGAGCTCGAAGCTGTGCCTGACCTAGATCCTCCTTTGATAGATCCTTCATCTTTCCCTTTGCCATGAGGTGGCACTGTGTGGACAAAGCTTTTCTCCTTTTACTTTAGATCTACCCCGCATCCTTCTCTGATATGATGTACTTCTTGACCTTCTTCATCAGGTGTTCCAGGTCTCTAGGTACCTTTCTGGCGAGTGAAGAACGAAAGTGCCTGGGCCTAGTCAGACCCTGCTTATATGCTGCTATGGCCATGGCTTCCTCTAAGCCTGATATGTCTAGAGTAGCCCTGTTGAACCTTTCTGTGTATTCGCAAAGGGTCTCATCATTTCCTTGTTCTAACTAGAAGAGAGAGGTGGTTGGCTTTGATGCCTTGGTGCTGCTGGTGAATCTGTTCAGAAAAATTTCAACCAGGTTAGCATAACTTCTTACAGAATCTTTAGGCAAACCACAAAACCATTTTCTTGCGGTGTCATCAAGTGTTCGGGGGAATGCTTTGCATTTAACTTCCTCGGGTACTTCTTTGAAAAGCATAAGGTGGTCAAAGCGCTAGACATGATCCTTCGGATCTCCTATCCCTTGTATATAGGTAGGTTGGGTAGCTTGTACGCTGCCGCTGATACGTCCCGTATCTTTCTGACAAACGGGTAAAAGCCTTGGCCGTTAACCGATCTCCTTAAGTCTTCTGGGATGCTTTCCAGATCTGGGTCAAACCCTTCGCTTTCTTGACTTCGTGGCTTCCTTATTTCTCTGCTGGACGAGCTAGTAGAATCTTCCCTCAGCTGTCTCGGTTCCTCATGTCTAAGCGGGGACCAACGATCATTTCCTGAACGAGCCCTCTGTGGAGCTGGGAGTTGTTCTCTAGCTAGCCTTTGTTCTTGGATGAAACTGTCCATAGTTTGTTTCATGCTGTGGAGCAGCTGGGTGAGAGCTTGTAGCTCAACACGAGACGTTGGTTCTTGAGTTGGTTGCTCAGTTTGAGCTGTTCCAGACGTCTCTGTTGGGCTTATCTCTGGCTGCACGGTAGCGCCAGCTGGAACGGTTGTCACTTCCAGTATTGGGGTCATTCCAGAGAATTGTTGCTCGTGGTTGTTTTGTGGTGACAAGTCGCCAGAGCTAGCATGGCTTCTAGTGTGAACCATCATTTTTACTTAGTGGGAATCTTCAATCGTTTCCCATAGACGGCGCTAAATTGTTAAGGTATAAATTTGGTGTGGCTGGATTTGGAAGGTTGACTTGAGTTGACTTCCTTTTAGCCTGCAAAGACAGAAACGAAGCTGCAAGGGGGTTGCCCTGCGTTAGCACTCTGAAACTTAAGTTAGTTGGGTGCTAAAAGAAGGAAAATGTATGTAATTTCAAAATAATGAATTAGTTACCTCCCCTAAGGAGTGCATGGGCATGTTTTATACATTTTGGATGAGAAAGAATCTGACACGTTCTGACACCTCCAGATTTTGTCGGGTGAGCTGTCACTAGATTAGGATTTGGGATGTCATTAGGAGGTTGGATTTGGAATGTCATCGGGAGCTCGGATTTGGGATGTCATTGGGAGGTCGGACTTGGGATGTCATCGGGAGGTCGGACTTGAAATGTTATTGGGAGGTCGGTTTCTTTATAGAAGACCTGTCCTTATGCGACGAATGCTGTTTCAAGGGTATAGGAGTCTTTTTAGTTGAAGGCAACAATTTCATCCTCATCAGGAGGGAACATGCACCTAAATCCAAGGCCAAATTTAGATTTAGAACGCAACGGATAGCATGCTCATAAATTTTAAGGATATATGTATTAACAGTCACTAACAAACATAATAAGGCACATGATATCAAAAACTAATTTTAATGAATGACTTTTTTTGCTGGTGGACTGACTATTCTAATGCAATTTGTTAATTGTACTATACGCATCAAATACATCCACATGGACTATATTATTGCATTTCTATGCACAAATTCTTTGGATACTTCTACAAAGCTCAAAAAGACAATGTTTTTGGAATGAAACGAGCAAAATTTCATTTGAACGGCTAACTAAATGCCCTCGACATTCTTAGTTTCCAAAATTAAAGCATGTCCATTTGATTTCTACCAATCATCATACATTGTATATTAATTGAAAACTAGCTAAAACCATAGCACATGTAACACTCAAGAGAGCCCTCAATTTGCCAATTGACTTTCCCATATTAAGTTTCGACAAAAGAGAACGTATTTATAAATAAATATATATTCCTTGAAAAAAGAAAATTTAACAAGAATGATTAACCCCTTAGGGTTTGTCTTGTGAAGTATTATGAGATTAATTGAGATCATCAGGGCAAACAACACTTAAATCATTTATGTTATAAGGCTTTAGGCATCGATCATTTCAGTAAATTTAAATACATAATTCATGTGTTATTTTTTAATATTATACGAGTGAAAGAAATTAATAGTGAATTGAATTATTTGTTAAATTTTTAGTCCTATTCATCAATTCTTGTTATTAAGTCATAGTAAAAATTATTTTGACCAAATATACATTATAATTAAGTATGAGAACTTCAAAGTTTTGTTTCTAAGTTAAAAAGTCATCACAATAGAAAACGACAAACATATATTCTTTTTATAGTTAGTAACAATTGTGGAACAAAAATATATGAAATCACAATTGTCATTGTACAATGTTACTGCACATTATGATTAAGCTAAACACATTTTAACTATGATGATGCAAACAATCATCGTACAACTTTATCTATCATCTAATGATGACTTTAGCTAAATTATTCTGCTTCCCTTGAAAGAAGCACAAGCGAAACAATGCACATGTTTTTTCTTTCTTTCACCCTATCTTAATTGAAGATTCACACGTCTACAACAAGTAGAAACATAAGACATCGTTTTTTGGTTGTTAGAAACATAAGACTTTATTGTGTAATTTTTAGTTGTTATCGAAAAACTTCCATTCAAATTTCTTGAGGAACTCTACTTAGTTAACTTCTGAATTAAAAAAATGAAAAGTCAATTATGTTATAGACAAATTAGATATCAAAACCGTAAATTCAACTCAAAAACTCTAAATGCTATCACGAGTTACATATCCTCCATCTTTCATATTTCCATTACTGGATCCCAAAGTTTGCAAAAATACCATCAGACCCCAAACAAATCCAACCAACCCAAAAACAATCCCAAGAAAATGGCTAATTTTGAAGCTGAAAACACTAATTATTAGAGGTTTAGGGCTTTTGCTGCAATATCTATAACACCCACTTGGGGTTTCCTCTAAAAAGTTTCTCTTTTTCCTCATATGCTTACTACATGTGTATATAAATTCATAAATTAATTACTCATATATACATATACGTATACAAATATATTGGTGCTTTTGAGCTATTTGAACTTCAAAATTAATGGGTCGCTCAAGGGGAAATTTCCATGCTGAGGAAGATCCTAGCCAAAGGTTCAATCTTTATTACCCTTTCTTAATTAAATTTTCTATTTTTTCCCCTGAAATGTTTGTGAATAATAATAGGCTGGAGCTTTGTGCACCGGGCATACTATTTGTAGATACAATTAAAGCATTATTACATATGGGGTTGTGTATAAGGTTTGGTAAGAATGTGTTGTGATTCTACTAGTATTAGACATTGTCTAAAGTAGTGATTTTTACTAGTTATCGTTACAATGAAGATAAAGTCAAGATTTATAATGGTAATGGGATGTATATGTGATGAGAAAATGGTACATTTTTGTTGTTAATTTTTCCTACATTTTGGTTTCTGATTCTATCGTTTAATTTATTCTTTTACATGCTCGGTTACTAGCTAAAGTCTATGTCGCATTGTTATGTAAAATTATATTTTCTTATGAGGTAATGTACATTTTCTTAGTGAATTTCCTTGAGTATCGTCAATTTAGGATGCCGTTGAATTCATTCAGAAAGATTTAGCTTTTAAACAACTTGTGTTGTTTTTGCGTTCGTTAACTTCATCTGTTGCAATTTGTCAGTGTTTCCTTCTTTCTTTAACTAATGTTGTTAGGTCAGGATTTATCATATTGGAGCAAATTTTAAACTTTCGGTATGTTGTTAATTGTTATTATTGCGTAATTTGTCAGCGACCCTTTTTATGTTAATGTAGGTCGAGGAGAAAAAAGAATGCCCCAAGTGGAGAAAATATAGATTCCACAACTACAGGTATCTGGCCATCTATGAAATCTTCGTGTTTAAGTATCTTTCATGTTTAATCTGTAGATACCTTTAGATTTTGGTGACTCAGAGCTGAGTGAAGTAGCCACAATACTGGGACATAATAACAATTATTGGCTATAATTCCATGCAGTTTGCTTTTAATTTTCTTTCTTGTCCCTTTTATAGTTTTTTTTCTTTCTTACCTTTCTATGTAGTTGTAGAATTTGTCACATCAAGTTGAAAAAATATTAAATTTTTTAATGTTTCGTTACAATTATGTCTTATTAAGTGTCTGTGTTGATTTTAGTGGGAAGAGTTTTGTCCAAATTGACTTCAAGTGCTATGTAAGTTCAATACGAAAGGCCGCTATTTGGAGTGGTGCTATGTTTGGACAGTATAATTTGCTAATGGAAGCATTACAGGGTTTTCTTTTCTTGCTTACTTGTCTTCTTCTGTAACTCTGTTCTTTATTACTCAGGTCAAGGGACAAGTGAAGGGAAAAGGGCCTTATATCACTGTAACTATTGCAACAAAGACATTACAGGGAGAATTCGTATCAAATGTGCTGTGTGTTCTGATTTTGATCTGTGCATAGAGTGCTTCTCGGTTGGTGCCGAGGTGCATCCTCACAAAAGCAACCACCCATACAGGGTTATGGTCGGTTCACTAATCTACAGATGAAATTGTCATGATATTTGCTGCATTGCCATTTTATATCTGCAAGAACTGAAATAATATAGTCCTCATGTTTTGAGAGTTTAGTTAACTGGTTTAAGTATGCTTCGTCTACTGAACCAACAAAGGGTTAGCTAAAAAATTCACTTCCTTTTGTATTGTGCAATAAAGCTAATTGCTTATGAAATTCATGAAGTTGAACGCCACTTTTCCTGTGATATTTCGACCTAGAGTGATCTGTGTTGTCGCACATATGCCTCAGAAATTTCAAAATGTATATATTTGGCATCATAAACTGCAGTTCTCATCCTGTACAATTTGGGAGACGTCCCTGTTTGGAGAAGCCCTACACTTTTTCCTGTGCTATTATATTTTTGAATCAGATTATGTTATATTGGTTTTCATTGTCTTAGTTCTGGTATTTTAACCTTGCATCTCCAACAGTGAAAGCGTCATGTTTCCTTTACTGAGAAATTTTTCTGAAATACTTCATGAGGTTTGCTTAACATGCTAATGATCTTTCTATTGATTTGAACAGGACATCTTATCTTTCCCTTTGATCTGCCCAGACTGGAATGCTGATGAAGAAATGTTACTCTTAGAGGTTTGTGAGATCTTTGATCCCTTCTCACATGGCTACCACATCCTCAATCTGCAAATATCTTAGCGAATTCTGTAAAATCACCTGACTTTTCTTTCTCTGTTTTCCTTTGACCATTATTTGTGGTAATCTCTTTAACCAGGGTATTGAAATGTATGGCATGGGAAACTGGGCAGAAGTTGGCGAGCATGTTGGGACAAAAACAAAAGAATCATGCATTGAACATTTCAGGAATGCATACTTAAACTCCCCATACTTCCCTCTCCCGGTATGGCAGCAATTGGACATAATTCACTTATTCTGTCTTTTGATCTTCTTTCTCAAGGATTACCTGTTCTGTTAAGACATTCTCAAAGGTTGCCTTATGAGAAAACATGTTCTGTTCAGGATATGAGTCATGTTGTTGGGAAAAACAGAAAGGAACTTCTTGCTATGGCTAGAGGGCATGGTGAAGACAAAAAAGGTTGGTCAAATTGTTGACTATCCTTTCCTTCAAACCTTCCATTTTATATTCAAGTATAACTTAGGTAACTGCCATTTTAATAATGTATATTATTGATTTTGTGGTAATGTACTATGTGGGTAGAGCTCATCTTCTAGACAAACTTTGTCGTAACGTGAGGATAAATACAGTTGGTTTAGCATTTTAAATATCTTTCTTCTTTTTATAATCAGACCTTGAAATCACTCCTTGTGGCAATGCCAAAATTCTTTAAGGCAACCAGCTTTATAAGATGCTTGCTCACAAAGGTATAAATCTTTTAGGATGAGGCAAGCTCGGGTATTTGAAGTGTACATGTTATACTGTTTTAACTGAGGCACACGACTTGTTAAAATGGGCTATCTTTTATGTTGTCAGATGGTAACCTGCGATCTTACCAAAATAATAAGGGTTATGTGTCATGACATTCTTAATTTTATTATACCTTCTAAGCTCAACTTTTAACAATTCACTTGTCTGGGCTTCCCTTTTGTTTGTCTGTTGACTATTCCTTATATTTATTTAAAACTCGGTGAATGCGAATGCATTGAGCCTTATGCCTCCCAGGGTTAAATTCCTCACCTCAAACCTTTGCCTTGAATGACATCACATTGTACCAATAGCCTGTGCAGAAACATATGAATTTGATTTCTTTTTTGTTTTCATATGAAAGAAAATGTAAATCACATGAAACTTAAGAGGTGCAAGCTAGATTTATATGATAATAACTTCTAACATATGGGAAATCATGATATTATCTTAGTCATATGGTAGTGGTGATGTATTCATAACCTGGGTTGCTTGTGGCTGCAACAGGATTTTCTTCGCTTGGGGAACTAACTCCAAAGGATGAATCGAGATTTTCCCCCTCAAGAGTGAAGTATGATTGTCATTCACAACAAATGATATTTTTGTTTGTCTCATAGGTTATCCAAGTCTGATGCTCTTGCTTGTACATGATTAGAATTGAAGATTCACATAAGATTGGTCCTTCAGGCCGTTTACCTTCAACCTCTATTGCTGGTAAGGTGAACTTTCAATATGAGTTGCTATCAATGATTCATACGGTTTTGTGGATACAATATCAATTAAATGTTAATTTATGCATCAGTTGTCTGTTTCCACGTCCCACGACAATTAGAGACTGTGGGGACCCCTCTAACAGCACAAATTTGCAGGAACAACGGCCACAAAGAAGGCATCCAATACAGGCCAACTGAATGATCAACCTGACACTCTGAAATTGGAAGGTCCAACACAATCTTTCTCAGGCCATTGTTACACAAGAAGTTTGACCAGCATCAAGTTTTCTAAAACATAATCTTCTAAGCTGCTTGCAGATCATCCACCAGGCAAGAGCTATGCTGGTAATAAACGTAAATCTTCGAACGATGAAGGCTCAACGCTGAAGGAGTTAAGTGGGTATAATCCAAAAAGACAAGAGTTTGATCCTGAATATGATAATGATGCTGAGCAATTACTGGCTGATATGGAATTCAAAGAGGCTGATAATGAAGAGGAGCGTGAGTTGAAGTTGCGAGTGCTGCGTATCTACTCAAAGAGGTATCTGGTCCGAGTCTCCTCCTTACAAAAATATTCTAGCATGCAATTCTAGCTTCTCAAAGTACAATGGGGCAACATATTGTAAATGTAATTTATTTCTTGGATAGTTGTAATTTGGGAAAACTGCGGAAATGGTCCCTAATGTTTACACCTTTTTGTTTTTTTTTTTTTACTTTTCAAAAAAATGTTAACACCTTTTTCCAATTTAGTCCCAATATTCTGAAAGTGGCGGAATAGTCCCCAAAGTTTATCAGAAGTGGTCAAACTGGTCCTTGCCGTTAAATATAGGGTTAAATTTAACATGAAATAGTCATATGCATTGCGTGTAACCATTGTTTGAAGAATAAAATTGGAAAAATCCTCTTTTCTTCCCAATTGTTTACATTGTTTTCAATTTTGTCCCCAATTTGACCACTTCTTGTGAACTTTGGGGACTATTTCTATGCCATTTGTAACAATGGGGACTAAATGCAAAAAATGTGTCAAGATTGGATACTATTTGCACAATTAACCCTAAGGGTAATTATGTCACTTGACGCACAAGTTAGCCCTTTCTATTTAAGTTAACCAGATTTTTTATGGCATGGACTAATTTGACCACTTTTGGTAAATTTGGAGACTAGTGGAATATTGGGGACTAAATTGAAAAAACTTGTCAACATTGAGGACTATTTGTGCAATTAACTCTTGTAGATTTCTTGTCATTAAATGAGAGAAGAGAAACTGGGAAGTACAAAAGTTTCTTTATTATGCAATTAACTCTTGTAAATTTCTTGTCATTAAATGAGAGAAGAGAAACTGGGAAGTACAAAAGTTTCTTTATTGTGCAATAATATGACTGTTGACTGTTTACTTCTGTGGCTTTCAACTATATTGGTATTCTGAACTATTTATTAGACCAAATATGTTCCGTTCTTGTCATTATTAATACCCTGAGCTTTGATTTCTTATATTGTGAGCAGTAGTTTGTATATTTATTCTCCTCTTCATAACTTTATATTTTCTTGTCTTAGTCGTTATGTCTGTGAAAAATTCATGGTTGGTAAATATTGGTAGGCTTGATGAGAGAAAACGGAGGAAGGATTTCATTTTGGAGAGGAACTTACTCCATCCAAATCCATTTGAGAAGGACTTATCTCAAGAGGAAAAAGATTTATGTCGACGTTATGATGTATTCATGCGTTTTCATTCTAAAGAGGAGCATGAAGAATTACTCAAGTCCGTTATTGCAGAGCATAGAATCCGGAAAAGAATTCAAGAACTTAAGGTATGGATCACTAAGCTGATTGATTTTTATAGAGTTTCCATCAGTCTTCCATCCGTATTTCATATTTGCTTTCTTTTTCTACTTAGGTTATCTTTTGAATGAAAGAAGTTATATATTGTAAGTGCAGGAAGGAATCAAAACCATACATTTCCTTTTCTTTTTTCTTTTCCCCCCAGATTTGCTTATGTTTTTTGCTAGAAGTCAAGAACTTTGCAAGAGCATTATGACCATATCATGATTTAGGTTTCTTAATGCTTGCGGAACTGGGCTTTTCAACTTTCTGTAGTTTGATATATTTTGTGTTAGTCTTCGTTCTTGCTTACAACAATCCTTTTTTTTTTGCTATGTGTAATTATATAAGGGCTCTTGTCTTTTCCATTTTAGCATTTAAAAATGTATGGACAGAATAAATTGTTCTACCTCTCGATCTTCTTTCCAATGCAATATATGCAGGAAGCAAGAGCTTTTGGATGTCGTTCATCAGCTGAAGCCGATAGATATTTTGAACGAAAAAGGAAGAGAGAAGCTGAAGATGGTCGCAGGAAGGAAAGTTCTCAGGTTGGTCCGAGCAGTCAGGAGAGTCTAAATGTCACTGTTTCATCAGACTCACTTGGAACACATTCAAATACAAGAACCACACACCTGACCAATCAGAGCTCTCTAACTGATCTGGATCTTTTGGCATATCCAGGGGGAGAACTACTGTCTGAACCTGTAAGAATTTCTGTCTGGTTTACAAAACCAATTACTTTTTTGGCTAATGTTCGTGTCATAGAACTGCCTGGAATATTGATGCATTCTTTTTTTGTAGCTGTTTAGGTCAGAATTTTCTGTTTTGTTGTACCCTTGCTTAATTCTGCTAAATATATGATCTTAAACCCAATTATTCAAACACAATTCAAACTACGTGCTAACCCATACAATCAACATATGATCTTAAACCCAAGTGTTTGAGCATTGGTCGAACTGTATCTAACTTGTAATATCATTATTGTGCTGGCAGGAGAAACAATTATGCCGTGAAATCCAATTAACTCCTCCACATTATCTTCGGATGCAAGAGTTAATGACAATACAAATCTACAGTGGAAATATTACTAAGAAGTCTGATGCCTATTCCTTCTTCCAAATTGAACCAGCCAAAGTTGATAGAGTGTATGATATGCTTTTAAAGAAGGGGATTGCCACCTTGTGAAGACATTATCTTTTCCATCTTGAAGACGTCTTAATTTCACATTTTTCCGCATCCAGTTGTTAGATGCAACTTGTGACTCGAATCCATGTACCATGTCTGTAATTGTAAACATGTTGAGATTTCCTTGGGAAGAAACGAAGTTGGACAGTGGAGGCTTGGAAAATCATGAACCAAAGTTTGTTTCTCGTAACTTTGTTGTATCTTATTACGAGTGGCAGTCCCACAGGCCACATGGATATAGATGAACGAGGCCTGAAGATAAGTTCTTTGAGACTTTGCAGCCTAGTAAATCCTCTTTCTAAATACTACTTGAACTCATTACTCTCTGCGCTTTTCTTTGATGGTTTAAAAACTATATAGTATTGACTGCATTTCATTTTCTTTCATTTCCATGTCGAGTATTTGAATTAACAATCCAGTTGTCAGGCGTGTCATGACATGTATGGTATACTTCAGAATTCTTTTCCATGCATTGTTCACAAAATTTTGGGTCCTTTTCTAATATCTAATTACTTGATAATTTCCTTTCATTTTTAGCAAAAGTTCGTTTGCCAGAGGTACTTTTGACTTTAAAGAGAACAACCACCAGGAGATGGTTATGTTTTTTTTTTTTGCAAAGTAAGCAAAATTTGTATTTCTAAAAGAAAAGTACATAGGTGAGTCTAAAAGGACCAATACAACAAAATCACGAGGACCAAATCAAAAACCTAGCCAATAACGCACGGGTTAGGAAAAAATACAAATAACCGTGCTAGACCTATATGATACAAGTGAACAACTCCTGCAACAACTTACTCCAAAAAAGCCTCTCATTGAAGAGTTAGTCTTCTACGAGACTGCAGCAGATGAGGCCGTCTCACAAAGATTTGGGTCTCAAGAGTCCACTTCTTTATTACACGGTTTCATTATGAGATAACCTCATAAAAAATTTCCTTTCAATTTGGATTTCACACATGTGGAGTCTACTTTTTTATTACACAGCCTCATCATGAGACAATCTCATAGAAGAAATTTCCCTCATTGAAAGGACTATTAGTAACTTGAGCTCTTTTGGATGATAGGATTCAGAAAGGTCGGGATGAGAGGCAAACTCTGAATCAGCTCTCAAGCTCATTTTTGGAGAGCACATTAGCTTTTCATCCTTCTTATAGGATAAATACTTTTAACGGTCCTTTAAGTATAGGGCGTTTGATAATTTGATCTTTTATATTTAAAAATAAACTATTTAGTTCTCTATTATAGTATCTTAATTGAGGTGGTATTAGTCTGCCATGCGTTTCTGTCCAAACTTTGACGTTAAGTCAAGTAGATGGAGTGAATTGATTGTTGTCTCCTTGTATTTTGAAGTATATACTTATTTACTTTTTATCTTTTTAAAATAAGCTTATTACTCTTTTGTGATTTTTAAAGTGTAGTTGACCGTCCCTCTTTATTAAAAAAATCATCTAATTTAATAGTAATTGCAACACACGCGTTTAAAATGTGATTTTTTTATGCTTTTGGTTTAAATAAATTTGTTGCTAAATAAAAATACTCTTTTAATAAATTGTTTGCCGTCCCCCTGTGTTTTGTCCTAAATACTCATTCTTCCCCTGTAATTTTAAAATAAGCTCATTACCCCCCGTGTTTTTTCAATTTTAATTTTATGTAAAGGTATAACGATCAATTAACTAATTTAGTAACGTTTGTTAACGAAATAAGAGATTTTGGGTGCGTCATCTATAATTGAAAAAGCACCAGGAGGTAATAAACTTATTTTAAAATTACAAAGGGTGAATGAGTATTTCGAACAAAACACAAGAAAACGACAAGCAATTTACTCCCAAGTAGATGCACATGTCTGGTAAAAACATGAATTGTTAAGGACAAAACTGAAACTTCAAGTTTCGAATTGTGTGATAATTTTATAATTGGTCCTACACTTATATACACAATTTGCAACTATTAAATCTCTCACTATATTATAACGTTATTACATTATGAGATATTCTCACTTTTAAAAAAACTTTTTAAGGGAACAGCCAATTAGAAGAAAATGTTTTTGTTATTATGATCAAGGAATGCAGCTCCTACTAACACATGAACAACTAATTAACAGCGCGCGAAATACAGGACTAAAAACCAAATAAGCGGCCATTGATTTTCACAAAACCACCCTTATATAATCATAGATTTAGAGTCTATAACATGAACTATGCAATGCAAAGAGCTATGGCATAGCACATGCTGA
Organism: Ehretia macrophylla; assembly: GCA_037974665.1. Taxonomy (NCBI): domain Eukaryota; kingdom Viridiplantae; phylum Streptophyta; class Magnoliopsida; order Boraginales; family Ehretiaceae; genus Ehretia; species Ehretia macrophylla. Next base: position 27,063,323 of record CM075769.1, read on the forward strand.
ACCATGTGAACCAGAAACCAAAAAGCCCAAGACCTATAGGCTTGCAAACTGTGCCGAAGTCTCAGAAAAACGTCCTGCGCATATTTCTATTTAAAGACTATATATTAACATCTATCGATGGCGTTCACTTGGACAGAGAGAAAAATTTCCCATAGCAGGAAGCCCCATTCATTTCTACATGGAAGACCCCTTTCTTCTGCTTATCATTTTGTAGTTTTCGGTCGGCTGTCAAAACCATACCTCAAGACATCTAGTTGATCTTGCCACCAGAACCCTTCTTTTTACTTTTATAAGACACTCTATTTGCTTTATCTCCATAATCTTTGATGGAGAGTTGCTTTCCCAAATTCAGCCCCTCCATGCTTTGCAGGTCAACTGACGAGGCTGAAACTAGTACTTCCTGTTTAGCATCTTGAGTTTTTGCGAAGTAGGGAGAAGTGATAACTTTGCTGCCTCCCAGTGCAGAGCCAGATGCCTCAGCAGAGCTTGAGCACATTGAAGGCTTGCTTTCTGCACCAACAGTCGATGATATGAGAGAAGCTATATTCGGGTTTGACTTGATTTCAACCCATTTGTCATCAACCCAGTCTCCTGAAATTCTCATATTGTTCTTCTGGAATGTCAAGATCCTGTTCTCACCTGAACATTGGGAGAAAGGAAGACTTCAAAACTCCTCCATAATTGTATCATTAAGGCTACCCAAAACTAGAGCTACAAACCGAACAAGCAACAATAGTAGTATCATCTTTGATTCTAAAGCTATCTTTAGTAACTACTTTCATTGAAATGCTTGGATCTGTTTTGGGATAACAAAACCGAGATCATCAAAAGCAATCCAATGACAGATCAATCAGCTAATGCCCTTATACATAGCTGGGAATCGGGATTATGTATCGATATTGAGGTTCAAGAGAAAATTTCTGTTTCTCTGTGGGATCAATTGACAAAAACAACAGAGAGGCGGGAAGCATCTTGCCAACTTAAAGCATACCTGGGAAGTAAACTTGAAAGCTATCATTTCCAGAGATGTCAATTCCTGTTATAACCCCTTCCCACCATCCGTCGCACCACCATGCATCAACTGATGCACCAATTTCCACAGCATAGTCTAAAGAGTCCACAGGAGGCCAAGGCCGGACGGTAAGCCGGCCTGCATGCCTCATGCCTAATTTATCAGGAGCTGCCACTCTAGATGCTGGTACCCACTCCTATACATCCGGATGAAGAATACAAAAATCATCAGTACTTTCCACCTCCCTCAATAAATTAAAAGAATGTAAGGTTTGTCAGGCTGTTTACATGTAATAATATTAGTTCAATAGGATGATCTTCCTTGATTACATTTCTAGACTTCAATGTGTATAATATGCAATAAGAAACTATGGAAAAACTGGTGGACCAACTTGATCCGGTTGTCATACTTGTTTCATAAAAGTAAAAATTAATGGCAAATTAGTGTCACAAATATAATAACAGAGGATGGAATTATAGGGCCAGGTTGCTTTGGGTTTGAAAGGTGATTTCAATTATTTGTATGAACTGTGATCAATTATGAAATACATTACTACGTAGCACTTCTTAACGAAAAATGTTCACAGAAATAATTAAACCTATACTTAATCAAACACAATCGTCAATAGTTTTCAAAATCAAATAGTTATATAACTACACATATATACCTCCAGTTTTCCAGGTCCTTCAACATCTTCAACATCATAATATCGAACTTTGAGGCGCTTTTCTGATGCCTGCAAGATTTTACATCTGAACCAGCAGCCACGCATGCCACTGTCCTGACAGAGAAGCTCTATATTGTTGCCAACATTGATAGATGATTGACACTGCGGCACAGGCTCAACGAGTTCAATACCAACTGCACCCTTGCTTGATAATTTGATTTTCAGCCTTTGATGAGTTGGTCCACAATTTGTTATTTGATTCCCACGCACTGAGTTTGTAACACCAGAAGGACCACTCCCCATTTTCTGATTCCCCGTGATGCTTCTTGTCCTCTTAGCACCTTGCCTCGCAAGGTCTTCATTGCTACAATCTTCCACTTCTTCATTTGTCTTATGGGCCGTCATTTTATGCATATGATCAGAGAGAACAGCTTGAGTAGAGTAGCCACGCAATTTACTGAGAGAGAAGAGCTTGACCTTGTTATTTCTGAACTCCCTATGGCACATATGGACTCCAGATGACGAGCTATGAGGATGCAAAGCCAAATATTTCTCATAATCCTTAGGAGTAAAAACTAAAGCAACACCGTCAATGCATTCTGCACTAATCACTTGTACATGAGGTGTGATGAATACTTCTCTAGGATGTGCGTTCAACTGGGGAATCAAATCTTTCAGTTCCTGATTATGGTGAAACCATCTCACTTTAACCTTCTTCTGCCCCTTCTTATCTTCATACAAATCTTCCAAGTAAGCAAGGTAGCTCATTTCCTCTTCACCCATGATATACACAAAAGAATAAACCTGAAAATTGGTCCAAGAAAGGTTAGAGCAGTCATGGAGAAAGAATATTGCTGCACCTCAGAATACTTGTAATATGTTTCAGCTTACACTGATGGTAACTTCGTCCCTGCAGAAAGCTGGATAGTGCATGAGCTCCCTACAACAGATCCAAGCATCACCTGACCACACTATGTCGGAGCTTTGGACTTTCAATTTTCTGGAAGCCTGGAGAAGAAATACTTGTATTTCTGTTAGTACCTGAAGCGAAAACCTAACAGAATTCTCATTTGAAAGATGTGATTAATAGGAAAGCAGGTAACAGATAATCACAAATTCACAATTACCATTTTCTCCGCCAGGTGAGCAGAAATGCCAGCAATTGAGACTTCAGAAGATTTTAGAGATTCTGTTGATCCAGTTGTCTGTGAATCTGTCATGAAAAAGGAAAATAGATGTTTAATTTGCTTAGACAGAGTTGATTCTGGCAAAAGAACATTGCAGAAGAAAAGGATTTGAGGATTTTAAGAGATTAATTGGTGAGTTTTTATGCCTACTAGAAAGCAGAACTATGAAGTCAACCAGCCAAAAACTGTAAGCCAGCGAACAAAGAGGCAACGCAGCATACACATTTCACTTCTATTCCAGTTAACATTCAACTGTATGCCACAACCTCCTGGTCCATGAATTCCCAAATAATGAACACAAAAACATGAGTAAAAAAAAAATCTAGTATGCTATTCCGACAGCCATGAGCCACAAAGAGCTTTCTAAGAATGTCAAGAGTTCAATCTCTTGATGTGGCTTCTTATGTATTATACCATTAGAATCCCACATAGCCATATGATGATCACATTCATCTAGGCCCAGCGTCTAGATATCCGAAGAACTTTGATAGGGGAATTTTGAAATAATTTCATTTAGTTTCCAAAAGAGAAGGAATACTCAAAACCATTAATAAGGGAAGCAATGAGAATCAAACGAGTTGATATAAATAAGGTAGATATAACAATGACTCTGGTACCTAAAATACTCAAGCTACAGCATAAAGCAACAAGAGAGTAACTAACAAAATAAGAGTCACCATTAGTGCTTCCTTCCCTCTCATAGACACCCATACAGTGAACATGCATGACATACATCACATAAAAGGAAAATAATAGGCACGTGAGTTCTCAAACTGGTAACAAGCAATAAAAAACTAAATAACCTTTATTTTCACAGATTGATGTGCATTGCCTTTGGAGCTCATTCTTACGCTAGAGCACAACCTCAAGTCTGAGTCTTTCAACTTAAGAGTCTAGTAATTGATAAATTACGAGTCTCAATAAGACTGGTTTTCTATATATAATTTTGCTGGTTTGGCTCTGATAAAATTTACCAAATGCTTGTAATCTCTCATTTAACTCTAGTTAACCAATCATGGCTCATGAGGATATTCCATGAGTAGCGCAAGGCTTCAAAGAATTAAATTACAACCTAGAGATAAGGTGGACATCGACTCAAAGACACGATGTGATACAACCTAAAGATAAGGAGGGAGTTGACTCCAGAAGCCAGGATCTAACAAATATAGAGATCATACCTTCGTAGAGCACAACCTCAAGTCTGATTTGAGACAACAAAAGAAGATATCATTCTTCATTTCATATATAAAAGAGACAGGTCATTTTCAATCTTTCTAATAAGTGAAATTCAAGTGAAGCAAGCAGAAGAAAAGAAAAGGAAAAATGCTTCATTACCTAAAATGATTCAACAATGAATTAAGTCAGGGATACTGGAAAATCTAAGAGTAATAATTTCAATTTATTCATATGTTTACCGTAACTTTAACTGTAAGATGAAGCGGAGTCTTCGAGGATTAAAAAGGAAAGCAGATTTTAGAGGAGAAAGCAGAAGAACACAAACTGAGACCCTCTTAGATATAGTAGCAATAAGTGTTTGTTGTATCAGCATTGTGTTACCTCAACACGTGCATTGTCCGTCATTGGTCCTTTTGTTTTAACTTTTCCTTATCGGTTAGCAACACTAATTATGTGAACCTAGTACACAGATTTTCAAAAGAACCATTACTGACGAACACTATCCTATGCTCGGTCATTGCCAATCTAGAAATAACTCAAGCTTAGCTGGTATTTAACCACCTAAAAGACAATGCCAAGCCTAACCATATAACACGAGTTACTTGGGGACTACTCATTATACAAAAACTGCTTTTACTATATTTAAAGAAATGACAAAGTAAATAGAGTAATCAAGAAAACTAAGAAAACAAGGGGGTAATGATATTAAGTTAAATTTGGAAATCATCGAATTGACATTTTTCTTTGTTTTATAATATCTGAACTCAAAATTCTCCTCCTAGTTATCCCACTTTTCCTAATTACCTATTCTCTTCATTATATGATTAAGGCGGTTCAATTTCTAGAAAATAATTTTTGGAAGTAAAAAAGCCCTTAGCAAGCCAAGCTTGGTATTCAGGAACAAGTTTGTACATCGACGACTATTCTCTCTCAGTAATCCAAGCGAGGAAGGAGTAAGGTCCCAAAAAATCTATATACAATTTAAAACATCGAACATTTTTACATAAATCTCGTATGAGTGTATTTTTTACTATTTTGCCATTTGCTGTAAGATAATCCTTTAATATCCCCGAGTAATGGACATAGTTATCTGATGCCTAGGACTTGATCTTGCTTTGTGCAGTTCAAGTCCTTCACTGATAGTTAGGGAGTTTCTGATGTATTTATAATATAGAAGCCTTTTTACGAGTGAACTTTGGTAGAACTGTCAAGACCTTTAATACCCTTTAAACATCTTCATCTAGCAGCCATCAGTCAAATTTCTTTTATTTCGAGGATTAAGCCATCAGTCAAATTTCATAGCCAAGCCACCATTCTTTTAACCCAATCCACTATTGACAGTATTCACACGCTCTTCTGTTCCCTCTAAGACAAGTTTGAGTATTGTGCTTGCGTATAAACACTAACGCAAGAGCAACTGTCACGACTCCCGGCCCCAATTACAAGAATACAGTCACCAATTCAGTCATAGTCAACATTAGTATTATTTGCCTTAATAGACATCATGAAAGTATATCCAAATAATCGTTTTCAGACTGGCTACTTGCTAGTGGTGCTTCAAAGCATTCACAAACCTATATTCATCACTATTTTATGGGATTCAGTAAAGCTAGCATAAGAAAAAATGTGTTTTCGAGTAAGAAAAAGAGATTTTTCCAGAGTATATGATAATCTAATCTAGTCATTTAACGATTTACAGAAAGTTGATTTAGTGTTTCTGAAAAAAAATTTATAGAGCTTCAGCAGACAAATCTGAAAGACACATATGTTAAAGCTCCATTTCATAAACAGTTTCCTGTTTGAGAATTAGTGAATTGATGCAGTTTCACATCTTTTACTTAAAGATTTGTTCTCGGTGGTTCGATGAAGGCTAGAGAAGGAGATGGATGGTGGTGGGTATCAGCAACCGTAGGATCAATCATGCAAAATGTAATAGCGCGTGAGACAAGAAGAATAGCGTTGGCAGGAAGAAGATAATAGAGGTTAACAATAAACACAAGTTAGAAGCAACAGTTTACCGGTTACTAATGCCAGTAATGTAAAGTAATAGTACACAACAATAATAAAGAAGTCGCCATGAAAAGAAGAAACTTTAGAGGTGCTACAAAGCAGTTGTTGGCACACATCGATTTTGTGTGTGAACTAAATGACCAGGGAAGAGAATTGAGAGGGAGAGAGAGAGGGAAGATGAAAATGGAGAAAGAGATTATGGTTCTTCAAGGCCATGAGTTTCAAAAGACATTGATCGCATTAACAACGAAACCTAATTAAGTGGGTATTCTGAAGCTTGCCTTCAATAGAGCCTTGAATGTAAACTTTTGCTATCATTAACAATGCATTACTCACTGAGGGAAATACAGGCAGTGCATATGTAAAATACAGAGGTAATGGGGCATCATTATCGGAAGGAATGGGAGACCTTGTGAATACAGGGTGCACAAAGATGTCAATGTGATTTATCTAGAATTTTATAACCTATTATCATCCGCTTTAGAAGTTGATACCAAGTGGACCAATAGAGTCATAGTCGCTGAATATGATACCATAAATTTAAGATTTACATTGTTCAGTTTGTCTTGATGGACCAATGTTTAGGCGTGTGTAAACAAACCAATCAATAAAGAAGTACAAATTAGTCCACTAAAAATAGACTCTGCCATTTCGCCTTGCAGGCTAAAACCACATCCACATCCTTTCTTTTACTATAGACTAGATAGAGTATATATTTCATGGAATTATAGTCATATCAGATACGCGTTTAACATTAAAACCACTTTGTATAGTTAATAGACATAGATACTAAAAAGCATGTGAAGAAGCTCATTTTGATATACAATTCAATGAATATGTAAATAAACATCTTCACTTGCATGCAATTGAATGGCAAGAGTTGAGCTACATGGGGATTTTGGAAATGGTGAAGGAAAAAGTTAGTTCAAGGAAGTACGAATTCTTTCTTTTACTAGTAGATAGCGTTAATATTATCTCTTCTTTTTAGTTATTTCATACCCTATCCTACCCTACCTTTCCAATCATCAGCAATTGATCATCCTCATGATCTTTTCATCTCAGAGTCTCTCCACAACCGAAGGATTGCGTATAGAGCATTTTCAATGAATGAAATAAGACAGTGGATAATATAAAAGGATGCAATTAGTAGTAAAAACCAATACAAGAAATGGGCTAAAAGTAGACTACAAATAGAATATTTGTTACCTCCTTGTTACCATTTTAATAGCAGGAGGCATAAATAACCAAACATCCAAACAACTTCAGATAATGTCTGAAAGATATGCAAAAGGAAAACTCAGTTTAATCTTCTAAAACTTTACATTTTGATGTAACATATTTGGTTTTTATTCCCCAGGATTAAAAATGGTGAAACCGCTACATAGAGCCAAGATATGTCACCCATCCATTCTTCTGAACCAGTCATAAAAAAACATTTCCTTCTCCTTTATCAGAAAGTAAGAGATAGATAACAAATCACTAATTGTCACAGCTCCAGGTTTCTTACTCTCCTTTCAACCTTGTTCTTTAGCATGTAAAAGCATCATATCTAAATAAGTATCCTAATGAAGAAGTTGATCTCCATAAGTTTTTTCAAGTTTCTCAGGACAGACTCCAAGTCAATGGCAAGCTCAAGGTTTGTGACCAGGGTAAGCAACAAATTCCACTCGATAACGTGATAAGAGTACAGAAACAGCAAAGAATTGCATCAGTTGTCAACCACATAAAAAAAAACACAATTTTACAAATTTCTATTCTGTATCTATGCATGGTCCTCTGTTGTGGTTCTTATTGGTGACCCTACTTATTTCAGTGCTTCCTTCTCTGATGCAGTTCTTTCATTATCCAAACATTTTCTAGCAAGCTGCTCATATTAACTTTTACAGAAAAGGACTCGAACACAAATAGATAGAGGTTCTATCTTGAGCCGTTGCTAGCAAATAATTAGCTCAATTATTGAATCCTTAGAATTCTATGTGATCAGTACATACTTGAAATATCTGATGATTGACGATACTTTGAGACCACTTTTGTGAGCCACTCTACAACTTCTCGTCTTGCTCGCCATTTTGTGCCAGCATTAACAATTCTCATGTATCCATAAGCATTCAAGAGGTCGTCCGAAACGACATAAATCATATGCCTTATACTCCTCTCAGTCCCCACGACAGCAAGGACAGAATCACCAGAGAAATGCTTTAGGTAATAGTGCACAACACGATATCCCTTCTCCTGAGAAATGATGCACTCTTCCCATGCCAGAAAGACCTGATTATCTGCAGACATCCTGATAAAAACAAGGAGCATGATCATCCTATAATACGAGTTAAACAAATTGAAATTTAAAACAAGAAAAATTAATTTTCTGATAAGCCCTTCAAGAAATTACTACAATTCAAGTAGCCCCTTCTCTTAAAAATTTGACACAAGCTTGCTGGCTAAACAATGATGAAGCAACTTCTATTATATACTAAAATTAAACTACAGTAAAAACACAAAAATAATTATGTAAGTAGAGAAAGTTCAACAAGGTAGAATTTAGTATGGCTTGATATAGTACAAAGCAGATGACTCAATTTTGAACTAAGCAACAATTCTAAAACCTTCTGTGAACACAGAATTAGAAACCTTTAGTTTTAGCCAATGAGCACTAAGCAGCCTACAAAAACTCGAAAAATTGTTGTTGAAAAGATGAGTTTCCAAGGTTCAAATGCCAAAACAAGGTGAAAAACAAACATGGGTTACGCTTAATTGAAGGTTTTAACAAAGTTCAAAACCGCACAGATAGAAAAACCAATCAGCATTCACCAACATCAAATGATCATACAACCAAATGACACATAAAGAAACCTCACAAAAAGGGTGCAAAAAGGGAACAAAAAATGAAGCAAGAAAGGTTTCTCGAACTGACCTGAACACAGCACAATGAAAGCCAAAAAAGGCTTCTTTTTCTTTTTTTGTTTCACAAAGTTGTGCGTTAGTTTATTAGTTTTGTTGGTGCTACCTTTGGTGATTGTTTGGGAAGTAAGTGAGGAAGATTAGAGGGAGAGGAGAGAGAAGAGAAGAGAGAGAAAGACATGGGATCAAATGGTTGAAGGGGCAGAGATGGACAAGTGCCATGAGAAGAGCAGCAAGAGTCCAGGGGGCTTGCAGGGCTTTGAAGTTCTATGGTGTCACAAATATGACAATTGGTGCTGAAGGAATAGTGAGAAAAGCATATGACCAAACTTTCTTTTTCTTTCTTATTATTTGGGGTTATAATTTCCTCTTATTTATTAAATTGGTTAAAAAAGTGCGAGGCATAGCTATTTAGATCCCATCAAAACTCGGACATTAAGGTTATCGTTTTATAATGTAAATTTTTTTAAATTTGAGTATTTTTAAAATTATATGGCTCAAAAAATAATATTATTCATGAAAAAAATACGTATGATTCATCACTTTTAATTTAAAAAATATCAAAATAGAGTCCTAAGTTCCATTTTATTCAACAAAGACCTTAAAAACACCCAAGAATAAAAAGATTTGCATTTTAAAACCTTCTTCAAAGAAGCCCTAATGGTGTTGGGCAAGAGTAATAATGAGTGATTCTTTATCGAATTTTTGTGTTGTATTTTTTTTATATGAATTTGGTTTATTTTGAGGACACCTCTTATTTTTCTGAACTCATTTCATAACTCTCTATACATATTCTTTTAATGAGCAAGTCTCATTTAATTATGTCTGGGTATGTTGAATTTTTTTTGGGCCAAATGAGCAAGTATGTTAAATTTGTTTTAGTGAATTATATATAAGTTTCTTCATTGATTTAGAATTAGTTTCTTAGAAACAGTATAAAGAAAACAAAAATTAGATTAGGGGAGCTAGTAGTTTGATACATTTGTATACTGGTTGACTCTATCTTTTGTCATGAGGATTTGACTTAAAATAGGTGTATTCATGTGGGGTGTACTCTATGTCTTTTAAGCTGATAAGAGGTTAAATCGATTGAAGAATTTTTATTATGATATGGGGTCTATTTATGTGTGACTTGATGATTTGAAAGGTTGGATAAATTGAAAAAGTTCTCTTCATCTTCCATACTGATTACACTGCCACAAAACTGAGAATTTTCTATGAAATGAGTATTTTGGTTTAAAGATTTCATATTTTTGACTTATGCTTTACTTCACCATTTTGGCTCTGCCATTCGAATACCTACTGGCCATGACCTCCTTGCACTTACAAATGGATTTCAGTTTAAGAGTTTTTTCCTTACTTTCTTTTTGCTTAAATGCAAAGTTACCAACTTACTATTTTTGAAAAGTTTGGAATTCAATGATTCCAATAAGAAAGCAATTTCGGCAGTTTGGCTTGTCATTGTGTTATTAAACCTTTCAGAACGAGTTCTAATCTCACATTGAATGAGTTGGCACCCAAAATCCGTAAATACTTTTGAGAGAAATATGAAATATTTTCTATTGTTTTTATTTTATTTTAAAGTTAGTCCATTATTTCAAGTTAGTCAAATTTGTCCTCAGTATTTCAAAATAATTATAAATTTAGTACCCACCATTAAAAAACAATTAGATTTCATAGACATGCAGAGTGTTACAAAGTTAAAATTGAAAAATTGATATGATGTTTAATTAGTCCTTGTTATTTTTATAAAAGTCCAATTTAGTTTCCAAATTTTGCAAAAGAATTAATTTTGGTACCCAAATCTTGCAAAATATTTCAATTTAGTCCCCTATTTATCTCATTCTTTCCTTTTCACCTCTATTAATATACACCCATCACCACCACAATCACACACATTATTCTTGCATACGCACTACACCACAATAGATAACACACATACAAACACATATAGATCACGCACACACATGCAGTTGGGCAGGGGTGCAGCTAGGGTGGGGTTGCAAGTAGGGCTGGGTCATAGGGCATGGGGTTTTAATGGGTAAGGTTGGGTCACGGCTAGCTGCTGTATTGTTGGGTTAGGGTAGGATGAGGTAGAGGTCGAGTGGGTGTTAAGGGATGAGGGTATTGGAGGTCAAGGAATGGGGTGGTATAGGTCCATATGGGGTAGGTATAGGGGTAAGGTGGATTGAGGGGTCAAGTAGTATAGGTGTTGGTGAGTGGGGAGGGGTGTTAGGGGTTGGGGTCGTGGGATTCAATTGGGGGAGTGGTGGGGGTTTAGGTATAAAGAGGTCAGGTGGTATGGGTTCATGAGGGGTGAGGGTAGGTAGAGGGTTGGAGGGACAAATTGGTAATTTGTATTATTTTTGTAACGATGGTTAAGTTATTTTATGCATTTGGACCTTGGCCTCAAATTTAACCCGTTAATTAGGTTTCCTTAGACAAAAGAAAATATATTGGGGGCTTGTAGCAAAATAAAGCATCAAAGTAGTATATCCTAGATATGAGCCTGTTGGGAATAAGATATGCCCAAAAGACCACTAACACTTTGTCATCATTGTATCTGAATATTTGCAATAAATAATTAAGGTCATCTTACTTTATGAGCATGTTTCTCTCTTATGTGGTTGACTTATATATATGCATGTAAGGTCCTTGCTTCAAGTGTTGATTTAGATACGTGGTGGTTATGTACAAAAGGTCTAAGTCATGGTTTCTTGTCAAACAAAATTGTTTAGTCTGTAACTGAGTAGTAGAGTTGGACACTTTACTATGGTAGAAGTTATTATGAATAAGTTCTCTTTATAGTAGGGTGATCTGCCTTGATCATGGATAGAGTTCCAGACTTACTTCACTCATGCATGTATATACATTGGACGGCCCACTGTAGGTGTGAACTCTAAATAAGTACAATCAAAGAAAGAGGCCACCTATACCTACAATCTACTAAGTGGGTTGGTGATCTTAATCTTGGGTATATATGGATGAACTGACGAAGTCAAGTTATTGTACTTTGAGTCACTATAGGTGAGATTTTGAATGGGTCAACAACTCTATGATTTGGGTGTTTGGACTTGATTAGAAAGGACATGCATATACAATAAGGGATCTATAAGGATCCAAGTTGATCATCTTGAATCTATGCATAGTGTATATTGTATTGGTTGTTACACTTATGGGTAGCTCTCATGTGTAAGTAGATAACTTCTGGAGAATGGTTAGATTATGGGTTAGAGGTTCTAACAAAAAAGATATAGTCAAAGAGGTGATAGTACAAGTAGTAAATCTATCTTGGCTATGAGTGAGTGTAGATGGGCAATATGGTCATTATCACTTAGTTGGTTTAAAGACTGAGCATCATAAGTTATTGTGATTAACTCATATTCATACAGTAATTATCTTGTAATGCACCATAGTTTTTTTAGTGGAATAGACTAAGGTTAAAATGATAAAATATTTCTAGGAGACTAGCAAGGGTATTTTGGTCATTTTCAGTGGAAGAATAATTATGTCTTTGGTCCCCCTTCTAGCCATTTACCTTATAAGTATCATTATTAAACTTGGGTGTTGTTAAATATGTGAGAGAATTAAAGTTTAAAGGCTACTAAGATTTTAAGATAAACTTAGAAAGAGATTTTATTCTTAAAAGTAGACTAGATTTGGACTTGGACTTAATTAGAACTAATTAATTAATTGGATAGAGCATGTGGGCTAATTAAATAATACTAGCACGCAGATCAAGGCCATGGAGCTTGGGCTAAGCGTCCCACCATTGGACTTAGGCGTGTGGATTAGTTAAAATGCTAGGATGAGGATTTTTCAATATTATTTTGGAATTAAAAGATAATTCAAAGTCAAAATCTTTTTCTATCTTGGTTTTTGTTTAAGACAGAACTATCTAGCATGATTTTCACCTATATAAAGTCCCCTACGCCAAGCTCTACAATTGCACAATCTCCTTTGAGATCTCTTTCTCTCTCTCTTGTGTAAGTCTCTCTTAGAGAAAATACAAAACACTATTCTTTTAGTTTAGTTTTGCAAGATCAAGTCCCATAGCTTGATAAACACTTAAGCTAGGAATTCGCCATAGAGGGGAAGATCAAAGTTAAGGAGCAAAAGCTAGCTCTAGGCATGTAGAGCTTCTTCAACAGAGATGGAGTTTTCTTTGTTTTGTTTTTCGCGTTAAAAGGTATTTCAAAAAACTTTATTTGCTTTTAGAATTAAACTATGAACTGTTTAGATGCTCAAATAGCTATTTTATGCTTTATTCGTTTTAAAGATCCGTGCATGAATGTTTATGCCTTATTCTTGAATAAAATAGAATTTGATTCATGCGATATAACATTTTCCTTCAGAGCCTAGGAATTTAGTGTTGTTAGAATTATAGGTATTGATATGTATAATGAGGCACTTTGGAGATAAAAATTATGTGGTCCCACATGTCAAAATAGTCGGACCATGGTACATATGTGTTTCTTGTTCTGAGTATATGAACATGCTCACATGTCAAAAATGAATAAATGCTGAATGAGAAATTAGGAGAAAAAGTTGAGGGTTCAACTATAGGGGAAAGAGTGAGTTGGGGAGACAACTCAATCCCACATAGAAAGTTTATAAGTCTTTTAGCCACTTTATATAGAGTTGCAAAGAATGAGGGTACAACATGTGGCTAGTAGAAAGACTATATGGTGTGGACTTGGTTTAAATCTACCACACATGCGTGCGTCCATTCAGTTGGGGTTCGGGAGTGGGCGAGGGCGACATGGGTGTGGGTTGGGTTTTTACCAACTATAATTAAACTTTTGTTTACACATTGTCTTTTGGCAAGCTTTGTAACTAGAGTATTTCCATTGAAAAGAAGATAGCTATTGTATCCTGAGAGGTTTTCACGAAGTAGAAGGTTTGGCACGATAAGAACGCATTAAAACCTTAAGGATATCATGTTTATACGAGCCTCAGTTGTATCACAGTAATTGTTTTTTTCCCAATTATTCTTCATCTTATACAATTTCATAAAGTTTATTTTAATGTCAAGTTACATCAAAGTATCAACATTACTAGCATTCTTAAGGTTAAAACTCTTTTATTGATATTTTATGATTACTGAATTTGTTTCTGTTAGAATTTTTTCTGTCAGAATAAAATTTGGTTTATAATTTTACTATTATGCATTTTGCATTTGCTACTGAAATTAATCTTCTGTTAGAAATTATTCTAACATGACTTATTTCAGTTTATATTTTTCTTTTTATGGTTATTAGTGCTTATAATTGAGTAACTTTTACAAGAATATCTAGTTTAGTTTACATTCTTTACTTGTTGGCTTCTGTTTAAATTTAGAATTTCTTTCCAAGTAAATGCTTATCTTTGTTACATAAAGTTTTTTTGTCATAATTTGTTTCTAAGAGGCTAATTTATGTATTTGATACAGATTTAGAATATATTTCTTGTTAAGAGGCTCATCTCACCGAGTATGACCCTTGTTTTTGACCTACTAAGTAAATGACCAAAATAAATCTCTACGTAACATAATCAAAACAAGGTCTTTTACCTTGTACTATCAACCTTCTTGATTAAATCTTATCCTTGGACCTTTAATCCATAAGTTAACCATCACCTGGATATTATACTCTTGATTTGAGAAACAACCCATAAGTTAAATATCCGATATAACTTCAATTAACCATATCACTGAGTACTTAGTTTTTGGATGATTAATCAATAATCTAAGGGGGTGATTACACCATCATATGATGACATAGACTTCATGTTGTATATGCATGTTCCAACTGATCTAGTCCAATATACCCAAGATACAGAACTGTTGACCCATGGCTAGGATCTCACCTATAATGACTCAAAGTACAATTCATCCATACATGCTCAGAATTAAGAGCACTGGTCACTTAGTAGTAACATATGATGACCCTCATTGATAGTACAGTTCCAAAGATCACACCCATGGTGGTCTTGTTCAATGCATGTCACATGTACTAGTGAGACAAGTCAGAAAAGACATCTAATAACCAAGGTAGGTTACCCTATATCAAGAGACTTTCTCACTATAAACTTATCCCAATGAAATGGTTACCTTCATCGTCCGCTTATAAACTAAGATTATGATTCAAGCAACCACGACTTGACCTTTTTTACATAACTACTATGTACCTAACCTATGGATATGTAGCATATGTAGTTAAGAAGTTGAGTAGCATATGAAGTTAACAAGTTGAGTAGGTATACTGATGAGGACATCAAGGCTGTACAAACCATTCAAGAAAGAGCCAAGAATCAGACGTCCACATTCATTGAACCATTTGGGCGTCCACATTCAATGATCCCATAGACGTCCATGTTCAAGGAACCATTTATTTAGGCGAATTTTCCAACAAAGATTCAAGTCAAGATTCTATTTTCAAGATTCAAGAACTTCAAGATTCTTCAAGAAGTTTCCAAAAACTTAGAAGTTTTGGTCAAGATTTGACTTCTTTGTAATTCTATCTTAGTTTTAGTTTTAGTTTAATTTGAATTCTAGTTTATTCTCTAGAATCCCCTATGGACGAAAATCAGGTGTTCACACTAGGGAGAAGTCTTTCTTGGGCTACAAGTTAGGTGTTCACACTAGGAAGGAGCCTTTCTTGGGCTACAAGTTTGCTTCCTTTTTAGTTACTATTTATATTACTATTCACATGAATAGTTAATAGGAGTCTTTCTTGGGCTCCAAGTCTACTTCTTTGACCTAGTTACTATTCACATTTTTCCTACTTGGGTTAGGGTTTAGGAGTCATTTTCTAAACAGGATACTTATTTGTTATTGCCTATATAAGACTGTTTTTTGTGATAATAAAGTTAGACATTTTTGATTCATAAAATTTGTGAGACTATTCTTCTTTGAGTTCTTCAAGAGACTCTTCGAACTTATCAAGATAATTCTTGTGGCGTTCAACCTTGACTTATCAAACGTATTTTCCATCCTCGTTTGTGGCGTCCTCAACCATACCAAGGTTTTTGCTTTGCTAAGCATAGGGTCGCGGTTCCATCCAATCCTAAAAGGTCTTGGGGTCGTTTGCCATTTTGGTGTTGGGTCGCGTCGCATGTTGACGTGATTCGTATCATATACTACCAATCCAAGACAAAACCTGTGGATAGCTATAATAAGAGTTCTCAAGTATTTGAGATGCACCTTGAATTATGGTATACATTACAACCAGATGTCCAACTATACTAGAGGAATATTGCGATGCTAACTAACTGCTCTAATGAATAAAAATCCTTAAGTGTATGTGTGTTTAGATTAGGAGAAACAACTATTAGTCCTCTAAGAAAACATGTTTTGTAATCTCCACAATAGAATTTGAACTTTTAGCCTTGGATAAAACATAAGAAGAAGCTAAATGGCTTTCTCATTCTTAAAGGATGATCCAAATTGGCAAAAACTGTATCATTTATTTGCATACACTACAATAGCCAACTAGCAATTGGAAGGGCGCATAATAGTATGTATAACGATAAGTCTAGATATATTCGTCATACACATAATACCTTAGACAATTGCTTTTCAATGGAGTTTTTTCAATTGACTATTTTAAGTCAATTATATCTCAAATTTGCTAACAAAGGTTTATATAGAAACCTAATGAACAATTTGTTGAGGGGAATAGGGTTTTAAGCCTATATCTAAAGAGTAGCCACGATAAAAGTCCTACCTAGTTGTCTAGAGATCCCAAGATCTAGGTTCAAAGCAAAACTAAAAATATGAAATTCCTACTCTATAAAAACACTATAGGAGGTACCTCTTACCTATTCTTATGACAAACAAATAATACTACCTTGTAAGTTTAGGTTAAGCTATAAATTCAATAGTTCTTATATCTTGGAAAAATCAAGTGGAGTACCACAAAATACTCTTAATAAAAAAATCTCTTATGTAAATTAGGTGCTTTTACAATAATATTGAAGGATTAATTCTCTAGAGTATTCATGAAAATTAAAAGTTCTGTTGGACCAAAACAAACACATTAATGAGAATCTTAAACAATATCAAAATGATATTATATGAGTTTTATAGTCTTGGTTTAGGCAAATGTTAAATTGTTTTAGATATTTCATTCACTAATTAGTAGTTAAATTGAATAGCTCTCACTAGGTAAGGTTCAAGGCCTTTGGTTGAATATCCCAATGTACTGTCTTTCTAATTGAACTCTCTCTTGTGTTTATATTTCATGTGTTTTTTTATTAGTCTATTTACATTCACGTGGTAGATTATTTGTTGGGATTGGTATGCCTTAAATCCCACTAGCAAAGTGACATTTTGTACTGGATACATTGTATATTTTATATCAGTATTAATAATTTATATTTATTCATCTCTTTATATTTAAATGTGAATGTGCATGTATATGGTCCATGACTCAAGTAGATGACTAAGGTACGGGTGGACACATAGAAGGTCTAAGTTATTGATACTTGTGTCATAAATCTTGTTCATAATTGGATAGTAAAGTTAGGCACCACACTAGGATAAGATTATAGTAAGAAAGTTCCCTAACTAGAGGGTAGTCTACCTTGGCCATTAGAGGTCTTTCTGAACTTATTTCACTAATTCATGTGTCATGCATTAAACGGGACCACTGTAGGTATGATCCATAAAACAGTACTATCAAAGGTAGAGATTAATATACCTTATGCTACTAACTGGTCGGTGCTATTAATCTTGAAGATATGTGGATGAACAAAAGAACAGGTTCATATACTTCCATTCACTATGGATAAGACCTTAGTCGTGAGTCAATAACTCTATATTATGGGTATATAGATTTGATTAATTGGGACGTGTATATAGAACATAGAATCCATGCCATCCAAGATAGAATAATTACCCCTTTGGGATTATCTGATAGATTGTCTTAAATCTAAGCTTAGTGGTATATCTCCTTTAGGTGTATATTGGGCAATAGACTTGTGGGTCACTCCCAAGATTAAGTGTACTATGTCCAGAGGATGATCACATAATGGATTAGAGGTCTCGATGATTAGATGCAATCAACAAGGTGATAGTACAATTAAAAAAACCTATCTTGATTGTGGGTGTTATATGGAGGGGTATTTAGGTCATTTTGCTTAGTAGGTAAAAAAAAGGTCATACACTGTATGGCGAGCTTTTGTATAGGTACAATAATCGTCTTGGAGTACAATCATGACTTATTAGTAGAATAAGTCAAGGTTTGAGTGGCAAAATGCACCAAGGAGTTCACAAGGGCATTTTGCTCATTTCAAGGTCTAGGGCGATTATGTCTTCAAGTCCCCTTCCAGCTGAATACCTTAATTGATGTACTTATGATAAAGTGTGATTTCTAAAGTTTGCATAAGGTTGAATTTAGAAAGTCCTAATGTAATTAGGATTCTAAATTAGGAAAGAGTTTTATGTTTACAGTGAAATTTCTTGAATTAGATAGTTGAGCTCATTATAGAAATTTCTGGAAAACCAATGTGTGCCATGCATGAGCATATGTTAGGCGTATGGTTATATGCAAGATACGAGGAGTATCTTTAAAAAGAGCTACAAGTCAAAATTGTGTCCAGATACATTCCTGATTGTACTAAGACTCTACATTTTGAACTCTGCAGATGTTAGTGTATTACAAAGTTATATTATCTAAAAAATACAATACAGATACATGCCTATCACTTCCTGGGGATGCTTCTCACAAGAAACACACATATAAAAAAATCACACTAGTAAGTCATAATCGAATCCCACAGTTCAATATAGCATCAATAGTACAAGGAATTGGTCATAGGAGGGAAGATTATTGAAGAATCAACCCTCGATAGATTTTTCACAAATTGGACATACCGCTCACGCCTTTAAATTAATCCATGCCAAATGGTGTAGCTGAGAAAAGGAATCGTACTTTCTTTGATATGGTAAGGTCTATAATAAATAATGCGACATTACCTATATCTTTCTGGGGGTATGCTCCTGAAACAACAACGTACATCTTAAACTTGGTACCATTTAAATCAGTTTCTAGAACACCTAGGGAACTAAGGTCAGGACACAAACCCAGTTTGAGGCATTTGGGTGTATTTAGCTTATGTACTAAGTAAAAATGCTACTAACTTAGAACTAAAATATGAGATGTGCTATTTCATAGGGTATCCTGAGAGAACTAGAAATAGGATATTCAATCATTCGAAGGAGCAAAAAGTACTATTTAGTACTCATGTTAGATACATGGAAGATGATAGTATAATCCAGCCACAGTCAAAATCTAGAGTTGCTCTAGAGGAGATACCAGAAGGATCTCCTAAAGCACTTGTACCTATACCTGAAAGTATAAATGAATAGCCAACCACTTTTAGTACCCCAGTGCCTCGTCATAGAGGAAGAATAGTCAGACAACCTAATAGATACTATAGAGAGTCTTTTCAGAGTACCTTTGAGTACCATATTCTTGACCCCACTAGTTACATTGAAGCAATTATGGATGTAGATGCTAATAATTGGCAACAAGCAATGGAATCAGAATTAGAGTTCGTGTACTCTAATCAAGTATGTGAACTTGTGGTTGCACCTGAAGGGATAAAACTATAGGGTGCAAGTGGGACTACAAAAGGAAGAGAAATATGGATGGGAAGGTTGAAACCTTTAGTTGCTCAAGGTTAAACTTAGAAAGAAGGGATCAACTATGAGGAAACCTTTTCGTTGGTAGTCATGCTAAAGTCCATTAGAATTCTCTTAGCTATCACATGTCACTATGAATACAAGATATAGAAAATGGATGTCAAGACAAACTTTCTAAACGGAAATCTTAACGAATGCGTCTATATGATACAACAGATGGATTCATTTTGAAAGGTCAAGAAAATATGGTTTGTAAGCTTAAAAAGTCTATTTATAGACTTAAGTAGACATCATGAGCTTGGAACATCAAATTTGATCAAGCAATCAAAACCTTTGGTTTCGTTTTGATCAAAACCTTGATGAACCATGTATGTACAAGAAAGATAGTGGGCATGCTATGAAGGAAAATGTTATAACGCATGAAACAAATCAATCCTAAGCTAACTAAGGACTAAATAAGGTGGAAACATTCATGCATGGATCTTTAAAATAAATAAACATGAAACAGTTTATTGAACATTCAAATAGTTCATAGTGTAAATTAAAACAGATTATCGGAATACCTGTAGTTCGCGATAAAACAAAACTTGAAAAACTTCACCTCTTTGAAGAAGATCCATACGCCTCTTCCCCCTTGCTTTTACTCTACTACTCTGATCTTCCCAACTATACCAAGAACCTAACTAAGTGTTGATCAAGTTACGAGACTTGATCTTACAAAACTATACTAAAAGAAGAGTGTTTCGTGTTTCCTTTTGCAAGGTTTACATATGTAGAGGAGAGATCTCGAAGGAGATGGTGCAATTGTAGAGATTGGGGTAGGGGATTTTATATAGGTAAAACCAAGCTAGATAGTTCTGTAAGAATCAACTTACAAGTCAGAAAGCGTTTAGGACTTTGAATTATCCTAATCCAGTTTAAACAAGGAGAAACTCTTCCAATTAGCATTCACACCACACCCTACGTATCCAAGCTAGGAGAAACACCTAGGCCCATGCGTCCAAGCTCATGGCCACGAGTATGAGCCATGGTTCAGCGCTTATGCTCTATCCAATTAAATAATTATATTTTAAGTCCAATTTCAGTCAACTGTCAAAAATAGAAACTCCTTCCAAGAATGAAAAATCTACCTATGACTTCGAGTTGCCATTGGATTATTCTTTAATCACATATTTAGCAATACCCAAGTTTAGCAATGACACTTACAAGGTAATTGGCTAGTAGGGGGACCAAAGACATAATTATCCTTCTATTAAAAATGACCAAAATACCCTTGCTAGTCTCCTAACAATATTTTCACTTTAATCTTAGTATATTCCACTAAAAGACTATGGATGCATTATAAGATAATTACTGTATGTACAAGAGTATGCCACACAAAGTATGACACTCAGTCTTTAGACCAACTAAGTGATAATGACCATATTATCCCTCTATACTCATTCATAGCCAAAGTAGGTCCACAACTTGCACTACCACCTTTTGACTATGTCTTTCTCCTTAGAACCTCTAACCCATAATTCAACCATCCTCTGGGAGTTATCCACTTGACCACGGGAGTGACCCATAAGTGTAACAATCAATACAAATTGTATTACTATACATAGATTCAGGATGATCAACCCAAATCATTCTAAGGGAGTAATTATTGTATAGATTCCTTATTGCATATGTACGTTCCTTCTAACCAAGTCTAGATACCCAAATCATAGAGCTATTGACCCATACAAGATCTCACCTATAGTGAGTCAAAGTGCAAGAACTTGATTTCGTCAGTTCATCTACATATGCTCAAGATTAAGAACACTAACCCACTTAGTAACTTGTAGGTATATGTGATCTTTTTCTGTGATAGTACTTGTTTAGAGATCACACCTACTGTGGCCTGTCCAATGTATACACATGCACAAGTGTAGTAAATCTAGAACCCCATCCATGATCAAGGCAGACCACCTTATTGTAAAAAGAACTTACTGACAATAACTTCTACTATAGTAGAGTGTCCAGTTCTACTACTTAGTTATGGGCAACGTTTGTGCTTAACAAGTAACCATGACTTGGACCTTTTGTACGTCACCACCACGTACCCAATTCAACATTTGAGGCAAGGACCTTAAACATATATATATAAGTCAACCACATAAGAGAAGAACATGCTCAAAAGGTAAAATGACATTAATCAACAATTGCAAATATCCAGATACATCGATGACGAAGTGCTAGTAGTCTTTTAGGCATACACTAATCCCAACATGTTATTGCATTCTTAGTCCTTTATGTAGATGACATCTTATTAATTGGCAATGATGTGGGGATGTTGTCATCTATAAAAATTTAGTTATCTACTCAATTCCAAATGAAGGTCCTAGGAGAAACTAGTTATATTCTTGGAATTAAACTTTTGCGAGATTGCAAGAATAAGAAATTAGCATTATCCCAAGCTTCATATACTGAGAAAATTTTGGTAAAGTTTAGCATGCGTAACTCCAAGAAGAGGGTATTACGTTCTAGACATCAAGTGTATCTATCTCGACATCAATGTCCTAAGATACTTGAGGAGATAGAAAGCATGAAAAAAGTACAATATGCCTCAATTGTAGGAAGTCTCATGTATGCAATGCTATATATTGGGCCAGATATCTGCTATGTTGTAAGCATAGTAAGTAGATATCAATCAAACCCTGGACCAATGCATTAGGTCACAGTAAACACATTTTCAAGTATTATTAGGGAACAACACATTATGTGTTGGAATACCATGCAGATGATCTAACGCCATTACCTTATACAAACTTAGATTTTTTATTTTACATAGATTCTAAAAAGTCCACTTTTAGATATACTTTACTTTGTCAAGATGAGCGATATCATGAAGAAGTGTCAAAGCAAAATTATATTGCTGATTCAACCATAGAAGTAGAGTATGTAGCAGCGTCTAAAGTTGTGAAAGACTAAGTGTGGCTTAAAAAGTTACTTTTAGATATTGCAACAATAATGGAGTAGTGGCACAGTATAAAGGACCTAGAAAACACACGAAAGATAAACATATAGAAATAAAATACTATCTTATTTGAGAATTTATCCAGGGAGATAATATAATGGTTAAACAAATAGCCTCAACAAATAACCTAGTAGACCTTTTTGCAAAGACCCTTAGAGAGAAGTTTGTTTTTCTCATGTAGAGTCAGCGGGTGTCAAGTTTAGCAGTAGTGATCTTTAATGCAAGTGAAAGTATTTTGGGATTGGTATGCCCTAAAACCCATTAGCAAAGTGATATTTTGTATGTATCTGGATACATTGTATATTTTGTATTTATATTAATATTTATATCTTGAGCTACTCTCTATTCTTCTTTTTTGTATTTAATTGTAAATGTGCATGTATAAGGTCCATGACTCAAGTAGATGACTTAGATACAGGTGGACACACAAAAGGTCTAAGTTATTGATACTTGAGTAATAAATCTTATTCATAACTGGATAGTGGAGTTGGGCATTTCGCTAGGATAAGGTTATAGCGAAAAAGTTCCCTAACTAAAGGGTGGTCTACCTTGACCATTGGAGGTCTTTTCGAACTTACCTCACTACTGCATATGTGATAAATCTATATTTTTAGTAATTTTAACCCATTGAATCATGTATATTACATTATTATTTCAAGCTTAATTGTATATTTTACACAAATTTAGTGTAATATAGGTTTTGAAGAAGAAATAGCAAAAATGGCCACAAAAGCCAACACTTGAACAAGAAGTTCAGCACAATACTAAAGGAGAAAGGTCGAGCGACTTAGACATGAGCAAATCGAGATTGAATTTGGCCAAACGGAGTGCGAAAACGAATTCAGGACGCTGAAAAACCTTGAAGTAGCTTTGGTCAACTTTTAGTCAATGCATGAATAGTAAAGTCAACGGTCAACGCATGAATAGTAAAAGTCAACGTGTGAACAGAGACCGATTGAGCATGAATAGTAAAGTCAACGGTCAACGGATGAATAGTAAGATCAGTGCGTGAATAGTAAATTTTGATGACATCACGTTGACACAATGATGACCTAGGCGATGACGTCATGCTGACACAATGATGACCTAGGCGCTAACGTCATGCTGACACAATGATGACATCACGACATGAATAGTACTCGTGAATAGTGCTGAAATTGTCCTATAAATACACCTTCCTCATTTCATTTTTTCTTGTACCATTTTTCTCTTCTTAGCTTAGATTGTGCTACTCTAGTATTTGTGAAATGAGTTTTGAGTATTTTAATTATTATTCTTAGTTGTGTGCAAAGTTTTAATCCCGAATGGAGGGTCTAGTGAGCCATCAACATACCGAAATCATACCAGTCTACCGAAATCCGTTCAACACGATAAGTATTCTTTTATTTCAGTTTTCGTTATGATTTCTTGTACTTTAAAGTTTATCATGGCACATTAAACTCGAGATTCGGGGTGGTACGTGTGAGGCTACTCTTATACATATGTTGTGATTCAGATTTATTAAAGTCTCGTATTTCTATTTTTAAGTATTCTTTGATTAATTATACGTATACTTATAGTTATGTTATATTTAATTAAAAGTACATATACGCCCGGTTTTGTAAACCAGTAGCAATACGAGACTACCTCGGATGGATTCTAGTCTGGTTGTACCGACACCTCCAGGTTACATAAGTGGAAGATTAATTGAGAGATTAGAAATCGTTAGGTTGTACGAACACATCCAGTCTTGTTAATTAATTAATCTCATCACTTACGTAATTAAAGGCTCATTTCAGTAGTGGGAGCTTGTAGTCCTAATTCTGAAGGACTTAACTTTTAATCTGAATCAATAACTTTGTACTTGCGTATACCAAGCTATAACCACCCTGAATCATTAACCCTTTGGATTTTTAGTGTTGAGTGTTGTGATTCTTTAATTTAGTACTTTTGATTAATTCATTTTTGGACTTTGTTACTACCATATCTTTGGACATTTTGTGGACATTTCTTGGACTTAATTTTCCATACTTCTGTACTTTTGGACTTTTGGACTTAATCAAACTTATCCGTGACTGGAGATAGTCAAACAATTCTAAATTAAGGACTTAACTTAACTTGATAACTCAATCTCCGTGGATCGACCCTCTACTCACCATAGCTAGAGGTAATTCAAGGTAAGCAATATTTTCAATCATTTAACCTTACTATTTTTTAGCGCAAAACGACGCGATCAAAATTTGGCGCTGTTGCCGGGGATCGGTGTTCATCAAATAAGGTAAGTTTTTTATTTATGTATATAAGTGTTATTATGTATATATATTTTAGATTTTAGTTCTTATTTTATTTAAATATTGTTTTTGTATAGACTTCACTTCATTTTTTTTGTTTCTTTTTCATGTTTTAATTTTGTATGCATGGTCGGAGATCTTTAAAGCCACCCATCTTTGTTTTTGATACGGAAATTGAGAAAACTTTTAAATTCAGAAGCAAATCACATAAATTTCTAATCATGGTTGATCAAAATCAGGATCAAGTGGAAGGTAGAGAAGTAGGAAATGTGAGGAGGAGCATAAAATATTTATCCACACCACAAGATTATGTTCCTCCACGAGCTATCGCCTTACCTGAAACTGATGATGGTTTTAAAATAAAGTCTCACATGATTTCAATGCTTCCCTTGTTCCACAGTCTTTCTAATGAAAACCCGTATGATCACATTAATACTTTTGTTCATACATGCAGATCGATCAATACTAGAACTGCCTTGGAAGAGGTTGTTAAGTTGAGATTGTTTCCTTACTCTTTAATGGGTCAAGCACAAATTTGACTTTACAGATTACGTTCTGGTTCGATCATTTCTTGGGGACAATTGCAAAGAGAATTTCTTGAAAGATTTTACTCTTATTCAAAAACCAATGAATGTAGGAATCAATTAAATAATTTTTCTCAGTTACCTGGAGATGCACTTCATGAGAGTTGGGACAGATTTGAAACCTTAACTTATGAATGTCCACACCACAGTATTCTAGATTGGCAATTAGCTCAGAATTTCTATCAAGGGTTAAATGAGCATAATCAAAGTTTGCTCGATTCAGCTTGTAATGGTTCACTTCTTGAAAAATCTCCAGAAGAAGCCACAGAATTGTTCATAAAACTGAGCAATAATTCACGAAAACGTCCATCTTCATCTAGTGAAAGGAGAGAAAGTGTAGGTTCAAATTATTACAATTCTTTGACATCAAAGATTGAAAACCTAACTCTTGCTTTGGAAAAAATGGTTAAAATGAAAGAATCATTACATGTAGTTGATTCAGGTGAAGGTGTTCTTGTATCAAATCTCAATTCAATTTCAGAACCAGCTTGTGCTGCTTATAGATATCCCTGTAATTATGATCCATTCTCTAACACTTATAATCCAGGTACATGAGATCATCCAAATTTTTGGTGGGATCAGAATCGGGAAGATGTTCAACAACAAAGACCAAGAGGTTATCCTCCAGGATTTCATTTAGTTCCACAGGGACAGGTACCTACGAGCTCTAATTTAGGTTCCAATTCTTATGGGACTAATTTTGAAGAACAGGTTTTGAAAAAGCTTCACAGTTGGGAACCAACTATGCAACTGGTAAGAACACATACAAAGGCAATTGTCAACTTGGAAAGACAAATTGGGCAATTAGCTAACACAATTCAGAAAAGGAAAGAAGGAACACTCCCTGCCAAATCAGATGGAAACCCAAAAGGTAAGGCCCATGTAGCATCCACAAGTCAAATAGTGGAGGATCTTCAAGCTATCACTACATTGCGAAGTGGTAAGAATAAGAAAGTTGATAACAAGGTAAGTGTCGAATCTTACGAAAATGCAAGACTTGCAAAGCAAAAAGCCAAGTCTCAAGTTACTGTTGATTCATCAAAAGAAACTGCAAATGAACCTGAAACTTTAATTTCACATGAAAATATTCCATTGACACTAAGTCCCAAGGTACCCTTTCCAAAGGCATTAGGTAATCCAACTAATAAAGATTCAAAGAGGGAAGAAATGCTTGAAACCTTTAAGCAAGTGAAAATCAATTTACCTCTGTTAGAAATCATCAGGCAAATTCCTGCTTATGCAAAGTTTCTTAAGGATTTATGCACTCAGAAAAGGAGGAATTCAGCTTTGATATCAAACAAAGTAAGGTTGACCGAAAAGGTAAGCAGCATTCTTACTTCTCATGTTCTACCAAAATTGAAAGATCCAGGAGCATTTACCATTCCTTGCTATATTGGTAATCATTGTGTAGATCGTGCCCTTCTTGATTTAGGAGCTAGTGTGAATCTTCTTCCCTTTAATCTTTTTGAGCAGTTAGATATAGGAGAATTGAAACCTACTCCTATCACCCTTCAACTGGCTGATAGATCACTTAGAATTCCTAGGGTTATGATTGAAGATGTGTTGATAAAGGTTGATAAATTTTATTTTCCTGTGGATTTTGTTGTGCTAGATATGGAACCAGGAGAAATTCAAAAGTTCCAAACTCCAGTTATACTAGGGTGACCATTTTTAGCAACAGCTAATGCAAAAATTCACTGTACAACTGGAGAATTGGAATTTACATTTGGAGATATTAAGGTAAAGCTAAATGTTGCTAATGCTGCTAGGTTTGCAGATGGAGATGATAGTCTTGAATGTTTTATTCTTGATAAGATTGATCCATTAATTGAAGAGTCTTTCCTTAGTCTTATGCAAAAAGATTTTTTGGAGAATGCTTTGAATAATGATGAAGTAGTGTTGAGTAGGTTTGAGGAGGAATCCAATGAATCTTTAGAAAGCAATTTAAGATTTGATGAAAAATTTCAGATTTGTGCAATAGAACCATCCTTGACTCTTTCTAAAGAACCCATGCTTCCTTCTATACAATCTTCTCCTGAGTTGGAACTTAAGCAACTTCCTAGTCATCTCAAGTATGTTTTTATAGGGGCAGATCAAACACTTCCAGTTATTATTGCTTCTAACATTTCTTTGGAGAAGGAAGCTAAACTTGTAGATGTGTTGTCTAAGAATAAGGAAGTATTAGGCTGGACTGTTGCAGACCTTAAAGGAATAGATCCCTCTTTTTGCATGCATAAGATTAATTTGGAAGATGGAGCCAAGACATCTAAAGAGATGCAACGTAAGCTGAACCCGAACATGAGGGAAGTTGTGAAGAAGGAAATAGTGAAGTTGTTAGATGCATGTATCAATTATCCTATTTCGGATAGTAAATGGGTTAGTCCTATACAGGTTGTACCTAAGAAATCAGGAATCACTGTGGTGACAAGTGATAAAGGTGAATTGGTACCTACCCGTACCACAACTGGATGGCGTGTGTGTATTGATTATAGGAAACTCAATGCTACAACAAGAAAGGATCATTTTCCTTTACCATTCATTGATCAAATTTTGGACAGGTTGGCAGGACAAGGTTATTACTGTTTTCTTGACGGGTACTCGGGATACAATCAAATCCCTGTGGACCCTGAAGATCAAGAAAAGACAACTTTTACATGTCCTTTTGACACGTTTGCTTATAGAAGAATGCCTTTTGGCCTTTGTAATGCACCAGCCACTTTCCAACGCTGCATGATGTCTATTTTCACTGATATGATGGATGAATTTGTTGAGGTCTTTATGGATGATTCTTCTATCTTTGGCTCTTCATTTGACACTTGTTTGAATAATCTTTCTTTGGTGTTGAATAGATGTCAGGAATTTAATCTCATACTTAGCTGGGAGAAAAGTCATTTCATGGTTCAAGAAGGAATTGTTCTTGGACACATTATATCCAAGGAGCGAGTTCGGGTTGATAAAGCTAAGGTTGATATTATTTTTGATTTGCCCCCTCCAACAACTGTTAAACAGGTGAGATCGTTCCTTGGACATGTTGGTTTCTACTGACGATTTATAAAGGATTTTAGTAAGATTTCTAGACCTTTATCAAATTTGTTGGCATAGGATACTCCATTCCAATTTGATGAAAAATGTGTTACTGCTTTTGAAATACTGAAAAATGCATTTTCTACTGCTCCAGTGATTCAACCACTGGACTACTCTCTTCCTTTTGAAATTATGTATGATGCTTCAGATTATGCCATAGAAGTTGTATTAGGTCAATGCAAGGATCGTGTTCCTTGTGTGATCTATTACGCCAGCCGAACTTTGGATGATGCCCAGAAAAACTATACCACCACAGAGAAAGAATTGTTTGTTGTAGTTTTTGCATTAGAAAAGTTTCGGTCTTATGTGTTAGGGTAAAAAATAATCATTTATTCTGACCACTCAGCATTGAGATACCTGTTGGAAAAGAAATATGCTAAACCTAGGCTTATTCGATGGTTGTTATTAATTCAAGAATTTGATTTAACAATCAAAGATAAGAAAGTTCGAGAAAATGTTGTTGTTGATCACTTGTCAAGGATTGTAACTCAGGAAACAAAAAATGAATTACCCTTGAGAGATACATTTCCTGATGAACAGTTACTGTTAATTTCTGCTCCTAAACTTCCTTGGTATGCTCATATTGTGAATTATCTTGCAGTTGGTAAAATACCCAAGGAGTAGAACAAGGCTGAGAGAGACCGATTTTTCTCAATTGCAAAGCATTATTTCTAGGAGGATCCTCATTTGTTCCGTATTTATTCTAATCAAATTATTCGTAGATGTGTACCCGAGTCTGAACAGCTAAGCATCATGTCATTTTGTCATTCGCAGGAATGTGGGGGATACTTTGGAGGACGACGGACAGTTATCAAAGTGCTGCAAAGTGGGTTTTATTGGCCCACATTAATCAAGGATGGTCATGAGTTTTGCAAAGCATGTGAAAGATGCCAAAAGACAGGTAACATGGGAAAAAGGGATATGATTCTCTTAAATCCCATTGTGGTTTGTGGACTTTTTTATGTTTGGGGTATTGATTTCATGGGTCCTTTCCCCATCTCCTTTGGTTTTCAATACATTTTGGTTGGTGTTGATTATGTGTCTAAATGGATTGAAGCAATTGCAACTTGGACTAATGATCACACTGTCGTGATGAAATTCATAAAAGAAAATATTTTATGTCAGTTTAGAATTCCACTAGCCATCATTAGTGACGGTGGAAGTCATTTCATTCACCGAACTTTTGAAAAATTGTTGAAGAAATACTCAGTCATTCATAAGGTTGCAACTCCATATCACCCACAAACTAGTGGACAGGTTGAGGTTTCTAATAGGAAAATTAAATCAATCCTTGAAAAAACAGTTAGACCTGATAGGAAGGATTGGTCCACTCGATTGAATGATGCACTTTGGGCATATAGAACTGCATATAAAACTCTCATAGGAATGTCACCTTTTCGTTTAGTTTTTGGAAAAACATGTCATTTACCTGTTGAGTTACAACATAAGGCTTACTGGGCAATTAGAAATGTGAATTTTGACTTGCAGAAAGCTGGTGAAAACAAGTTGTTCCATCTAAATGAACTTGAAGAGATGCGTTTAGAAGCATAAGAGAATGCCAAGATTTACAGTGAGAAAATGAAGAGAACGCATAATAAAATGACTATTCGGAAGTCATTTATTCCTGGAGAAGATGTGTGGTTATTTAATTCTAAGTTACGATTGTTTCCAATAAAATTGAGGTCCATATGGGATGGACCATTTAAGGTTGAACAAGTTTTTCCGTCTGGGGTTGTCAAGATAAAAGATAAAATAAATAGGAAAACTATGTTTATAAATGGACAAAGACTTAAACTAGCGATCCAATTAAAGAATTAGGGTAAAGAGTCAATTGAACTTAAGAATCCAATCCCTGCAGAGTAGCAATTTCAAAGTAATTATGTCTGGCTGAAGACGTTAAACTTAGCATTCCTAGGAGGCAACCTAGGATTTATTTATTTATTTTTTTCGTACCAAATGAGTCTTTCTCCAGCTTAATGTAGTTTGGGTCTAAATCTTGAGAAACACTCATTCAGGTATGATTGTCATGATACTAGTGGTCACTATACATTTATGTGTGTGGTTGACTGATCAGTGCAACTCTGTCTAACAATACTTGCCACTCCACCAGCTTAATGTAGTTTAGGGTCTATTTGGGCATTACTTGATAAGGTAGTTAGGAGTGAGAGCATTCACCAGACGGTATTGTCTGTAACGTAAAACCCCATTATCTTGTTCTTGACCCTGTGGAACTGGCTATGGCCCCATGTGAGTGCCGAAGGAAAGTACTGGATGGCGTGAATACAAAAACCTCTGGAAAAGCTAGTCTGTTAGTTTTTTAAAAAAATAAAAAATAAAAAATTTGCCCGCAGGCGTTAAACTACGACACTTAATTGTGTGTGCATGTCTTGCTGGCTGACATTAAATGGTTCCAGTGCCCATTCCCGATTAGAAGGAAAAACTCTGACATTTTGTGTGACGTGCTCATCCTAAATGGGTGGGAGGATGGGTACACAGTGGCAACATTCGATAGTGACTGTCTGAGGATAAAATAGGGTGTTGTTTGTACTAGGGTGGGTGTCTCACATGAACCCAAGTGATCTTTGGATAATCTAGGATCTCGTGGCGGTAACATTCCAAGGTTCGTCCTAGATGTTGTCGTTTGGTTACCAATTAGCTTTAAATTGACGTTAACTTCAACGTTAGGAGGTCTTTTTCCACCGTTATGGAAATAGTGGCTCTCATGGTATTTGAGAGAAAGATAACTAATACCATTCTGAGGGGCATGTGATACGTGATTCATCACCTCTGCTTCGGCCGGTTCTTACGCTATGGTGGGTAGATTTACTATCCAGATTTTAATGCCATTCATTTGGTGTTCGGATGTGGTGTACTTTGCTACATATGTATGAAACTGAAATAGGGTTGAGATCCTATTTTTACATTTCACGGGCTTCTTTTTTGTGTGAGACCATCTTAAGGGTGAATTCTAATATGTTTGCATTTTCTTGTCATTATGTGTGCTTGTTTTAATTTACATCTATTTTTAAAAAAAATCAAAAAAAAATGTGTTTAAAAAAATATATAAAAAAAGTGGGGGGTCGGTAAAAAGGGTTTTTACCCTAATCTTTGTTTCCCTCATTCTTTTTTCTCTTCACCGCCGACACCTCAATCTCTCTCACACAACAATCACAATTTTCTCTCAATCTCCCAAACTTGTTTCATCAACTCAAAATGACCGACCAAGTTTTGCTTCTTATTGTGGCCATTTTTGCCTTATTCTTCTTCTTGTACATCTTCCTCATCTATCTTGTGATTAGGATGGGACGAATCCACGAAGGAAGAAAAGATTTTTAGTTTTTAGGCTTATGTAATAAGTTGTGTTGTTTTTTTGTTGTTGTTTTGTTGAAAAAAAAAATGAAAAAAGGGGCGGCCGAACGGTTTTAAAAACCCTAACCCTACCATTTTTTTTATCTCCTCCTTGCCGCCGCCATCTCCTACCTTTCTCCTCACAAAACTTTTCCTTCTTCAGTTTTTTTTTTTTTTGTTAAAATTTCCACGAAGATGGTGTTGTTTAAAAGTCTCACGACAGAGGAGTCGTTGCTTGTGGTTATTGGTGTTATTATTGTGATTCTTCTTTATTTGCCTTGGGTAGTTCATCATGAACTGCCCAATTCCTGGGAAAAGAGAAAGAAGTAGGCCTATAATATAAGTAGTTGTTTTGTTGTTATATTTGTTAAGTTAATGTACTATTTCCATTTCCATGAATAAGATTTGTGAGTTTTATTTTTATGGTTTTTAGTATGGTAATCTGATTTTTATTGTGGTTATTTACCTAGTATATACACTAATTTTGTTTTGATGTTGAATCTGGTATATATAAAAAAAACCAAAAACAAAAACAAAAAACAAAAAAAAAAGTCGAAGGGATAAAAAAATGGAGTGTGGATGTTTGATAACGATTTGTTGAAACTGGGGATGTAGATCTGGCCAATGTCTGAACTCCCTCACATGCGGGCCTAAAAAAGAAAACCTATTTGGATTTAGTTCTTCTGAATATTTGATCTAGGGGTTGAATTTTTGATATGTCTCGAGAATGTCTTTAGTTAATCTTGTCACTAAGGTCTTCTAACGATTTTGGTAATCTGGTGTGGCTTCAACCCTCTCTGCATAATTTTCAGCAACTGTTATGGCTATACATTCATTAGTGTATATATTCTGAGTCTCCTCCAATGCATTTGTTAGCAAACCGTTAAAGGAGATTTATTGTGTATATTTTAATTTGGTTTGTTAAATTTCTCTCTTTTAAAAAAAAAAACTTCGAAAAAAATTGGTGTTTGCTTTATTTTGTGTGATTTAGATTGTGTTTAACTAAAATTTTCATTTAAAAAAAAAAAAAAAACATAAAAAATTTTTGTCCTTGCGAAACCACATTGTATATATCATTCAGTTTAAATTTCGTTATGGATCACTTTTGTTTTTATCCTCATAGCTACGTTTGGAGCTTTTAATGGCAAATCTTTTTTCAGAACCATTCGAGGAACAATGCTTAGATTTTTTATCAGGTTGTATCTATCTTTTTAATTTGCAATGCATTGCATCACTTTTATACATTGAGGGCAATGTAAGGTTCAGGTTTGAGGAGGAACAAATAGTCGATACCACTTGCTAAAATTTTTTTTCGAAATTTTAAAATTTTCAATTTCCATTTTTCGTGCTTCATTTATTCAAGATAATTAAAGTTGAGTAGTCAAGTGTTGAAATATGATGGATTTTGATAAAATATTTGAATTAACTGTGAAGTTTGGAATGGAAAAATGATTAACTAGTAGAGTTGAGTTTGTATCTAGATTTTTTTTGAAACCTTGTTAACTATTATTATATCCCAACAGCGTCACATGATTTAATTAGAGGTTTTTGATTAATTATAAAAAAAGAGTAGATTGAGGCGTTTTCAATGTGAGATGTTATGTTTTATTAAAATTTGACTAATTTTTCTACATCGGTATACTCCTTTGAAAAAAAAAAAAAGTGAAGATGACTCGCTCAACATCATTCAAATATCAAAATTGTTGATTCAACAAAAAGAGGCAGAAAAGAAGTCCATAACAAATGCTTTCTTTTAACCATTTTTGAGCATTTTTGTTATGAAAAAGCTATCAATACAAATCCTGCCAGACAAGCCTTCTTTCACCAAATACAATTCAACCAATGAAAGGCAAAATTTCAGAAATCAGTGAGTCAACCAACATCTATCATCCGAGTCATCTATATATATATATATATATATATATATAAATCGAAGGGAGTACTACATGATTTGGAAGGTAGTTGAGTTTTAACATTTCATGACTATCCATAGAAAATATTTTCGATTTTACAAATTTTGCGTGATTAATTTTCTTACCTCTTAATTGAGTTACAAGTGCTTAAAAAGGCTCAAAGGATTTTTTGTAATTAAGCTGGTTGCTATTCTTCTAGATACAAAATGATTTCTTGGGGTAAAATTGTTTGGAAGACAAATTCACAGTTAAGCTGGTGTTTTATAAAATCTAATTGTATGAATACATTGACTGCTTGGATTTACTAATTTTGAATCTATGAAGTACTTAATGCTTTTGCTTGAGGACAAGCAAAGAATGGGTTTAAGGAGGTTGATAAATCCATATTTTTAGTAATTTTAACCCATTGAATCATGTATATTGCATTATTATTTCAAGCTTAATTGTATATTTTACACAAATTTAGTGCAATATAGGTTCTGAAGAAGAAATAGCAAAAATGGTCACAAAAGCCAACACTTGAACAAGAAGTTCAGCACAATACTAAAGGAAGAAGGTCGAGCGACTTTGACATGAGCAAATTGAGATTGAATTTGGCCAAACGGAGTGCGAAAACGAATTCAAGACGTAGAAAAACCTTGAAGAAGCTTTGGTCAACTTTCGGTCAACGCATGAATAGTAAAGTCAATGGTCAACGCATGAATAGTAAAAGTCAACATGTGAACAGAGACCGATTGAGCATGAATAGTAAAAGTCAATGCATGAATAGTAAAGTCAACAGTCAACGGATGAATAGTAAGATCAGTGCGTGAATAGTAAATTTTGATGACATTACGTTGACACAATGATGACCTAGGCGATGACATCATGCTGACACAATGATGACCTAGGCGCTGACGTCATGCTGATACAATGATGACATCACGGCGTGAATAGTACTCGTGAATAGTGCTGAAATTGTCTTATAAATACACCTTCCTCATTTCATTTTTTCTTGTACCATTTTTCTCTTCTTAGCTTAGATTGTGCTACTCTAGTATTTGTGAAATGAATTTTGAGTATTTTAATTATTATTCTTAGTTGTGTACAAAGTTTTAATCCCGAAAGGAGGGTCTAGTGAGCCATCAATATACCAAAATCATACCGGTCTACCGAAATCCGTTCAACACGATAAGTATTCTTTTATTTCAGTTTTCGTTATGACTTCTTGTACTTTAAAGTTTATCATGGCACACTAAACCCGAGATTCGGGGTGGTACGTGTGAGGCTACTCTTATACATATGTTGTGATTCAGATTTATTAAAGTCTCGTATTTCTATTTTTAAGTATTCTTTGATTAATTATACGTATACTTGTAGTTATGTTATATTTAATTAAAAGTACATATATGCCCGGTTTTGTAAACCAGTAGCAATACGAGACTACCTCGGATGGATTCTAGTCTGGTTGTACCTACACCTCCAAGTTACATAAGTGAAAGATTAATTAAGAGATTGGAAATCGTTAGGTTGTACGAACACATCAAGTCTTGTTAATTAATTAATCTCATCACTTACGTAATTAAAGGCTCATTTCAGTAGTGGGAGCTTGTAGCCCTATTTCTGAAGAATTTAACTTTTAATCTGAATCAATAACTTTGTACTTGCGTATACCGAGCTATAACCACCCTAAATCATTAACCCTTTGGATTTTTAGTGTTGAGTGTTGTGATTCTTTAATTTAGTACTTTTGATTAATTCACTTTTGGACTTTGTTACTACCGTATCTTTAGACATTTTGTGGACATTTCTTGGACTTAATTTTCCGTACTTCCGTACTTTCGTACTTTTGGACTTTTGGACTTAATCAAACTTATCAGTGACGGGAGATAGTCAAACAATTCTAAATTAAGGACTTAACTTGATAACCCAATCTCCGTGGATCGACCCTCTACTCACCATAGCTAGAGGTAATTCAAGGTAAGCAATATTTTCAATCATTTAACCTTACTATTTTTTAGCACAAAACGACGCGATCAATATGTCATGCATTGAATAGGACCACTGAAGGTATGATATCTAAAAGAATAAAATCCAGCAGGAGATAAATATTGAAGGTGCATGCTACCTAGATATACTATGGTGTTTAAATAATTTAAGGCATATAAACGCAGCGAAAACTTGATAGCATGCTAATTTAGGATCAAACCACAAGTTCTAAGATGAATTATTGCAAGAACACTAAGAACATGTGTATAAACAATTCATAAAGAATAAAATCCAGTAAGAGATAATTTTGTTACCTTGACTCGTTAGCTTACGAAACTTAACGAAAAACTCAAAAACTTGATCTTCTTCTTGCTCCTTGATGATCTATATGCCTAGGATGAATGAAGAGCTTTTGATCTTCTCCCCTATGACCTTCTTCCTTCTCTTAGATGATGAAGAATTGTGGGATTCTTCCTCTAGTAAATTCTTAGCCTAAAACATGTGATCCTAACTAGAGAGAGAGAAAGAGAGAGAGCTTTTCTATCTTCTTTTTTCTCGTGAGAGATGTGCGAATTATGAAGGTAGAAGATAAGCTATATTTATAGATATGGAATAGGCTTAGTTGTTAATACTAGATGAAATAAGATTTGGATTCCAAGCCCAAAAGCTAATCCTATGCACCTTAGGACTTAACTAGTCCAATAGCATATTTAATTAAACTACTAATTATTCCTTCTCCTCAATCACACGTGTGGACCATGGCCTAAGTGGGCTAGGTACCAACTTGGCCCATCTTGCTTAGTCCATGTATTATTTTGTTAAAATTAATCAATTGTCAATTTTTAACTTATCCACAACTAATCCAAATAGGATATCCTCCTAAATAGGATACTAAATTGTAATTGGACACTTTAATTTAGTAATTCTAAATACAGTAAGCAACTAGGAAACTTTAACATATATCTAAAAGGAAATAGGCTAGAAGAGAGACCAAAAGACATAAACAACTTGGCAACTGAAAAGACCAAAATGCCCTTGATAATCTCTATAGCATATTTAGGTTTTTCAACCTGATTTATTCCACTAAAAAGTTATGGTTGTACTCCAAGATATTTACTGCTAAATGTAGAAGCTTGTCAAACTAAGTGTGACCTTTATCTACGACCTACTAAGTAGAATGACCAAAAATACCCCTCCATGTAACACTTACAAACAAGAAACACTTTTCATGTACTATCTCTTTCTTGATTGCATCTTCTCCTTGAGACATCTAAATCCTTCAAGTAATCATCCACTGGATATAAAACACTTGATCTAGAGAGTGACTCTCAAGCCAAATATCTGACATACTCTTAGAGTACATCACTAACCTCAGATTAGGACAATCTACTAGATAATCACAAGGGAGCGATTATTCCGTCACGCGATGACATGGATTCTCTATTGTATACGCACGTTCCAACTAGTCAAACCTATATGCCCAACACATGGAATTGTTGACCTACAGCTAAAGTCTCACCTATGATGCATCAAAGCACATGACCTAATTTCATCAGTTCATCCACATATGCTCAAGATTAAGAGTACTGATCACTTAGTAGCATAAGTCATATATTGATCTTTATCTTTGATAGTACCTCTTGGAGAGATCATACCTAAGTGGTCCGTTCAATGTGTGACGCATACACTAGTGAGGCTTAGTTTAGAAACCTACCAACGACCAAGGCAGGGCACCTTTCACAAGAGACTAACTCACTATAACCTAGACCTTGATGAAGCGTCTAACTCCATCAATCAGTTATGAACTGATTCTAGAACCAAGTGTCTATGACTTAGACCTTGTGTGCTTAGACACCGTGTACCTAAGTCACTCACTATGGATCAAGGGCCTCTATACAATTCAATTACACACAAATAAAGTAGAGAAAATATGTATGAGTGTATCCATTAATCATAAATAGTCACAATATGTATTCATTAATCATTGAAATGTCATATGTTAGTGGTCTTTTGGGCATACTATTTCCAACAAATATACCTTATCCTACTAAGTGGTCGGTGCTTTAAATCTTGAGTATATGTGATAAACTAATAAAGTAAGGTGCATATACTTTAATTCACTATGGGTGAGATCTCAGTCGTGGGTCAATAACTCCGTGTTTTAGATATATGGATTTGATTGGTTGGGACGTGCATATGTAACATAAAATCCATGCCATCCTAGATGAAATAATAGTCCCCTTGGGATTATTCGATAGATCGTCTTAAATCTAAGCTTAGTGGTATATCTTTTTTAGGGGTATATCGGGTAATAGATTTGTGGGTCGCTCCCAAAATCAAGTGTATTATGTCCAAAGGATGATCATATAATGGTTTAGAGGTCTCGAGATTTAGATGCAATCAAGAAAGTGATAGTATAGGTAAAAGACCTTATCTTTATTGCGGGTATTACATGGAGGGGCATTTAGATTATTTTGCTTAGTGACAAGAAATGAGAGAGAAAATATATGTGATTATATTATTGCTTAATTAGTAATGTATTACATTGAGTGCTATTTATAGTTGTCTTAATTATAGCACATGTGATTTAAAACTGTACCCAACTCACTTCTAATTAACTAACTAACACTCTGCGCTGCTAGCTTCTAGAAACATTATTGACTTGTTTTGGTCAGCTAAGTTAGTTCCCTTATCATCCCCCTGCAAGCTGAGCCGCGCGATGTGAAAGGGAAGCTTGTTGTGTAGAAACTGATACTTTTCACTTGACAAAGGCTTGGTGAACAAATCAGTAATTTGATGGGCTGTCGGAATATGAGACAAACACAAGAATTTGGCTACCACAAGCTCTCAGATAAAATACTAATCTAGTGCAATATATTTGGTCCGATTATGGAAAACGGGATTAGAGGCAAGTGCAATAGCTGAAAGATTATCACACCACAATATCGGACAAGGACTAGGAATAGCCAAATCCTTCAAGATGAAGCTCAGCCAGCGTAATTCTACAGCAGTATAAGCAAGGGATCTGTATTCGGCTTCAGTTGAAGAGCGGGAAACAGTTGGTTGTTTCTTTGAACACCACGAAATCAAATTATCCCCCAGAAATATACAGTACCCTGTTGTGGATTTGCGATCTGGTATGCTACTCGCCCAATTGCAATAAGAAAATGCTTGCATATAGAGTTTAGTAGGTCGAAACTGAAGGCCATGATGCTGAGTTCATTTGACATAACGTAGCAGACGTTTTGCAGCAAAATGTTGTTAGGTTGGATTGTTCATATGTTGGCACACACTGTTCTCTGCATATTGTATGTCTGGAAATGTGATCATTAGGTATTGAAGTGCACCGACGATGCTTCTAAAAAATGTAGGATGAGCATATGGAGAATCATCTTGAGAGCTTGGAACACTAACTGCAGCAGGAGTGATACTTGGCTTGCAAGTGGTCATGCCAGCTTTCTTCAATAAGTATGCCGCATATTTTGACTGATGGAGTAGCATCCCAGTTGAATTATAATAAACTTCAAGCCCAAGAAAATAGGACAGTTTGCCCAGATCTTTCATGGCAAAGTTGGTGCTCATAGCTTGAATGAAAGCTTGAATAGCTTTTGTAGAGTCTCCTGTAATTAAAATATCATCTACATAGACTAATACAACAATAATGTGAGTAGATGTATTTTGAACAAACAATGATGTATCAGCTTTGCTGCAAAGAAAACCTTGATCAGTTAGAAATTTGGAGAGTAATTGATACCAGACCCGTGGAGCCTGTTTGAGTCCATAAATGGACTTTTGTAACCTGCAGACATGTTGTGGAAATTGAGGATGAACAAAACATTAAGGTTGCTGCATATACACCTTCTCTTGTAACTTTCCATGTAAAAAATTATTAGAAACATCTAATTGCTTAATGTTCCAACCACGAGTTAAGGCATAACACAATTCTCACCGTTTGTATCTTGACAACAAGGCTAAATGTTTCAGAATAATCTAAGCCATACGACTGATGAAAACCCTTTGCAACAAGGTGTGCTTTATACCTTGCAACAATACCATCTGCATGCCGCTTGATCTTATAAACCCACTTACATCCAATGGGAAGTCTATTTTCAGGAAGTGGAACTAGACTCCATGTTTGTTGAGCAATGAATGCATCAAACTCTTCTTTCATAGCTTTGTGCCAATAAATATTTTTTGATGCTTCTTTAAATGATGTGGGTTTAGTTGTAGGTTTAATGAGAGTAATGTTATTGAGATGGAAAAGTTGAGGTTTTAGTGAACCTGTTTTAGATCTAGTAGTCATAGGATGAGATAAGACATTAGTTCTAGAAGCCGTAGATGGTGGGACTGTAGTAGGTATTTGATTGTGTGTAGGGAGTGGTTAAGAATTTGGTAGGAATGTAGTTGTTGGTTCTTGAGATTCAATATGGCTTCTTAAAGAAGGACTTGTAGATGGAGTATCCTCTGTACGTATAAATGAGTGATTATGTTGCTCAGTTGTCAAGTCAAGAGAAGAAGTATGTGTGGAAGTGGACACTGTTGAAGAGTGTAGAGGAAAAATTAGAAGTACAAGTGGGATAAGATTGTTAGATTGTGACTCTGCAGAAGAATAATATGTACTATAGGGAAATAGTTGTTCAAAAAAATGCATATGCCTAGAGATATAGACCTGTTGTGTTTTCAGTTTAAAACATCTATAGCCATTGGTAGTAGAAGAGTAACCTAAAAATTTGCATGGAGTTGATCGTGGTTCGAGCTTGTGCTTGGAATACGGCCTTAGCCACGAAAAATACAAGCAATCGAATACTCTAACAAGACTATAATCTGGCTGTTTGGCAAAAAGATATTCATATGGAGACTTATTGTGAAGAATCTGCTTTGGTTGTCTATTAATTAGATAATTCGCAGTTGCTAAAGCTTCTAACCAAAAATTATTTGGAAGATTAGCTTGATGCAACAATGCGACTACCGTTGTAATGAGGTGTATATGTTTACATTCGACTCGACCATTTTGTTCGGTAGAATAGGGGCAAGAGGTCTGATGAATAATCCCTTTAGCTTGTAGATACTTTGCAATGGATGTATTTACAAACTCATAACCATTATCAGTCCTCAAGATTTCTAGTGTAGTATCAAATTGATTGGTAATCATAGAATGAAAAGATTGAAACACAGAAAAGACCTCAGCTTTAGATTTAAGTGGATATAGCCAAGTATATTTGGTAAAATCATCCACAAAGAGAACATAGTATTTGTAGTTATTGAAAGATGGAACTTTAGTAGGTCCCCATACATCAAAGTGGACCAAAGCAAAATGAGCAGTTGCTCTAGAATCAGACAATTGAAAAGGCAGCTTATGAGCTTTAGCTATAGAACATGACTCACAAATACTACTAGTTTTATTGTGACTAATAGTAAGAATAGAATGTAGATGTTGCAGTGCTTCATGACTAGGATGGCCTAGTCACTGATGCCACACAGAAGCTGGAAGAGCAGTCGTAATGGTATTGTAGCAATAAAATGGAATAGAGGAAGGAAAGATGTTACTGTTGACGAAAGATGCACAGGAAGGTATACAATATAAGCCATTGTTACAGTGTCCCCTGTACTTGACTTGATGACTGAGGTTGTCAACAATAGTAACTCCCTTGTCATTGAAAATCAAAATGGAGTTGTTATCATGCGCTAGGTGGTAGACATATAGTAAGTTAGATGCAATCTTAGGAACATGAAACACATTTTTTAGTTTTAAAGAACCAAAAGGAGTAGAAAGAGTACCATGACCAATGTGTGCTATGGGAAAGTTGTGCCATTGCCAACAGACACGAAATCACCTCCTTCATATAGATAGTATGACGATAGAAAACCAAGATCACTTGTGACATGAGAATTAGCTCCACTATCAAGGTACCAAGAGGATTGTTCAAAAGAAGCAGATGATGGCAAGCCAGTTTGAGCAGTTAGAGCCTGCTTATTTGCTTTGGTGCTCACATAGTTCACTCTATCAAAACGATGCCAATAGTCCAAAGCTTGATGATTCGGCTTTCTACAGATTTGACAGTAGACCTTAGACTCAAAATTGGAGGTTTTTGATGTGCCTGAAGGTGCTTGGTTAGAACTGCCATTATAACCAGATCCACCTCTATTGCCTTTACCGCCGCGATTGTTAGCATTTCTGCCGTGACTTCGACTGTTACCATTATGACCATAAGTGCACTGAGTATTGAGAGCAGCATGAACATTAAACATAGATGAATCAGAAATGGTGAGTTTTTGAAGTCGTGTCAGGTGCAATTCCTCAGTAACAAGTAAATTTGATAGCTCAACAACACTTAGTGGCTCTTTGCTAACACTAATTGAAGCTCTCAAAGTGTCATACTCGGATGGTAGGCCATTGAGAATATACAACAGAAGATCACAATCACTGATTGTCTCTGAAACAGAAGCAAGGCTGTCAACAATGTGCTTAACATCATCCAAATAAGCTTGAATCGACTGTGCGCCTTTGCGAAGTGTATGAAGTCGCATCTTGAGTTGTTAAATGTGCGATCGCGACATTGAGTGATATCGCTTCTCAAGATAAAGCCAGATCGCAGACGCTGTTGGAAGAGTAAGCACTTGAGACAGAACTAGAGGTGTGATGGAAGCATAGAGGCATGTTTTGAGATGTTCATCGATGATACACCACTGTTCATAAGCTGGATTCTCAACAGATTTACCAGCTTCATTTGTTGTCTTCTTCGAAGAACACAGTTTTGTTCCTAGTAGATAGTTGAGCAGCTGATTAGCGCGAAAAATCGTTTGAATCTGAGCTCGCCATAGCTGATAATTTGTGTTATTGAGTTTGATTTGAACGAGCAAGTTAAGATTTTGAAGTAGTAGGCGAAGATTCGCCGGTAGATCTGTTGAATGTTCAGACGCCATTGATGATGTTCCAGCTGCCATGGCTAAAGCTTGGAATTGCAGTCAACAATGGCGGAAAAAAAGAGACAAGACCAAGAGAAAAGAGAGTACTCTTCAGAAAGCTCTAGATACCATGACGAGAAATGAGAGAGAAAATATATGTGTTATATTATTGCTTAATCAGTAATGTATTACATTGAGTGCTATTTATAATCGTCCTAATTATAGCACGTGATTTACAGTTGTACCCAACTCACTTCTAATTAACTAACTAACACTCTGAGCTGCTAGCTTCTACAAACATTATTGACTTGCTTTGGTCAGCTAAGTCAATTCCCTTATCACTTAGTAGGTCAAAGACAAAGATTATATATCGTATGGCGAGCTTTTGTATGGATACAGTAATTGTCCTAGAGTGCAACCATGACTCATTAGTAGAATGAGTCAAGGTTTGAGTGACAAAATGCAGCTAGGGGTTCGTAAGGGCATTTTGGTTATTTTAGGAGTTAGGGCGATTATGTCTTTAAGTCCCACTTCTAGTCGAATTCCTTAACTGATGTACTTGCCATAAAGTGTGGTTTCTAAATTTGGCATAAGGTTAAATTTAGAAAGTCCTAATGCAACTGAGATTCTAAATTAGGAAAGAGTTTATTTTCACAGTGGAAGTTCCTGAATTACCACATGCCTAGCACACACTGGTTGTCTGCAAGATACGAGAAATATCTTTAAAAAGAGCTAGAAGCTAGAATTGTGTCCAGATACAATTTTGTCTGCACTAGTACTCTGCATTTTGAACTCTACAGATGTTATTGTATTACAAAATTATATTATCTAAAAAATACACATACAGATACATGCCTATCAGCCCTTGGGGAAAGGAATCGGTCATAGGAGGAAAGATTACTGAAGAATCAACCCTCGGTGAATTTTTCTCGGATTGGACAGACCATTCACGCCTCTAAATCAGTCTATACAATCCACGATTCATTGTGTATTAAACCAACAAAGAGGTAATATACTATAAACGAGTTGCATTTTTTTATGCCTATTTCGCTATTATATGCAATTTTTAGCCATGTTTAATTCTTACATGCATAACTTCATGATACTCGTATATTCTGCTGCCATTAAATCCTTAAAAGACCCTAGGATTGTAGTATCATGATCCCTTTTCATTATTGTCCTCTGCTTTTAAGTGATCAATATGGTGACTTTGACACTTACTAAGCTGAAAGGCTCGAGTACATATTCATTCATCTATCGGAGTAGATGTATTAAAATAAATGAGAAATGAATGAGAAAATTAAATTTAAAGTTGAAGAATCAACAAAGTAAAAATGGAGAGTCAACTTTGAGGAAGTTAAAGTATTCCACATAACAAGCATAAATCTACTTATGTCACTTTAAATAAGTTAGATTTGACATTTGGGTTTGGGCTCAAGGGAATCTTATGTGTTTAAAAGGGGAAGGATGTACCTACCATTGGGTTCGATCTAAACCACAACATGTGTGCGAATGCCTATCAGACACAGCGAGACTCGATATGGGAATGGAATGTGGGTCTGAATCCGACCATAGATTTATTTTTTGGATAAAGTCATATTTAATAATTATAATTTTATTTTTCTTGGACAACTACTTCCCAAAATTTTGGAGAGTTATTAATTCTAGGACAGTTATTTCCCAACAGATTTCCTCCAACAATCATAAATTCTGTCTAGATGGATTTGGTAACTGGTCAAAAAGGGTTAAACACTACTTGTAAGATGAGGCAGCAAACACTATAAATACCCCAAAACATGGCATTCATCCATTATAGTCATACATTCATTCTCATGGTTCTGTTAGTGCATTTCTGAAAAGAGAGTGAATTTTACATTATTTTATTCATTGTGTTTTTCAATTTGAAGTGCTCCTATTGTGAGACAAAAATTATTGGACCCAAGAAAACTACTGCCAATGACCTTGAACAGCACAATGAAGCAAAAAAGTTTTAATGAATGAATCAAATTCAAGCATCGGTCTCTCTACATCTTTGCATTTCTGTTCTCATACTTTCTAAATTACAAGTAAGTTGAACTTTCAGATTTTGTTAATTATGGTAACATATGTAGTTTCTATTTCTTTTGTTTCTTTTTTTTTTTTGTCTTTTTATTGAAGA
Source organism: Ehretia macrophylla (assembly GCA_037974665.1). Classification (NCBI taxonomy): domain Eukaryota; kingdom Viridiplantae; phylum Streptophyta; class Magnoliopsida; order Boraginales; family Ehretiaceae; genus Ehretia; species Ehretia macrophylla. The sequence continues at coordinate 27,108,132 of CM075769.1, forward strand.
GGGACTTAAGTCGTACAACACATATTAAAAAATGTCACCCATGAGAATTGATCTTACAATGTCTTACACAAACAGCGAGGGACATACCACTAGGCCAAAGGTTGGTGTAGTTTCTGTTTTCTGTAAAGGGAAAAATGTAGCAGTAGTCCCCATTGTTTACTCAAAAGTCAGTTTAGTCCTCATTATTTTAAAATGCTCAAAAAGGTCCCCAATATTTGTAAACATGTTCATTGTGGTCCCTACCGTTAAAATTTTGGTTAGTTTTAACAGATGTAAATAGTACTTCAAGGGTAAATTTGAAAATTCACAAAAAATACAAAATCTCACACAAAAATATCAAAAAACACAAACTAACACACCTACAAACACACGCACTAACCAAAAAATACACACTAACACTCCCACAAACACACACACTCACAGAAACACCAAAAAATACACACTAATACACACACATTAATACACTCATAAACACACACTAACACCAAAAAATACACACTAACGCACTCAGAAACACACACTAACACCAAAAAATACACACTAATACACACCCATAAACACACACTAATACATACCCACAAACACAAACTCACAGAAAAATATAAAAAAACACACACTAATACACAGGGAGAGGGGTGGCGCTGTTCGTGCAGGGGGGGGGGGTTTGGTGGGTGGTGGTGGTGGTTGGTGGTGGTTGGTGGCGCTTGTGGTGGTGGGTTGAGGGGTTGGAAGAGGAAGAATAAGATAAGGATATTTTGGGTATTTTATTTTTAAGTAAGGGTAGTTTAGTCATTTTATAAATTTTCGGTTAGATTTTTAACGGTAGGGACCACAATAAGCATGTTTACAAATATTGGGGACCTTTTTAAGTATTTAAAAACAATGGAGACTAAATTAATTTTTGAATAAATAATAAGGACTACTGCTGCATTTTTCCCTGCTGTAAACAGGGAAGCTATACCCAAATTCTGTCAACAGCACTTGGGGTCTGCATTATTTGTTTGAAGAGGTCGATTTACTATCAAAGTAGTAAGCTCCATTTCTCATTTGTACCCCGGAAAGGAAGGAGGCTGTTGATTTCCAAGCATATGGCTATCACTCCAATGGCAAGAATGTGTGCATCGACGTGATACGCCAATAACGCCGTAAAGACTTGTTTTGCAAGGTGAGGCTCCTAAGACTCTTATTCATTTCTCTCGTAATGCTTTGAAGGTAAGGTTGTTATCCCCCCTCCCCCATGCCAAATCCACTACCATCTCATGGTACTTGTCTTAATAAAAAGAAAGATATATATAATATACTTATTGTTGTGAGACTATTTATATACGTTTTGGGTTCCAATTACACCCATTTTCACATCAAAGATCTCTCTCTCCAAAACTTAATTTTAACACCACGTACATACTGAGCCCTATTAATGAGCAAGGTCCATACCACGGGCGGGCGTTGCCCCTACACCCTCCTTGGAGCTTTGTTTGTTTGATCCGGGCCGAGACACTTCACAAACTAAAGCTTACACAAAATTCACTTAAAACTATGTGGGATCCAAAAACATTGAGGATCATCAACGGGGTGAAAAGACAAAACATTACATATATAATGTATAGGTAATGTTTTATGTCACTTATTTATCCTTTTGCCCCTTCTTTTTATAATAGGTGTTAATATATATATTATATTTTAAAACTCTCATGCATATGGTAAGAGTTCTACTATATAAGCAATGGTGAAGGGATAAAACATATCAATGCTCCAATGCATCGTTTATAGGCAAAATTGCAATTTCACAAAAGCTATTGCCATGAGAAAACACGTCATTATTTATTTTTTTCTTACAACCTTATTTATGGATATAACATAGACATACATACCATACACAAGAACGTAGGGCATCATCTACACATATATAACGACATTTGGTTACAAGCTTAGGCTGGCATGAGCCTTCAGTAGCAAGTCACAGATGACACTGTAAGAGGGTACTGAAAGCTGTTTGCGTACTGGAAAGTAAGGCACTGGCCAGGATTTAACGGCTCCCCATCGTTGACAAGGCAATCATCATAATCAACTCTCCTGAACACACTAGGATTAATCAACCTGGCAGAGCTGAACCACCCACAACTCAGATGAATATTAGAGATGCTGCAACTTCCTGAGACACACACGTTCTGAATTTGAACTGTATAGGTTGGGATTCCATTAGGAAGAGGGGAGGTAGCACCTTGGAACACAAGTATATTATCCTTCGAACATGTTGCACCAATTCGGTTCATTGAGCCACCATCGTCATCTATTTCAAATTCAAACGAGACACTAAGAAGAATATTTACTTTTCATCTTAATTATGAAATGCTGTGAATAAATAGTACCCATTATTTATATTATTTTTCGGGAAAATTTCACATTTAGTCCCTATTATTTATAAAATATTTTAATTTAATCTTTGTTATTTAAAATGTCTCAATTTAGTCCCTATTGTTTCATCAAAAGTTTTAATTTCGTCCATATTGTTTAAAATGTCTCAATTTAGTCCCTATTGTTTTTTAAAAAGTTTCAATTTCGTCCATATTATTTTTAAAAAAATTTAATTTCGTTTCTATTATTTTCTTGAAGTTTTAAATTAGCCCCTATTATTTAAAGACTAAATTGAATTTTTTTGAGAAACAATAGAGACGAATTTAAAACTTTTTAAAAATAATAGAGACGAAATTGAAACTTTTAAGAAACAATAAAGACAAAATTGAGAAACTTTAAACAATAGGGACGAAATTAAACTTTTTAGGAAAACAATAGGGACGAAATTGAGACATTTTGAACAATAAAGACTAAACTGAAATTTTTTACAAACAATAGGAACTAAATGTGAGATTTTCCCTTATTTTTTAATTCCGTTCTCATTGTTTAATTTAGTACTTAATATTTATATATATTTTTTAATTTAGTCCTCACTGTTTCAAAAGTAATGCATTTTGTCCCCAAAGTTGTCAAAAAGTTTCAGTTTAATCCATACAGTATATGATCTACACATAAAACTTTAAAGACTAAATTGACAAAAAGTTAAAACATCAAGGATTAAATTAAATTTTTTTATAAACTTTGGGACTAAATGCATCATTTTTGTAACAATATAAATGAAATTGAAAAAAATGAAAAATTTCACATTTAGTCCCTATTGTTTACCAAATGTCTCAATTTACTCTCTATTATTTAAAATGTCTCAATTTAGTCTTTATTGTTTCACCAAAAGTCACAATTTCGTCCATATTGTTTAAAATGTCTCAATTTAATCCCTATTATTTGGCAAAAAATTTTAATTTCGTCCCTATTATTTTTAAAAAGTTTCAATTTTGTCTTTATTTTTTTCTTAAAGTTTCAAATTTGTCCCTATTATTCAAGGACTAAATTAATTTTTTTTTTTATAAACAATAGAGATGGATTATAAACTTTTTAAAAATAATGGAGAAGAAATTGAAACTTTTTGAAAAATAATAAAGACGAAATTGAGAAACTTTAAATAATAGGGACAAAATTAAAACTTTTAGAGAAACAATAAGGACTAAATTAAAATATTTTAAATAATAGAGATTAAACTGAAATTTTTTATAAATAATAAGGATTAAATATGAGATTTTTCCTTTAAAAAAAAGTATAAACATTGATGACCAATCGTGTCGATTTTGAAATAATAAAGACAAAAATAAAAAAAAAATATGTCAACATTAATGATTATTGATGAAATCATTTGAAGTGACACTCCATGCTACAAGCAACGCAGACTCGATATTTTGTATAGGGTCACTCTCATAAATGATTCACGAGTGGATCACACACTATACACTCATTACAAACCATCATTTTGAACGATTAAATTGTTTCGAAGCAATATTTTTATTTTTTTATTTTTCAAACACGGCATGATTTTTTTGACAACTCTCTACCATTACATACACTGGCGGAGCTGTATTGTGTTCAGTGGGGGCTGCAGTCCCCACTAACACATAAAAATCGTTAAAATTTTTATGTATTTTTTTTTTTAAAATTAGATATTTAAGCATTTTTAGTTAAAAAAAATTAATTAGCCCCCACTGAAAAATAAAAGTACTAGTATAGTTCAAAAATTATGAATTTTAGCCCCCACTGACCCATAAAAAGGTTAAAATTTTTATGTATTTTTTTTAAAAAAATTAGATATCTATGTATTTTTAGTTTAAAAAAATTAATTAGCCCCCACTGAAAAATAAAAGTACTCGTACAATTCAAAAATTATGAATTTTAGCCCTCACTAGTCCATAAAAATGTTAAAATTCTATGTATTTTTTGAAAAAAATACTTGTATAGTTTAAAAATTATAAATTTTAGCCCCCACTGACAAAAATTCCTGGTTCCGCCCCTGATTACATACCCTTGTCCTGTAGCACCTAAATAAAGATTTTCAGCTTAAAAGAAGCGAGGAATAAAGTTAGTTTAGCTTTGATTTTCTGACAATATAATTTCTCACAGGATCATTAATCACAAATAACGAGAATGAGAAATTCAAGTGTGTTCAGTTTCTTCGCTATTTTCCCATTAGAAAGGATAAGATTTACAGTAACGAAGAATATTGTGTGTTATCTTACCATTTGAGTCCTCCAGTAACTTCCGAGCACTGGCGGAGTTATTTACCTTGGAAAAGACTCGTTCTTTAATGCTCACTCCATTCACTGCTCCCAATGCATCATGAATACCGATAACTGCATGATGGGATACATTTGTTACTAAACTTCTGGGAATGCTCTATACAATCTGATCATTAAGTGAAATTTTTCAATCACATAAAAAAAAAAAAACAAGCAAGGAAATTAAAAAGAAAGAAAATGGAAAAAAAAGGAAGAAAATTAAAGAATTATCTAATAAATAGAGAATGATTTAAGAGAATCCCAAATGGCCTTCATGCATTGCACATCGACAAGGGAAATGGACTACATGCGTAAATATTCAATACATAAAGAACTGTGTAGTCAGACGACCTTGTTTTTTTTTCTTTTTCTTTTTTCTTTTTTGGTCAGACAGACGACGTTCTTCATTCCTACATTCTTTGCCATCTAGTACGTACTAGTAATTTTATTAGCTTTCAGTATAAAGATTCCAGTTATTAGTAAGGAAACCAGAGGCTTAGAAGCATCTTCTTTTTCTTTATGAAATTCCAATTTAGTCTAACTAAGGTAAATTGGTCTACATGAATGAACGGCATTATCAGATCATATAACTGATCTAATATCATGAAATAACTCTTGATTTGGTTCGATGTTGATACCTAAAAAAATATTGCACCGAATTTACTTCTTCAATCTCGAAGATTGCTTATTCATGAACTATTATGAGTTAAAGACAAACCGCTATGGTGAAATTTGTAGACACTGATTTACAGTAAATCGATGGCAAACTATATTGACACTGGTCTATGGATATGCACTTCGAGTGGATTATGTCACCAGCTACATACATGCATATAGCTAGAAAACTTACCAAAAAGTACAAGCAGCATGAAGGCAATGCTGGCCGCAGCCATGTATACCTCGTCAAGTATTTTCTTCGGACCTCCACTACTCTGTCTACTTCAGAATTTTCAAGCTTGACCTGCGCATAACCGAAAAAGGAATAGAAAATCTCTACCATGTGTAAATATGAGTTGGTGTAAACACACAGTGGAGTACTTCAGAGGTCATGTATTTTTTTTTTTTTTTTGTCTTAGAGAAGTTATATATAAAGGCGCATATACAAGCGGTAAGAAGAACTCTTTGTTTTAGAATTGAAGGCAAATGTCAAAATTTAGTGAAAAGATATAGACACATTGGACGATAAGGTAAGCAATGATATATACAAGAAATTAAAAATATAATACATAAATTCTTATTATACAAATAAAAAATCAAGAGCAAAGAAGAAATATAAAACATTAGTAAAGACCGTAACAAATCAAAAAAAAAAAGAGTAAAGAAATAACATAAAATACTAAAAAATACGGTGAATGGTAACACTTACACTGTGTATAGTAAATGCCAACGTCGATTGTAGAACTTAAAATTTTTTATAGGAAATGTCAATGCCAACTACGGAGGGTGGAAGCAAAAATCTAAAAGGTTGTGAAATTTATAGCACCACTGAGCTAAGATTCAAAATTTACAAAATTGCCGTTGTTGTTTGGGGTTTTAACACGTATATGTTGCATTTGGGTAGGGTCCTAATCACTAGCTCTGACTCTACTTGCTGGCTATTAGTAATAGTATGAAAGATCTGAATTGCCCCCTACAAGAATAATGGAGTCACAATATAATTGACTCAACTTAATTCTTAGTTGTCACTATCGATACCAATTGCCATAACGCGATATAAAAAAAGTGAAGAAAATTAATTGCCATGCATTTACTCTTTTGATAAGATAAGGAGTCAAGAACCCTCGCAGATTATCAGTTTGCATGCATTAATGGGAGCAAGTTGAAGCAAGGAACGCATCAGCTAGCCTGCAAGATTATAAAGGAGCTCTACGTAATCCTTTACATTCATTTCACATCAAATAGATTATAGATCTGCGACATGATGATCAGAGATAAAACACTATTAAATTGCGAAAAATATTATAAATAAAAAAGAAAGTAAAACAAACCCTAAAGAGTGAGAACAGCTAGTAAAAATGTTGGTTGGTACACCAAAGGTCTTTAATTTGAGTCTCTTTAATAATTGAATTAGTACATGTATTGAGATGACTCACCGTATTATAGAATTTATAATCTCAAAATAAATGTTTCGCAAGGTGAGTTACCCGTGATAAAAATGTAAATAAACAATAACGTATGGGAGCTTGACAATGTCCATGTTAAATCACAATGAATCTAATATAAACTGAGACTTAAAGTACGAGTGCTTCTTCCTACTCCATTTCCGAAAACGTTGAATTTCTTTGGATTGAAGTGCTTGTTAGAGAGAACTTGACTAATAATAGCTAATCAGACATTGCTAAGCCTAAATAATGAGGGGAAATTCTATTTACAATATAGCTGGGTTTGTTTCTCTAATCCAGCAAATTTTTTTAGTTGATTCAAATTGTTCAACGTGACTTGTATGAAGGCAGCTCAAATTGTTCGTACCGCGTCAAACCAGAATACACATTAAATCAGTCAGTAGAGGTTATTGGACGGCCATTGGAACAACACTCACAGGTTACCCTTTAAGAAATTCAATTAATTAAATTAAATTTTGGTCTCTTCAGCATATCGTTTCAAGTGCTTAAAGTCTTTTAAATGACAAACACGTTCAGAGAACTTTAAGCCATGATGATGTTTCATTGGAGAATTTTGTTGCTTCATGTATAATACGAATGATTAGCTATTAAAAACTTAGCCATTCAAAGAAAATTGATTAATTTAATTAATATCTCAAACATGAATCGAAGCGGCACATTCTACTATAATTAAATAGTGCAATAACAACCACTTGAATAGTCATTCCCTTACAGATCAAACATATATATATATTATCCGTTCTTTTTGTCCTTTGAAGAAATAGCAGAAATGAAGCTGAATGGCTCATTAATTTTGGTTATCTGAAGAATGGACTTTTTATACACGTAACCTCATCTCGTTATATATCTATGAGGTAGGGAATTTTCAGTGTTAAAGATCTAAAGTTTCATTCTAAAATTAATTAGTACTAAATAGAAATAGTTTAGGATTTTATAAAATAGTTTTAGAGAGAATGATTTTTTGATATGTGACAAATATAAATTTTAATGGTTCCCCTAATATATAACTCGATTTAAGATGGGTCACATGTGAAAAAATAGGTCATACCTGGATGAACCCACGTCGATGAACAATACTAGAGCAGTATCTAATTTCAATACTATGTTAGGAATCATGAGGTTCCATACTAAAATTAATATTCTAATGTCCATTGAATAGCTTGTATATTGAAATTCATGTTCGAGGGCATCCTACTTTGTTGCCTCTCATTTATGTGTTTATCGACTTTTGTTGTTGTATTGCATTATTGTTGCTCTCTGTGATTTCCTATTGATGGTTGCACAACCTCATTGTCACGGCAGTTACGATGGCCTCGTTGGGCGGCATCGGGCTTGCCAGTGTTGGTTGCCTTAACTCCGTCTGCTATTTCCTCACTCGCTTGGTCCGGAGATCGCTAGGGATTGTTAGGTCGTAGGATTGGGTACATCCGAAGTACATATTGGTGTTTGGGATGCCGGCATATCGTAGTTCGTGGTTCGAGGGTTGGAGTGATAAGGGACATTGATTGTATCCTTTTTAAATGTGTGGTAATTGTTGTTTATTTGATATTTTTATTGTTTAAATGTTTTACTTGTGTTAACTGTTGCATTGCATGCCCCGGTGGACTGTATCCCTCACTGAGCAATTGTGATTGCTTATACCTCGTTAAACATGTTTCAGGAGGTGTCGAAATAGACCCCCAACTCTTAGCTGTAGAGGGAGAGGAGGAGGTGCAGTTGGGGGAGTTACCTTGATTACAGTGTTGCTGTGTGCTTATTGCTTAAGATTGGAGTGTTTGCTTGCTGGACTGTATGAAGACTTTGTATCAAGTCATAATATTCAGTCCTTATCTGCAAGATATTTAGTTCTCTACATGCTTATCTATTGTAACTTCTGCATGTTGTATTTGTATTTCAAATTCCTAATAGTTAGCTGTAGACTTGAACAAGTGCTATCCTTATTCATGTATATATATCTCTGTAACTTCACTTATGAAGATGCGTGATGAATATAACATCTGTTCTCAATATTTCTTTATGGTAATCAGAGCTTGATTGGCTCCAACGAGGTTTTTTTTTTTTGTCTTTACCAAATATTACTTCACATTTTCCTATATGATGTCTCAATCTCAGAGCAGTAGTACTGCCATCCTTTCCGCATCGCCTCTTGACGGTATAATTGCTATCAATGCAGTCGCCCAGCTTCCTCTCAGATTAACTCCACATAATTTTCCTGCTTCGAAGGCACAATTTGATGCACTCCTCATTGGCTATGACCTCATGGGCTATCTTGATGGCTCACATCCTTGTCCTTCCGTGACTCTTGTTTCTGTAGATAAGACTATTCCCAATCCTTCTTATCTTCAGTGGGTTCGTCAAGACAAGTTATTGCTTCATGCTATTCTTGCTTCCCTATCTGAAAGTGTCACTACTCATTGTACTACTGCCAAAACTTCAAAGGAAGCCTGGGACAAGCTTTACAAGCTGTATGCAAATAAATCACGTTCTCGTGTGATGAATTTGAAAGAGCGTTTAACAAACATTTCTTGTGGTAATCAGTCCGTTGTTGATTATCTCCAAGTCATTCGTGGAATTGTGGATGAATTGGCCATTGTTAATGCTCCTCTTAGTGATGAGATCACTCACCATCTTTGCTCTAAATGGTCTTGGGAGTGGGTTCAAAGAAATTTCTACTGCTCTTCGAGCTTGAGATACACCTATCTCATTTGAAGAACTACATGATAAATTAGTGGAGCATGAAATTGCTCTTAAGCGGGAAGATTCTCACACGATTACTTCTTCTTTTGTTACTATAAATGCCACTAATGCGAGTCATGCCTCTAATAATTCTTCTAGCTTTCAATCGCGAAAAGGAAATAATGGGCATTTTTTCAATTCTTCCAACAATAAAGGCTCCTACAACTAGCAGTGGCGTAAGAATGGCAATATAAGTGGACATGGGGGAAGTCAAAACAAGTCTAATATTGTTTGTCAGTTTTGTGATAAAAAGGGTCATATTGCTAAGAATTGTTTTTCTGCCAAGAAGCTAATGCAATAGCCTGTTGCAAACCATGTAACTTCTCGTCCCTCATCATCCAATACTTGGCTCCTCGACTTCGGGGCTTCTCACCATGTCACATCTGATCTTGCAAATTTGTCTCTCCATCAATCGTATGAAGGGCCAGATGATATTGTTCTAGGTAACGGATCGGGTCTTAACATTACTCATACTGGTTCATCTACTGTCCACTCTCCAGCACAATCTTTCAATCTTTCTAATGTTTTATGTGTCCCTTCCATTAAACAAAATCTAATTTCCGTTTCTAAATTTTGCAAAACTAACAATACTTCGATTGAGTTCTTTCCTTTTCGTTTTGTTGTGAAGGATCTCATCACGGGGGCACCAATAATCCAAGGCCGGAGCAAGAATGATGTGTATGAGTGGCCTAGAGCAGGCAGTGATGCTGGTTTTTCGTCGTCTACTTCTCATGCACATATGAGTGTGCAAACATCTTTGTTAAATTGGCATCAACGCTTGGGGCATCCGTCTAGTAGAATTCTTAGTCATCTTCTTAGCAATAAGGGTCTTTCTTTTAAGTCGAATAGCAAAATCAAATTTTCATGTGAGTCATGTTTCTGTAATAAAAGTCACAAATTGCCTTTTGGCACTTCGTCGCTTCAAAGTCATTGTCCTCTTGATTTGGTTTATACAGATGTTTGGGGGCCTTCACCTATTCAATCAATTGATAGGTTTCGATATTATGTGATTTTCGTAGATCATTTTACAAAATATGTGTGGCTGTTTCCTATGGTGTATAAATCTGACGTCTTTTCTATTTTTCAAAAATACAAACTAATGGTTGAAAAATATTTTCAAACCTTAATCGTAACCATTTATTCGGATGGAGGAACTAAATACAAGGGATTAAAATCCTTTTTTGAATCTCATGGCATACAACATCTAGTTTCTCCTCCGTACACACCTGAACATATAGGATTTGCTGAGAGGCGTCATCACCATATAGTAGAAACAGGCCTCACATTACTTCACACCGCAGCTCTTTTGGCATCTTATTGGTCACATGCATTTGTAACTGCTGTTTATCTCATAAACATGCTTCCTACACCTACGCGTAAATATGATACTCCTTTTGAAACTTTATTTGGTAAGCCACCAAACTATGCTAAGCTTCGAGTGTTTGGTTGTATTTGTTTTCCATGGCTTCGTCCTTATGCGAACCATAAGCTCCAATCTCGCTCGAAGCAGTGTATTTTCCTTGGTTACTCTAATCTCCATAATACATATAAATGCTTTGATCCTGTGGCAAATAAATTATATATTTCTCGTCATGTAGAGTTTATTGAAGATAAATTCCTCTTATCCTCAGTCAATCATACTGCCAATATAGAATCCATAATTCAGACTTGGATATCATGTTCCCCTGCCTTAGCTGCTCTTCAACCTCCTGTTTTTCTTGTTCCTCAAAATGTAGGGTCTCTTGATGTAGTGTCCCCGCCTCATGCTGCGCCAACTGCTCCACCTACTCAAGACATGTCGCCCTTGCTTCCATATGGGTCTTCAGCGTCCTCGAGGTTTGATACTTCTCTTTCTCCTACTACTTTATCTTCATCTCATGACAATACCTTTAATTCTTCCAGAGCTCAGTCTACTATTTTTCCCACTTCTTCTTTGGATATCAATAGGCCTGTTACTCGTTCTCAAAATAACATTTTTAAGCCAAAGGATTTTACAGGTTATGTTCATACATTTCATGTTCAAAAACACCATCTTCCAAATCCTATTGAGCCAACTTGGGTCTCCCAAGCTCTTCTCGACCTGAAGTGGCTCTCAGCTATGAAAGATGAACTTTCAGCATTGCACAAAAATCAAACTTGGATTCTAGTTCCTCGTCCCACATCTCAAAATGTAATAGGCTGCAAATGGGTCTTCCGGATTAAACGCCATACGGATGGCTCTATTGCCCCATATAACGCTCGATTAGTCGCAAAAGGTTTTAATCAGCGCCCTGGTATTGATTATCATGATACTTTTAGCCCTGTTGTGAATCCCACTACAATTCTTGTCATTTTATCTCTGGCATTGAGTTATGGGTGGTTGATTAATCAACTTGATGTGAATAACGCGTTCCTACATGGAAATCTTACAGAGACAGTGTACATGTCGCAACCTCCGGGGTTTATTGATAAATCATGTCCTGATCATGTATGTTGTTTTAAAAGAGCAATTTATGGTTTAAAACAAGCACCTCGCGCTTGGTACACAGAGTTAAAAACATTTTTGCTCAACTTTGGTTTTAGAAATTCCTAATCCGATGCTTCGTTATTTGTTTATTCGCAAGGGTCCTTAACTATGTACTTTCTTGCATATGTTGATGATTTGCTTGTAACAGGAAATTCATCCACTCTCATATCTCATTTTATTGCTGCTTTATCAAGAAGATTTTCTGTTAAAAATCTTGGCAATTTGGGTTACTTCCTTAGTATAGAGGCAGTTAATACTACGCAGGGACTTTTTTTGTCTCAGCACAAATATATCCGTGATCTTCTTGATAAGCACCATTTTGCTAGTATTAAGGAAGCATCAATACCCATGTCCTCCACCGGGAAACTTGTGCTCAACGATGGATCGCCTCTAACAGATGGGGCAGCTTATAGAAGTCTTGTTGGAGGGCTTCAATATTTGCTACTTACACGACCGGACATTGCCTTTTCTGTGAACCGTCTAGCTCAATTCATGCATGCTCCAAGACAAACTCATTGGTCAGCTGCTAAAAGGTTGCTTTGCTATCTTAAGCAAACAATTCATTTTGGCCTGCATCTTCTTCGTAATCAGCCATTGCAGCTTCGAGCCTATTCCGATGCCGATTGGGTGGGAGATCATGATGATTATACTTCTACAACTGCCTATATATTATGTCTTGGAGCCAATCCTATCTCTTGGTGTTCGAAAAAACAAAGGACAGTGGCTCGATCCTCGACAGAAGCCGAATATAGAGCTATTGCTGCAACAACTTCTGAAATTACGTGGGTCTCAAATTTACTATTTGAGCTTGGTGTGTGTCTTTCACAGCCACCTACACTGATGTGCGACAATTTGGGTGCTATATACTTGTATGCAAATCCGGTTTTTCATTCTCGAATGAAACATATTGCCATGGATTATCATTTCGTTCGAGAGAAAGTTCTAGCAGGTGAACTCAAGGTTGCTGATGGGCATTCCTCAAAATAGTTAGTTGATATTCTAACCAAGCCACTAGCGCGAATGCAATTCTCTAGTCTACGATCCAAGATTAGTGTTGCCGATGGCACCACCATCTTGCGGGGGCATATCAAGTCATAATATTCAGTCCTTATCTCAAGATATTTAGTTCTCTACATGCTTATCTGTTGTAACTTCCGCATGTTGTATTTGTATTTCAAATTCCTAATAGTTAGCTGTAGACTTGAACAAGTGCTATCCTTATTCATGTATATATATCCCTGTAACTTCACTTATGAAGATGCGTGATGAATATAACATATGTTCTCAATATTTCTTTACTTTGCTTGTACTGTATTATGTTCTATTTTGTACCTATGGGTTTGTACATATTTGGAGTTGTTGAAGGATTGTAATAGTTAGATTGATATATGGCTTGAATGGTAGTGTCCTGTAATAACTTATGAACTTTTCTTTATTTTGAATGTTGCATGCTTGTGTGATTAATGAAAGCTAGTTAGTTGTTTGGCTTTAACTTATAAGAGAATTTAATTGACAATGTTAGAGTGGTAAGATAAGTGGATTAAAAAGATAAGATTTCAAATACTTGCATGCTTGTGTGTGGTAATGTCTTGTCTTGCTTAATGCTAGGATGACCTTGAAGTTGGGAAAAGTTGTAGAATTGGAGTTAGAGAAGGTTGTGGATTGTGTTTGTGGCTTTATTTTCTGTTTGCAGATAAACAGATTGTCCACGGTATAAAAGAGACTCTGTCCGTTTGTCGGGTTCAGACCTTTAGCGTGGAGTTGGGTCGGGACGTGACAATTTATTCTTCCTGAATGGTTGTGTTGGGTCTCAGACCAGCTGGGCTGCAACTGGGCTTGGACATGACCCTTTACCTTTACTAGAGCCCATCACACCTGCTTCTTATGGTTCGACCGTGTTGCTAGGCCTAGCCCATTTATGCCACTATATTGGTTATGGGTTCACGTCTCACTACCACTAATTTTAGAAGAACAAGTCCACACGCAAAGCTTAATTAAAAATAATCTTGCTGCACGTGGGGATGAGTTTAAGATAATAAACGATATAATAATTTTTTTTTTCAATAGAATAAACTTTTAGATAAGATAGTAATTTAATAAAGTTTACTTTTCTTAAATAAAAAGGGAGATACAGTTTAAAAAGCTAGTTGAGTTTTTGGACGGGATTAGTGAAGTTTTTTTTTTTTTTTGGGTCATGGCTATGCGATTCACCTTTTATCAATATGAACACTGTAAGGCCATCCTTAGCAGAGGTTGTAAACTGCAATTATAACACTTTATAGAGACTCTAATGTGTAAACATCCAACCACAGCAGTAAATTTAAAGACCCAAAAAGATTTTTTTTTTTTAGAGACCCAAAAAATAAAAGTTGATAAGTCTGCAAAAAAAGTAACAAATTTGGAGACTCACTGTAGCGAGTCTCCAAATGTCTGTCAAATGACAGACATTTTCAGAAAAAAAAAAAAAAAAAAAAACGCCTGCCACAAATTTTTTAGCCGTTGAAGGTGAACGTTGGCAACGTTCACCTTCAACATATGTATATATACATATACATTGTCTGATTTTGTTTCAAGTTGAAAGCAAAAAAAAAAAAAAAACACAGAAGATCACAACTTCAATCGAAAGAAAAAAGGTAATTTTTTGTTTTCTGTCATGGTGGCGAAGGGAGTGGGGGGCGGCGATGGTGGCGAAGGGAGTGGGGGGTGGTGATAGTGGCGATAGTGTGAAGGTGGCGGTGGTTTTGATGGTGTGACAGTGGCGATGATGGCGTGGTGGCGATGGTGACGGTGATGATGGCGATGGTGAGGGTGGCGATGATGGCAAGGTGGCGATGGTGACGGTGATGATGGCGATGATGGCGAGGTGGCGATGGTGACGGTGATGATGGCGATGGTGACGGTGGCGATGATGGCAAGGTGGCGATGGTGACGGTGATGATGGCGATGATGGCGAGGTGGCGATGGTGACGGTGATGATGGCGATGGTGAGGGTGGTGATGATGGCGAGGTGGGGATGGTCACAGTGATGATGGCAGTGGTGAGGGTGGCGATGATGGCAAGGTGGTGATGGTGACGGTGGTGATGATGGCGAGGTGGCGATGGTCATGGTGATGATGGCGGTGGTGAGGGTGGCAGTGATGGCGAGAGAAAAAATGAGGGGAGGGAAGCGGGGCAGTGAGGGAAAAGGGGAAATGAAATGGGGGAGGGGGGTAGGGTTTGATTTACATATTTGTTTTTTTTTTTTAAACTGATTTTTTGTTGTTTTTTTTTATTTAAAAAATTATGTTATTTAATTTATTATTTTTATTTGTTAAAGTAAGTTTTAATTTTTAAAATTTTGTGGAATTTTTTTCTAAATATTATTTAAATTTATATTTTTCATATTTTTATTAAATTTGTTATTTGTTAAATTTTTTTTCTTTATATTATTTAAATTTTAATTAATTGTTTAATTTGTATTTAATTAATTTTTAAAATATTGTGGAATTTTTTTCTAAATATTATTTAAATTTATATTTTTGATATTTTTATTAAATTTGTTATTTGTTAAATTTTTTTTCTTCATATTATTTAAATTTTAATTAATTGTCTAATTTGTATTCAATTAATTTTTATAATTTTGTGGAATTTTTTTCTAAATATTATTTAAATTTATATTTTTGATATTTTTATTAAATTTGTTATTTGTTAAATTTTTTTTCTTCATATTATTTAAATTTTAATTAATTGTCTAATTTGTATTCAATTAATTTTTATAATTTTGTGGAATTTTTTTCTAAATATTATTTAAATTTATATTTTTGATATTTTTATTAAATTTTTTATTTGTTAAATTTTTTTTCTTCATATTATTTAAATTTTAATTAATTGTCTAATTTGTATTCAATTAAAAAGTTCATATTATTTAAATCTCATTAATTTTTTTTTCTTCAGCTATGGATTCCGGCGAAGGAGTTAGGGTCCGCAACTTCACTATTGAAGAAGATATCGCGTTATGTCGAGCATACCTTGCAATTAGTGAAGAACCAATTACAGGCCGAAACCAAACATCGGCAACAATGTGGACGCGAATCTTTATGAAATTCGAAGAATTTCACCCTCCAACGACTCTGTTGCAAAAGAGAACTGCAAAATCTCTAAAATCACGATGAACCCCGATAAACAAAAAAAGCACGAAATTTGCAGAGTATCTTGCTCAATCTTAAATTAGACCACGGAGTGGAGCAAATGCAACAGATATTGTGTGTTTTATGTAGCAAAATATGTTGATTTAGTTTTATTTTTAAAAAAAATACTCATGGTGATGGAATTTTTTGTTTTTTCAGCTTGATGATGCGAAACGACTTTACGCTAATATTGCAAGAGAGAATTTCAACCTTGATCATTGTTGGTCGATATTACAACATGGTCAAAAGTGGAGAAAGATTACCGAGTTCCACCAAGGTCAAAATGCATCTCAAGAGGGTACACCGCTTCCTTTTGAAGATGACTCTCCGTATGAGTCGGTGCCCAAAACCCAATCTGAACCGTCATCCTCGAGGCCAATTGGAAGAGAAAAGGAAAAAAAATTAAAAAAGGGCAAGGATGTTGCGACAGAGATCGTTCAGCAAGGCAGAGCAATGCAAAAACTTATGAAAGAGTACAAAGAGAGTTCTGACTGGGCAACAGAGTATAGTATAATGTCCACGAAGACTTCGACCATTGAGACTCCAGCCAGAAGAGCGTGGATGATTGACCAACAAAACAAAATCATCGCCAAGAGGTTATCTCATTCTATCAACTTTGACGATGATGGTTATCGTCCTGAAATGCCTTGAATTGTTGTACTGTTATATTGTTGTTGTTTCTACGTGTGTTGTACTATTGGTTTGTTTACATATATTGTATTTTTGTAATCTAATTGAAGCTATATTTGGTTTGAGAAATTTGTGTACAATTAATTTTTATACCGTTATTAATTTTTTTTAAAAAGGAACACACACAGTTAATTTATTAAACCAGGACTTAAAAGACGAGGACAATACAACTATTGATGTCACACATTGAGATCTCGTGTACGAAACTCGTTCCAAACATGCTCAACTAGATCACTTCGGAGTATATAGTAAGCCGCTTCGTTCGTCACCTGACGGCGATTGTTCAAATACTCAGTAATTGTTATGGGATTTCGTGCATGTTCCACAAGGGCCTCTTCTACATGGTAAAGTGATGGACATCGTTGAAATCATCTCCTTCTTCCTCGCGATTATCTTCTACAATCATATTATGCAGAATGATACAAGTCTTCATAATTTCTCCAATATCACGTTCGTGCCAGAAACGACATGGACCTTTTATTATCTTGAATCTACTCTGAAGGATACCAAATGCCCGCTCCACATCCTTACGATAGGCTTGTTGCAACCTATTGAAAAGCATCTTATCACGCTCACGTGCATCTGGAAATGCTTGGACGATTGTGGACCAGCGAGGATATATACCGTCAGCCAAATAATATCCTTGACTATAATTTCTGCCGTTAATGGTATATCTTATCTGCGGTGCTCGACCTTCAAGGATATCGGAAAAAATCGGTGAACTATATAACACATTCAGGTCATTTCTTCCACCTGGTGTTCCAAAAAATGAATGCCATATCCATGTGTCATAAGATGCAACGGCTTCTAGTATTATAGTAGGACGACCATGGTGTCCAGCATATGTTCCGGCCCACGCAGTAGGACAATTTTTCCATTCTCAGTGCCTGCAGTCCAAGCTACCCAACATTCCCGAGAACCCACGTTGTTGTGCCTTTTGAAGAAGCCTATACAAGTCTGCATTATTCAGAGGACGTAAATATTCATTGTCGTATAATGCATTGACAGCCCGACAAAATCGCTTCATGGACTCCAAACATGTAGTCTCTGCAATCTTCAAATAGTCATCATTTGCATCTGCAGGGTTTCGGTATGCAAGCATACGAAGCGCCGCCGTCATCTTCACATAGGGAGATAAGCCTTGCTTTCCTGCAGCATTTGGTTTTTGCTTGAAATAATCGTCATAGTTGATGATATCGCCCATTATTTTCAGAAACAGTTCGCGACGCATGCGAAAACGTAACATGAACTCAGCAGGAGGATACAAAGGTTGATCAACAAAATAATCCGCCATGAGTCTTTCATGGGCACCAAAGTGGTCTCTGTTTTTGGATCGTCGGCGTAATTGACGTGCAGAGCTACTACTCTCTTCCTCCGTAGCAAGTTGATATGCAATTTGCATCATCGATTGGTGTTGATTGAACATGGTCATCATCTTTGCATGACCACGACGACGGTTATTTTGATGCATCCGGACATTTTCATCAAGTGGAAAGGAATCGGGCTCGCCTCCTTGGTTAGACATTTTAGAATGTGGGATGTAGAGTTTAGAGTGAGTGGAGAGAGTTGTGATGTTTGATTATGGTGATTGTGAAAGTGTTGGATATGTATTATATATAATTATATGAGTGGCTAAAGGATAGAAAATGGACGTACGAGATCCGCCATGGAGAATCCAATCTAATGGTCTTTGTGGGGATGAGAGATTTCTTTAGATAAGATTAAAATGGACGGACAAGATTTAAGTTGAAAATCCAATCGAAATGACTTTATTTTGGATAAGAGATTTAATTGATGATAAAGAATGGACGGCCGAGATCGTTTAGTTGAAAATCCAATCCAAAGGCCTTTATTTTGGATGAGAGATTTCATTGATGATAATAAATGGACGATCCAGATCGTTTAAAGAAAACCCAATCCAAAGGCCTTCATTTGGATAAGATATTTTGTTTCATGATAACAAATTAATGGATGAGATCATCGAGAAAATATCATATCCAATGGCCGCTATTCTGGTTTCTTGAAAATTAATGTTGTTGTAATCGAGTATAGTTAACGATATAATATTTGGCAAAATTTAATCGTTGTCAGAATTAATTAATTTTTAGGTTGAAATGTTCGTAAAAAAAATTATGAATTTATAAGTATATAAAAAAATAAAGTACTAAAATTCACGAAAAAGTAGCACAAAATTAGATTATGTTAAAAAATTAATAGAGTCTCTAAAATAGAGACCCAAACACTAATGTGGTTGAAAAATTTTTAAAGACCCAAAAAATAACTAAACTTTTAGGTAGGGTATCTATTTTATTAACAGTCTGTAAAATAATTTTTAAAAACTTATGATTTAGAAACTCTGATAAAAATAATTTAATGTAATATACCGGTAACTAAAAGCTTCTCTAAGAAAAAGCCTGAAAGCACCTTAAAATAAAGCAAAAGAAACAAATGGCATAGACAACTGTTGCGAGTATTATGCATATAAATGGGAAAGCTGAGGTTTGAATTGATTGTCCATTGTGGAACGTTTAGAGTAAACATATATAAATGTGCAGCTAAGTCAAACAAGCTTAGAAAACGCTGCAGGTTGAGTGGCTGAAGGTCACATCGAATGATGAACCGTGCGGCTGAAATGCAGTGCATATCTGAACTTCAATTTAATTGACACTTCAAGACATTCTAGTCCCCGGTCATTAAATACTAGTGGTGAAGTAGTTGGCATTTACACTTTGAATTATTACTAGAAATCTATTCACACGATGATTGATAGCAATTCACAGGACTTAGGGTGGGTCCTCTTGCAAGGAGAAGTGGTTGCTTCTCGCGGGACAATGGCCTAGCTGCCCCAGTGGTAGTGGCGGCACCGGCGATAGAAGGAAAATAAAAAGATGGGCGGGGTTTGGGGTAATTTGTTAATTTTGCTGAAGTTTTCGTTTTTAGTTTTTAGTTTTTAGTTTTTTTTTTTATTTAGTTTTTTAGTTTTTTTTTGGTCAAGATCAATTATAAGTATTATATATTTGCACGGTAAGTTGCAAAGAAACAAATGTATTATAGTTTAGTGGTTAGAGTATTTATCTTTAAGTAGTTGGTTTTGGGCTCAAGTTTTGTTTGAGACTTTTTCTCATGGTTTTTTAGTTTGAGATAGATTTGCAGGAGCGGTAGGACCGCAACTGGTAATGGCACAACCAAATACTTTCTTTTGCATTGAGTTTCTTGGAGAGTGTTTGAAGTTTGAAGATGGTCAGTGATATGGATTCTTCACCTTCTCTATTGCTACATGTTGCTCTTAATTTCTTTGTGCACTTTGGCACATTTTTGCATCTTGCCTCAGTCTGTTGAAGCTTGATTGGAACTCTCTTGAAGTTATGGAAGAATCAAGCTTTGAAGCATTGTTGTTGGATTGTTCAAGCTTACTTTTGGTTGACTTTAGGCTTGCCATTGTTTGTTTGTTTTATTTTTTTGTAATGCTGGCTTAGTTAGTCGGTTGACTGGTGTAGAAACGTCAATCATCAAATTCAACCGACAATTGCAGTTGTTTTGTTACGTTAGCTAGCCACGTGCTCAATAGGACTTGATTTTCTTCGGCTAAATTCTTTTATTTTTAATGAAATACAAACTACTTACTTCACAAAAAAAAAATAAAAAAATGGTCTATTTAATAAAAACTGATAGAATGGCCAAAATGAAACCCACTTGATAGTTGGATAGTTGGTCTTGGGTTCAAGTCTCGTTAGAGCCCTTAATCTGATCATGGCTTTTTAGTTTGAGGTAGATTTGCAATTAATAAGTTTTTATTTAGTGGCTAAAATATAATCAATCTAACTAATTTTAGGATTTTATCCTTAACAACTAGTCTATTTTAATAAAAAAATTGACGGCATGGCCAAAATGAGACCCACTTGATAGGTGAATGGCCAAAATGGAACAAAAAATAGTTGGATGACCAAAATAGAATTGAAGAGAGAGTTTAATGGCCTAAAAAAAAATTTACCGTTTATTTTTTAATAAGAGCTAATTAATTTTGCAAACAAAATTATACATAAAATACTCATATTTAAAAAAAAAAAAATTAGATTCGGTTGCGGGCCCTATTCTACAATCGTCCATGGTAGGACTCCTATTTTTTCCATAACACCTCTGGTTCACTCCACTCCTCCCTCCAAAATGAAGGAAATGAAAAAGAAAAAATAACAATAATTAAAGGGAAAAAAGTGGCTTATTCACCTTAAACTAAGTCTTTAAGTCATTATTGACGAGGCTTAATTTTAACAGTTAAAGTTAATATTCTTAGATTAGGAGGTCTCATGTTTGATTGTTCCCACTGTCAGTGTGATTTGTTTCACAATTGTATATATTTCCGTATATGATTCAACTGTATGCGGATTGATTTGTAATGATTGTTTATCATATTTTGCAAGTCATATTAATTTTTCTCCCGTAATTTGCGGATGATGTTGTACTCAAGGTCATAATCTCTAGGAAAGATTTATAGGTAATTAGCAAGATTTACAAAATGAGGGAAGTCTACATTTTGAAGAACAAAATGAGGTAAGCTACATGCGTAACCCCAATATTCTGTAATCATTTTTGTTCTAAATAAAATAAAGGATAGGTTATTAGCATGATATTTGAACAAAAGCGAAGTTTAAATTTTGGAAAACAAAAAAAGTTAACCTAACATGCATAAAATGTCGTTGACTCAAAATATTCAGTTTTGCCAACTTTTATTGACATATATATAAAGGAAAACACTTGAGTTTGACAATTTGATTTGTTTGACTTACACAGATTGGTGAGTTTTACATATATATATATATATATGGTTGATTTGCCGCACTACTAATCGGGTCTCAGACTTCGTTGCTAAAGCTGCAAGGGTTCATGAGCTTGACCCAAATTGGCTCACAAATCCACCATCTTCTCTTTGTTCTATTTTAATGTTTGATTCTTGTTGTGTTGTTTTAGATCCCATTAACCCGTTAAGCTCTAGAGAGGATGTGGGTTAGTTTGTAATTTTGTTTGTTTTGAATGGAAACTTTTCATCTTGACCCAAAAAAAAAAAACAAAAAAAAACATATATGTAAGAGGAAAAATTCTACATTTAGTCCCTACTGTTTCATTTTAGTCTCAATTTAGTTCCTATTGATTAAAATGTCTCAATTTCGTCCCTATTATTTTTTCAAAAATTTCAATTTCATCCCTATTATTTAAAATTTCTCAATTTCATCCTTATTGTTTCTCAAAAGTTTCAATTTCGAACATATTAATTTAAAAAAGTTTTAATTTCGTCCCTATTATTTTTCTAAAAGTTTCAATTTCATCCATATTATTTTTTTAAAGTTTCAAATCCGCCCCTTTATTATTTAAGGACTAAATTAAATTTTTTTTTAAAAATAATAGGGACAAATTTGAATTTTTTTAGAAATAATAGAAACTAAATTGAGACATTTTAAATAATAGAGACGAATTTGAAACTTTAAGAAAATAATAAAGATGAAATTGAGATTTTTCTGAAAACAATAGGGACGAAATTGAGACTTTTTTAAAAATAATAAGAATAAAATTGAAACATTTTAAATAATAAGAACTAAACTGAAACTCAAAGAAAACAATAAGGACTACATGTGATATTTTCCCTATGTAGGACATGACAAAGTCTTGTGGTCACACCCAACACTTTTTTTCATATATAAATAAAATTGAGTGAAATGTCAAATGTAAAGAATAGAGGGAGAGAGCATAAAGTAAAACAGTGGCCAACTTTTGATAACCGACAAATTTTTGTTTAGTTTAAATGAAGTCTAAATTATACAATATATATTAAAAATTAATATTTATAAAAATTAATCTTATAATTTTTCATATTCTATAGTAAAAAACATACCATTAGAACATAGGTTTGTTGATAGCGGCAAACTTTTTACTCTTTTTACTTGGTCTGTATCTCTGTCTCATCCTCGCGCTCCTCCATGTTGCTCGTTGCAGTAAATATTAGTCAGTTGTTCTTCAAAGCTTCCTCGTAAATCTAAAACATTTGGAAATCCGACATTCAAGAATGATGCATTCATGTGACTGAATTTAATTACGACCCTATCGGTAGATCTTCTCCCACCTCTGCAACGTACTATAACTGAGGTGCTACCCCACGTACACAAGTTGTAGTTAAAGAATTACGAACTTCTTGTAGGGTTTGAATGCTAACGTAAGACTTCCTTATTCTATCCTTTTAGGTAATCCAGAGTACATTACACGGTCTCGATGTTCTTTGCAATATGGTCTTACACGATCTCGATGTTCTTTCCAATATCGACCAAAAAAGTTCTTAGGTAGCAATTGGTATACTGGAATAAATTTAGACAGGAATAGAATGAGCCAAGGAATAGAATGAAACTGGGAATAGAATGAACTTGGAATGCGAATAACATGTTTGGTATGTTTTAGGAATGAAGAGTAATAATAGGAATGCCTTATATAATATGATAAGATTGTCATTTTCTTATTATAATATTAAAAATATGAGAAGATTGCTCTTTTATTATTATTATTATTATTATTATTATTATTATTATTATTGTTATTATTATTATTATTTTAATATTATTGATTATTAATATTATTATTACTTTTATTTTATTTTATTTTTAGTTTTTGCTTTTATTATTATTATTATTATTATTATTTCAATCACTATTATTATTTTGTTATTTTAATTTTATTGATTATTATTATTATTATTACTTTTATTTTTTATTTTATTTTTAGTTTTTGATTTTATATTAATTTTTTTAATAATAATAATTATTATTATTATAAAAATATTTTTGTATAATAACTTTTTATAATAATAATAATAATAATAATAAAAATAATAATAAATATTATTATTATTATTTTTGTTATTATTATTATTATTATTATTGAATATGAGGGTATGATAATCAAGTTCATTCCCAAAAACATGGGAATGGCCCATTCTCATGGGTTTGCTCTGGAATGGCTATTCCCATATACGTGGGAATATGATTACCTTGAGAATGAGATTCCCAAGTTCATTCCTTTATACCAAGCATGGGAATAAAAAATAATTGGGAATGTCATTCCATTCCAAACCTCATTCTAGTATACTAATCGGTGCCTTAGGTTTTTCTTTGTTTGTCCCAACGTATCACAGTAACGTTTCAACATTAAAATTGTTTCATATTTTCAAGTTCTAATATTGAGGTGACATCCATAAAAAACCATGCTTTGTCGAAATGATCTATAAAAGTCAATTTGTTGTAATTTTAAAATATTATATTTTGTATTATTTAATTAGTTAGTGGGCAATTTATTTAAATTATAGATCTTAGTGAGTTTTTAAAAATATGACTAACAAGATCTATAACAAAAGATAATCCTAAAATAATTTTTCGATCATAAGATGAATTAATTGGACATTAATTCATTCGGATAGATTGGAGTACAGTTTACTACCTCGATTAATATGAGATATTAATCATGAGGGCAATGAGTTTCATATTGTATTAGTAGATGTATAAGTACTCGTTAGGAATAAGTGACTGGACATTACCGATCATATAATAAATTACATGAATGGTCAATAATTTGTTATATGTTATAATTGCATAATTAGTTCTTAGACTTGAGACACACCACAACTATCTTGTGTATGAGATACCATAATTTGCTAGTGCAAATAATCTAATTTTAATCAAGGACTAGATTTTGTACTCAGTGGTTATAATATATTCTTGCATGAAGATATGTGCATGTAGATATGGAATCCGTCAATAAGGGTCCTATGCGATCTATTAACTAAGTAACCGAAAATCTTTGATCAAGATAAAATAGTAAAAATCGTTCCATAATTCATTGACGAGTTACTAATTAATTAGATTTAGTTATATAATTAAGTAATTAGTGAGTTTGACATCTCTATTCATGACTCTCACTTAATCGGGATAGTAGATGGAAGAAATTGATTATGCGGTAATTATAAGTTATAGGATTCGATTTCACTTCATCATTAATTGGGTAGTCGTGATACACTGGTAGGTGTCATTCACGACTTGCGAAAAATTAATTAGAAAAGTTCTAGTTAAATATTAATTGGATTAATATTATTTCGCTACCACTTAATTATGAATTCGAGTGATTATACACAAAAGAAATCCATAAATTAATCAGCAAAAAAAATTAATTAAATATTAGAGTGTCCAATTATTTAATTGGACTTAAAGATTGGCTAGATTGGAATTTTGGTCCAGTCAATTATGAGTCCAAGTCTAACATTTAGGACAAGCCTAAAAGCTAGCCTTAACAAGTGAAGTGTTTCCTATAAATAGGAAACTATAACAGACAGAATATCTAGTACAAATCGTGTATTTTCATAGAAAAATATTTTTCTTTAAAACTCTGAGTAGGGGTTTTACTGGTTGATGCTTTGGGATCTCGTGTAAATACTTTCGGAAGCTCATATTAATCTACGTAATTAACCATGAACGGATATACAAAAATTATTTTCCACTGCATTTATTTAAAATTTTAAATTATCGTATATGTTTTCTAACACTACAGACCCTATATTTTAGAAAGTTGAAGATAACTGTGTCGTGGTTTTGAAATGTTCTCTATTGCCTTGACATCTATTGTGTTGTTAAACTCGACAGTGCTTGAGGAAAATCAATTCAATTTGGGAGAGTTATCATGCCTTTAAACACATTTTATAAGATCAAAAGGCTTTCACTATAAGTTATAAAGAACTTGCAGTCCAGCTGCTATCATCAAAAGTCATGTGGGTTATCTTTGTAACGAGGCATACCACTATAAAAAACCAGCTAATTGGCGGTGGAAGAAAGGCGATGAACAAGAAACCATCACCAATAGCGACATTATAACGACGATAATTGCGCGATAATTTTTGGCACAAACTTAGAGACAACTTTACAATAGCTTAGTGACGGGAAAGAACAACCATCGCTAATTAGACACTAATTAACAGCAAATTAGCGATGATTTTTTAATTTCCCGCATTTTGTTCAAAACTGTCTCTAGAATGTCGCTATTTAGCGATGAAGTGGCAACAATACTTTAATATCTCGCCTTTTTATTCCACACTGTGTCTTCAACGTCGCTAATTAGTGATGATTGTCTGGAAAAAAAATAAACTGCTAAAATTTTAAACTACCATCGCCAAATTGATGCTAATTAGTGTCAAATTAACAACGATTATTTGAAAAAATAGTATATTATATTTTTTTCAAACAATCATTGTTAAATTGATGCAAATTAGCATCAAATTAGCGACGGTTGTTTGAAAAAAGGATAAGTCGCTAAAATTATTTTAAACAACCGTTGTGTTATGACCACAGGTCCAAGAATTAATCCAAGATGCCCAACTATTTGATGAAGATTGCAGCCTTTATAAAATTAACATTGTTGATCCATTTATTAAGCCCAGACGAAGCCAACGAGCAAGGATAGCACCCAAGTATCTAAAGGAACCCAAGTATCTAAAGGAGTATATGGAATGAGCATCTAGAAAGGCATAACTCATTCTGTTACGCAAGGCTTGTTGCCAAAGCAAAACGTGTGTTGAGAGATACACACACATATATATATATATATATATATATATATATAGCATAGAGAGTACTTTGTAATAGCTAAGCAAATACAAAGTTCTTTTGTCCTTTTCTTCTTTTAATTATTTTCTTTTCTATAACTTTCCTTCAAAATTGCATTTAAATACCATTTAAGCATTCGTCGTTGATCTCTAATCTGTGTGTATAGCTCCTGTCAGATCCAAAACCATAACATTGGTACTTTCGTTGAGTCCATGGTAAGATGAAAAAAATAAGCAACTTCAAGTGTTTATGGACATTGTGTCCTTCTTAAAGCTGAGATTTGTTCTAATGGAAAAAATTGTTGATATACTTAATTTTTCGAAGGGTTTTCTTGGGAGGTATGCATTTGCACGGCTTGTTGGAATGGGTTATCAAACACGGATGGGAATGATAGCCGCAGGTGCTTATGGACTTCCACAATTTCGGATGTGTGTCTTCTTGTGGGGTGCTCTTCCAAGAGAGAAGTTGCCGCAGTATCCACTTCCGTCGCACAATGTTGTTATGAGGGATGTTGAACCAACCACATTTGAGTCAAATGTCGTTGCATATGAAGAAGGTCATTAGCTTGATCTGGACAAGGAACTTTTCCTTTCTGATGCGATATCTGATCTTCCACATATACTTGTAAAGGGGTTAATAAATCATCCTTGGTGGATTCCATGGAGTAATTCAGGCGTTCAAGTTGGGAAGAATTTCAGCCATGAGGTTCATGGGAAAGTTGTTTATCTGTCGTTTGATGGTGGTGGTCGGAGGGAGAGTTCGAGTGTGAGAAATCATCGAGGCCCTGAAGAACTAGATGTTCCTGTTATTGAGAATAAGAGCATTGAATCTTTTATTCAGCAGGAGCTGTCTTTGGGCACGTCTACATTGGATGACTTAGACGTTGTATCGACATCTGTTGATAGTACATTGAGAAGATGGACAACCGGCCAACAAGTTGATATTTTGGAAGCTCATAAATTAGCGGTTCAAGCAGTTACTAAATTACCTTCACGGGAGCTTGTTACAGGTTCAAGTGACATGACCTTGAAGCTTTGGAAAGGAAGAACATGTGTACACACTTTTGTTGTGTATACAGATATGGTTCGAGGCTTGGCTGTGATGCTAAATTTAAGAATTCTCTCTGCGTTGCATGATGGTTCTATCAGGCTGTGGGCTGTTAGTGGTGAAGTTATAATGGAGATGGTTGATCACACTAATATTGTTTACTCCGTTGTAGCCCATGCTTCTGGGCTTATCGTTAGTGGTAGTGAGGATTGTTCTGCAAAGATTTGGAAAAGTTCTATTTGCTCGTAGCTCCCGTTTGATGGAGTTTGTGTTCAAAGCATAGAGCATCTTGGTTATGTTTGGGATGTCCAATTTTTGGATGCTTATGTTAAGATAGGATGCATCAATGAGGTTGAAAAAGTTTTTGAACTGATTAAGGAGAAAGATATTTTTGCGTGGTCTGCAATGTTTGGAAATTTTGCTTTATGGATGATACCACATCTGTTTGCATATGACTATATCTTTGTGGGAAATTCTCTTATTGTCTTGTATTGCAAATGTAGAAATATAAGTGATGGAGTAGTCATATTTGAAGAGAAGGTGAAGGAATTTGGTTACATCCCTGATCAAAGATTTGTTTTGCATGATGTGGAGGATGAACAGAAGGAAGCAATTTTGTCATATCACAGTGAAAGGCTTGCGAATTGTTTCGCTTTAATATTACACCAAAGAATCTTACTCTCTCGCCGCAGCTTGGTCCTCAATGGTCAGCAGCGTGCCCAGCTCTTGGTCCAGTGGAAACAACTTGGCAGGACGAAGCTGAGGTACTCAAAACCTACTCATTTCTGAACTTTGAAGACAAAGTTCTCTTAAATGAGGGAAGTAATGTTATGACCACAGGTCCAAGAATTAATCCAAGATGCCCAACTATTTGATGAAGACTGCAGCCCTTGTGAAGTTAACAGTGTTGATCCATTTATTAAGCCCAGACGATGCCAACGAGCGAGGATAGCACCCAAGTATCTGAAGGAGTATATGGAATGAGCATCTAGAAAGGCATAACTAATTTTGTTACGCAAGGCTTGTTGCCAAAGCAAAACGTGTATCTAAAGGAGGGCTCTAGAGTTTCGCCAATAACCGAGCTCCAAAGGCAAACACCAACTCCCAAATAAAGGCTAATTAAATGCCATTCATTTCCTGCCAATCCATACACTTTGAAAGGCCAGCGGTGAACCACTTTCTTCAGGGAAGAAAGATGACTTACTTACCATTTCCACGGGACATGTATGAATGCCAAGATATCACATTTATACACATGCCTTAAACTATTATGCAAGCAAGTTTATAAGAGAGTTTATAAAACAGTTTAATCATCAAAGTCATTCAAACATGACAATCAATTCAAGCACAACATAATCAATTCAAATCACGGCACAACCAATTCAAGACATTCCAATACATACATTACAAGCAATACTTCAAGCAAATAACAATTTACGAGATCAATTCGATTCACGATGCCAATTCGATAGGTCAATTCAATGCACAACTAGACACTTCACTTCACTTAGCACACAATTAACACATAACACATAACTATATCACATAGGTGCACACATTCAGGTCAAGACACACAATCTCACATACAGGCACACACTTTCAAAACACACTTAACAAGCACACATTCAAGGATCACTACCCACCAGACCGAGGACCCTGTCCCGGCTTATGAGCTAAACAAGCTCTGATACCACCTGTAACATCCCGTTCCCTCTCGAGACCGGGAGTTCTATCAATCAATCTAATCACAACCCAATTCCAAACCCGGGCAAAAATTTAGGGAAAGACGGACCGAGTCTCCCTTGTTTCTAGGCAAAATGCAAAACCTGTAGTAGCATATAAATGGACCAGCACCGTGTCCAACCATACAAACACCTCAAGGCCATCTGAGCCTTGGTTCCCAACAATTAAACACAATAAAATATACATTCCAGTTTACAAGCTAACCTATCTCTTCTCATATTTGACAAGTACATTCAAGCTTGACAAATAAACCATACTAACCTAATGCATAAAATAGACTATCATACCATTCTAACTCTTTTCCTTTGGACATTACAACCATGCATTGAAGTTAAACTATACTAACTAAATATGTAAACTAGCTTATCATTCTACTTCAATTACCTAGTTAAATTTAAATTACATTCTTTTAATATTAAATACATATAATACATGAAATCATACATCTTTACAACTTCGACAACTCAAGCCACATAGGCACGCAAGACAACTCTTCAAGCACGAACTTTCACAAAATTATGAACTTTCCAGCTAACATGGCATTTCCTGAAATGTGGTGGTGAGGAGTGAGTATACACAACATGTATACTTAGTGAGGGCGAGACAGATATCGAGGTGGAGAGAAAGAAGTTTGTGCAATGCAAATAGGTACAGTTAAACAATATAATTGACAAGCAAGCATTCAATATGAACAATCAATACAATAACCAATTAATAAAAGCATTAACACAACCATTCAAAGCTATACCACACTTTGAAGGCTATGGTTCACTCGAGCGAGTAATGTATCGATCACGAATTCGATGACTTTAACGATGACGCGCCGGCTCACCCACCTTATAACTTCCGTTAGAGTACTCTGGACATACTCTGTCAATTCTACGACCCAAAACTCCCTGGGCGGCAACCCAAGCGAGAAAGGGAATAGGACACGGAGCTAGAGCAACCAACACTGGCAACCCGAGGCTACCCAGAGAGGCCCATCACTCACGCGCCTGACACTTATGCAATGCAATACAAGCTATTTAACGATAATCGAGCAAGGC
Organism: Ehretia macrophylla; assembly: GCA_037974665.1. Taxonomy (NCBI): domain Eukaryota; kingdom Viridiplantae; phylum Streptophyta; class Magnoliopsida; order Boraginales; family Ehretiaceae; genus Ehretia; species Ehretia macrophylla. The sequence goes on from CM075769.1 coordinate 27,138,470, forward strand.
ACTGAAGTGCAAGTCAGTAATAACATGCGATACAATAAGCACACAATAAGAAACTACAATCAATTAAGTAACAAGAATAACACCAACAAGCATTATCAACAATTGATATACAAATTCAATCATAATCAACTTTAACAAGCATAACAAGCATTATTAAGCATTCTATAGGCATTATACTATGAAAACACACAAAATCACAAAATGACCCCAACTTTCAAAACATTACTACTTCCAAACGAGCCACGAGTTTTGGAAACCGACTTCACCAATCCTCCTAGGTCATCATAAGGCACGTCTAAAGACCCCGAAACCCTACTTAACCCTAGAATTCACGCAAAGCCCCGATTTATCTCTTTGCTCATTTGAACTACCGCTACTTTAACCAAACACCCAACCAACACCAAAACCGCACCAAAAGTGCTTCCATGGCCTCCCGAGACAATGTCATCACGCAAAATGATAAAATACCAAACTTGACCTAAACGACCCCAACTTTCACTAAGCCATTTTCCTCCGTTTTTCCATTACACAATCCAATTAAACCACACATTTAGGCATTCTAGCACATCTAGCACCTTCCTACATCAATAGAACGTATAACGGAGCAACTTCATTGAAACGGGGGTTTACTATTCATAATTTTCTATTCAATTATCAATTTAAATTGAAATTTTGATATTCAACCGCAGAAAATGCTAAAAAACTATAAATACATGTTCTACGATTGCTAGGGAGCATTCTTCAAGCATCAAAACAATCAAAATAACAATTTACGGCTAAAATCCAAAAATTAAAGTTTAGGTTCAATAATTTCAAATGCGCAAATAACGATGAAACCCTCACCTTAGATGCTCCTAGACGCTAGGAAAACCATGCTGGATGCCTCGGAAACCACCCCGCACAAGCTCTCGCGAAGAAATTGAAGTTTGAAGTTGAAATGTTTTTTTTTCTTCTCTTCTAGTTTCGGCCAGCTCTCTTTCTGTTTCAGCTTATTTATTTATTTTTTATTTTGTGCTATTCTATGCTATATTAAAAGATGACAATAAGTCAATTGGTCAAGCCTTGGTCAAAGCTAACTTAAGTTTGGTCAAATAGGCTTATTTTGGATATTTTAAGGCTAAAACAACCAACACAATTCCAATTCTATTGTAGTTAATAACAACTAAAACACTAAAATTAAAACACTAAATACTAGTTTTCACTATTTGCTGAGGACTAGAAATCATTTCCTAACTATCGCTCTCGATATGCTATGCACTTTGCGACAATAAAAGAATAACAATTAAATCTCAAAGAATTTAAGAAAATATAATTTTTTGAAAAGTAACATAGTTCAAAATTTACTCCGGCTTGGAGCTACTTTTCATTTAATTGAAAACCGAGCATTAAGGTACAAGAAAAATAAAACCGATTAACATAAATATGAAAATAAAGCTACAAATAAATGTTTAACTAAAATAAACACATAATTCAATGTTAATATTTAAGATGCCACTTAATTAAATGAAATTAAATGCAATTAAATGCATGCCGGGTTCGGGTTATCACACTTCACATGGGGAATAGATGTCCAATTGTGGTAATTCATCTTAAAAGAACTTTACAATAATAATTATAATAATGATGGGGTTGAGGAAGGAAATAATTATAGGACAATGGTATTTGACGCTAATGGTCCGAACTGATTATGGATCATAACGACCCATGTGAAGTACCTAATTTGGACATATAATAAATTTGTGATCTATTGAAGGCTGTTGATGAGCCATTGTGGGATGGTTGTGACAATCTCACTCAACTGTCTATCTTATCTCATTTTATAAATATGAAGTTTGAAGAAAATATTAGCGATCGATGCTTCAATAGAATAATCGAGACAATAAGGGAATCTTTGCCAAAACTCATAATTTACTTGATAACTTTTACAAATTTAAGCAACTAATGAGGCCTTTAGGATTGGGATATGAAGAGATAGATGTATGTATAAATGGATGTATTATTCTACAATGACAGATGTCACCTGAATTCCTGTCCCTATTGTGGTCACTCATATTTTAAGCCATCAAGAGTTGGTAAAAAATGGGGTAAGCTTATATCTTATCAAAAGTTAAAGTTTTTTTCACTGACTCCAAGGTTGAAAATATTATACATATCAAAGGCTACAGCTGAGCATATGCAGTGGCACAAGAGATACCAAGTTGAGGATGAAAAGATATGTCATCCATCTAACGCTAAACCATGGAAATACTTTGATAGAGTACATCTAGATTTTGCTTCTGAACCAAAAAATGTTTGGCTTGGTCTATGCTCAAATGGGTTTAATCCCCATAGCTCAAATACTTAACCTTATTCTTGTTGGCCGGTGATAATCATATCATACAATCTACCATCGTGGATGTGTATGAAGAATCCTATCATATTATTGACTCTTCTCATACCTGGTATGAAAAATCCCAGTAAGTACATTGATATGTATTTAGAGCCTCAAATTAATGAATTGAAAAAATTATTGGAGGAAGGGACACATTGCAATGATATGCAACACAAAAAAAATATCCATTGAGGGCAGCCTTAATGTGGACAATTAATGACTTCCAGCATATAGTATGTTATCTTGTTGGAGTACACATGGGAGGTTGTTGTGTCCCTATTGTGTGGAACATTCAAAGGCTTTCCAATTATTAGCGGGTAGAAAGAATTGTTTCTTTAATTGTCGTCGTCAGTTCTTACCACGGACTAGTTCATTACAACGTGACAAGAAGAATTTTCTTAGGGGTAAAGTAGAAAAATCTCAACCTCTACCCAGATTAGATGGTAAACTGGTCTAGGAACGTGTGAAATATTACCATACAATCAATCAAATGTCAAGAAGTAAGATACCTGATTTTGGGGAGTGACATAATTGGATGAAAAAATATTTTTTAGGATTTTTCTTATTGGCGGATGCATCTTGTGCGTCAGAATTTAGACGTGATGCATATTGAAAATAATATTTTTGATAACATTTTCAATACTGTGATGGCTGTCAAGAGAACCTCAAAGCGAGAATTCATATTTTCAACTATTGTGATCATCCTGAACTATGTGTTAAGAATGAAGATAGTAGAGGTTACGAATTGAAGATGGTTGTGTACACACTCCCTGTGGCAAGTAGAAAAACAATTATTAAATGGTTAGGGACTTACGACTCCCTGATGGATATGCTTCCATTTATTGAGGTGTGTTGACATGAAAGATTTGAAGATGTCACATATGAAAAGTCACAATTGTCATGTCTTAATGGAGAGACTGTTTTCTATTGCCTTACATGAGGTAATGCCTAAACATGTTTGAGAAGCATTTATCCAACTAAGCTTATTCTTTAGAAACATGTGTTGCACAACACTTTAAAGACATGAATTGGAAAAGATGCAATAAAATATTATTGTGACTTTTTGCAACTTGAAAAAGATATTACCTTCTGCCTTCTTTGATTCAATAGAGCATTTGTCAGTTCACTTGAAGTATGAAACAATTTGCGATGGTCTTGTACAATATAGGTGGATGTATAATTTCGAGAGGTTCTTGCAGCATTTTAAGATGATAGTGAAGAATAAAACACAGGTTAAAGGATCTATATGTAAAGCTTACTACATCCTTGAAACAATGATTTTTTGTTTTATTATTTTGAACTGCACGTGGCAATTAAAACTAGAAATATTGGTCAGAATGACCAATATGATGAGGTAGACTACCCTAAACGATGCTTATCTATATTTACTTACCCGGGTTGTCCACTAGGGAAAGAAATATTTTGGATGTCAGACGATTAAAAGCTGCATGTGGAACACGTCTAGGTATTAATGAATTGCTAAGAGGTTTTGCCCTTATTTCAGGTAAGGTTATGACACTTTACATATCTTTTCAAGGTGTTAGGGGTCCTAGATACAATTGTAATATCAACCACATAGTTTGCTTGCAGGATGTTCGAGGAAATTTTTTCCTAGAATTGTATCCCATGGACTCTGTCACAGATTCAATATCATATTGACAATCTTTTTCTGAAATGGTTATATGATCATGTAGGTACATCTTTAATTAATGACTTTTTAATGGTTTGTCATTATGATTAGCATGCAGTGTACACCTTAACATATGGTAAACTCCATGTTTTGCAGCTAGTTGCCACTAATGGTCAAGATGGTCGTGTAAAATATCATTCTATGTAGCCATGTAGAAAGGTACGCACATGGTCAAGATACATGGTCAATGGATACAAGTTTCATACTTTGAAATATGGGTTATCCAGGTCTACGATGAATATTGGAGTGTTCATTAAAAGAATATATTATAGTAATACCAAAAAGAAAATGGTTACTATGGACTGTTGAATGACATTATTGAATTGGAATACCATAATCCAATAGTAAAACATACAAGAGTCGTTCTTTACAAGTATGACTGGTATGAATTGACAAAGGATATAGGTATAAAGGAACATCCTAAGTCTCAATTGGTTGAGGTCAATGTGAAGAGAAACTATCCAAAATATGAATTGTTTATGTTGGTAGAACAAGCACGCCACCTTCCAGTTGAGTTAGAACACAAGGACTATTGGACTATCGGACTATCAATAGTCTCAACATGAAGATGGATGAAAGTGGAGAACACAGAAAGTTGTTGATCGTTTCCTTGGTGTATAGAAAAATTAAAGTGCAAAACTACCAAGTTAAACCCGCAAGTGCACAGATCTATGCAATATAATGTGCTAGAGTATGGGATCAAATCTCCACAGGGAGCCTCCTAAGTGTTGTCTAATGTGTGCTAGTGTGAAAAGTGGTCTAAACTAGTGACAAAAGAAAAGAAAAGAAAATGATTTGATAATTCGAATGAAATGTGATTTAATCTAAATTAAAATTAAAATAAGTGAAATAAAAAATCAGATTAATCTAATCTAAATGGAAGGTGTCAAATCCTAGGATTAGGTCAAATTGGAAATGGGTTAGGTCTAGCTAGCTTATACAATGCCTATAGGTTATTTTGAAGTCTAGATCCGAGTAGTCAACTAGAGTTGACCAAACTACAAGTCCTGATTTGATGAAGCCACCTAATTAGCTCACTTAATCTCGTCTAGACCTGGGTGCAACTCCGTCCTCTAGATACCCTCAAAGCCGGGCGCGGATTTGTCCAAACGATCCTAGGGTCAACTAATCGAACTAGTGTGCGAATCGTGGTACGACCTACGATTCATTATCAACATTCGAGTCCATTCATATGAAGTTTTAGACATGCATCACTAATAAACCTGCTACAAACAATTTTTAAGATTTAATATGAAGCATATTAACAATAAGCTCGAACCCAATTAAAATTAATGACCAAATCGAGTAGATATCACAAATCGAGACTAGCCACAAGCATATTTAAAGTCATAATTTGAGAATCATAAACAACTATGAAGAAATTCTAATTGGATCTAAAACATTCATATGAAAATTTCATCAAAATACTCAAATCTAAATATAAAAAATAATCATAAACAAATACGCTATCAAGCATTCCCTAACCATTAAATAATCTAAAATAAAGCTAAAAACTTGAAAAGAAGTAAAGATAAGCTCCCCCATGTGTCTAGCTTCTTCAATTTCTTGCAAACTCCTTGTCTCCTTGTTGCACTTTGCTTACCAACCTAGGATTTGACAGTAGAAATAGATGAGTTTGATAGATTTGGGGTTTGGTTGAAGTGGGTAAATATGTGTGTGTATGGGTATATGTAGAAGTGTGTGTGAGTGGGTGTGTGAAAAGTGTAGAGAAAAGTGTGTGTAAAATATGTGTAAAAGTATGTATGGTAATGGATGTGTAGATAAGAATGAAAAAGTGTATGTATGTTAGTGTAAGTCGATTAGAATGTGAGAGTAAAAAAATGGGTCTGTGTTAATGTCAAATTTGTGTGTGTGTCGTGATTTAATTCGCTATTGGTGGCGTGGCTGGGTTATTTGATATGTATGATTCGTTTAGGCTCCAAATAAATGACGCGGTGTTGGTGCAACTGTGTTCTTATTAAACTTTGGTACATCCTTGAGAGGTCCATGAGATTATTGGCTCTTGTGCATGGTGCGGTGTACTGTAAATGTTGTGCAGCCGTTGGTTGGTTTAGGTGCTTAGTCAAACTGAAATGACGTGAGAATTGGCTATTAGTCCAACTTGTGAATTGTATGTGAATGCAATATGTTGTTGCCAAATATAAATTTGAAAACGCATGCCAAATGAAATGATTAACACGTGGGTCCTATGGTATGTAATGTGAATGAAATGAAATATTATATAAAAGTAAAGAAACTAAACCATACTACTGTTTGTTATCTTTTCTTCTTCTTTTTTCTATATTTTTTTTTTGCTTTTTCAATTATTATTACTATTAACTTCAAAAAGTCATTCAATAACTTCATTCACTTTTCACCACGAACATCACCTAAATTATGAAAGTCTACATTAATTAACTATATAAAGCATTAAAAATAATAAAATTAATTATCAACAAATGCTACAAATAACTAATAAATGCAATCAAGTAAGTTCAAAACACCCTTAAAAAATATCAATTAAGCTCATAAATCATAAACACATCAGTTGTAATTGCAAGAGTTAGAGGAAATTCAAAATGAGGCCTACGAGAGTGCAAGGATTTACAAAGAAAAGACAAAGGCTTTTCATGACAAGCTGATCTATAGGAAAGGGTTTAAAGTTGGTCAACAAGTCCTTCTATACCATTCCCGACTTCATTTGTTTCCGGGTAAGTTGCGTTCTCGTTGGATTGGACCTTTTGTTGTTACTAATGTTTTCCTCATGGTGCAGTTTAAATTCAAAGTTTAGCATCTTCCAAGGTATTCAAGGTGAATAGCCATAGACTTAAACCTTTCTAAGAAGGTTTCCAAGTAGAGAATGTGGTAGAATTGGGCTTTAAGGATCTGACTTATCCTGATTGAAGGAGGAAACATTGAGTCGAGCCAACGACAATAAAAAAAGGCACTGCTTGGGAGGCAACCCAAGGGAAGTTTGTCTTACTGGTTGATGTTAAATAGATCTAGGTATTTAAATAATTTTTTAAAGTATTAAAAGTTAGTCATTTTTATTATTTTATAGAGTCGGCTTTAGTGCCTCCCAGAGTTCGGAACCTTTGTATGGGGATGTAAATAAGGTTGGCCAACAAAAAATATAAAAATGAAAAAAAATATAAAACTTTTGTTGTTTCCTATTGCTTTGCTTTCTCTTATTTTATTAGGCTTCACTAAATAGTTGCAGATTTAAAATATTACTTTTCTTCTCCTTAACAAGTACTTCAGGTATGTCCTCCTACAAACTCTATTTTTCTTACCTAACTTGTTCTCATGTTACTCTCTATTCATCTTTGCATAAATTTGAGAGTTTATTTTTAACCATTGAGGGCAATGTAAGTTTTAAGTGTGGGGGAGGGGATTTAGGTTGTGTTTTAATTTGTTTAAAAAAAAAAAGAAAAAAAGAAAAAAAAATTGTGTGGTTTTCAATTATTTTTTGTGTATGTTATGAGCAATGTTCAATTAAGCTTGAAAGATTTAGAAGATGATTGAATAAGTACTCTTTCAACTTAGACTTAATTTGTCAAGTTATTTTTCTTGAGAATGGTAGTGACTGAATTTCGTAGCCAAAAGCTAGTGAGATTTTGAGCCTTTAGACTGACACATCTATATTAGTCTCACTATTTTCTTTCATGAGAGATATTCTTCCATGAATTTGTTTCTCTAGAACTTGCCTTGATTATCTTCGAGGTCACATTGATGCATGCATACATGAATATGATTAAGGCCCTCTTTGATTTCGCTACAGAAGCCAAATAGCCTACCTTGTAATTAATTTTTCCCTTTGTTGAACCCCGAGCTTTATTGACCTTGTTTATTGTGAACTCACGTTAGAAGCTATAAACCCAAAAAATAACGTGTCATGCCCCGACCCGACCCCGCAAAAGGCCAAGCCCGGACCCGACACACGGATGGAGTCTCTTCTGTACCGCGGACGATCCGAAAACCCTAAAATCAACATAATACTTGCGAAACCATAAAACAATTAAAACAAGCCGACTTTCTTTCGAAACGTACATCCTTTCATTAATAACTTTGCAACCAAAAAATGATATGCATACTACACAATTATTTATGCCACTAAACAATTAACCATTAGCATGCATTTCCTTACTAGTCACATGAGTATCTATCTACAAAGTTACAACCTTTAATCCTTTACAACATAAGACCATCTAGGCCTCAAAATAGATACTACATACAAGGCTACAAGCCTCAAAATAAAGCGACATCCAAGCATTAAACACATCAAGCATGGCTCGCACAAAAGTCTGGAAACCAACTACCAGCAAAGCAAAGAAATGCTATCATGGAAACACCTCCACCTGCTCCTCCTCCTCTATTACCTCAATAGGGTCTGCTTCAACTACTCCTGTAAAAATATAGTATAGAAAGGAATGAGCAAAAACTATTGCTCAGAGAAGGGCAATTGGTCTCAAGGACAGAGATGAGAGGAGTATGCAATGCAATTAGTCAAGCAATACATACAATATCATATAGAGATTCAAATAAAGCCATCAATAAAGCAAACCAAGCATTAAAACTATAAACACTCATTCAAAGGATACGGTACTCTTTTCACTAGCAACTTTCAATCACGAACTCGATGACGACGCGCTAGCCCAAACCACCTTATAACACCAGTTTGGAATACCCCGGAAGTATCCATCAATCTATGACCCAAATCTCCCTGGGAGGCAACCCAAGCGAGAAGAGGGAATAGCAACGGAGCTAGAGCAACCAACACTGGCAACCCGAGGCTACCCAGAGAGGCCCATCACTCACGCGCGGGACACTATGCAATGCAAGACTCGATACAAGGCGATAACGAGCAATAAAGCTACACGTGGGAGAATAACAAAGTAGGTTACTCTCGCACGCAATAGCAACAATTGATAAGCATTTCAATCTAAATCAATTCAAATAAGTATTTCAAGCAACCCTAAGCATTCTATAGGCATAATATCAAGAAAACAAACAAAATCACAAATCGGCCCCAACTATCAAAACACTACCATTTCCAAATGAGCCACGAGTTCTAGAAATCGACTTCGCCAATCCTCCTAGGTCACCATAAGACACGTCTAAAGACCCCAAAACCCTACTTAACCCTAGAATTCACGCAAAGTCCCGATTTCCCCCTTTGCTTGTTTGAACTACAACTATACCAACCAAACACCTAACCAACGTCATAATCGCACCAAAAGTGCTTCTATGGCCTCTCAAAACAATGCCAACACGCAAAACGAGAAAATGCCAAACTCGACCTAAACGGCCCCGACTTTCACTAAGGCATAATTCCCGTTTTTCCATTACGCAACCCAAAAAAATCATGCATTTAGGCATTCTAACACACCTAGCACATTTCTACATCAACAGACAGCATAACGGAGCAACTTCATCGTTTCAAGGGTTTACTATTCACAAAACATTATTCAACAACCAATTTAAATTGCAATCTCAACATTTAACCGTAGAAAATGTTAAAAAGCTATAAATACACGTTCTACAATTGCCAAGGAACATTATAGAAGTATCAAAACGCTTTAAACAACAATCTACGGATAAAATCTAAAAATCACAAAGTTAACATACTTGACATTTAAATGCGCAAATAACGTGCTTCCCTCACCTTAGGCACTTCTAGTCGCTAGGAAAACAATGCTGGTTGCCTTGGAAACTACCCCGCACGAGCTCACGCGAAGATTGAACGATTGGAAGTTGAAAGGTTTTTTTTTTTCTCTCCAAGCTCTCGGCCTGCTCAAGGTTCTGTTCAGCCCTTATTTTTTTTTCATTTTGCTTTGTTTTAGCTTAATTAAGGTGATAGGTTGGTCAAAGTTGGTCAAGCCTTGGTCAATATAGCTTAAGTTGGTCAAATGACTTATTTTTATGCATTTTTAGGCTAAAACAACTAAGGAAATGTTAATCTTAGCTAACAACAATTAAAATATAAAATTTAAGTCATCTAAATACTAGTTTCACTATTTGCTGAGGACTAGAAACCGTTCTCTATCTATCGCTCTCGATATGCAATGCACGTTGCGACAGTAAGGAAGTAACAATTAATTCTCAAAGAATTTAAGGAAATATAATTTCCAAAATAATAAACAAGAAATTTTCACATTCCGGGCTCGGGTATTACACCCTCTCCCCCTTAAAACAATTGCGCCCACGCAATTCTTACCTAGTCAACAAACAACTCTGGATACTGATTCCGAACTTGGTCCTCTCTTTCCAAGTTGCTTCCTCAAACCCATGATGATTCCACAGAACCTTTACTAATGGAATACTCTTTCTGCGAAGTTCCTGAATTTTCCGATCTACAATTCGAATTGGTTTCTCTTCATAAGACAACTTTTCTTCAATCTGCAAAGGCTCTGGTTCAAGTACATGTGAAGGATCAGGATGGTATTTCTTTAACATCGACACGTGGAACACATCATGCAGTCTCGACAAGCTCGGAGGTAAAGCTAACCGGTAAGCTAAAGGACCTACCTTCTCAGTGATCTCATACGGACCCACATACCTGGGACTAAGTTTCCCGCTCTTACCCTGCCGAATCAATCCCTTTCGAGGAGAAATCTTAAGAAATACCCAATCTCCCAATTCAAACTCAAGATCACGACGGTGCTTATCCGCATAACTCTTCTGACGACTCTGAGCTGTAAGCATACGCTGGCGAATAAGGTGAACATTATCTACCATCTTAATCATCTCAGGTAACACAGTCGGATCAACTGTTCTTATCTCTCCAACCTCTTCCCAATATAACGGGGATCTGTATTTACGACCATACAACGCCTCGTAGGGAGCCATACCTATAGTAGATTGATAACTATTATTGTAGGCGAACTCTGCCACAGGCAAAAACTTCTCCCAATTCTTCCCAAAGTCTAGCACACATGCCCGAAGCATGTCTTCCAAGATCCTGATAGTTCTCTCAGACTGGCCGTCAGTTTGTGGATGATATGCAGTACTGAAGCTCAACTTAGTTCCCAAGGCCTCTTGCAACTTCTGCCAAAAACGAGATCTGAATCTAGGATCCCTATTTGACACTATACTTTGTGGCACACCATGCAATCTCACAATATTAGCAACATAAAGGTCAGCTAGTTTATCAAGGCTATCCTGTTTGTTCACGGGAATAAAATGTGTAACTTTAGTGAAGCGGTCCACAACAACCCAAACAGAATCACATCCTCTCGGAGATCTAGGAAGATCAGTCACAAGGTCCATTGTTATATGTACCCACTTCCATTGCGGAATCGACAACGGCTGTAGAAGCTCGACTGGCCTCTGATGCTCAACTTTAACCCTCCGACAAGTCAAACATCTGGATACATACCCAGCAATCTCCCTCTTCATATTGTTCTACCAGAAGTGTTGTTTCAAGTCTCTATACATTTTCGTATTGCCCGGGTGAATCGTATATCTCGAATTATGTGCCTTGGACATAATCTCATTCTTCAAAGTCGGATCACCAGGAACACATACTCTGTCCCTGAATCTGAAGATACCATTTGCATGTAATTTAAACTCCGACTCTCCCCCTTTAGCTTTTTCTTGGATCTTCAAGATGTGAGGATCAGTCTTCTGAGCCTCTCTGATCTGTGCTAGCAACCCTGACTGAATCTACAAACTAGCAAATCGAATCCCTACCTCAGTAGCTTCTGGCTTCCACGAACAAATTTCTTCCAAAGTCTCCCAATCCTTGATAATTAAGCTTGCAACAGTAGCCTTCCGGCTCAAAGCATCAGCAACAACATTTGCCTTACCTGGCACGTAGTTAATAGAACAGTTATAACCACTCAATAGCTCTAGCCATCTTCGCTGCCTCATATTCAGATCCTTCTGTGAAAACAAATACTTGAGACTCTTGTGGTCAGTAAAAATTTCAAATCTGCTACCCCACAAGTAATGACGCCACTTCTTCAAAGCAAATACAACTGCAGCTAATTCAAGATCATGTGTAGGGTAATTGACTTCATATGGTTTCAACTTCCTAGAAGCATAGGCAATCACCTTACCATTCTGCATTAAAACACAACCCAAACCTTCTTTAGATGCATCACTATAGACAATGAAGTTCTCTGTTCCCTCAGGTAAAGCTAATATAGGAGCTGTAGTTAGTCTCTTCTTCAATTCTTGGAAACTGGATTCACATTTGGCATCCCAGTTGTAAGCAACTTTCTTCCGAGTCAACTGGCTCAAAGGTCCAGAAATTTTGGAAAAGTCTTTAACAAACCTCCGATAGTAACCTGTCAACCCAAGAAAACTCCAAATCTCTGACACCGTCTCAGGTCTCTTCCAGGATGAAACAACTTCAATCTTAGCTGGGTCCACTGAAATCCCTTGATCTGAAATGATATGGCCTAGAAAAGATATCTGATTCAACCAGAACTCGTACTTATTGAATTTAACAAAAAGCTTGTTTTCTTGTAAAGTCTGTAGCATAATCTTCAAATGTTGTTCATGTTCAGCCTCATTCTTCGAGTACACTAAAATGTCGTCAATAAAGATCACGACAAATTGATCAAGATAAGGTCGAAAAACCCTCTGCATCAAGTCCATGAATGCGGCTGGTGCACTCGTCAATCCAAACGGCAATACAACAAATTCATAGTGGCCATATCTAGTCCTGAATGCCGTCTTTGGTATATCGTCATTCCGAATTCTGAGTTGATAGTAACCCTGCCTCAAATCAAATTTGGAGTAAACACTCGCACCTTGCAACTGGTCAAACAATTCTTCAATCAACGGCAAGGGGTATTTGTTCTGATAGTGACTTGATTAAGTCCCATGTAATCAATGCATAACCGTAGCGTGTCGTCTTTCTTTCTCACAAACAACACAGGCGCACCCCACGGCGAAGAACTAGGTTGTATAAACCCTTTTTCAAGAAAATTCTGAAGCTGAATTTTTAATTCCTGAAGTTCAGCCGATGCCATTCTATAAGGACTCCTAGAAATTGGCGCAGTGCCTGGCACAAGATCAATCACGAACTCAATCTCCCTATCCGGTGGTAAACCCGGTAATTCCTCGGGAAATACACCAGGGAAGTCTCTAACAATCGGAACCTCATTCAAACTCAACTTATCAGTAGGCTGATTGATCAAATAAGCTAAGTAAGCTTCACAACCCTTATTCAACAACTTAGAAGTCTTGATCGCTGATAAAAGAGGAATTCGGGCAGCCCTGCAGTTCCCAACAATCTCCAGTACCGGTAGGTCAGGAACCTGAAGATAAACAATCTTTGTTCTACAATCCAACTGAGCATAATATTTCTCCAACCAGTCCATTCCCAAAATGATTTCAAAGTCACGGAATGGTAGTATAATTAAATCAGCAGGAAATTTACGGTTCTCAATGCATATATCACAAGATTTGCAAATAGACTCAGTAACAAATTTTGCACCCAAAGGTGTACTAACTTCAACTTCATGCGGCAGTTTATCAATGCAAACATTCATAGATTGTGCACATGCAGGAGTTATAAACGAATGTGTAGCTCCGGGATCAATCAAAACTTTAACTGGCTGAGTATTGAGAAGAAAGGTACCTTCCACAATAGCTGTAGTATCGGGTAGCTCCTCTCCATCCAGTGCAAAGATCTTAGCCTGAACCCTCTGTGCTGGACGTGCACCTGCAGCCCTATTCTGCACACCTTGGCCTTCAGTACGGCCCTGAACATTGTAATACTTAGGGCAATCTCTCACCCTATGGTCATCACTGCCACAACCCATACATTTACCACTCTTTCTCCAACAATAAGCCTCAATATGCCCCGATCGATTACAATAGTTACACTACTGATTTTGCCTTACAACAGTGTTTCCTGTAGGTGCTGGGGCTCTGGTAGTAGGAACTGTACCTCCCTGCTGAGGTCTAGTCACAGCTGGCCTAGCCTGAATCTGCTGCTGTGGCTGATACGGACGTTGCTGAGGAACCTGCGCAGAAGTCTGATATTGCCTCGGCTGACTCTGGCTTCTATGGCCCAAATACTGTTTCTTACTCGGCTGACTACTCTCAGCTAACATCTCAGCCTTCCGTTTCTCAAACTTCAAGGCTGCCTGAAATGCCTCGGGAAAAGTAGTATAGGTCTGCCCAGTCAAATGTAGTTGTATGTCCATTCTCAGCCCACGGACAAACCTATGAATCATCATCCTAGCTGGCCGTACCAACTCGGGCATATACCTTGACAGGCTAACAAACCTAGCCTCGTACTGTGCAACAGTCATATTTCCCTGCTTCAGGGCCACAAACTCATCTTCCCACCTTTCCATAGCCATCTCGGGAATATACTTGTCCCGAAACTCACTTACAAAATCATCCCATAAATGTGGTACATCCTCACAATCCCACCTCAATCTGACAGTATTCCACCACTGCTCTGCGTCGCCCTCAAATAAGAATGACGCATAATCTATTCTTGCCTCATCAGTGTACCTCAAAGCGGTGAAAATTTTCTCAACACGATTAATCCATCTCTCGGTTGTCTCATCATCCGGCTCTCCGAAGAACTTTCCCAGCTCGTGCCTCAAGAATTTCTCCAACTGATTATTCTCAACTCTATACCCCTGTCCACCAGGATTAGCTTGATTCCCCTAGGGATTATTATTCCTGTCCTGCCTCTGCTCATGCAATACCTGGGTAATCCGGTCAATAGCTGTAGTCATAGTAGCCATAAACTGCTCAGGCAACGGTTGCTGACCCTGTTCTGCTGCCTCTTCATCTGACCCTATACCTTGAGTACCACGATGTGGCGGCATAGTAGCAATTCACAATAGCTGGCAGCATATAAAAGCAATTTATAGACAGAAATATAGCACATAAGATTAGATAACACTCAAGTCAATAACAATCAAACATTCTAACACACAATTCACATAACACAAGATTGACATGTCAAACTAATTCACTTTAAACACATAAACACTCTAAGTTCACAAAGTCATTCAATAACATTTTCTTTCTACTTAACAATCATACAATAACACTCTAGCATTTTGGACCTTTACCCCACAGACCGAGAAACATATCCCGGCTCATGTAAGACTATCATGCTCTGATACCACCTAAAGATGTCACGCCCCGACCCGACCCCGCAAAAGGCCAAGCCCGGACCCGACACACGGACGGAGTCTCCTCTGTACCACGGACGATCCGAAAACCATAAAATCAACATAATACTTGCGAAAACCATAAAACAATTAAAACAAGCCGACTTTCTTTCGAAACGTACATCCTTTCATTAACAACTTTGCAACCCAAAAATGATATGCATACTACACAATTATTTATGCCACTAAACAATTAACCATTAGCATGCATTTCCTTACTAGTCACATGAGTATCTATCTACAAAGTTACAACCTTTAATCCTTTACAACATAAGACCATCTAGGCCTCAAAATAGATACTACATACAAGGCTACAAGCCTCAAAATAAAGCGACATCCAAGCATTAAACACATCAAGCATGGCTCGCACAAAAGTCCGGTAACCAACCACCAGCAAAGCAAAGAAGTGCTATCATGGAAACACCTCCACCTGCTCCTCCTTCTCTATTACCTCAATAGGGTCTGCTTCAACTACTCCTGTAAAAATATAGTATAGAAAGGAATGAGCAAAAACTATTGCTCAGCGAGGGCAATTGGTCTCAAGGACGGAGATGAGAGGAGTATGCAATGCAATTAGTCAAGCAATACATACAATATCATATAGAGATTCAAATAAAGCCATCAATAAAGCAAACCAAGCATTAAAACTATAAACACTCATTCAAAGGATACGGTACTCTTTTCACTAGCAACTTTCAATCACGAACTCGATGACGACGCGCTAGCCCAAACCACCTTATAACACCAGTTTGGAATACCCCGGAAGTATCCATCAATCTATGACCCAAATCTCCCTGGGAGGCAACCCAAGCGAGAAGAGGGAATAGCAACGGAGCTAGAGCAACCAACACTGGCAACCCGAGGCTACCTAGAGAGGCCCATCACTCACGCGCGGGACACTATGCAATGCAAGACTCGATACAAGGCGATAACGAGTAATAAAGCTACACGTGGGAGAATAACAAAGTAGGTTACTCTCGCACGCAATAGCAACAATTGATAAGCATTTCAATCTAAATCAATTCAAACAAGTATTTCAAGCAAACCTAAGCATTCTATAGGCATAATATCAAGAAAACAAACAAAATCACAAATCGGCCCCAACTATCAAAACACTACCATTTCCAAACGAGCCACGAGTTTTGGAAACCGACTTCGCCAATCCTCCTAGGTCACCATAAGGCACGTCTAAAGACCCCGAAACCCTACTTAACCCTAGAATTCACACAAAGTTTCGATTTCCTCCTTTGCTCGTTTGAACTACAACTATACCAACCAACGCCATAATCGCACCAAAAGTGCTTCCATGGCCTCTCGAAACAATGCCAACACGCAAAATGAGAAAATGCCAAACTCGACCTAAACGGCCCCAACTTTCACTATGGCATAATTCCCGTTTTTTCCTTTACGCAACCCAAACAAACCATGCATTTAGGCATTCTAACACACCTAGCACATTTCTACATCAACGGACAGTATAACGGAGCAACTTCATCGTTTCAAGGGTTTACTATTCATAAAACACTATTCAACAACCAATTTAAATTGCAATCTCAACATTTAACCGCAGAAAATGTTAAAAAGCTATAAATAGACGTTCTACAATTGCCAAGGAACATTCTAGAAGCATCAAAACGCTTTAAACAACAATCTACGGATAAAATCTAAAAATCACAAAGTTAACATACTTGGCATTTAAATGCGCAAATAACGTGCTTACCTCACCTTAGGCACTCCTAGTCGTTAGGAAAACAACGCTGGTTGCCTTGGAAACTACCCCGCATGAGCTCACGCGAAGATTGAACGATTGAAAGTTGAAAGGTTTTTTTTTTTTTTTTTTTTTCTCTCCAAGCTCTCGGCCTGCTCAAGGTTCTGTTCAGCCCTTATTTTTTTTTCATTTTGCTTTGTTTTAGCTTAATTAAGGTGATAGGTTGGTCAAAGTTGGTCAAGCCTTGGTTAATATAGCTTAAGTTGGTCAAATGACTTATTTTTATGCATTTTTAGGCTAAAACAACTAAGGAAATGTTAATCTTAGCTAACAACAATTAAAATATGAAATTTAAGTCATCTAAATACTAGTTTCACTATTTGCTGAGGACTAGAAACCGTTCTCTACCTATCGCTCTCGATATGCAATGCACGTTGCGACAGCAAGGAAGTAACAATTAATTTTCAAAGAATTTAAGGAAATATAATTTCCAAAATAATAAACAAGAAATTTTCACATTCCGGGCTCGGGTATTACATAATGCCTTTACCCAAGCTATAGAACTAGTGGAGTATTGTTCATCGTTATGATATGTATGGGTATACAAAAAATAAGTGTGGGGGTGTCTAGATCTGTGGTATGGCTATGACTGGTGAAATGAAACATGTTTTCATTCTCGATTTCTAAGCTCCGTTGTTAGTGTAATTTTGGCAAGAAAAAAATTAAAAAAAAGAAAGAAAAAAAGAAAAGACAAAGAAGAAAGGAAGTGATGGAGGAAATTTCTTTCAAATTATGCATGTTCATAATTCTTCCTAAAAATTACAAGAAAGGGGTTTGTTTATACATGATATATACAAAGGTGGAAGCTATTGAATGGAATGGTTGGTTTTTACATGTCTTGTATATTCGAGCTTGAGTTGATTCATTTTTGCTCCACTAAGTTTCAATGAATTTTGAGCTACATTCCCAAATATTTCTCACATTGGTCCTAAACCCCGTTACAACCCTTGAAAAGTCTTTATGATTTATGTTATGAATGGAATCTTAGTGGTGGGGAATGAGAAGATATGCAAGCCTATGATAGATCATTTCCAATGGAATGAACTTGAGTAAAACACATACCATTCAAACACATGAGAGTTGGGTGTTTATTTCCATGAGGATCTACGTATTTAGCTTACTCCATCTTCAAGTGAAAATGCTTACTATGTAATTATAAGTTGGTTAAGAATGTTTTTTCATGATATGTTATGAGTTTTGAAGAGCTTGGTAGTTCTTTGTTGATGGCGTTGCAACTTTGATATTGTTTTTTAGGAAGGTAAATTTGAGTTTTGCCTGAGGACGACCAAAGGTTAAGTGTGGGAGAATTTGATGAGAATGCAAAATGTCATATTTTCTCCCCTAATGTTTAATCTTTTACATTTATTTGCTGCCTAAATATGTTCATTATTCTTATATTTTGATTTAGGATGCAAATGGAGGTGTTAAGTGCAAAATGAAGCAATTTGAGCTAATATGGACAATTTTGATATCTTTTCATTACCTGGGAATAAATCTCTCATCCGAGCTCTGATTGAGATAATTCAAATGTTGTTGAAAGCCAAGAAGAAGATCTAAAACTTTCATGTTTTGAGTTTTGAGATATATTAGCTTCATCAAGGTCTACATCGCGTAAGAAGTTATTATACTTGCATAGTTTGACATTCTAGAATATTCCTTAGTCGGAAGCTTCTAGAAGATGGTGAGAAGATGATGCATGAAAATTACAGCTGAAAACACCTATTTTCTAGTTATATTAGGACTTTACTTTACTTTTAATGTTTTCCTTATTTATCCTGGGAGATTTTGTAGGCTTCAAAATCTATAAATAAGGTACAGAGAGATCATGTTTCACACACATCTCTCTCTCCCCTTTTCTCTAAACTTCTTTTTCGAGTTTTCTTTATGGCCCTGTATGACTAAAATTTTGTACTTGGTCGAAGGTAACTGAAGCCTCAGAATCAAGAAAATTGTGAGATCTAATTAGTTTTTATTGTTCAATTTATGCTTTAAGTATCAAATATTCTTTTGTTCTTATTTTCATGATTATCTCATTTAATCACTAGGAGGCCTACTAGTTTATAATTCGTTATAATCTACTGTTAGTTTAGATATCAAATTCGTAATTGTTTAATCCCTCTAACTTGCGAAGAAACTAAGATTTAATGATTTGCTGTGTCAGAAATTATTAGATCTTAGGAAAAATGTTCGACTAAATTAAATGGAACCGCTTGTGCTTGTGTTATTTAGCTTCATCGATCTCTCTAATTCTTAAAGTTGCTACTAGATTAAACCTTTAGTGTTTGTCTGTGTTTAAATAGTAGTTAGGGTTAATTAGATCGCTTGTTTTCTGATTAACTACGACTAACCAGAGATAGGACAAAAAATTCAAACGGTGAATATCTAAAGTGTGAGTTGATATATACTTGCATCAATTATCAGTTATAAGATTCTGATGGTTGATGTTGACTTAGACCAAGGTTTTTTCTTTTGATTGATCTCGATATTTGAATTTGAATTGCTTTTTAGTTGTCTTTTTCTTAAAAAAATTATTTTTGTTGTAGTCAAAACCCCCCAATCCTGTTCATATAGCATCAAATTAGGCTAGATACTCTCTGTGAGAATGATTCTTACTTGCACTACTACATATATTTTTCGGAGTTCAGTTTTTACTTTTGGTTGCTTGCGACATCACACCATTTATCCTAAGTCTTTTATCTGAAATTGAGTAGACAGCTAAACCTTTATGGACGACAATATCCCTATATCATTCACAAATAATAAGATGTCATCCACATAAAGGACTAAGAATGTGATAGCATTGCCATTACCTTTCTTATACATACATGATTAGTCAATATTTTGATTAAAGCCAAAAGATTTGACTGTTTGATCAAATGTGATATTGCATGCATGTGATGCTTTCTTAAGTCCATAAAACCATGTCATCTTGGCCTTTAGCTACAAATCTATCTGATTGTATCATATAGATGATTTTGTTAAGATTTCCATTAAGGAATGCTATCTTGACATCCATCTACCAAATCTCATAGTCATAATGACATGCAATGGCTAAGAGAATTCTTATGGACTTGAGCATGACTATTGGTGAAAATATTTCCTCATAATCGATTACTTCTTTCTGAGTATACCTTTTTGCAACCAATCTTGCTTTGAAAGTTTCCTCATTTCTCTTTTTCTTGTTGACCCATTTGCACCCTATAGGCTTTACTCCTTCAGGTACAACTACAAGTACCCAGACTTTGTTAGAGTACATGGACTCTAATTTTGATTGTATCGCTTTACACCATTGGTCTGCAACCACGTCCGTTACTGCTTTGTCATAACCAATGGGGTCTACAATCTGATCTACAGAGTCTGCCTGAAAAGACTTTCCATAGTATATATTAGGTTGCATGACAATTCTCCCATTACAATGAGGCTCTGGGGTATTGGTTATGGTAAATTGTTCATTCACTTCCTTGTTTGGTGTAGGTGTACTTGGAGATCCTGGAACAATCTCTTCTAGAGCAATCTCAGAATCTGGTGGTATCTGGATCGATATATCATCTTCTAAGTATTTAGCATGAGTGCTAATTAACACATTCTACTCTTTAGGATGATAAAAGATCCCACCTCTAGTTCCTTTAGGATAACCTATGAAATAACATTTTTTTGATCTTGGATCTAATTTTGTAGGATTGTTACTAAGTACATAAGTTGAACAACCTCAAACATGGATATGCCTCAAACTAGGTTTACGACCTGTCCATATTTCTAGAGCTGTTCTAAGTACAGATTTGGAAGGTACTAAGTTCAGAATATATGATGCTGTTTTTAGTGCTTATACCCAGAAAGATATGGGTAACGTGGTACGACTCATCATGGATCTTACCATATCTAAGAGTGTCCGATTTTTTCTTTTAGCTACACCATTCTGGTAGGGTGTCCCAGGTGCGGTTAGTTGAGTCATTATCTCATGTTCTGTGAGGTACTGCCAGAACTCACCCGAGAGGTATTCGCCACCACAATCAGACCGTATGGCTTTGATATATTTTCCCACTTGTTGCTCCACTTCAGCCTTAAATTCTTTGAACTTGTTAAAGGATTCTGATTTGCATCACATCAGGAATATATATCCATATCTTGATTAATCGTTTGTAAAGGTGATGAAATACTCATAACCTCCTCAAGCTGGTGTGCTTATAGGACTACACACATCAGTGTACACCAATTCTAATACTTTAGTGGCTTTGTGTCCCTTAGAAGTAAAAATGGCCTTTTGGTCATTTTTCCTTTAAGACATGATTCACACTAAAGTAAATAATCAAGATCTAATGAGCTGAGATGCCCATCTTTAATCAACCTCTGAATCTTGTTCGACCTAATATGACCCAAACGTAAGTGCCAAAGTTATGTAATCTTTGGGATCTGACATAACTATGGATACATGATTGAGATTTTAAAGTTCAATCATAGCCTAAAAGGGACCAGGTGTGCATTAACTGATGTGAACTTAAATTGATCTAGGGTATAGCGAGACTCTATGTTCTTTTGAAGATAATGGCTCCCATGTCATCCCTAACAGGTGTATGGTTTTGAGCCTCTACTTGTTGTGTGCTCGTGAGTCGCACGACTTATTTGCCTGTATGGGTTTGATTATGCTTTGTGATTAGTTTGTAGAGAGATAATGGTGGATATGGTTTTGTCCATCTTGTGCGAGTAGGAGATGTTGGAACTAAGATCATGGGTCACACAAGATGGGCTGACCCGACCCAAATGAGATAAGTGAGTGGGAAGTTAATAAACTTCTTCATACTACCTTATATTTAAGCCTAGAGAAAAAGAACATGCGTTCCTTATTCTTCTCCAGGCCAAAAAAAAAAAAAAAACCTCTCTCTACTCTCTCACACATTGACTCTCTCTCAAATCCTTTGCATATCAATAAGGCACTTAGGCTGTGAATCAAAAGCCTGCAATCACGTATTGTAGACTCGAATTCTTTGTATATGACAGTGGAACCAGTACGTTGAAAGATCAACAAATTACTTTTATACAAAAATGTGTGTCTTCTTTTATAAGCCTTTCAGTTTTATGAAGATTTTGGAATTTTACTTAAAATTCTTCATTTTCTTTTCTCATTCATCCATATTCTTCATAAAAAGAAAAAAAAATCCATATATATGTACAAGTGTTTACTTAATTTTACAATAAAATCACGCATGTCAGCAAACTTCTTTTTACATGTGGGTGATATATTTGGTACGTACTTTTTCTTCTTCTTCATTCTTGAGAATTCTATTGTATTTGTTAAAGTATTATAACAAGACATGTCATTTGTTGAATGGATGTCTTACGAGGTTAATACTTTAAATTTAATTTGTTTTTATCCTGCAAATTTTAGAAGTTCGTATCTTGAATGAATGTTCTAATTCTTTCTCAAGATTTCATTAATGGAGTAAATTTGAAAAGTAAAGATTTAAATGGCACTTCTAAAACAAAAAAGAACAAGATGAGTAAAATTACAGATGTAATAACACTGGTCATGTTTGTGACATATTAGAATTGGAAGCCTTATTTAACCCAGAAAGTACTGAAAGTTGTATATTTTTGTACTCCCAACTCTGTTATTTAACCATGCATTAGAAATTCAGGAATGGCAAATGATCATTGATGAGGGTAAAATTCATTGACCCGATCTCCAACAGTGTAATCAGAACTATAAAGCATAATCCATATCCTATAATACTGAAATCCTAACAGATTGGGCGATCTCGACCTGGGAAACATCTGAGAGGCTGAGGCCCGAAGTTTGACCATTTCCTGATCTGATGACTAAGTAACAGAATCTCGTAAAATTCAAAAAAAGTGTCAAAAGGAAGGTATAGATAAAGAAACTATACCCTCCAAATGAGGTAACTTACCATTCACATATTATACACTATACTTTCAAAATTATTATCATTCTTGGAGAAAATACTAACTTAAGCATCAGAGTGCTTAAATGGGCAAGCCTCACACCCATTTCTTTTGCAGATTAACTCAAGAGGCACCCGACCAGTTTTGATCATCAATATTTGGCGTCATCTGTGGGAAACTCGAAGGATAATCCCACTAAGTTTCTGCATCATAGTTAATACTCGCAGCAATAGCCAAACCAGAGGACACATGCCACCGCCGCTGCGAAGGAAACCCAGCTCGATCTGAGCTACTTCCACCAGTAAGAGTGTACCCTCCTGTTGGAAACATATAGCCCACCATACAAGATCCCTAACCCAATACTCACCAGTCTCGACTGTGATTCTGGGACAGCTTCCACCAACACAAGCACCTACCCCTACGCCATCAATCCCAAGCACAAACTTGCACTTGCAGCTCTGTGATACGTTAAATTTCCTCTTGCAGTCTCATACAGCTCAACCAGCCCAAAACCCACCTATCCAAATAAACAAAATAGTTCCTCCACCCATAAACCAAATACTCACTAAGGTGAATGAGCTACTTTAGCCACCACCTACCGCACATGATGAAGCAACTTCTTCTGGCCCAGCTCGCCGACCTGACACAGTTAAGCCTAGGTGATAGGTGACAATACATAATGGGTCAAGGACCACAGGAGGAAGAGCTCATACGAGGTAAGGCTCCAATCCCTTTGTCCTAGAAATCATGGCAGTCCCAAGGCCTTTAGGGTACAAATTTCCATCTCTACCGAACTATGACAGGACGGGTGACCCCTTGGATTACATGGTGATTTTCCGTCATAAAATAGATTTTTACGATGTCCCAGATGCATTGATGTGTCAAGATTTCCCGACTACTCTCACGGAAGCAGCCTGACGGTAGTATATTGGTTTGGAGCGTAACTCTATTGAAGATTTTGATCAGTTGTCCGAAGCCTTCGTCGACAGGTTTTCAAGCAGCAAGAAGTCTACTAGGCACACAATGACCCTACTAAGCATCAAACAGGGCCATGAGGAATCTCTTCAGTCTTATTGTACTAGATTCAACCAGGCAACCCTAGAAATAACCTACCTCGATGATAAGTTTGTGGTGACAGCCTTCATGAAGGGTCTGCGGAGTAGAACTTTCTTATCATCCTTGGCGAGGAAGACCCCAAGGACATTAACAGATGTCATGGCAAAAGTAGAAGGGTACATGCATTTTGAAGAGTTAATCAATGCCCAAAAGGAGAAAGATAAGTTGGTGAAGAGGTAAAGTGGTAGTGCAAGGAAGGATAAGGGTAAGACTGATTCCCGAACTCAGTTCTACCCCCAAGTCCAACCCGGAAACAAGCCTAAAGAGGATAACTAACCAAGATTCCACAGTTTTGTACAGTTGAACACCCCTTGGGGAAAAATTTATGCAGCAATCAAAAATTGGTTTACCATCAAACTGCTACAATTGATGAGAGTAGGGCCCGACAAGAGACCTCATGATAAGTTTTGTCATCACCACAATGATCATGGGCACATGACTGATGAATGCTGAGAGCTCAAGAATGAGATTGAGTCCCTGATTTGGAAATGGTACTGTTGGGATTTGTATGCCCAAAAGACCATTAGCACATGACATTTTAGTGAATGAATACATATTATGATTGTTTATATTAAATGGTTATATTCATATATATTATCTCTATTATATTTATTTGTAATTGTGATGTATAGAGGCCCTTGATCTATAGTAGAAGATTTAGGTGCATAGTGTCCTAGCACAGAAGGTCTAAGTCATAGACACTTGGTTCTTGAATTAGTTCATAACCGATTGGTGGAGTTGGGTGCTTCATCAAGGTCTAGGTTATAGTGAGTTACTCTGCTATGAAGGGTGACCTGCCTTGGTCATTGGTAGGTTTCTGGACTAAGCCTCACTAGTATGTACGTCACACATTGAACATACTACTTAGGTATGATCTCTTCAAGAGATAAAATCAAAGACAGAGATCAATACATACCTTATACTACTAAGTGATTAGTACTCTCAATCTTGAGCATATGTGGATGAAGTAACGACATCAAGTTCATGTGCTTTGATACACTATGGGTGAGACCTCAGTTGTAATTCAATAGCTCTGTGTGTTAGGCATATGGGTTTGACTAGTTGGGACGTGCATATGCAATAGAGAATCCATGTCGTTGCATGACGGAATAATCACTCCCTTGAGATTATCCAGTAGATCGTCCTAATCTGATATCAATGATGTATTCTAGGAATATGTCAGATATTTAGCTTGTGGGTCGCTCCTTAGATCAAGTATTACTTATCCAGTGGATGGTTATTTAAAGGATTTAGATGTCTCAAGGAGAAGATATAATCAAAGAAAGAGATAGTGCTTGTAATGTCTTTCTTGATTGTGAGAGTTACATGGAGGGGTAGTTTGGTCATTCAACTTAGTGGGTCGTAGACAAACACCATACTTAATGTGGTGAGTTTCTGCATTCAATAGTAAACATCTTTGAGTACAACCGTGACTTTTTAGTGGAATAAGTAAGGTTGAAAAGCCTAAATGCGCTATGGGGTTAGCAAGGGCATTTTGGTCTTTTCAGTTGCCAAGTTGTTTATGTCTTTTGGTCCCTCTTCTAGCCTATTTCCTTTTGGATGTACGTTATAGTTTCTTAGATGCTTATTGTATTTAGAGTTGCTAATTAAAGTGTCCAATTACAACTTAGTATCCTATGTGGGAGTATTTCCTATTTTGGATTAGTTGTGGATAATATGGCAACTAGGAATTAATTAATTAGTAAAATAATACATGACATAAGCACTTGGGCCGAGATTGGCGCCTAGCCTACCTAGGCTAGGTCCACATGTGTAAATGAGGGAATATAGAAAGGGTTAGTAGTTTAATTTGTTATGCTATTAGGTTAGCCAAGTCCAAAGGTGCATATGATTGACTTATGGGCTAAGAATCCAAATCCTAGTTTAGCTTGGATTAAGTACTAAGGCTATTGCATATCTATAAATAGAGCTCTTCCTCCACCTCCACAATGGCACCTCTCTCACATGAGAAAAAGGAAGAAGAAAACCTTTTTCTCTCTCTCTCTCTCTCTAGTTTACACATGTAGTAGTAGAAAATAACAAGGGAAGAATTCCACCATTCTTCATTATCCAAGAGGAGGAACAAGGTCATAGAAAAGAAGATAAAAAGTTTTTTCAAGGCTAATAGCCGTGTAGATCTTCAAATTGCAAGAAGGTGATCAAGTTTTGTGTTTTTTGTTAAGATTCTTAAGCTAATGAATCCAGGTAACAAAACTATCTCTTGCTAGAATTTATTCTTAATAAATTGTTTATACAGATGTTCTTAGTGTTCTTGCAATATTTAATCTTAGAACTTGTGGTTTGATCCTAGATTAATATGCTATCATGTTTTCCGCTACATTTATATGCTTTAAAATTTTAAAATACTATAACATATCTAGGTAGCATGAACCTTCAATGGTATTAGAGCCACACCACATTATAGTATGAATATTACAATCTATACATGTGTAGTTTATGAAATTTAAGAACTTTTGGTGGAAGTTTTAAGATTTTATGTTTGTTGGAATTCTTGTTTAATATGAAGTTTAGTGCATGTTCATGTTAAGAAACAAAGAAAAATTATAGAGCAAACAAGTTATAGCTATAATAGATGTTTGATTACATGTTTTTCCTAGTTTGATTCAATTTAATTAAGATTAGAGGTGTTCGTTTATCGCGAAATAACAAGACATCTTAGATAATTTAATTAAGATAATTGAATTATGAAAATTAGGAGTCCATGTAGTATTAGGAAACCTGAAACAGGTAACTAGTAGAGCAAGAAAGGAAACAAAATAAAGCAAAAAGCAAAAAAAAAAGAAATTGCCCCTCTCCCACGCGCACGCATCCCAAAGACGCGTGAGAAGTGACGGTCAACCATGGTCAAACGTGACATGGTTAACTTTGTTTTTTCGCGTTATTTGTTTTCTTGTGAAATTGTTAATTTAGATATCTAATTGTTTTTGATTAATTAACTGTTTTACATCTAGTTATTATATAGCTAGTATAATTAAATAATATTATTTAATTGTTTATTCCTATGCTTTAATATTTATATTTAATTATGTATGTTAAATATATGGAATATTATGGATGCATGAAATTCTATCACCATTAGGATTTAAAAAGGTAAATCCTATTATATTTAGGCTATGGATAATTAAGAATTAATCTAGGACAAGATTAATTCATATTAATCTTAGGATTAATTAATTATGGGAGATTTATCTTTTAGTGTCCAATTATTAAATTAAATACCTAAGTAGGCCTTACCTTTGGTTTTAGAGACTAAAGCCCATATAGGTAATATATTTTAAAGTATGCTTAAAAGGTTTTAAATAAAGGCCTATAATATTCTAGGGAATAAGGATCTCAAATCCTTATTCTAGAAGATATATTATTAGCCTTAGATTATCTAAATAAAACCTAAATTTTAAGTATTAAGAAAAAATATATGGAAAACCCTTTTTTATTATAAAAATTTGAGTGGTAGAGGGGAATGGAAAATCCTAAGGCTTTCCAATTCCGATTTGTACTAATGAATTAATATTACCTTGCCTTATCATGCGGTATGCTCCCTACGGAGGGTAATAATTAATTTAGATATTAGTAGACAAACTAAACGTACATAATCATAAGACAAGATGATTAGTGGGTTCGGTCATCTTAAAGATGGAGTTCTTCACTAAAGATCATTTTATAGGATGTAGACATAAGTCACTATCCTACGGCGGGCTTAAGTTCAAGACAATCTATGGAATATCAACTAAGGAATGATAATCACTCAACTCTAGAAGAAATAGTTTTTAGCCAAAGTAAATCTATTCCAGATAAGCCAAATTATATAGTGATTGGATTATTATTTGGATAATTTCTATCCAGACAAAACAACAATCCAAACGGAGCATGGGCTTGACTCAAATTTATTGCAAGTTCGGTTATCCTAAAGCTGGAGGACTTGTAGGTAAAATTGAGACACTGTTGCATAAAGTAGTTTAAAGGTCAACCATTTAAGCAAAGGTTTTATGTGTATATATGTGTTTTTCCATGTTTACATTATACATGATATATTTGAGTTACACATGAATGTTTTAATAATTACAATGTATATGTATTCAGAAATTTCAGGAGCTCTCAGTTACTTAACTAGAATTCTCAAAAAGAATAAGTTAACTAGTCTAAATTATGAGAGATGGAAGAATATTTTGGACAAAATCCTCATCACATGGGGATATATTCGTACCTTGATCTGGGCATGACCCCATGTCACAAGAAATTCTACCATTCATCGTATTCGTGCAGATAGGTGGTGGGGATTAGCCAATAAAGAGGCTAAGATCTTAATCCTAGATTCCTATCAAATACCTTAAGATCTTAGCATGAGGGTATAGAACAAGCTTCAGATATACTTGTCTCATTAGAGATATTACATGAAGCAGTGACAACATAAATGAAAGAAGGAACATTTGTTAGAAGTCATGTACTTCAGATAATGGAGCTACTTTTATTAGCTACGATTTTTGGAGCCAAGATCAGTTCTGATCAACAGGTAGACCTGGTCATGAGCACTTTGCCAGATGGCTTCAGTCAACCAGAACTTATTTGTATGATAGAAGGTTTGTCACGCCCCGACCCCGACCTATTGCTAGGACAAGGCCGGAACATGATGTGTACCAGACAAATAAACTTGTACAATCATCAATTCATAGCCTAATCATTTATAAATTCTGCAAGTAACTTCAAGAGGGGTGCCCAAAATTATCGGCACTTCAACTTTCATTAACCTGTTTTATATATACAAGGCCTAGTTTTAACCATCATAGCATGTCACAAGACATCAATGCCTTCTTGACCTCAAAAGAATAAGACAGTAGTGTGATTACAATCCAACGTCCAAGAGAATAGTTACATAACCAAATCCAAAAGAATATTACAATACTTGACGTTGTTCAAATTATAACATAGTTCACATCATCGAATAAACCATCAACAATAGCAAGTAGGATTACAGCAAGCAGAAGTCCGGCTCATTACATAAAGGAAGCTCGCCTTCAGCCTGATGAACTGGCTCGGGCTCGGCTTCACCTAAAAGATTATCATGAAAAGGGATGAGCTACAGTTAGCTCAGCAAGGGTTAAAGAGGTACGGGGATTTTCACAAGAGTTTTGATCTTTCGAAACCATTTAGAAAACCCATGCTATACATAAATAATTAATTTATCAAGTTAACAACATCACATAACCCAACTCGCCAAGGGCTAGGGCCCAAACAAGAGTGGTAATATCACATATTAAAGGATACAGTTACTCCTGTAGTTGTTGTAGACGACCGGCCTTGATTCAGACTTTATCACTTTTCTCCAAACTCTAAACATTAGGTGTTATCCGGATATGCACCGGGGACCATGGCAGTCGAGACCGACTGGTAGCCCGATGCTACCCAGGGGAAACGAACGCCACCATGCCCATAATTGTGGTTGCAACCGCCGCACTCGTAATTATTAACATTGTAAGTGTAAGATATATAGAACAACATAGAAAGGAGGACAACAAAGTAGGTTGCCCTTAATCAGTATAGCAAATGAATATATCAAGATCTCAATTATGTCCATTTAATACATAAACAAGTATGTGAAATCAAACAAGAAGGTTGTTCCTAACAGTCAAGTGTAACCATATGGCAATGAGTAACTCACGCTAATTCGATGTTCATAGCTCGGTTCTAGGGTAATGTATTTACATGATTAAGGTAAAGACTAATTTACGTACTCTATGGTTACCAATTACAAGCGCACAAGTGTCCACGGAACAAGTTAAAAGCAATGAAACAAAGTGTGCAAAGAAAGAGGGCATAGGGAGTTGGGCGAGGGAGTCGGTCGAGGGCTTCGACCGACTCTAACTAGTTGAGTCGGACGAGGGGATTCGATCGAGGCCTTCGACCTACTCCCTCATCCAACTGGGAGCTGAAAGAAACCACCAAGTCTGAAAATATTGCCTTTTTGCTACTTTCTTCAACCTAGCTTCAAGTTTAAGCCTCACAAGCTTTAAACCTCTTCTAATATACCTTCAAATGCATCATTTGAGTATTTTCCCATCTCATCTAAGCTCAACATGAAGAGCAAATCAACTAGAGTAACAATAATGCTCATATACAACAACTAGGATTCAAGATAACTACTTTAGCATAACATTGCAATTTAACCCTTTCCATTCTCCAAACCAAGTATATCATACATGCTTAAACTTCATGATGTGACTGTATTTGCAGCACTAAAACCTTTGTATTTACACTACATTTGCATATTAACTTAGGACATAAATGCAACACTTTGATACTTTCGATGCAATGTAGGAAAATACCGAAAAGTAAAAAATTAGACCCGAAACGATCCAAATTGCAAGTCAAGAAGTCAAGAACGGGAAAACACATAAAATAGTGGAAAAATAGAGGCCATAGGGTCAGAATTTGGCTGAAATTTAGCACGTAATCAAACTCGAAATGCTAAAAATAACCTGAAAATACCTCGGTCAATGCTCGGTCAAAGCTCGGTCAAAGTCAAAATTCAGAGCTGAAAAAGTCAAACAAATGGCGCTCGAGCGCACCTTCTTAGTGCTCGAGCGCCCTTGCCCAGAAATTCCACAATCTTCTAGAAGTTTTTGGAAACGCCACGTGTCAAACAATCAACGAATGAGCAGAAGCGCGCTCGAGCGCGCCTCACGGATTCTTCTGGAAGGGCTACATGGCACGTGACCATTCGACGGACAAAGGGCGCACCTCTAATTTTTTGTCTATAAACAGCCCCCCATCCGAATTTAGTAATTAATTTTGGAATATTACTATATTTTTTAATATAATTCCAAGTTAATTCATAGTTAGTTTTTAATTTTAGCTTTAGTTAATTAATTAGTAGTATTAATAGGATACGGGGGAAGTCACACCTAAGTAGTTCTTATTCGGAGAAATTTTGCCCGAATAGTTACTTTTAGGGAAAAATCCGACCCAAGTAGTTATTATTCGGGGGAAGTTCTGGCCGAATAGCTTTTAATAGAAAAGCACTTATTTAGGGAAAATTCATCCCTAGTAGCTCTTATTTGGGAGAGATTAGTTCCGTCCGAATAGCTATTTAGCGTTGGACCTCTACTCAAAATTTGAAAATCAGAAATACGCGTTCGTTAATATAGGGGAGCCTTTCTTGACTCTCTTTTATTTACATAATTCGTTTTCATTTATGTCTGAGAAGGTTGTTGGGGAGGATATTGTAAATGACGGTCTTTTAATATATTGTCTCGGATTCAATTATTCAATTTGAATTTGTAATATATGGCTTGCATTAATTCAGTATTGTTTTTCATACGTAATGATTTTAAGTAGATGTTATGATTGCTTTACTTTTCGTGCCATATAATTGTTTTAATATTGAATTTATAGGTTGTACTATAGATTCTATGAAACTATAGGTTGTACCATAGTTTCTACCCGAAAAGTTAATTCCTTAGTTTAGTTTGCCTTGTTGTACTCGGTTAAAATGAACTAGGTAGATTAACTAGGTCAATGCTTTTAGCTAACCGGGTGAATTTTTGTAGCTTAAACCCTTGCATAGAATTAGATAAACTGAATGTCGAGCCTATAGAAACTGACTATTTGCATGTCTATCCCCTTAGATCCTTACCCCTTGTATTCTACAAATACTTAGTTTTACATAGATAGTTTAGTTTAGTAGTTTAATCAAATGCCTTCTACAAACTGTTACGCTTACACTTTAAGCACTTTCACATACTATTTCACTAGCTAGCTAACGTGCTTCCCTGTGGAATTCGACTCCGCACTCAAAGCACACTACACTACAAGATCCATGCACTTGCGGGTTATTAAAACTTGGTCATTTTGTGCTTATTTATAATGCACCATTTTATGCGCATCAAGTTTTTGGCGTCATTGCTGGGGAAGCACGGTCTAGTTTAGTTTTTGAATTATTTGTGAACTTGTTTTAAGTGTTGTAATTATTGCCTATATTTTTTATAGTTGTTTTAAATTGTATAAATTCTACTTGTAAAGTATATATTGCGTATAGTTTATAAAATTTGTATATTGTCTGTATTATACTTGCACATAAACTGTTTATATTATGCTTTGTTAAAATAGCTTGTACATATACTTAAGTTATTTTTCCGTATTTACTTAAGTACTTAGTTTACTTTATGTCTTTATTTAAAGTACATAGTTTATTTTCTGTATTTAGTTAATATACTTAGCTTATTTTTTGCCTTTACTTCTAGCACTTAGTTTATTTTATGTAGTTACTTATTGCACTTAGCTATTGTATATTTTGCATGCACGGGCGTCGTTCCTTAATTCCTGAACTCGCCCCGTTTAATCCCGAGCCCCAGAAAACTTCGTGAAGGAGAGTCCAAGTCCTGATGGCAGAGCAAGAAGAAAATGTACAAAACCTTCAACCTCTTCCGGTAGCTCAACCTGTTAACTAACCCGTTAATCGACCCGTTGACCCAATATAAGACCCGACCCGAGACCACATATGCATTAGGTCATATTATACATAATTAAATCATTTTATATGCATTTGCCTTGTTTTATATGCTGTTAAATAGGTTTATATATGTTTATCTCGATTTACGTAGAAATCATCGTTTAACGTGCAGTTGAATATTTTAGGTATCGTAGGAATTAATTAAGTACCAATAAGTCAAGACAAATAACTAACTAGTCAAGATGTAACAAAAATGGCAAACTAGTAATACACTAACAAGTTGAAGGACACTATTATCTTTAAGCAAAAATTACAAAATATCCTAACACTATTCTATCATAGGCAAAAATACACAAACACACACAATCACACACTCACTCACATGACATAAACACACACAACATACACATTCAGAATTTTTGACCAAGAGAGAAGAAAGGGAGAGAGGAAGAAGAAGAGAAGAGGAAACAGAAGAAATAGGGAAAGAAGTTTTAGTCATTTCAAGCTTTTCCTTTGCATTACTAAGCTTTCTTCAAAATGTAACTTGCTCCATCTTATTCTTGAACTCAAAGCAAAGGTGAGAGATTCTTCAAAATGATTTTTAAGTGCTCATTCAAGATTACATGATTCTCATTTGGTGCTCATATTGCTATAGCTTGCATATCTAAGCTTGGATGAAGAGATTGATTATTTTATGTGTTGTAGATCTAGGGCTTGCTCAATTTGTGAATTGATGATCTTGTGAAGCTGAGAGGTGAGCTTGGTGTTGTTCCTTTAGTTGACAATGTGTATATAATTTGTGTGTAAAAGTCAGGGGCATGAAGTTAGCAATTAGAGTTTGAGGTTGATTTTGATGTTGTGAGCTATGTGGAATTCTTGGTAGGATTGGTTATTGATTGTTGAGGTAGGATGTTTTGGTGGAGTTTGAACTCTTGAATGATGCATAATAGCCACATTGAACATGCTACAATGCTAGAAGGAGGTTGTGTTGATGTATAAATGATTGTTGGTAGAAGGTTGTATTTTCCCGTTATACAGTACGACCGGAGGACTACTGTTCCATTGGTCGACCTATTGGGGGGGGCGGGGGGAGGGAGGGAGGGAGGGGAGGGGATAGGAGGGTCGTCCGCTGATAAGGCTCCAAGTGGAAGACCCTATTTGCACCAGTCAACCGGTTGTGCTAGGGTCTACTGGTTTGGTCAAATATGCACTGAACTTGTTTTAGTGATTCTGGGAGCTATTGATGTCGGATTGGGGCAAGGTCAGAAGTGTTAGAACTGTATTGAACCCTAGATTATCATAGTAGAATCTAATAATGGATTTGTGCCTTGGTTTGGGGGCTAGTAGTTGCTAACCTCTATATGTTCTTAAGAGGCTATGGAACATATGCAAAATTGATGTCTTTTATCAAGCATAATTCATAAATATTACATGGCATTAAATGGAACTCTATAGATGGGTATATACATGTAGGTTATGTACTTGGTTGTATACATTATTAAGTAGTTATATGTGTACAAATGAAGCTTACAAGCTTACATGCTACATTGTTGATATTACTATTGTGATGGAGGCAACCTACTTTGTTGTCCTCCAAATATGTTCTTACATGATTAGTGCCCACTCTCGCTTGGTGTCTTTCCTCCGAGAGTTGGGACGTATTTGTTCAAATGCTAAATAATTCAAGTACTCTTGTAAACCCCACGGTAGAAGTTTCAGTTCCCCTGGGCAGCATCGGGCCGTCGGGTATAAGTCTCGGCTACCATGGTTTTGGGTTGCCTCTCGGGTATCCACTCTTAATTGGTGTGATGAAGATGATTTGACAAGAAAGCTCAAGACTGGCCACCTCTAAAAAAG
Source organism: Ehretia macrophylla (assembly GCA_037974665.1). NCBI lineage: Eukaryota > Viridiplantae > Streptophyta > Magnoliopsida > Boraginales > Ehretiaceae > Ehretia > Ehretia macrophylla. The sequence continues at coordinate 27,172,790 of CM075769.1, forward strand.
TTCGTGATATTGTATCTTTTTAGTACATGGTTCCTACTCTCACTGGGTCCCTTGAGGTCCTCGGAGAGTAGAGTTGCTTGATTAAGATTGTGATTATCCCATATCTGTTATTCTTGATATTTTGGTTATATGAAGTATATGCATAGCATGATTTTATAAAGATGATTTTGAAATGATAAAATGTTTATGAAAACTCTTCTTGTTTCATCCTCACTGAGCTATATACAAGGTTAGCTCATCCCTCTTTCTTATACTTATAAAGGAGACTGAGGCCGAACCTACTGTACAGGCTGAGAGCGACGAGACTCTATGTGATGAGGCTAACTTCTGTCTCGGTTGATCTTCATGCTTGTGTTAGGAATAGGCTTATTAATAGAAACTGAAAAAGTATTTTTGGACAACTTATGATATGTAATATTCTTTTGGATTCTTAACTACATTCTAAGTTTGATTACCTTTCTTTTGAGGCCTAGGTGTCTATATTTGGCCACGTATGAAGTACAAACAAGGATGCTAGGTCTTGTAATTATGGAACAGGTTGATGTGGCCTTTTAATGTCAAATGCCTTGAGCATTCTTTTGAAGTTGCTTGTGGTAGTTAATGGATGTTAGGTTGTTAATTGATGATTTTACAGGAGCTAAGTAGTTGACACATCGCGCTCCGACCTTAACCTCCGCGGGTTTTGGTCTCTGGGCATGATATCTTATTTAAGTGGTATCAGAGCTAGCTTTAGTTAGCCTAGAGCTAGCCTTAGTTAGCGTAGTCCAGGTTTTGAATGAAGGTCCCTGGGTATTAGTCTTAGCATGTGTAGGTCTTGAGTAGGTATGTGCAATTATGAGACTTATGTGCTTATGTGAAAACCGATGTGCCTAATGTGCTGTAATTGCTTCCTACTTATATAAAACCTGTGTATTAGGTATGTTCTTATTATATGCATGTTAGGAATACACATGTTCCTAACTCACATCATGCATACATGACATATAACTATGAGTGTTGTCCATTCCATATCTATAGATGGCAGGTCATAACACCCATAGCAACACTAGATCTCAAGCGCCCGGGAATGCGACTAATCCTGGTGTAGCTATGTTCAATTTGATGTTGACTACTGTAGATAGAATGAGTCGGGTTATGGAACAACAAGCATCAACGGCAGCAGCAACAACTAATAATAATAATAACAACAACAATCATTGTGTTGGTAGTAGTGGCGGAAACGGAGGTAATATGAGAGGTGATAACCTCAAGGATTTCTTGTTCTACAGCCCTCCGAAGTTCAAGGGCCAGCCGAATAGTGAAGAGGCAGAATATTGGCTGTCTCGGATGAAGAAGATTTATGTTGCACAGGACTATGCAAAGGAGAAAAAGGTTGCCTATGTAGTCTTTCAGTTAGAAGGTGATGCGGATACATGGTGGGATACAGTGAGAGATCAATGAGAGGTTCAACACATTCCCTTTACATGGAGGAACTTTGTTAGAGCATGCAAGAGTAAGTACATATCTGAGGTTTCCCGGGATAGGAAGATGAATGAGTTTATGTACTTGAAGTAAGGAAGCTTGACGGTGGCTGAGTATGGGGCAAAATTTGATAGACTCTCCCAGTATGCACCATATATGGCCCAGACCCCGGCCACCAAGATATGGAAGTTTAATCAAAGGCTGAGACTCGAGATTCAAGATGGGCTGGCAGTAACGACGTTTGACACTTATAATGCTATCTTTAAGGTTGCATCGAGGGTTCAGGAGATGAAGTTAGCCATGAAAGTTGGTCTATCTCAACAGAATAAGAGGCCCTTTCAGACTTAGGGTCAGTCTAGAGCATTCTAAATCCAGAAACCCCAGGATCAGGCCAGACCAGTAGTTGCTAGGCCTCAGTCTAATGTCCCAGCCACTCAGGTAGTTCGTGGAGCACCGAGAGGTACAACTACAACTCGAAATGCTATGTGCAATTATTGTTACAAGAAAGGGCATTTTGAAGCCTAATGTTGGAGGAAGAATGACAAATGTATTAGGTGTAGGAGTGATCAACACTTAGCTAGAGATTGCCTGAAGTGGCAGAGTAAGGATGCTCAAGCTCAACCTGCAAGGAATGCTCTAGCGTAGAGGGTTCAAGCCCGAGCTTATGCCATGTGTCACGCCCCGACCCAACCCCGCAAAAGGCCAAGCCCGGACTTGACACACGGACGGAGTCTCCTCTGTACCATGGACGATCCGAAAACCCTACATTCAACATAATAATCGCGAAATCCACAATAATCATTTGAAACAAGTCAACTTTCTTTTAGAAACATACATCTTCTCATTAACCAACTTTGCAAACCAAAATGTCATGCATACTACTCAAGTGCTCATGCCACTAAGCAGTTAAACCATTAGCATGCAATTCTTTACTAGTCACGTGAGTATAACTTTACAACTTTACATCCTTTCAACTTTTACAACATAAGGCCATAGAGGCCTCAAAATAGAAACTACATACAAGGCTACAAGCCTCAAAATGAAGTGACAACCAAGCAATATACACATCAAGCATGGCCCGCACAAAAGACTGGCAACCAACCACCAGCTAAGCAAATAGATTGCTATCAAAGAAACACCTCCACTTGCTCCTCCTCCTCCTCAACCACCTCAATAGGATCAGCTTCAACTACTCCTGTAAAATATAGTATAGAATGGGATGAGCAAAAACTATTGCTCAACGAGGGTAATTGGTCTCAAGGACGGAGGTGAGAGGAGAATGCAATGCATATAGTCAAGTAGATCAGTCAACTAACATATAGAGATACAAGCTAAGCCAACATTAAATCAAGGCAAGCATTAAGGCTATAATCATTCAATTAAAGGATACAATTCACTTTCCACGAGCAACTTTCAATCGCGAATCCGATGACGACGCGCCGGCCCAACCACCTTATAACTTCGGTTTGGAATACCTCGGAAGTATCCAATCAATTCTACGACCCAAATCTCCCTGGGTGGCAACCCAAACAAGAAAGGGAATAGGAACGGAGCTAGAGCAACCAACCCTGGCAACCATCACACCGCCCCTAACTCTATGAATGCAATACAACACACAATGCAACAATCGAGCAATAGAGCCACACGTGGGAGAATAACAAAGTAGGTTACTCTCGCACGCAATAGTAACAGTTGATAAACATTTCAATCATAATCAACTATAATAAGCACCATAAGCAACAACAAGCAACAATAACATTCTAAAAGTCAAAACATGCTAAAACCCAACAAAACACACCACGACCCCAACTTTCAAAATGCTACTACTTCCAAACGAGCTACAAGTTTTGGAAACCGACTTCACCACTCCTCCTAGGACACCATAAGGCATGTCTAAAGACCACGAAACCCTACTTTACCCTAGAATTCCCGCAAAGCCCCGATTTCCCCCTTTGCTCGTTTGAACTATAGCTACCTCAACCGATTACCCAACCAATGTCATAACTGCACCAAAAGTGCTTCCATGGCATACTATGACAATGCCTTCAGGCAAAACGATAAAATGCCAAACTCGATCGGAACGACCCCAACATGTACCAAGCCATTTTTTCCCGTTTTTCCATTACACAATCCAAAAAAATCATACATTTAAGCATTCTAACATATCTAGCATCTTTTCACATCAACATAACGCATAACGGAGTAACTTTTACGAAACAGGGGTTTACTATTCATATTTTACTATTCCATTCGGATTTTAAATTGCAATTGCTATATTCAACCGTAGAAAATGCTAAAAAGCTACAAATACATGTTCTACAATTTTCAAGGAACATTCTTCAAGCATCAAAACGGATAAAATAACGATCTACGCATAATTTCCAAAAATTAAAGTTTAGCCATAATAATTTTAAATGCGCAAATAACGATGAAACCCTTACCTTAGACGCTACTAGACGCTAGGAAAACCACATTGGAAGCCTCGGAAATAACCCCGTGCAAACCCTCGCGAAGATTTGAAGTTGAATTTTTTTTTTCTTTTTCCCTTGTAGTTTCGGCCTTCTCTCCTTTTTTTTTTTTTTTTCAGCTTTGAGCTTTTTATTTTATTTTATGCTAATGATGCTTATAAGGTGACAACAAGTCAACTAGTCAAAGCCCCTTGGTCAAAGCTAACTTAAACTTGGTCAACTAAGCTTATTTCATGCATTTTAAGGCTAAAACAACTAATACAATTATAATTCTAGTCAACAACAACTAAAACACTAAAATTAAAACACTGAATACTAGTTTTCACTCTTTGTTGAGGACTAGAAATTATTTCCTAACTAATGCTCTCAAAATGCAATGCACTTTGCGACGATTGACGAATAACAATTAAATATCAAAGAATTTAAGAAAAATATAATTTCCAAAAAAAAATAAACATAAAAATTTCACGTTCCGGGCTCAGGTATTACACCCTCTCCCCCTTAAAACAATTGCGTCCACGCAATTCTTACCTGGTCGACAAACAACTCCGGTTACTGACTCCGAACTTGGTCATCTTTTTCCCAAGTTGCTTCCTCAAACCCGTGATGATTCCACATAACCTTTACCATCGGAATACTCTTCCTGCGAAGTTCCTGAACGTTCCGATCCACAATTCGAATCTGTCTCTCCTCATAAGTTAACTTTTCCTCAATTTGCAAAGGCTCTGGTTCAAGTACATGTGAAGGATCTGGATGATATTTCCTTAACATTGACACATGGAACACATTGTGCAGTCTTGACAAGTTCGGAGGTAAAGCTAACCAGTAAGCTAAAGGACCTACCTTTTCGGTGATCTTAAACGGACCCACATACCTGGGACTAAGTTTCCCACTCTTACCGTTTCGAATTAACCCCTTTCGAGGAGAAATCTTAAGAAACACCCAATCTGCCAAAGCAAACTCAAGATCCCGACGGTGCTTATCCGCATAACTCTTCTGACGACTCTGAGTTGTAAGCATACGCTGGCGAATAAGATGAACATTATCCACTATCTTAATTATCTCAGGTAACACATTCGGATCAACTGTTCTCATCTCTCCAACCTCTCCCCAATACAATGGGGATTTGCATTTACGACCGTACAACACCTCGTAGGGAGCCATACCTATAGTAGATTGATAACTATTATTGTAGGCGAACTCCGCTAAAGGCAAAAACTTCTCCCAATTCTTCCCAAAGTCTAACACACATGCTCAAAGCATGTCTTCCAAGATCCTGATAGTTCTCTCAGACTGGCCATCAGTTTGTGGATGGTATGCAGTACTGAAGCTCAATTTAGTTCCCATGGCCTCTTGCAACTTCTGCCAAAAATGAGATCTAAATCTGGGATCTCTATCTAACACTATACTCATTGGCACACCATGAAGTCTCACAATATTAGCAACAGAGAGCTCAACTAGTTTATCAAGGCTATCATGTTTGTTCACATAAATAAAATGTGAAACCTTAGTCAATCGGTCCACAATAACCCAAACAAAATCATATCCTCTCGGAGATCTCGGAAAATTAGTCACAAGGTCCATTGTTACATGTACCCACTTCCATTGCGGAATCGACAACGGTTGCAGAAGCCCGGCTGGCCTCTGATGCTCAGCTTTAACCCTTTGGCAAGTTAAACACCTAGATACATACCCAGCAATCTCTCTCTTCATATTGTTCCACCAGAAATATTGTTTCAAGTCTCTATACATTTTAGTACTGCCCGGGTAAATCATATATCTTGAATTATGTGCCTCAGACAGAATCTCATTCTTCAAAGTCGGATCACCAAGAACACACAATCTGTCCCTGAATCTAAAGATACCATATGCTTGTAATTTAAACTCCGACTCTCCCCTTTTTGCTTTTTCTTGGATTTTCAAGATGTGAGGATCAGTCTTCTGAGCCTCCCTGATTTGTGTTAGCAATCCCGACTGAATTTGCAAACTAGCAAATTGAATCCCTACTTCAGTAGCTTCTGGCTTTCTCGAGCAAATTTCCTCCAAAGTCTCCCAATCTTTGATAATTAGACTTGCAACAGTAGCCTTTCGGCTTAAGGCATCTGCAACTACATTGGCCTTACCTGGCACATAGTTTATAGAACAATTATGGCCACTTAATAGCTCTAGCCATCTTCGCTGCCTCATATTCAAATTTCTTTGTGAAAACAAGTATTTGAGACTCTTGTGGTCAGTAAAAATTTCAAATCTGCTACCCCACAAGTAATGACGCCACTTCTTTAAAGCAAACACAACTACAGCTAACTCAAGATCATGTGTTAGGTAATTGACTTCATATGGTTTCAACTTTCTAGAAGCATAGGCAATCACCTTACCATTCTGCATTAAAACACAACCCAATCCCTCTTTAGATGCATCACTGTAGACAACAAAGTTTTCTGTACCTTCAGGTAAAACTAGTATAGGAGCTGTAGTTAGTCTCTTCTTCAGTTCTTGGAAACTGGATTCACATTTAGCATCCTAGTTGTAAGTAACTTTCTTTCGAGTCAACTGGTTTAAAGGCCTAGAAATTTTGGAAAAGTCTTTAACAAACCTCCGATAGTAACCTGCCAACCCCAGAAAACTCTGAATCTCTGACACCGTTTCAGGTATCTTCCAAGACGAAACAACTTCAATCTTAGCTGGGTCTACTGAAATTCCTTGATGTGAAATGATATGGCCCCAAAAAGATATTTGGTTCAACCAGAATTCGCACTTGCTGAATTTAGCAAAAAGCTTGTTTTCTCGCAAAGTTTGTAACACAATCTTCAAATGTTGTTCATGTTCAGCCTCATTGTTAGAGTATACTAAAATGTCGTCAATAAAGATTACGACAAATTGATCAAGATAAGGTTGAAAGACCCTCTGCATTAAGTCCATAAATGCGGCTGGTGCATTCGTCAATCCAAACAGTAACACAACAAATTCTTAGTGGTCATATCTAGTCCTGAATGCCGTCTTAGGTATATCATCACTCCGAATCCTGAGTTGATAGTAACCCTGCCTCAAGTCAAATTTTGAGTAAACACTCGCACCTTGCAATTGGTCAAACAATTCTTCAATCAACGGCAAGGGGTATTTGTTCTTAATCGTGACTTGATTAAGTCCCTTGTAATCAATACATAACCGTAGCGTGTCGTCTTTCTTTCTCACAAACAACACAGGCGCACCCCACAGCGAAGAACTAGGTTGTATAAACCCTTTCTCAAGTAAGTTCTGAAGCTGAATTTTCAATTCCTGAAGTTCGGCCAGTGCCATTCTATAAGAACTTCTAGAAATTGGCGTAGTGCCCGGCATAAGGTCAATCACAAACTCAATCTCGCTACCCGATGGTAAACCCGGTAATTCCTCGGGAAATACACCAGGGAAGTCTTTAACAATTGGAACCTCATTCAAATTCACCTTATCCGTAGGTTGATTAATTAGATAAGCTAGGTAAGCTTCATAACCTTTATTCAACAACTTAGAAGCCTTGATTGATGATAAAAGGGGTATTCTGGCAGCCCTGCAGTTCCCAACAATTTATAGTACCGGTAGGTCAGGAATCTGAAGATAAACAATTTTTGTTCTACAATCCAAATGAGCATAGTATTTCCCCAACCAGTCCATTCCCAAAATGATTTCAAAGTCACGAAAGGGCAATATGATTAAATCAACAGGAAATTTATGGTCCTCAATGCATATAACACAAGATTTGCAAATAGACTCAGTAACAAATTTTGCACCCAAATGCGTACTAACTTCAACTTTATGTGGCCGTTTATCAATGCTAACATTCACAGATCGTGCACATGCAGGAGTTATAAACGAATACGTAACTCCGGGATCAATCAAAACTTTAACTGGCTGAGTATTGAGAAGAAAGGTACCTTCCATTATTGCTGTGGTATCGGGTAACTCCTCCGTATCTAGTACAAAGACCCTAGCCTGTACCATCTGTGCTGGACCTACACCTGTAGCCATGTTCTGCACACCCTGGCCTTCAGTACGGCCCTGAACATTCTTAAACTTAGGGCAATCTTTCACCTTATGCTGATCGCTCCCACAGCCAGTGCACTTACCACTCTTTCTCCAGCAATTAGCTTCAATGTGCCCCGATCGATTACAAAAGTTACACTGCTGATTTTGCCTTACAATAGTGTTTCCTGTAGGTGCGGGGGCTCTGGCAGTGGTAGGAATTGTGCCTCCCTGCTGGGGTCTAGTCACAGCTGGTCTCCCTGAGTCTGATACTGAGGCTGATATGGACACTATTGAGGAACCTAAACAAATATCTGATACTGCCTCTGCTAACTCTGGCTGCTCTGGCCCAAGTACTGTTTCTTACTCAGCTGGCTACTGTCAGCTATCATCTCTAACTTCCGTTTCTCAAACTTCGAGGCTGCTTGGAATGCCTTGGGAAAAGTAGTATAAGTCTGCCCAGTCAAATGCAGCTGTATATCCATTCTCAGCCCACGAACAAACCTACTAATCATCCTTCTAGCTGGCTGCACCAGCTCAGGCAGATACCTCAACAAGCTGACAAACCTAGCCTCATACTGTGCGACAGTCATGTTTCCTTGCTTCAGGCCCACAAATTCTTCTTCCCGCCTTTCCCTAGCCATCTCGGGAATATACTTGTCCCGAAACTCACTAACGAAATCATCCCACAAATGCGGATCATCCTCACAATCCCATCTCAACCTAATAGTGTTCCACCATTGTTCCGCGTCGCGTTCAAATAGGAATGCTGCATATGCTATCTTTGCCTCGTCAGTGTACCTCAAAGCAGCGTAAATTTTCTCAACACGGTTAACCCATCTCTCGGCTGCCTCATCATCCGGCTCTCCGAAGAACTTACCCGGCTCGTGCCTAAGGAATTTCTCTAACTGATTATTCTCAGTCTTATACCCTTGTCCACCAGGATTAGCTTGATTTCCCTGGGGATTATTATTCCGCTCCTGCCTCTGCTCATGCAGTACCTGAGTAATCCGGTCAACTGCAGCGGTCATAGTAGCCATAAACTGTTCAGGCATCGGTTGCTAACCCTATTCTGCTGCCTCTTCATCTGCCCCTTGGCCTTGAGTACTACGACGTGGCGGCATAGTAATAACTTACAGTAGCTGGCAACATATAAGAGCAGTTTATAGACAGAAATATAACGCATAAGATTATATAACACTCAAGTCAATAACAATCAAATATCCTATCACATAATTCACATAACACAGGATTGACATGTAAAACTAATTCACTTAAACACATAAGCACTCCAAGTTCACATAGTCATACTATAATATTTTTTCACTTAACAATCATACAATAACACTTTATCATTTTAGACCTTTACCCCACATACCGAGAAACATATCCCGGCTCATGCAATACTATCATGCTCTGATACTACCTAAAGATGTCACGCCCCGACCCGGCAAAAGGCCAAGCCCGGACCTGACACACGGACGGAGTCTCCTCTGTACCGTGGACGATCCGAAAACCCTACATTCAACATAATAATCGCAAAATCCACAATAATCATTTGAAACAAGTCAACTTTCTTTTAGAAACATACATCTTCTCATTAACCAACTTTGCAAACCAAAATGTCATGCATACTACTCAAGTACTCATGCCATTAAGCAGTTAAACCATTAGCATGCAGTTCTTTACTAGTCACGTGAGTATAACTTTACAACTTTACATCCTTTCAACTTTTACAACATAAGACCATAGAGGCCTCAAAATAGAAACTACATACAAGGCTACAAGCCTTAAAATGAAGCGACAACCAAGCAATATACATATCAAGCATGGCCCGCACAAAAGACTGGCAACCAACTACCAGCTAAGCAAAGAGATTGCTATCAAGGAAACACCTCCACTTGCTCATCCTCTTTCTCAACCACCTCAATAGGATCAGCTTCAACTACTCCTGTAAAATATAGTATAGAAAGGGATGAGCAAAAACTATTGCTCAGCGAGGGTAATTGGTCTCAAGGACGGAGGTGAGAAAAGAATGCAATGCAAATAGTCAAGTAGATCAGTCAACTAACATATAGAGATACAAGCTAAGCCAACATTAAATCAAGGCAAGCATTAAGGCTATAATCATTCAATTAAAGGATACAATTCACTTTCCACGAGCAACTTTCAATCGCGAATTTGGTGACGACACGCCAGCCCAACCACCTTATAACTTCGGTTTGGAATACCCCGGAAGTATCCAATCAATTCTATGACCCAAATCTCCCTGGGCGGCAACCCAAGCAAGAAAGGGAATAGGACACGGAGCTAGAGCAACCAACCCTGGCAACCCGAGGCTACCCAGAGAGGCCCCTCACACCGCTCCAGACTCTATGAATGCAATACAATACGCAATGCAACAATCGAGCAATAGAGCCACACGTGGGAGAATAACAAAGTAGGTTACTTTCGCACGCAATAGCAACAGTTGATAAACATTTCAAACATAATCAACTATACATAAGCAACAACAAGCAACAATAACATTCTAAAAGTCAAAACATGCTAAAATCCAACAAAACACACCACGACCCCAACTTTCAAAATGCTACTACTTCCAAACAAGCTACGAGTTTTGGAAACCGACTTCACCACTCGTCCTAGGATACCATAAGGCACGTCTATAGACCACGAAACCCTACTTTACCCTAGAATTCCTGCAAAGCCCCGATTTCTTCCTTTGCTCGTTTGAATTATAGCTACCTCAACCGATCACCCAACCAATGTCATAACTGCACCAAAAGTGCTTCCATGGCATACTACGACAATGGCTTCACGCAAAACGATAACATGCCAAACTCGACCGGAACGATCCCAACATTTACCAAGCCATTTTTTCCCGTTTTTTCATTACACAATCTAAAAAAATTATACATTTAAGCATTCTAACATATCTAACATCTTTTCACATCAATAGAACGCATAACGGAGAAACTTTTACGAAACAGGGGTTTACTATTCATATTTTACTATTCCATTTAGATTTTAAATTGCAATTGCTATATTCAACCGTAAAAAATGCTAAAAAGCTACAAATACATGTTCTACAATTGTCAAGGAACATTCTTCAAACATCAAAATGGATAAAATAACGGTCTACGCATAATTCCCAAAAATTAAAGTTTAGCCATAATAATTTCAAATGCGCAAATAACGATGAAACCCTCACCTTAGACGCTACTAGACGCTAGGAAACCTACGTTGGAAGCCTCGGAAACAACCCCGTGCAAACCCTCACGAAGATTTGAAGATTTGAAGTTGAATTTTTTTTTCTTTTTCCCTTATAGTTTCGGCCTTCTCTCCTTTTTTTTTTCAGCTTTGAGCTTTTATTTTATTTTATGATAATTATGCTTATAAGGTGACAACAAGTCAACTAGTCAAAGCCCCTTGGTCAAAGCTAACTTAAACTTGGTCAACTAAGCTTATTTCATGCATTTTAAGGCTAAAACAACTAATACAATTATAATTCTAGTAAAAAACAACTAAGACACTAAAATTAAAACACTAAATACTTGTTTGCACTATTTTCTGCGGACTAGAAATCATTTCCTAACTAACGCTCTCGAAATGCAATGCACTTTGCGACGATAGACGAATAACAATTAAATATCAAAGAATTTAAGAAAAATATAATTTCCAAAAGAAAATAAACAGAAAAATTTCACGTTCCGGGCTCGGGTATTACACCATGGATCAAGAGGTAATCCAAGATGATGATGCTATTGTTGAAGGTACCTTCCTGATTCAAAATCAATTGGTTAAGGTTCTTATTAAAACTAGAGCTACGCATTCTTTCATAACTCCCAAATGTGCATATTGCACAAAGTTGCCGGTTGAGAACTTATCATGTCATGTAGAAGTTAGCACACAAATGGGCCTCAAATATGCCACTAGACTGACGTGTAAAGCATGTAAGATATAGGTTGAAAATTGGGAATTTTTGGCAGATCTTATAGTGCTTATTTTCTGAGACTATGAGGTTATTTTGAGGATGGATTGGCTATCACAACATCATGCACGATTAGATTATCAGACGAAGGTTATTGAGTTTCGGGTATTGGGAAAACCTTTGCTAAAGGTAAGAGGAGAACATGATTTGTCGGGAAGGGCTGTGATATCCTTAGTCAAGGTTGTGAAATACATAAGGAAGGGTTGCAATGGATATTTGGCTTACCTAATCAACAAGCCAACAGATCAAGATAAGTTAACGGAGGTGCCGGTAGTTAAAGAATATATTGATGTATTTCCGGAAGAGTTGCTGGGATTACCGCCTGAGAGAGAGATTGAGTTCGTGATTGATACACTATCGGGTACACAACCATCTCTAAGGTTGCGTACCACATGGCTCTGACCGAATTGCAAGAGTTAAAGGTTGAATTACAAGGCTTGTTAGAGAAATGATTTGTACAACCTAGTTCGTCTCCATGGGGATCACCAGTCTTATTTGTGAAGAAGAAGGATGGAATATTGAGACTTTTCATTGATTACAGGGGGTTGAACTAGGTGACCATCAAGAACAAATACCCGTTGCCATTGATCGATGAATTATTTGACCAACTTCAAGGAGCCAAGGTCTATTCAAATTTTGACTTGAGGCAAGGATATTATCAACTCCGTATCAAATGGGAGGATGTGCCTAAGTCAGTTTTCAGAACGAGGTATGGGTATTATGAGTTTGTTGTAATGTCGTTTGGACTAACAAATGTTCCTGCCGCTTTTATGGACTTGATGCACAGGGTGTTTCAACCGTATTTGGACCAGTTCATGGTGATTTTTATAGATGATATCCTAGTGTATTCAAAGACTGAGGAGGAACATGAGAGGCATTTGTGTTTGGTGTTGCAGAAGTTGAAAGATCACTAATTGTTTGCCAAGTTCAGCAAATGTGAGTTTTGGCTCAAGCAAGTGGCATTTTTGGGACATGTGATTTCTCAAGAGAGGATTACAGTGGATCCGACCAAGATTGATGTTGTGCAATCATGGAAGAAACTGAAGAATGTCACTGTGGCATGTAATTTTCTCAGTTTGGCAGGATACTAAAGGAGATTTGTAAATGATTTTTCTAAGCTAGCGGGACCACTCACAAAGCTCACACAAAAGAAGGTCAGCTTCGTGTGGGATGATAAATGTGAAAATAGTTTCTAGGAGTTGAAGAAGAGATTGACAACTGCTCCTGTATTGACATTGCCCGAAGGAAGTCAAGGGTTTGTTATTTATAGTGATGCCTCAAAGGAAGGTCTGGGATGTATATTGATGCAGAACGATCAAGTCATCACTTATGCATCCCGGAAGTTAAAACTTTATGAGGTGAATTATCCTACTCATGATTTGGAGCTTGCGGCCATTGTGTTTGCATTAAAGAAATAGAGGCATTATTTGTGGAGAAGTAAGTTTAAGATATTCACCGACCATAAGAGTTTGAGATATCTATTTTCTCAAAAGGAGTTGAACATGTGACAAAGAAAGTGAATGGAGCTCTTGGATGACTATAATTGCACTATCAATTGTATGCCCAGAAAAACGAATTTCGTGGCAGACGCACTAACCTGGAAGACAAGTTTGGTAAGGTTAGAGATTAAGGGACCTACCTTGTTGTCTCAGATCCGGGAACTTCAACAGCAAGAGCCTCAACTTCAAAAGATAAAAGACGGTAATCCAAACTTCAAGTTGCATGAAGATGGGTTATGGAAGTTCAAGAACCGGATTTGTCTACCAAATAATCCGGAGATGAAAAAGAAAGTACTTGAGGAGGCTTACCATTCTAAGTACACCATCCACCCAGGAGGTACAAAGATGTATCGAGACCTAAAGCAACACTATTAGTAGAACAATATGAAGCAAGAAATTGCGGAGTTTGTGTCTCGATGCCTAATATGTCAGCAGGTGAATGCAGAACATCAAAGACCTACAGGGCTCCTACAACCTTTGGAGATTCCGCAATGGACATGGGAGCATATAACCATGGATTTCGTTATGGAGTTGCCGAGGTCCCCTTGGGAAAATGATAGAGTTTGGGTCATTGTGGATAGATTGACGAAGACCGCTCACTTCATTGCAATGAATAAGACAGATAATCTAAAGAAGTTAGCCGAATTGTATGTGACTAACATTGTGAAGTTACATGGAGTGCCAGCTAGCATTGTGTCTAACAGAGATCCAAGATTTACATCTTAGTTCTGGCAAAAATTGTAGGAAGCCTTGGGGACAGAGTTAAAGCTCAGTACAGCATACTACCCTCAGATTGATGGGCAATCTGAGAGAACTATCCAGATTTTGGAGGACATGTTGAGGGCATGTGTATTGGATTTTGGAGGTTCGTGGGCAAATCATTTATCTTTGGCGGAATTTTCTTATAGCAACAGTTATCAAGCAACAATTGGCATGACACCATATGAGGCTCTTTATGGACAAAAGTGTAGGTCGCTATTGTATTGGGACGAAGTCGGTGAGATGAAGACAATTGATCCTACTTTGTTGCCGGGATTAATAGAGAAGATTGAGAAGGTGCAAGTGATTGGGAAGAGAATGCTCACGGTCCAAAGGAGACAGAAGAGTTATGCCGATAAGCGGAGGTGAGACTTAGAATTTGCGATGGGTGATCGGGTGTTCTTGAAGTTGTCACCCTGAAGAGGCTTGATTAAACATGGAAAAGGTAAAAAATTAAGCCTGAGGTATGTTGGCCATTTACGATTGTGGGTAGAGTTGACAAGCTAGTATATCGGTTGGATCTACCACCAAATCTCTCCAACATTCACAATGTGTTCCATGTTTCGATATTGAGGAAGTATCATCCCGACCCCTCCCACATTCTAGAACAAAACCGTTGGAACTTCGAGAGAATTTATCATATAAAGATAAGCCCGTGCAGATTTTAGATGAGCAAGACCGGGAGCGGCGCAACAAAAGTATTCCTATGGTGAAGGTACTTTGGGATCACTATAGAGTTGAAGACGCAACGTGGGAGAGACGTGATTAGATGGAGCTACGATACCCGTTCTTGTTTGCGAGGTAATCATGGAATTGCGAGGACACAATTCTTTTAAGGAGGGAAGGTTGTAAGACCTGGCTTGAGACCACATGTGCATTAGGTCATATCATACATAATTAAATCATTTTATATGCAAATGCCTTGTTTTATAAGCTGTTAAATAGGTTTATATATGTTTATCTTGATTTACGTGCATATAATCATTTAATGTGTAGTTGATTATTTTAGGTATCGTAGGAATTAATTAAGTACCAATAAGTCAAGACAAGTAACTAACTAGTCAAGATGTAACAAAAATGGCAAACTAGTAATACACTAGCAAGTTGAAGGGCACTCTTGTCCTTAAGCAAAAATTACAAAATATCCTAACACTATTCTATTTTAGGCAAAAACACACAAATACACACCATCACACATTTACTCACATGACACAAACACACACAACACACACAACACACACATTCAGAATTTTCGACCAAGAGAGAAGAGAGGGAGAGATGAAAAAGAAGAGAAGAGAAATGAGAAGAAAGAAGGAAAGAAGTTTCAACCATTTCAAGTTTTTCCTTTGCATTTCTAAGCTTTCTTCAAATTGTATCTTGCTCCATCTTCTTCTTGAACTCAAAGCAAAGATGAGGGATTTTTCAAAATGATTTTTAAATGCTCGTTCAAGATTACATGATGCTTATTCAAGAATACATGATGCTTATTCAAGAATACATGATTCTCATTTGGTGCTCATATTGCTATAGCTTGCATATCTAAGCTTGGATGAGGAGATTGAGTATTTTGTGTGTTATAGATCTAGGGCTTGCTGAATTTGTGAATTGAAGATCTTGTGAAATTGAGAGGTGAGCTTGGTGTTGTTCTTGTAGGTGACAATGTGTATGTAACTTGTGTGTAAAAGTCAGAGGCATGAAGTTAGCATTTAGAGCTTGGAGGTTGATTTTGATGTTGTAAGCTATGTGGAATACTTGGTACGATTGGTTATTGATTGTTGAGGTGGGATACTTTGGTAGAATTTGAACTCTTGAATGATGCCTAATAGCCACATTGAACATGCCAGAATGCTAGAAGGAGGTTGTGTTGTTGTATGGATGATTATTGGTAGAAGGTTGTATTTTCCCATTATACAGTACGACCGGAGGACCCCTACTCTACCGGTCGACCTGGGAGGAGGGGGAGGGGAGGGGGGGGGGGGAGGGTCATCCGCTGATGAGGCTCCGGGAGGAAGACCCTATTTGCACCGGTCGACTGGTTGCGCTGGGGTTTACCGGTTTGGTCAAATATCCACTGAACTTGTTTTAGTGATTCCGGGAGCTATAGATGTCAGATTGAGGCAAGGTTAGAAGCGTTAGAACTATATCAAACCCTTGTTTATCATAGTATAATCTAATAGTGGATTTGTGCCTTGGTTTGGGGTCTATATAGTTGCTAACCTCTATATGTGCTTAAGAGGCTATGAAACGTATGCAGAATTGATGTCTTTTATCAAGCATGATTCATAAATATTACATGGCATTATATGAAGCTCTATAGGTGGGTATATACCTGTAGGTTATGTACTTGCTTGTATACATTATTAAGTAGTTATATGTGTACAAATGAAGCTTACATGCTTACATGCTACATTGTTGATATTACTGCTGTGACGGAGGCAGCCTACTTTGTTGTCCTCCAAATATGTTCTTACCTGATTAGTGCCCACTCTCGCTTGGTGTCTTTCCTTGGAGAGTTGGGACGTATTTGTTCAAGTGCTAAATAATTCAAGCAGTCTTGTGAATCCCACGGTAGAAGTTTTGATTCCTTTGGGCAGCATCGGGCCGTCAGGTATAAGTCTCGGCTACCATGGTTTTGGGTTTCCTACGGATTCCCCACTCTTAATTGGTGTAATGAAGATGATTTGACAAGAAAGCTTGAGACTAACCACCTCCAACAAGTTCGTGATATTGTATCTTTTTATTACATGGTTCCTACTCTTGCTGGGTCCCTTGAGGTCCTCGGAGAGTAGAGTTGTTTGATTAAGATTGTGATTATTCCGTATCTGTTATTCTTGATATTTTGGTTATATGAAGTATATGCATAGCACGGTTTTATAAAGATGATTTTGAAATGATAAAATGTTTGTGAAAACTCTTCCTTTTTCATCCTTACTGGGCTATATGTAGGATTAGCTCACCCCTCTTTCTGATACTTATAGGTGAGACCGAGGCCGAGCCTACTGTACAGGCTGAGGGCGACGAGACTCTATGTGATGAGGCTGACTTCTGTCTCGGTCGATCTTCATGCTTGTGTTGGGAATAGGCTTGTTAATAGAAACTAAAGATGTATTTTTGAACAACTTATGATATGTAATATTCTTTTGGATTGTTAACTACATTCTAAGTTTGATTACCATTCTTTTGAGGCCTAGGTGTCTATATTTGGCCACGTATGAAGTACAAACAAGGATGCTAGGTCTTGTAATTATGAAACAGGTTGATGTGGCCTTTTAATGTCAAATGCCTTAGCATTCGTTTGAAGTTGCTTGTGGTGGTTAATGGATGTTAGGTTGTTAATTGATGATTTTAGAAGAGCTAAGTTGTTGACACGTTGCGCTCTGACCTTAACCTCCGCAGGCTTTGGTCTCGGGGTGTGTCACGCCCCAACTCGACCCCACCTATAATCAGTCAGGACGCAACGGAATTTGACAGTATAACGACAGTAATCAAGACACCGAGGCTTTAAACCAACCTCTTAGAACATCATACATTTAACTCCTCAACCAAACAACAATCGATTCCTCAATACTATTAACAACATACAACATAACCATATTATACAATAATCATTCTGAGACAATCCATTCATAGTTATATGCCTCCGTTCCAACATAATACCTTAACTTTAACATACATATCAAAATAGACTATAAACCAATTTAGTAATCTAAACAAGGTCAAAAGAAGACTACTAAACCATTATATATAAGTCTTTATACTAAGGTAGGTTTTACAATACATCATATTACAATAACTATAAATAATCTCATGGCAAAGACTCCTGCACATAAGACTCATCCACGTAAAACACATTTTCCCCTTCTGGAGGCACGTACCCGTAATCTTGCTCAATAACACCTGTATGCATGCAATAATAGAGAGTGAGCTTATATAAACAAGCTCAGTGAGGATCCGATAGATCTCTAACAATATATACTATACTCCTTGGAAAAGATCATTTGAGCAAGTAAACACACAATAAAGCATCAATAACACTATAAACACATAACTATAATGACCAATCAATAAAGGATACTCTAGTTGGTGTAGCTCCAAACGCCATCACGATCTCAACCATTCTTCTTATAACTCCCCATTACTCATGCACCCAAGGTACCTCACTAGCCCCTCCCTCCATGACACCTCCGCCATGCGAGCTGGGAGTAGTCTCTGGTAGTCATGCAGTTATCAACCCGACAGCCCGATGCTGCCCGAGAGGTGGCACACACATACCAAGGCTCAGCAATAATAATAAACATCATTCACAGGAGAACAATCTAGCAAAATTGCTTATCTCCCCGTTCATCAATCATCAGTCAATAATCATCAATAATCATCAATTATAACATCAATATAACATCCAGTAATCAATTAAACAACAAACAACTAAGTTAGATGACAAAGTAGGCCATCCAACTTAACATGCATTAAACACGTACTCTAACCTTAGTCTAACCATAAACAACTCACAATTCAATCACTCAAATACCACCCAATCATCTAAAGGCTCAATTCAACAATTTAAAGAAAGACAACCTAAATTTCAAATAATCATATCTTACATTCTACTAATCCAAATCACTCCAAATCAGTTTCTAACACTCACCCATTCAATCAACTACATTAGCCCTCTCGGAAACCAACCAAGACACATCAAAATCAAGCCCAACAACCCTAAAACCTCAAGGCACCTAGACTGAAATTTTTGAATTTTCACCCAAACATCGCAATCGAAAATTCGGCATTATAACGGCGTTACCACGTAATTAAAAAACTTTTAGAAATTGATGGTAATCAATTCCAACAACAACAACTCAAGATAATCATCAAATGGCTAATTAATCAACTTTTAATATCCGAAAATAAATAATTTCGCTACAATGGTTCAAATCTCGTAGTAATACACATAAACGATTCTTAGCATGCACTGAGCAATAATATAACTTCAAATTAACATTCTAACAGTTCAAAATGCAATTACGAGCAAAAACATAAAATATGACTTTTGAGATCTAGAATTTTTCTCTCACCTTTGATACGATATAAGCCTAAATATGTGTGCAATGTGCCCAACAAGCGGAATCCAACTCGGCACGAAATTCTACGGACAAAAACTAGGTTTTTCTATGAAAAATTGCTTTGAAAACTTGAAGAAAAGCTTTGGTTTTTTCCTCTATGGCTCTTGGCCATGTGTGTGCTTTTTGAGTGTGTTTTTTGTTGTGTTTTGTGTATGTTGATGAAATATTATGCATATAAGGTTTGGTCAATTAAAATAAAAGAAAGTCAAAGTTAGTTTATTAGTCCTTTAATTCATTTCTTAGTCTTTTAATTCATTTCTTGAGTATTTCTTGCTCAACTATTAAATTAACACTTAAATTAATTTTAGACATTATATTTTAGGTGACAAAGAAGGTTACATTAAAATAGTTTCACCCAAATTGGCTTAAAACTCGTTTTCTTGCAAAAGAAAGTGTAAAAATCTTTAAAATTCCAAAACCGATTCCAAATCTATTTTAATCAAACACGAGTCTATTAATACCTGAGGACTAGGTTTTAAAATGTTTAAAACACCCCTGTAAAAATTTTAGCAGACAGGTATTCAAAAATACTATTTACCAAAACCGACGATAAAATTTCTGATTCCGTTTTTGATGAAAATTTCATGAATGCACACTTAGCATGTAATAGGATTATTAATCACTTATTTAGAACATTCTAAGTCATATAGTACATAAACAGGTCAATTCACGCAAAATGAGGTATAGCACACAAATCGAGATAAAACAAAATATGGGGTCTCACATTCTCTCCCCTTAAAGAAATTTCATCCCCGAAATTCTTACTTGCAGAACGGAAAAGATCTGGATACTGCTGCTGCATCTGATCTCGCATCTCCCAAGTAGCTTCCTCAATACCGTGATGCTTCTACAACACGTTGACCATCGGAATCTTCTTCGACCTCAACTCTCGTTTCATTTGATCAAGAATACGAATCGGCCGCTCGTCATAAGTTAGATTCTCACGAAGCTGTAACGGCTTTGGCTCAAGAATATGAGAAGGATTCGGATTATATTTCCGTAAATTAGACACGTGAAATACATCGTGGACATTAGAGACATTCTTCGGTAAAGCCAACCGATATGCTAAGTTACCAACTCTGCCAGTAATCTCAAACGGCCCTACAAACCTCGGACTCAGCTTACCACCTTTACCATAATGAGCAAACCCCTTTCGAGGAGACAATCTCAAGAAAACCCGATCTCTGACTGCAAACTCCAGATCCCGATGACGCTTATCAGCATAACTCTTGAATCTGCTTTGCGCTGTAAGCATTTTCTGCTTGATCAACTGAACATTCTCGATCTTCTCTAGAAGCTCTGGCATAATAGTCAGATCAATAGTCTTCATCTTCCCTACTTCATCCCAATACAAAGGTGAACGGCACTTACGACCGTAAAGAGCTGCAAAAGGTGCTATCCCAATAGTAGCTTGATAACTATTGTTATAGGCAAACTCGGCAAGTGGTAGATGTTTCTCCCAGTTCTTCCCGAAGTCTAGAACACAAGCTCTGAGCAAATCTTCCAGAATCTAAATAGTCCTCTCAGACTGACCGTCGGTTTGTGGATGATACACTGTACTGAAATTCAACTGAGTACCCAAAGTCTCCTGACGTTTCTCCCACAAACAAGAAGTAAATCGAGGATCTCGATCTGAGACAATACTAGATGGAATCCCGTGAAGTCTAACAATCTGATCCAAATAAAGATCCGACAACTTTGTAACTTCATCTCCCATCCGCATCGAAATAAATTGAGTTGTCTTCGTCAAACGATCCACGACAACCCAAACTGCATCGTTACCCCTCGGTGTTCTAGGCAAACTAGTGACGAAGTCTATCGTAATATGCTCCCATTTCCACTGTGGTATAGCCAACGGCTGAAGCAAACCTGCAGGTCATTGATGCTCAGTTTTCACTCACTGACAAGTCAAACATCTAGACACGAACTGAGCAATTTCTCTCTTCATATTATTCTACCAGTAATATTGCTTCAAGTCCCAATACATTTTGTTTCCACCAGGATGAATGGTGTACTTAGAATTATGAGCCTTCTCCAGAATACCTCGCCTCAAACCTGGTTCATCGGGAACACAAACCATGTTCCGAAACCGAAGAATACCATCCTCGTGTAATTTGAAATCAGACTGATCATCCGTGATCTAATCCTTGATCTTCTGAAGTTAACATCAAGTTGCTGAGCTTCTCTAATCTGAGACAGCAATAAAGGCTAAATACGGAGATGTGAACACATCACCCCAACCTGAGTCAACTCTGGTCTCCAATAAGTGAATTCCTTAAGAGTCTCCCACTTCTTGACAGCCAAACAAGATACACTCGCCTTACGGCTAAGAGCGTCTGCCACAACATTTGCCTTCCCAGGCAGATAACTAATAGAGCAATTATAATATCCAAGAAGTTCCATCCACCTCCGCTGACGCATATTCAACTCCTTCTGTGAGAATAAATACTTAAAACTCTTATGATCAGTGAAAATCTCGAACTTACTGCCCCACAGATAATGATGCCACTTTTTCAGTGAGAAAACAATAGCTGCCAACTCACGATCATGAGTCGGATAGTTCACCTCATAAGGCTTCAACTTTCTAGAAGCATAGGCAATAACCCGACCATTCTGCATAAGAACACATCCCAAGCGCTCCTTGGATGCATCGCTGTAAATGACCATATTATCGGTCCCCTCTGGTAGAGCAAGTACTGGAGCAGTAGTCAATCTCTTTTTCAACTCCTGAAACCCACTATCACATTTCTCATCCCAAACAAAGCTAGTTTGTTTCTGAGTTAACCTAGAAAGTGGCCCGGTAATCTTCGAAAAGTCCTTGACAAACCTATGATAATAACCTGCCAAGCCAAGAAAGCTACGAACCTCAGAAACATTCTCCGGACGTTTCCAAGACATCACCGATTCAATCTTAGTGGGATCTACAGAAATACCGCTCTGTGTGATAACATGACCAAGAAAAGATATGCGTTGTAGCCAAAATTCACATTTGCTGAACTTCGCATACAACTTATGCTCCTGCAGCTTTTATAAGACAAGTCGTAGATGTTGCTCGTGCTCCAATTCAGACTTAGAACAAACCAAGATATCATCAATAAAGATCACCACAAACTGGTCCAAGTACGGCTGAAAAACCCGATGCATAAGGTCCATGAATGCTGCCGGTGCATTAGTTAACTCAAAGGGCATAACTACAAACTCATAATGCCCGTACCGAGTCCTGAAGGCAGACTTCGGAACATCCTCCGTGCGAATCCGAAGCTGATAATACCCCTGCCTCAAGTCAAACTTAGAGTAGACTTTGGCTCCCTGAAGTTGATCAAACAACTCGTCAATCAGTGGCAAAGGATACTTGTTCTTGATAGTCACCTAATTCAAACCACGATAGTTAATGCATAACCTCAAGGTACCATCCTTCTTCTTCACAAATAAAACAGGAGCTCCCCAAGGTGAAGAACTCTGCTGAATGAAACCTTTATCTAATAACTCCTGCAACTGAGTTTTCAACTCCTTCAACTCAGCTGGTGCCATCCGGTATACTGATTTAGAAATAGGTTGAGTACCGAGAACAAGATTGATCACAAACTCCATATCTCTATCTGGCGGTAACCCTGGAAACTCCTCGGGAAATACATTGGGATATTCCCGAACAATAGGAACTTCCTCCAGCTGTAGCTTATTAGATGGCTTGTTGATCAAATAAGCTAGATAACCCGAACACCCTTTACTTACCAACTAATGGCTTTAGTTGTTGAGATAACAAAACTCGTCTTGGCACCCCGGTTCCCTACTACCTCAACTACTGGCTGATCTGGCAAATGAAACTGTACTACCTTTGTTCTACAGTTCAACTGGGCATCATACTTAGATAGCCAATCCATACCCAAGATAACATCGTACCCCCGGATAGGAAATAAGATAAGGTCCGAAGGAAAATTATACCCCTTAACATGTATTATACAATCCTTACATACTAAGCCAGTAATATACTTATCAGTCAAAGAGGTACTAATCTCAACCACATAAGGCAGTCTTTCACGTTGCACATTAACACGTTGCACACAAGCAAGAGTAATGAAAGAATGCGTAGCACCAGAATCAATCAACACTTTAACAAGTTGATCAAGTATAAGGAAGTTACCTTCCACAACTGCAGTTTCCTCAAGCATCTCCTCCAAGTCAACTGTGTAGGCTCGAGCCTGAACCCGCTGCTGCTGAGGTGCACTGCCCGCAGGTCAACCCTGATAACCCTGAGTCGCTGCCCGACCCTCAGTCCCCTGATATCCAGGGCAATCCCTCGCCCTATGCTGATTGCTAACGCAACCCAAACAAGCCCCTGACTTCACCCTGCAGTCGGCCTCCATATGGCCCTGGCGCTTGCAGTAAGTACACTGCGGTGATGATGTACTGACACTGCCCATGGAAGAACCAGAAGCTGCTGAAGCAACTGTACCAGCCTACTGTTGAGGTCTAACAAAACTAGGCCTGTATTGACCCTGAGACTGAGCTGGCCTATACTGGGGCTGAACCTGGTAAGACCCCTGTTGAAACTGAGGTCGATAATAACTCTGCTGACCCTGTGGCCTGTAAAAACCCTGCTGAGCTGGCGGCCTGTACACAACCTGCTGTACTGAAGGCCTATACACTCCCTGCTGACCCTGCGGCTAGAAGGGCCTCTTGCTAGGCTGGCTAGATACAATCTGTTCCATCTTTCTCTTCTCCAGTCTAGAAGTTGCATCAAAGGCCTCCGTAAGTATATCATACCGATTCAGGGCCATCGCATTCTGAATCTCGGGCCTCAACCCCAACATGAACCTACGTGTCTTACGTTCCTCGTCAGCCACATACTCTAGTGCATACCGGGACAACCTAGTGAAAGTGGCCTCATACTGAGCCACTGAAGCATCTCCCTACACTAAGGCTAGAAACTTTGCCTCTCTCCGCTCCCTCGCGATCCTCGGGACATACTTTGCCCGAAAAGCTAACAGAAAGGTATCCCAAACATACGGAATACCCTGAGTCTCCCAGCTAGTTTTTACCGTGCGCCACCATTCTTCCGCCTCATCATCCTGCAAGTACACGACAAAAGTGACCTTCCGTTCATCGGTATAATCAAAAGGGTCAAAAATCTTTTCCACCTTGCTAATCCACGCCTCAGCCTTCCTGTCATCCGGTTCCCCCTTAAACCGCGGTGGATAATACCCTAAAAACTCTTTCAGTATACCACGACCGTGGTACCTACCTTGTGCATTCAACAACTTATTATGCAATGCCTGATTTTGGGCAGCCAGCCTTGCCAGTAACAGTGCCTAACATGCCATGATCTCGTTCATCCTATCAAAAGCTGCACTTATACGATCATCATCCCTAACTTGGCCTGGTGCCACATTTCTAGGAACCTCATCAGTCATCTCAGGCCTACCTCTGGTCCTCGGTCTACCCGTCATTCTACTAATCAAAGAGTTAGCACAGGTTATAGCACGTAAACAGGTTATAGACAGTTATTAGCAAATAAGCAACAATTCACATAAACACATAAATCACTTAAGTATCAATCAAATAAACAAATTAATCACATAATCACTTAAGCACTAAATCACATAATCACTTAACCATTTTAACACATAGTTTACTTTTCCTTCACTCCATACATACTTTCATGCTAAGATCATTACCCACATACCGAGAATACCCCGGCTGACAGCTAACATGCGCTCTGATACCACTTAAATGTCACGCCCCAACTCAAACCCACCAATAATCAGTCAGGACGCAACGGAATTTCGACAGTATAACGACAGTAATCAAGACACCGAGGCTTTAAACCAACCTCTTAGAACATCATACATTCAACTCCTCAACCAAACAACAATTGATTCCTCAATACTATTAACAACATACAACTTAATCATATTATACAATAATCATTCTTAGACAATCCATTCATAGTTATACGCCTCCGTTCTAACATAATACCTTAACTTTAACATACATATCAAAATAGACTATAAACCAATTTAGTAATCTAAACAAGGTCAAAAGAAGACTATTAAACCATTATACATTAGTCTTTATACTAAGGTGGGTTTTAAAATACATCATATTACAATAACTATAAATAATCTCATGGCAAAGACTCCTGTACGTAAGACTCATCCACGTAAGGCACATTATCCCCTTCTGGAGGCACGTACCTGTAATCTTGCTCAATAACACCTGTATGCATGCAATAATAGAGAGTGAGCTTATATAAACAAGCTCAGTGAGGATCTGATAGATCTCTAACAGTATTTACTATACTCCTTGAAAATGATCCTTTGAGCAAGTAAACACACAATAAAGCATCAATAACAATATAAACACATAACTATAATGACCAATCAATAAATGATACTCTAGTTGGTGTAGCTCCAAACGCCATCACGATCTCAACCATTCTTCTTATAACTCCCCATTACTCACGCACCCGAGGTACCTCACTAGCCCCTCCCTCCATGACACCTCCGTCATGCGAGCTGGGGGTAGTCTCTGGTAGTCATGCCGTTATCAACCCGACAACCCGATACTGCTTGAGAGGTGGCACACACATACCAAGACTCAGCAATAATAATAAACATCATTCACAGGAGGACAATCTAGCAGAATTGCCTATCTCCCAGTTCATCAATCATCAATCAATAATCATCAATAATCATCAATATAACATCAATATAACATCCAGTAATCAATTAAACAACAAACAACTAAGTTAGATGACAAAGTAGGCCATCCAACTTAACATGCATTAAACACGTAATCTAACCTTAGTCTAACCATCAACAACTCACAATTCAATCACTCAAACACCACCCAATCATCTAAAGGCTCAATTCAACAATTTAAAGAAAGACAACCTAAACTTCAAATAATCATATTTTACATTCTACTAATCCAAATCACTCCAAATCAGTTTCTAACACTCACCCATTCAATCAACTACATTAGCCCTCTCGGAAACCAACAAGACACATCAAAATCAAGCCCAACAACCCTAAAACCTCAAGGCACCTAGGCTGAAATTTCTGGATTTTCACCCAAACATCGCAATCAAAAATTCGGCATTATAACGGCGTTACCACGTAATTAAAAAACTTTTAGAAATCGACCGCAATCGATTCCAACAACAACAACTCAAGATAATCATTAAATGGCTAATTAATCAACTTTTAATACCCGAAAATAAATAATTTCGCTACAATAGTTCAAATCTCGTAGTAATACATATAACAATCCTTAGCATGCACTGAGCAATAATATAACTTCAAATTAACATTCTAACGGTTCAAAATGCAATTATGAGCAAAAACATAAAATATGACTTTTGAGATCTAGAATTTTTCTCTCACATTTGATGCGATATAAGCCTAGATATGCGTGAAATGCGTGCCCAACAAGTGGAATCCAACTCGGCATGAAATTCTACGGACAAAAACTAGGTTTTTCTATGAAAAATTGTTTTGAAAACTTGAAGAAAAGCTTTGGTTTTTTCCTCTATGGCTCTCGGCCATGTGTGTGCTTTTTGAGTATGTTTTTTGTTGTGTTTTGTGTGTGTTGATGAAATATTATGCATATAAGGCTTGGTCAATTAAAATAAAAGAAAGTCAAAGTTAGTTTATTAGTCCTTTAATTCATTTCTTAGTCTTTTAATTCATTTCTTGAGTATTTCTTGCTCAACTATTAAATTAACACTTAAATTAATTCTACACATTATATTTTAGGTGACAAAGAAGGTTACATTAAAATAGTTTCACCTGAATCGGCTTAAAACTCATTTTCTTGCAAAAGAAAGTGTAAAAATATTTAAAATTCCAAAACTGATTCCCAATCCGTTTTAATAAAACACGGGTCTATTAATACCCGAGGACTAGGTTTTAAAATGTTTAAAACACCCCTGTAAAAATTTTAGCGGACAGATGTTTAAAAATACTATTCACCAAAACCGACGATAAAATTTCTGATTCCGTTTTTGATGAAAATTTCATAAATGCACACTTAGCATGTAATAGGAGTATTAATCACTTATTTAACACATTCTAAGTCATATAGCACATAAACAGGTCAATTCACACAAAACGAGGTAAAGCACACAAATCGAGATAAAGCAAAATATGGGGTCTTACAGGGCGTGACATTTACCAATGACTCTTCGTCAACATTTCTCTCTGTGCGATTATAATCCCAAGTTTGCCATAGCCCCACCCGTTTTTCGCATTGTTAACTTTGAGCTTAAAATTGGGACTATTTCAAATATGCCTTCCTCTTATGGGAAGAGCACTGAAAGCCCTCACGCTTATATTATACAATTCTTGGAGGCATGTTCTATGGTTCTCATCCCTAACGTGAGCCGTGAGATTTTTCAACTATAACTGTTTTCATTTTCCTTAAAAGACAAAGCCAAATAGTGGCCAAATCATTTGGACGCAGGGGTTATTACATTTTGGGGATAACTTATTTGAAAATTCTTACATAGGTTTTTCCCAATGGCTAAGACTACTACTTTGTCAACAGACATCATGTCATTCATTCAGTCGGACTTAAAGCCTTTTCATGAAGCTTTGGAAAGATTTATTGATCTTAGGAATCAGTGTCCTCACCATAGGGTTTTGCTCATCACGAACTCTTACATTATTTCTTTAAAGGTCTTATATGTGATACCCCGAACCTGGCATGTATTCAATAGCATTTTAAGTTCATTTAAATTGCATTTTATTGACCTTTCACCTTCTTTGCCAAACTAGTTGACTTTTCATCTACATTGACCAACTAGGACAAGGTGAGAATTTTTGTAATGTTTAATAAAAGGCAAACTTGGGATTAGAAATAAAAAAATGCAATGTTAAGTTAGTCAAATTTTGGGTCAACTTTGAAATTAAATCTGAACCAATTGGGGAAGATTTAGGTAGCAAATTATATATGGTTGGAAAGCTCTATGAGTCTAGTTTATGAGGGTTCAAACCGTTCGTGAATTGGAGTTTTCTAGAAGAAGTTATGGCCGTTTTCGTGAGGTCGTGCATAGCTGTTTTGGTTTAGCGGGTTGACCGAATTTTGACCTTTGACTTCTTGACATTTTTTTTTAAAAATAAGCAGAATGTGCACGAAAAAAACAGAGAGAAAAAGGCTTGAAACCATGAGGAAAATAAGGAGAAAAAAAAAAGAAAATCTCAACTTCAAATCTTCGATTCTTCACGTGGGCTTGTGCGGGGTGGTTTCCGAGGCACTCTACGAGGTTTTCCTAGCGTCTAGGAGCGTCTAAGGTGAGGGAAGCATGTTATTTGCGCATTTATATGTTGTATATGTTAACTTTGTCAATTTTTAGATTTATCCGTAGATCGTTATTTAAAGCGATTTGATGCTTCTAGAATGTTCCTTAGCATTTGTAGAACATGTATTTATAGCTTTGTAACATTTTCTGCCGTTAAATGTTGTGATTACAAATTAAATTGTGAAATGAATAGTGTTTTATGAATAGTAAAACCTTGAAACGTTGAAATTGCGCTGTTATGCTTTTCGTTGATGTAGAAATGTGCTAGGTATGCTAGAATGCTAAAATGTGTGGTTTGTTTGGGTTGCGTAGTGGAAAAAATGAGAATTAAGCCTTTGGGAAAGTTGGGGTCGTTTTGGTCGACTTTTGTGTTTTCTCGTTTTGCGTGTTGGCATTGCTTTGGGAGGCCATAGAAGCACTTTTGGTGCGATTATGGCGTTGGTTGGGTGTTTGGTTGATATAGTTGTAGTTCAAACGAGAAAGGGGGAAATCAGGGCTTTGCGCGAGTTCTAGGGTAAAGTAAGGTTTCGGGGTCTTTAGACGTGCCTTATGGTGACTTAGGAGGGTTGGCGAAGTCGGTTTTCAGAACTCTTGGCTCGTTTGGAAATGGTAGCATTTTGATAGTTGGGGCCGATTTGTGTTTTTGTGTGTTTTATTGTCTTTATGCTTATAGAATGTTTAGAATTACTTGGAATACTTGTTTGAGTTGTTTTGGATTGAATTACTTATCAAATTGCTGCTATTGCGTGCGAGAGTAACCTACTTTGTTATTCTTTCACGTGTGGCTTTATCGCTTGTTTATCGCCTTGTATCGAGTCTTGCATTGCATAGTGTCTCGCGCGTGAGTGATGGGCCTCTCTGGGTAGCCTTGGGTTGCCAGTGTTGGTTGCTCTAGCTCCGCTGCTATTCCCTTTCTCGCTTGGGTTGCCTCCCAGGGAGATTTGGGTCGTAGGATTGATGGATACTTCCGGAGTATTCCAAACTGGTGTTATAAGGTGGTTTGGGCCGGCGCGTCATCGTTAAAGTCATCGAAATCGTGATCGGTACATTACTCGCTCGAGTGAACCATAGCCTTCAAAGTGTGGTATAGCTTTGATTGGTTGTGTTAATGCTTTCTTTAGTTGTTTAATTGTATTGTTGTTTATATTGAATGCCTTTTATTGATTGTATTGCTTAACTGTACCTATTTGCATTGCACGATCTTCTTTCTCTCCAATTCGATATCTGTCTCGCCCTCACTGAGTATACGTGTTGTGTATACTCACTCCTCACCACCACATTTCAGGAAATGCCCTGTTAGCGGGAAAGTTCGTGATTTTGTGAAAGTCCGTGCTTGAAGAGTTGTCTTGAGTGCCTATGTAACTTGAGTTGTCAAAGTTGTCAAGTTGTATGCTTTTATGTTGTATGTAATTATTGTTAAAAGAAATGTAATATAAATCTAGCTATGTAGTTGGAATGGTTTGATAAGTTAGATTATGTATATAGTTAATGTAGCTTAACTTCAATGCATGGTTGTAATGTCCAAAGGAAAAGAATTAGAATGGCATGATAGTTTATTTTATGCAGTAGCTTTGTATGGTTTAATTGCCTAAAATGAATGTACTTGTCAAAATGAAAAGATAGGTTAGTTTTTAAATTGGAAATGTATGTATACTTGCTGAGTTTAAATTGTTGAGAACCGAGGCTCGGATGGCCTTGAGGAAGTTTTGTATGGTTGGACACGGTGGTGGTTCATTTATATGTTATTACAGAGGATGTCAGTGTCAGAGTAGGAAAATTTTTGTTCCCAGTGGATTTTATTGTGTTAGATATGGACTTAGGCGCTAATAACAAAAATACTACTCCCGTCTTACTAGGCAAACCATTCCTAGCAACAACTGATGCTGTTATTTACTGTAGGACGGGTATGATTGAACTTACATTTAGGAACATGAGAACGCAGCTAAGGGTTGCTGATGCAGCCAACAAGTTGAACCAAGATGAGGAAGAAAAATGCTTCCATCTAGATACCATTGACTCATGCATAGATGAGTTTGCCCATTCAATCTTAAATCCTGATGAAGAAATAGCAGAGTTAGAACGACTCTTGTATAAATGTGACATTTCACCTGAAATGGTTGCCTCTACTTCTATTGTTGTTTATCTAGATCAAATTGATCAAGTAACAACTTCTTTCCCGAAAGCCTCAGATTGTCCCACAATTGAGTCTCCACTAGCGTTGGAACTTAAAACCTTGCCCCAACATCTTAAGTATGCCTACTTAGACCTAATGAGACCCTGCCAGTCATTATTGCCTCGAATTTGACTCCCGAGTATAAAGACAAACTTTTAGAGGTCCTGAGTACGCATAAACAGGCAATAGGTTGGACAATTTCTGACTTGAAAGGTATTGATCCCTCTGTGTGTATGCACAAAATTCATCTCGAGGAATGAGTTACTACTCAAGAATTTTAGAGAAGACTAAACCAAAAGATTGGTGATATCATCCACAAATAGATCATCAAGTTACTTCATACGGGTATTATCTACCCAATTTTTGATAGTCCGTGGGTAACTTCGGTACAAGTGGTACTAAAGAAATCTGGGATTACTGTGGTTCCGAATGACAAAGGAGAGCTAATTTCTACACGCACCACTACAGGGTAGCGTGTATGCATTGACTATAGAAAGCTCAACTCCAAAACTAGGAAAAACCACTTTCCTTTACCCTTCATCGACCAAGTATTAGATAGAGTAGTCGGACAAGGCTAATACTGTTTTTTGGATGGGTATTCGGGATATAACCAAATCCCAGTCTTTCCTGAAGATCAGGAAAAGACTACTTTCACTTGTCCCTATGGGACCTTTGCCTTTTGATGTATGCCTTTTGGTCTTTGCAATGCACCTACGACGTTTCAAAGATGTATGATGGCCCTTTTCTCGGATATGATCGAAAAGTTCCTTGAAGTCTTCATAGATGACTTCTTAGTGTTTGGAGCTACCTTCGACGAATGCCTCATAGACCTTTCACAAGTACTTGACTGATGCGTTGAAATGAACCTGGTTCTGAGTTGGGAAAATAGCCACTTCATGGTTAAACAAGGTATAGTTCTTGGCCATGTGGTCATACATGATGGAATCCATATAGACCTAGCCAAAGTCGAGCTAATAGAAAAGCTACCTGCACCCAAGACGGTGCGTGACATTCGTTCATTCCTTGGTCATGCCAGTTTCTATCGGCATTTCATCAAGTACTTTAGTCACATAGCTCGACCTCTCTCAAGTCTTCTAACACATGATACTGAATTCAATTTTGATGACAAGTGCTCTGAAGTATTTGAGAAGCTAAAATCCTTGTTATCTTCTGCCCCAAACATCTAGCCTCTTGATTACAGCCTCCTCTTTGAAATAATGTGTGATGTATCTGATTACGCAGTGGGAGCTGTATTAAGACAACGTAGGGATAAGTGGCCTACGTGATATACTATGCTAGCAAAACCTTGAACGATGCACAAAAGAACTACACAACCACTAAAAAAGAATTGATAGCTATAGTCTTTTCCTTGGACAAGTTCAAGTCTTACATTTTAGGATCCAAAGTAATAGTGTACACGGACCACGCTTCTTTGCGGTATTTACTAACTAAAAAGAATTCAAAGCCCCGTTTAATTCGTTGGCTATTACTCCTTCAAGAGTTTGACCTTGAGATCAAAGACAAGAAAGGAAGCGAGAACTCTATAGCCGATCATCTATCACGTTTGGTACGTGATTCTCCTATTGATACTTTGCCTTTCAAAGATACGTTCCCTGATGAGCAACTTTTTGCTATCTGACATCAGACCCCGTGGTATGCCCATTTTGTCAATTATCTGGCTTCCCAAGATTTTCCAACTCACTAGGGTAAAAGAGAAAAAAGGAACGATTTATGGCACAAGTCAAGTATTTCATATGGGAAGATCCCTATCTTTTCAAGATTTGTGTCGATCAACTCATTAGGAGATGTATACTTGAGGATGAGTTTGACAACATACTCCAATTTTGTCACTTTGAAGCATGTGGTGGCTATTTTAGAGGTAAAAGGACTGTTGCCAAAGTTCTACAATGTGGTTCTTCTGGACCACTCTCTTTAAAGATGCCCAACAAGTTTGTAAAAATTGCCCCCAATGTCAACAAGTTGGCTCTATCTCAAGAAGGGACATGATGCCTCTTACACCCATTCTCATATGAGAAATATTTGATGTGTGGGGTATAGACTTCATGTCTCCTTTTCCTTCTTCCTCAAATTATACTTATATTCTTGTCGGTGTGGACAATGTGTCCAAGTAGGTAGAAGTAGTGGCAACCTGTACCAATGACCATAAAGTTGTGGTCAAGTTCATTAAAGAGAATATCTTTTCTTGATTCGGGGCACCACGTGTACTTCTAAGTGACGGTGGACAACATTTCTGTCACAGGATACTTGAAGCCCTATTGAAGAAATATTTTGTCCACCACAAGATAGCAACGCTTTACCACCCACAAACAAGTAGACAAGTAGAAGTGTTGAACCGGGAAATCAACTCAATTCTTTAGAAAATGGTTAGGCCCGATCAGAAAGATTGGTCAAGTCATCTACACGACGCATTGTGGGCCTACCGTACTACTTTCAAATCTCTCATCGGTATGTCCTAGTATAGATTAGTATACGGTAAAGCTTGCCACCTCCCTGTTGAACTTGAGCATAAAGCTTATTAGGTTATTAAGGCCCTGAACTTTGACTTACAACAGACAGGTGATGGAAGAAAATTGGAAATAAGTGAATTGGAAAATCTTCATTTCGAAACTAATGAGAATGACAAACTCTACAAAGAGAGAATGAATAGGATTCATGATAGATCTATTCTAAGAAAAACCTTATCTCCTTCTGATACCGTTTGGTTGTTTAACTCCAAACTGAAGTTCTTCTCGGGCAAATTAAGAACTAGGTGGGATGGACCCTATGAGGTGCTTGAAGCATATCCTTCTGGAGCTATCAAGATTAAGCATCCCAAAGATAAGCGTATCTTCACAGTCAACGGGTAACAATTAAAGCATGCATTCAATCCAAAGGTAGTCCCTCGAGAAGTTGAATCTGTTGAACTTCAGGACCCTGATTATCTTCCTTAAAAGGATTCTGCCAAGCTAAAGGCGTTACAATTTAGCATAACTGTCTGGCTGAAGACGTTAAACTTAGCGCTACTATGAGGCAACCTAGTACTCTTTTGTTGTAAATATTTGTTTAATTTTTATCGTTTACATATACTATGTGAATCTTTCTCTAGCTTTAGGTAGTTTGGGTTTTAGCCCTGAGGAACATTCATAGAGGTACCAGTGTTAGTCTACTAGTGGTCACTATACATTTCTGTGTGTGGTTGGCTTAATTGTGCAACTTTGTCTTATAGTGTGAGCTACTCCACCAGCTTAATATAGTTTGGGTCTGTTGGGTATTACTTGATAAGGTAGTTAGGAGTGTGAGCATACACCTGATATATTGTCTGTAACGTAATACCCCACTGTTCTATCCTTGACCCTGTGGAACTAGCTTTGGCCTTTAGTGTACCGAAGGAAAGCACTAGATGTCGTGAGCAAAGAAACCTATGGACGAGCTAGTCTGTTTAGTAGTATTAACTCTAGAACCCCAAAAAAGAGTATAAATGGTCTAGGTAGTTTATTTATTTGCTTTATGTCTTAGTTATTTTCATTGACCGTAATTCTTTTTGATTCCCCCCCCCCCCCCCTTATACTATTTTGTATAGATTAACTAACTAACTATTTTTTGTTGTGTTGATGATAATATGTAAAATACTGTTTCAACTAATCTTTAATTGCAGAATGATACATCTTTTGGCAAAAGTTAATAGAAAAGTTTTTACGTCAACATGGAAATACTTCACATCAGGTGATATCTTTCCTTACTACATTTCCCTTATACTTGTTAACATGCGCTGTAGAGTAAACAAACCATAGGTTTGGGGATGTAGTAATTGTCAATATAATATTACTTGCATATTACACTCTCACTATTTTACATTGCTATTTCCTTGAGGATAAGCAAAGTTTCGGTGTGGGGGTGCACATATTTCATGAAAATCTTTTTCAAAATATGCAAGAAATACACCATTTTGTTCATGAGAAAGAGTATTTTGTTAACTTACTTGTTTAAAGGAAGATGATTTAGATGATTTGAGAACCTGTGTTGTTAGCTATGTACTGTGAAAAACTCTGAGGAAACTCTGTAAGAAAAACTTTGGGTTACTGTATTCATTAGTAAGCCTAGTTATCATTTTCTTCAACTGATGGGTATGTAATTATGAAAGGACTGAGATATGATTACCGTTTGTTATGAGAACTTCTTGTGATTGAAACCTGAACCCTTATGCCATGTTTGTATATTATGTTATGTTACTCTGTTTGTATGTACACTCTTAAAAAAAAAAAAACAATGAAAAAAAGAGTTGTACATACCTTTGTTAAATAAATTTTGGTGTAAATATGTTGTAAATCTCTAAGTACCACTATCCTAGACATTGTAATTTGGGATATATGCTATTGTGTAAGGTTTCGAGCCTAGATATCTCGGGTGATTAAGACACATAAGGGTCCCTTTAAAACCTGGCAACCTCAGTCATAATAGCGAGGGATTGTTGGCCCTAAAGCCCACTACATGGGATATCCAGAAAGCAAATGAAACTAAACACTATAAAAAAATAGTATAATGTTGTACTTTTATATTTTCTGGCAAATGTAAAAAGGGGTTAAGGCATGATCAAGAGTTTGATTACAAATAAGGTGAGAATATCAAAGTCCAATCTGTTTGCATAACTTGAAAGTTGGGAATTGAATGAACTTAATTTGCTTAGCTTACTTCTAAATATGTACTCCGAAGCAATTAATAGTCCATTTCCAAGAAGAGTATCTATTTGAGAAAACTATATACAAGGTTCTCTTATCATGTTTGTCATCAACTGATAAATAGGTTAAAGGTAGTGAATTGCATTCCACATGTTTCATTTTGGAAAATGTTTGATAAAGAGATAGGATAGATTATTTCATTTGTTTTTGACTTGTAAAAATTCTGCAAAGTTTACTTTCACATCTGTTTTTAAGGTAGTCTTGCTTGAGGACAAGCAATGTTTATGTTTGGGGATGTTGCTATGACTGTTTTTGCAGCACTCAACCTTTGTATTTACACTACATTTGCATCTTAACTTAGGACATAAATATAACACTTTGATACTTTCGATGCAATGTAGGAAAATACCAAAAAGTGGAAAATCAGACCTGAAACAATCCAAATTACAAGTCAAGAAGTCAAGAACGGGGAAACATGAAAAACGGTGGAAGAATGGAGGCTGTAGAGTCACAATTTGACCGAAACTAGCGCGTAATCAGACTCGAAATGCTGAATATAACCCAAAAATGTCTCGATCAACGCTCAGTCAAAGCTCAATCAAAGTCAAAATTCAGAGCTGGAAAAGTCAAAAAAATAGCGCTCAAGCACACCTTCCTTGGGCTCGAGCGCCCTTGCCCAGAAATTACACAATCTTCTACAAGTTTTCGGAAGCGCCACATGTCAAACAATCAATGAAGAAGTAGAAGCGCGCTCGAGCGTGCCTCACTGGCGCTCGAGCACGCCTCACGGATTCTTCCAGAAGGGCTACATAGAACACGACCATTCGATGGACAAAGGGCGTGCCTACTGGGCGCTCGAGCGCGCCTCTGATTTTTTGTCTATAAATAGCCCCCTATATCTAAATTTTATAATTAATTTTGGAATATTATTATATTTTTTAATAAAATTCTGAGTTAATTCATAGTTAGTTTTAATTTTAGCTTTAGTTAATTAATTAGTAGTATTAATAGGATACGGGGGAAGTCTCACCTAAGTAGTTCTTATTCGGGGAACTTTTGCTTGAATAGCTACTTTTAGGGGAAATCCGACCCAAATAGTTATTATTCAGGGAAAGTTATGCCCGAATAGCTTTTAATAGAAAAGCTTTTATTCGGGAAAAATTCATCCCTAGTAGCTCTTATTTGTGGGAGATTAGTTCTGTTTGAATAGCTATTTAGCGTCGGACCTCTGCTCAAATTTCGGGAATAAGATGCGTTCGTCAATATAGGGGAGCCTTTCTTGACTCTATTTTATTTACATGATTCGTATTCATTTATTTTTGAATTGATTGATATATAGGGGATAATATTGTAAATGATGCTCGTTTAATATATGGTCTCAGATTCAGTTTATTCAATTTGAAATTGCAATATATGGCTTGCTTTAATTCAGTATTGTCTATCATACGTAATGCTTTTAAGTAGATGTTATGATTGCTTTACTTTTCGTGCCATATAATTGTTTTAATACTGAATCTATAAGTTGTACCATAGATTCCATGAAACTATAGGTTGTACCGTAGTTTCTACTCGAAAAGTTAATTCCTTAGTTTAGTTTGCCTTGTTGTACTCGGTTAAAATGAACTAGGTAGACTAACTAGGTCAATGCTTTTAGCTAACCGGGTGAATGCTTGTAACTTAAACCCTTGCATAGAATTAGATAAACTAAATGTCGAGCTTATAGAAACTGCCTTCTTGCATGTCCATCCCCCTAGATCCTTACCCCTCGTTTTTTACAAATACTTAGTTTTACTTAGATAGTTTAGTTTAGTTTAGTATAGTTTAATCAAAGCCTTCTACCAACTGTTACGCTTCCACTTTAAACATTTTCACACTCTACTTCACTAACTAGCTAACGCGCTTCCCTGTGGAATTCGACTCCGCACTTAGAGCATATTACACTACAAGATCCATGCACTTGCGGGTTATTAAAATTTGGTCATTTTGTACCTATTTATAACCCACTATTTTATATGCATCACTTCACAAGAGTCTAATTAAGCATAAACAAGCAATAAATGGTAAGATCAAAGGCTACAAGGCAACACACAGCTCATACAAGCTCAAGATAGCTAAACTAGGCTCCAATGCAAGACATAGACTTATATACTCACAAGATCAAGTATAGTAAACATGTATAACCACAATCTTACTCTACATGACTTTGGAAAGGTTTTAAGAAAACAACCCTCACCTCAACTTGAGTTTAAAATTGGTATATGTGCTAGCAAGATGGTGTAAATGCAAAAAATAGACTTGAAATGCTTCATTTCCACCTTTTTCTTCTTCTTTCTTCCTCTTCTCTTCTTCTTTCTTCCTCTTCTCTTCCTCTTTCTTCTTCTTTTTCTCTCCTTCTCTTCTCTATCTTCTAGCTGTGTATGGGTTTATGTTTTTGTGTGTTTGTGTGTTTTTTGATTGGTGAACAATAGTGAAAAAGTAGGTAGACAAATATCATTTTGGCCAAATGACCACCTTGCCCTCCAACCAAGTCATGTTTTGTTAGTTTGCCCTTTTGGTTCCATTGTTATTTTTACCATGTTGAGGTTTTAATTAAATTTCTACATCACTTTAACATCTAAATGCACGTAAAACAAGATAAGTGCACGTAAAATGATAAAAATACACGTTTAAATGATATTAATGCCTATTAATTGATGGTAATGCATATGAAATAATATGAATGCATTATGAATAATATAATTACACATATACTTCTCATGCTGGGCCTTACAAGGTTACAGATTGATGCCAAGACGCTTTGGCAAAAGAACCCAAGAATTTTGTAGAGAAATGAATGAAAAAATAAAAGGTGTAGGAAGCAAGCCCCAAAGGGGAATACTCGGTGTCAAACGACACCAGATGAAGAAATCCTCAAAGTACTTTGCTAATAGCAAGACAGGTACCTCTTTAGCTTTTTACATTGAAACAGTTTTAGTGGTTGATTCTATTGATTCTTGGATCGTAGACTATGGATCCACTAATCATATCTACAACTCTTTGCAGGTGTTTCGGACAATGCGAATGCTTGAGAAAGAAGATTTTACTCTAAGAGTTGGTAGTGAAGCCAAATTATGGGCTACTGCAGTGGGAGATATTTATCTTAGATTTAATACCACTAGGATATTAGTTTTGAACAATTGTTATTATGTTCCAGATTTTTCAAAGAATTAAATTTCAGTTTCACAACTTTTAAATAACAATTATGCAGTTTCTTTCAATTCTGGTGTGGACATCAGTAGATATGGTAGCATAATTTGTTCCAGTAGTTTACATAATAACTTGTTCTATTTATATCCTGAAATATATTCACTGCACAATGTAGAGTATACTAATTAAAAGAGAAAGGTTTCATCAACCAATGAAATATATCTCTGGCACATACATTTGGGACACATCAACTTAAACATGATTCAGAGGTTGGTTAAGGGTGGGCATTTAAGCTTATTAGATCTTGATTAGTTATCTTAGTGCGAATTGTGTCTTAAACGAAAGATGACCAAGAGGCCATTTTCTTCCAAGGGACACAGAGCCAATAAAACACTAGAATTGGTTCACACTGATGTGTATGGTCCTATGAGCACACCAGCTCGTGGAGGTTATGAGTACTTCATCACCTTTACAGATGATTACTTAAGTTATAGATATATATTCCCAATACAACACAAGTTAGATTCCTTTGACAAGTTCAAAGAATTTAAGTCAGAAGAGGAGCGACAATTAGGAAAATATATCAATGCTATATGGTCTTATCATGGTGGCGAATACCTCTCGGGTAAGTTCCGGTAGTACCTCACAAAACATGGGATAGTGACTCAGCTAACCGCATCTGGGACACCCCTGCATATTGGTGTAGTTGAGAGAAGAAATCGAACACTCTTAGATATGGTGAGATCCATGATGAGTCATGCCACATTACCCATATCATTTTGGGATATGTATTAGAAATAGCAGCATATATTTTGAACTTAGTACTTTCCAAATCAGTACCTAGAACACCATTGGAGATGTGGACTGGCCGCAAACCTAGTTTGGGTACCTCTATATTTGGGGTTGTTCAACTTATGTACTTAACAGCAATGCTACAAAATTGAAACCAAGATCAGAGAAATGATATTTCATAGGCTATCCTAAAGGAACCTGAGGTGAGATCTTTTATCACCCTAAGGAGCAGAAAGTGTTAATTAGCACCCATGCTAGATACTTAGAAAGTGATATGTCGATCCAGACAACACCAGATTTTGAGATTACTCCAGAATCTCCAAACACACCTACACAAAATATGGAAAAGAATGGACAGCATACCATAACTAGTACCCCGGAGCCTCGTCGTAGTGGGAAAAATATCAGACAACCTGATAGATACTATGGAGAGTCTTTTTAGGTAGATTCTATAGATTATATTATTGACCCCACTTGTTATGATGAAGCAATAACGGACGAAGATGCAAACCAATGTCATAAAGTGATACAATTAGAATTAGAGATGATGTACTATAATAAAGTCTAGGAACTTGTAGTTGTACCTGAACGAGTAAAACCCATAGGGTGAAAGTGGGTCTACAAGAGAAAAATAAATGTAGAAGGGAAGGTGGAAACCTTAAAAGCAAGGTTGGTTGCAAAAGGATATACTAAAAAAGAATGTATCAATTATGAAAAAACCTTTTTGCCAGTAGCCATGCTCAAGTCCATAAGAATTCTCTTAACCATAGCGTGTCATTATGACTACGAGATTTGGCAAAGGGACGTCAAGACAACATTCCTTAACGGGAATCTTGATAAAAGTATCTATATGATACAACCAGACAGGTTTATAGCTAAAGCCCAAGAGAACATGGTTTGCAAGCTTAAGAAGTCCATTTATGGACATAAGCAAGCATCTCGTGCATGGAATGTCAAGTTTGACCAAGTAGTCAAATCTTTTGGCTTTGATCAAAACATTGATGAATCATGCGTGTATACAAAAAGAAATGGTATTGTTATCGCATCTTAGTCTTTTATGTAGATGACATCCTATTATTTGGGAATGACATAGGAATATTGTCATCTATAATTAGTTCATAACTGATTGGTGAAGTTGGGCACTTTATCAAGGTCTAGGTTATAGTGAGTTAGTCTCTTGTGAAGGGTGACCTACCTTGGTCATTCGTAGGTTTTTAGACTAAGTCTCATTAGTGTATGCGTCACATATTTAACGAACCACTTAGGTATGATTTCTCCAAGAGGTACTATCAAAGATAGAGATCAATACATAGCTTATACTACTAAGTGATCAGTACTCTCAATCTTGAGCATATGTGGGTGAACTGACAAAATTAGGTTTCTATGCTTTGATACACTATGAGTGAGACCTCAGTTGTGGATTAATAGCTCCGTGTGTTGGGTATATGGATTTGACTAGTTGGGACGTGCATATGCAATAGAGAATCCATGCCGTCACGTGACGGAATAATCGCTCCCTTGAGATTATCCAGTAGATCGTCCTAATCTAAGCTTAGTGATGTACTCTAGGAGTATGTTGGATATTTGGCTTGTGAGTCGCACCCTAGATCAAGTGTTAGTTATCCAGTGGATGGTTACTTAAAGGATTTAGATGTCTCAAGAAGAAGATGCAATCAAAGAAAGAGATAGTACTTGTAATGTCTTTCTTGATTATGTGTGTTACATGGAGGGGTATTTTGGTCATTCAACTTAGTGGGTTGTAGACAAGGCCATACTTAGTGTGGTGATCTTCTGCATTCAACAGTAAACATCATGGAGTACAGCCGTGACTTTTTAATAGAATAAGTCAGGTTGAAAAGCCTAAATGTGCTATGGGGTTAACAAGGGTATTTTGGTCTTTTCAGTTATCAAGTTGTTTTTGTTTTTTGGTCCCTCTTCTAGCCTATTTCCTTTTGGATGTATGTTACAGTTTCCTAGATGCTTATTGTCTTTAGAGTTGCTAATTAAAGTGTCCAATTACAACTTACTATCCTATTTGGGAGTATTTCCAATTTTGGATTAGTTGTGGAGAATGTGGAAACTAGGAATTAATTAGTTCGCAAAATAATACATGGCATAAGCACTTGGGCCGAGCTTGGTACCTAGCATACCTAGGCTAGGTCCATACGTGTAAATGAGGGATGATGGAAGAGTTAGTAGTTTAATTTGTTATGCTATTGGGCTAGCCAAGTCCAAAAGTGGATAGGATTGGCTTATGGGCTAAGAATCCAAATCTTAGTTTAGCTTGGATTAACTACTAAGGCTATTCCATATCTATAAATAGAGCTCTTCCTCTACATTCACAATGCTACCTCTCTCACACGAGCAAAAGGAAGAAGAAAAGCTTTCTCTCTCTAGTTTACACGAGTAGTAGTAGGAAATAATAAGGGAAAAATTCCACCATTCTTCATCATCCAAGAGAAGGAAGAAGGTCATAAAGGAGAAGATCAAAAGTTTCTTCAAGGCTTCTAGGCGTGAAGATCTTCAATTGCAAGAAGGTGATCAAGTTTTGTATTTTTCGTTAAGATTCTTAAACTAATAAATCCAGGTAACAAAACTATCTATTGCTGGAATTTATTCTTAATAAATTGTTTATACACATGTTCTTAGTGTTCTTGCAATATTTCATCTTAGAACTTATGGTTTGATCCTAGATTAGCATGATATCATGTTTTTCACTGCGTTTATATGCTTTAAAATTTTAAAATACCATAGCATATCTAGGTAGCATGTACCTTCAGCCACCTAGGTCTATATGGCCTAACATAAAACCTATGTGCATTTGCATAACCCTATGCGCATAAACATGATATATATGTGCATACTAATCACCTTTTGCCATGACTTGTGTATAAATCTAGTGTAGTGAGAACCTCGTTTATGAATCTAAGTTGCATGTTGAGTTTGTGGTTTTCTATCATGTGTTTAAGGCTCGATTTAATGTTTAACTGTGAACCAATGGTCTAGTGTGTTCACTGGAATTGTTTCAAGGGAAATGAAATATTGAAAGTAATGTTAACGGTTGGTTGACCTACTTTATTACCCAAGCCAATGTGGTCAACCCAATGTGGTTGTTCGTTAATGAGCTATTGATTGTTAATGTGCTAGCGATTGACTAAATATAGTTAAATGTTTAATTGTACTCAAAGGCAACCTACTTTGTTGTCCTCTCAATGTGAATTGCTATTGAGTTTTAATGATTGTTATTGAGGTTGCCACCTTAAAATAGATGTTGTAGTTTATGTTGCATTGGGCGACATCAGGGTTGCCAGACGATGACACGACTACCAATGTTCTAATCCCTATCTTGAATGAACGAAGTGTTTCATAGGGTGTGAGTCATAGGTTTTGGTGTATATCCGGAGTACACCCCGCTGGTGTTTAGGGTAAGAGTTCGTGATGGTGTTTAGGGGACGACATCACCAAAATGAGCGTATCCTTCATGAATGTTTACTTACTTTGCTATTACTTGAGCTATTATACTTGTTGCATATTCATTGTTCTATTGCACGTTTTTTAAAGGGGTTTCAAAACTAAAAATACTTTTCAAAACCTTCCTTGTCTCCCCCCTCACTGAGTTTGTGGAAACTCACCCCGATTGTTAACCTTTTAGGTGAGGCCGAGGAAGAGTTTATGCCTCAGGAGGTTGAGACTGAGCCCTATGCTAATGAGCCTTACCCTTGATGTGCTTGTGGGATATTGTCTATATTGTCTTGGACTTATAGTTGTGTTGTATTGGAACTTTGTCTGAGTATGTATTATATGTCGTTTACTTTAAGTTTGGATGTGGAAGGACTTTTGTTGTAAGTTGCAAGTCTTCTTGGTCATGTACCTATTTGCTAGGCTTATGTTGGTTTATTTTGAATCAAGCATTTGGATATGTGTTTAACTTATGTTGTTTATTTTGAGTACTTATGAACTTTAAACTTTTGGTAAAGAACAGATATCACTCACGGTTATATGGCATACATGCATTAGATGAGACATGAGCTTATGCATCACTAGTACTCCTATCATACATGTCATATGATTATATCTAACACATAAATTCACATAAACAAAAGTAATCATAGCACGTAAGCACGCATAGTTCACACAGGAGCACGCAAGTTTCATAAACATACCCAAACAATTAGAACATCTCCAACTAGGGCATCTACCCACGGACCCTAGTTCTAAACCCGGACTATGCTAATACTAGCTAGCTCCACACAAAATAAGGCTAGCTCTAATACCACCTGAAGGTGTCATGCCCCGACCCTGAACTCATGAAGGCTAAGGCCGGAACATGATGTGTCGATTAACTTAATACTTGTAAGATCATCATTAATAACCTAGCATCCATTTATA
Source organism: Ehretia macrophylla (assembly GCA_037974665.1). Taxonomy (NCBI): domain Eukaryota; kingdom Viridiplantae; phylum Streptophyta; class Magnoliopsida; order Boraginales; family Ehretiaceae; genus Ehretia; species Ehretia macrophylla. The sequence goes on from CM075769.1 coordinate 27,216,598, forward strand.
TACCATAAGAAACTTCAAAAGCTGGCCCAACTCCCTGGGCACTTCATGACTTCATTAACCTGTTCAATATATACAAGACCTAGTACTTCAACTTCACGTGTTACAATCCCATCAATGACCCCTAGGTCTCAAAAGAATAAAGGGTTAAGACAGTTACATTCCCCAATTTCTCCAAAAGAATAGTTACAATACATAAAGTTATACAAGTACATGAACAAGTCTAGTACAAAAGAAGAACATCTTCAAATACAAGAATGAATCATAACAAGCAAAAATCTGCCTCATCACACAACGCAGCTTCGCCCTCGGCCTGTACAGTATTCTTAGGCTCGGCCTCGCCTGAAATTGATAGAAAGAAGGGTAAGTTACACTACTTAGCTTAGTCAGGGATAACGGGAAAGGAATTTTCAGGTGAGTTTTATCCTTTCGAAACCATTTGCTAGTTTGACATTTTGTTAGTTTCTAACTAATTCAGTTAACTATTGTAACACTATAGAATTTAATTAATGTCTACAATATCTACATCACATAAATGCATGTTAACCAATGCAAATGCACGTAAAACGATATAATCACACGTAAATTAAAATATAACACATATTAAATGATATGATATGCATATGGAGTTTCTCACACTGGTAGTGGGAATTGACACCCTGATCTCAGTACAGGTGAACAGGGTTGAGCAACCCAGTATTAATCTCAGAGGAAAAGATGTGGCTGTGATTGAGGAAGAGGTCGATTAGATGAAATCGATTCAAGATTTCTTAGAGAAACGCATCACTCCATCGGGGCGGGATGAAGCTCGAAGTGTCGAGCGACGAGCATCCAGGTTTACCATCATTAGGGGGCAATTGTATAAAAGGTCATATACTTCACCTCTACTCAAGTGTGTGAGTTAGGGAGAAGGTTGGTATATATTGAGATAGATATACGAAGGTGCATGCGGGAACCATATTGGCTCAATAGTACTAGCCGAGAAAGCGTTAAGGCAAGGATACTTCTGGCCAACCTTGAAGTCAGATGCTACAGAAATGGTCAGGAAATATGACAAGTGCCAGTTGTCACAACCCCATTTTCAAACGCTAAAGCGGTCTCTGAAACCACAATAATGACAAGGAAAGGTTTGCAATCAAACTTACATTAACCTCGAACACCTGGGATCATGATGCTACGGGCTTAAAAAAATCATTCCTCCTAAGTCCGCTAAGGCACAAAACATTAGCCCGAGCTCTATTATCCATAAACCAAACATCTAAATTATTAAAGTTTACTTACAACATGCCAAACCAGGTTTGCTAATATTGTAATTATATTACCCATTGTTACACAATTCTAATAAAACACATTATACAAACTTCATCACTAAAGGTTAAATTTACAACCACAAGATTCATATTTTCAAAACCTAGGTTTACTTGTTCATATATAATTCTAGCCCAAACCAAACCCCTAGGACTCAAAAGAATAAAAGAGCAAATTAAATACAAGTCCAAGTATCCAAAAGATTAGTACATTACACCAAGATGTTCAAATTATAACATAATCCCCTACTACAAAAGTCACGTCTACATCAACAAGCATGTAGATCACAAAGGACATAGACAAGTCTCGATAGATAGAGGAACCACTACATCAACTTATAGAATTGGCTCAAATCCAAGTTCACTTGTAATAGTCATAAAGAAGGGTGAGCTACACCTAGCTTAGTGAGGGATAAGGGGAACGGGAATTTTCGCAAACATTTTGCCATGTAGAAAACATTTTGAAAACCATGTCATGCACAGATGAACAGATAATAAGAAACGAGATTAATCATGATAAAGAAACTATACCGTGCACAAAGATACATGAGTTGCATAGAGGAATCATAGTATCTTGACCATGTAGTAAAAAATGGAATTAAACATATTAATAAGTAATCAACTCTTCTTCCTGAGGACCTCTAGGGACCAAGCAAAAGTGGTTGAACATATAAGGAAATGATATAATTTCTCGAACTTTATTGGAGATGGCCAGTCTCGAAGCTTTGTCAACATCATAACCCTAAACACCAAACATGAGGGTGAAATCTAGATATACACCACGAATTACCATGGTAGCCTGTCCATCCTGGCAAGCCTGATGCCTCCCAGGTAGTACCGGAACTTCCACCATGGGGTTGATTAGATTACTTAATTGTTTAACGGTTGCAACTAGTCGTGCACAAATGCAATAATCGAATGAGAACGCCCCTAACTCCCCCATGAGGTCAAAGCTCCCCGACGATAGATGGTATTAATAAGAGGGACATATTTGGAGGGCAACAAAGTAGGTTGCCTTCGATCACATAAACATATATGCACGTAGCATCTTAATCACATTTATAATTAGGTACATTAAATATATAGAACATACTTGGAGGTCAACAAAGTAAGTTGCCTCCGACACAAGAATAATTGCAAATGATGTAATAAGTAAACAAGTAAACATCTTGATTATATAAGCATTTATAGTGCTCCACATAATGTCACACGATGGTCATTACATATGCTAGCAATTGAGAACAAGAAATTACTTTAAAACCAACAAAAGGAGACAAATACACAAAGGAGACAGAGGGAGTCGGACGAGGTGACTCATCCGGCTCATTCGATTGACTCCTACTGATGGAGTCGGTTGAGGTGAATTGGATGAACCCCTTTTCCAATTCTTTAAACCGGCTGGGGATAACCCAGCCAAACCCAAGTCCAAATTCAACATGTTTTACACCAATTCTTCTTACTTCTTGCAAACTATAAGCACACAACTTTTACCACACATCAATGTGACCTCAACACCCTTATCTAGCATGCTAAAAGCTCAACAAATGAATCAAGAACATCAAGGTTCAAGTAAAGCATCAAACTCAACCCATACAACACCTATATGTTTGATTTCAAAAAATTGCCATTTAATGTTGCAAGGTCTACTACCTACACTACAATCTTGCATTTCATGACTATCTACACGTACCATTCTAGCTCATAAAGCCAAGATCAAGTAAGGTTTAGTACTACAAGAAGCTCTAACACTTCTACTTAGTAGCCTAAGTTCACATTGCATCATAAACATGTATAGACTTGGATTTAGCTCAATGGATGGATATAGCACATAGACAAGTAAGGTACGATCAATACAAAGCCATAATTTCATATGAAAACATCCTTCACCCTAGTGTTGAGTTAAAGAAGCAAGAGAAATGATGGACTTAGCTAGCAAATGCAAGAAATAGCTCAAGTATGGCTTGAAGATACCCCCTCTTCCCTCTCATTCTTCTTCTTTCCTCTCTTTTATTTCTTCTCCCTCCCTTCTTCTCTTGGCCAAGTGGGTATAGTGTGTATGGTGTATGAATCGTGTGAGTGTGTATATGTGGTGGTGTAGTTAGCTAGATAAAAATAGTATTTTTGGGTTGGTAGAAAAATATCAAGCAAGGCCAATTACTAATTTACCCCTCCAACTTAATGTTTCTTACTAGTTTACCATTCTAGTCCTAATCCAACTAAATTAGTTAGCCATTGAATTTAATATAATTTTAATTAATGTCTACACAGTTTAAAACACCTAAATACACGTAAAACGACACTAATGCACGTAGAACAAGGCAAAGCACGTGAAACAATATAAATGCGCGTTAAATGATATAAATGCATGTAAATCAATATAAACACATATTAAATGAAATGATATGCATATGGTGTTTCGTGTGGGGCTTCATATTAGTAGTTCGCCATTATTCCCCGAGCACCAGCAACCGACCTGGTAGGAATGACTGGACTATAGCCCTTTGCTCAGTAGGATTTGGATATCGTTAGTCCATTACTGCAGCATACTGCGCAGAAGAGGAAACATATTTGTAACAGTAGACTATTTTACTAAGTGGGTCAAGGCAAAGGCAGTCGCAAAGATCACTGAAAAAATAGCTTAGAATTTCGTGTAGAGATTAATAATCTACAGGTTTGGGATACCTCGGGTAGTGGTCACAGATCATGGAAAATAGTTTGACTCAGCGTATTTCAAAATACAATGCAAGGAACTCAACATTTCATTAAAATTTGCCTCGGTAGCACATCCATAGTACAATGGTCAAGTTGAAATTACTAACAAAACTATTTTATAGGGCCTAAACAAAAAGTTGACCGAGGCAAAAGGATTATGGTCGGAGCTGCTTCTAGAGGTCCTGTAGGCCTAAAGAACGACACCCAACTCAGCTACCGGGGAGACACCCTACAACCTAACCTTCAGGACAAAAGGTTCTTCTAGTCCAGGTTAGCTCACTGACGCCTAGGGTCCTAGCCTATGAAGAAGAGGTCAATAACCAGGCCCTAAGGGAGGACCTAGGTTTGGTGAAGAAATTCTGAGAGAAAGCCCAAATCAAAATGTTAGCAGGAAAGCAAGCAATGGCTCGGAGCTTTGCCAAGACGGTTCATCCCTGAGCCATGAAAAAGGGAGATCTAGTTCTAAAGAAGGCCGGCTCAAACCCAACCTTGTACAAGGGAAGTTTGGGCCTAATTGGGAAGGACCTTATCTAGTGATTGAAGAGATCGTGTTAGGCATGAACAAGTTAGTTGAGGTCGGTGGAAGAGAGTTGAAGAACGCCTGACATATCCAACACTAGAAAAGATATTATGTGTAATATTGTACCAATCTTATGAGGTTTCCCATGAAATATTAATGAAGAAATGGTTCTCTCTTTCAAAAACTTATTTTCACGGCACTAAGCCGAATTGCTACCATATAGCAAACAACTCACGAGCTGAACTTTGTTCGTATGAACAACACCAAGCTAAACTGTTGTCGTATGGCAAACAGCTCACGAGCTGAACCACGACATCGAGCCGAACTACTGCTGTATGGCAAACAACTCATAAGCTAAACTTTATTCGTATGAACAACGACATCAAGCCGAACTGCTGCCATATGGCAAACAACTCATGAACTGGACCACGGTACTGAGCTTAATTGTCGTCATATGGAGAAGAGCTCACAAGTTGATCTAAGGCATCAAGTTGAACTATTGTCGTATGTAAGACAAACAGCTCATGAGTTGAACAGCAAGCATCGAAAAAAGTTAAGCTTTGGACAGGCAGTCCTCATCTGACCTAGAGTACAAATAAAAAAGAATTCCTGACCTAAGGTAGATACCAAAGTTGACCCGAGTTGAGTTTGCAAAGTCCACAGGATAAATTAAGGAAAAACTCATACACGTCAAAATAGGGTTAAATAGAAATCAATAAAACAAAAGAAAAATGGTCCAGAAATAAAGCTCTTCATTAATATTGAAATTCAAGGGTTATAAAAGAAAAAACAAAACATTCAAGTACATGGTCCTATTCTACTCGGCTGGATGCTGGTCCTGACTCTCTTGATTGACCTCTTGACTACCTATAATCGGGTCTCCAGCCTCGACCTGATGATCCCCAGCAAACTGGTAATCATCGGCATCTAAAAAGGAGAAATCAAATTGGAGGTTATGGACCTCAGCGAAGTCCTCCATCCAAGCTCGAGCCTCTCTCGCCCCGTTCTTCCTAGTTTCTTCGTAAGCAGGTTCGATCAGGTCCAGGAATTCCTTGGACTTCTTGAAGTCTTCAATAGCTTAAGTACTGATGGTAGGGATAGCAGCCTCATTCTCCTTGAGCAGCTTCTCGAGGGCAGACTTTTGATTCTCTAACTCGACGATCTTATCCTGAGCTTCCTTCAAGTCGCAATAGCGTCATATCCCCTGTCATGCCCCGAACCCAACCTGCGTAGGACTAAGTCTGAGGGTGACCATTAATTCAATTACCAATCCATATTTAGTCAAAAATTTCAACTTATTATTAGTTTCCTAAAAAATTGGGCAGTATAACGGCTGTACGGTGGACAAAACAAATTTTTTTTCCTTCAATTTATAAACAGAAAAGCCACCATTTACTCCATCCAACATCACAATTCAAAACTCCAATGCAATTCATTCATTCACTAACATGATATAATCAATTAGAAGTTCAACATAAAAATATACATATGTTACTTGCATTACGAGAAGGTTTTAACCATATCCAAATTACCTCCTAATAGCCGACACGTAGCCAAGTGCCTAAAAACAAAACCGGCTACATGAGTCACTTGTATAATAGCTAACTAAGTCATTAAACCAATTCCTTGACCAATTATGACCAATGACTAAGTTAGTTTACTTATACAAGAACATGATATATTAAAACTATCCATATACACAAAGTATTATATACATTTAATTGTTCAAGTCATCTAAGTCAACAATACACCTAAGAGAGATGTATATCACGTATCAGGAGCTTCCGGTCCAGTATGCTGAGGATTATCCTCATAGTATTCTACAAACCTCTCTTTATTGCCTGAAAGGGAGAACAAAGAGGGTAAACTTATAACAACACTAAGCTCAGCAAGGGGGAATTTGGGAAGGGTTTTTGAATACAAATTTTCCTTTTCATAAACCTTTTCATAAATCCGTGGATGCAATGCAAGCAAGATCTACAGTCAAGAAATAATTGAAGTATACGTATTCAAGTCATATATCACATACGTATTAAGGAACAACTTACTCTTTACAAGCGAGTTTGCTTCAAGTAATAGTAACTGAGATGTTCAACATCTCCTTCTTTATCTCACCCTTATAGAATATTCCGGATAATACTCGAATCCTACGACCCGATTCTCCAAGGAAATCAAAGTTCCCGAGTGAGAGAAGAATACAGACCATGGTAGACATAAGATCACCGACACCCCGAGGATGTCCGGTGGTATGCACACTACCATACCAAGACTAGAAGGTTGCAACCCCTTTTGACACCAAATCAAATTCAAGTTCAAGTACTACGATCATTTATAGCATATCGGGTAATTCATAAGTATCAAATAATATAATTCAAATTAATGTCTCCACAAATATTCTAACACATATAGAGATCATATAATAACACTACACAATAATAACCCAAGTACTTAGTCATTCAATCAATAGTAATTTACATTAGAACTAAACTTATTGACTTAAAACAATGTTTACATCACTGCATTAGCCTAAATTTAGCTAATCAATAACCTATCTTCCCGAACTCCAAATTATTCAAATTAAGTATAGAATTAAAGCTCTTCAAGTGTAGATAATTCTAGAATCAAGAAAAGATCAATTCCAATCTAAATTGACAAAGTTATAACCAATTTAATGCATCTATGTCTTGACTGTGAAAGTGAAAAATTCAGCTATTTAAAACGATGGAATCCAACGTTTTGTAAAATACTAAAGTTGTTCCTAACTACCTAATATAGCTACTGTGAAAGTGTCGTTCGATTATGAGATTGTTTACTATTTTTAATATGCAAAAGAAACTTAAGGCAGCGAGCTGTCAGATTTAACAAAAAATCCCGTAACCTACTGTCTCATGTCTTTTTTAGCATGATAATGATTTTTTCTCATGATATGAACAACTGGAGAAATGTTCCTTTATGAGTTTTATACCTTTTCTGAATTTTCCAGCTTTTTATAAAATCATCTATCTATAAAAAGGGGCTAACATTTTAGGTTTGTACAAATATGTCCAGTGGCAGCAAAATTTCTAATACCTACTGTCTTGTGTGTTTTCGGGCATGAAAACGATTTTTCCTCATGACATGGCCAAAAAAAGAAATGTTCCTCTATGAGTTTTCTACGTTTTTTGAATTTTGTTTTTATAAAATTATCCAACCATAAAAACGGGATAACAGTTTTAATTGCACAAATCTGTCCAGAAAGGTTATTCCCAAAATTCTTGTATGTTTTGCTACCATCTCATCAAGAACAACACCTTTTCATTCAAGCAACATCTAGCAACCTAAATAAGCAACAATCAACTATATTTGTATGGCTAGATACAAGCTTCATCATTAAGAACATTCAAAAATTTCAGAAACATAACCTTGGTTTAAATCATCAACAAGCATGCTTTCAACAATTCTAATCCATGGAATTGCAAATATAACTCCATACAAGCCTCATGAATCCTTCAATATGTATTTATATCTCATAAATAACAATTTTGAAAGAACCCTCACCTTTGCTCGTGTGTGCTAGACAAAAATGGAGCAAGAATCACTTGAAGAAAGCTAGGAAAAACACAAAGAAAGATGCTAGGAATAGCTTGGAGATCTTCTTTTTTGTCTTCCTATCTTCTCTTGGCTGAGTTCTTTAGTGTGTGTGTGTGTAGAGATTTGGTGTGTGTGGGTGGTGTAGTGTGTGTTGTAGAGATTTGGTGTGTGTAGGTGGTGTAGTGTGTGTTGATAGATAATATCTAAGTTGTGTAATGACGAGAGTGCCCTCCAACTGACTTGTATATTACTAGTTTGTCATTCAATTATTCTAGTTAGCTATTGAACTTAGTTGGTTCTAATTACTAACTACACGATATAAATTACTCAAATATATGTGAAACGATGAAACACACATAAATCAAGATAAATGCACATAAATCTATTTTAAAGCACATAAAACAAGGTAAATGCATATAAGACGATTTAATTGTATATGATATGATCTATATGCGCATGTGGTCTTGGGTTGGGCCTTACAACCTCCCCTCCTTAAAAGAATTGCGCCCTCGCAATTCCCTAATTACCTCACAAACAAGAACTAATATTGTTGTCCCATTTGGTCTCGGCGCTCCCTTGTTGCTTCCTCTATGCCATGATTGTTCCATAGAACTTTTACCATTAAGATCTTCTTTGACCTCAACTCTCGTTCTTGCTCATCCAGAATCTGAACCGGCTTCTCATTATACAACAAGTTCTCCTGAATCTGTAATGGCTCGGGCTCCAAGACATGAGACGGATCGGGGTGATACTTCCTCAGTGTCGACATCTGTAACGCATTATGCACATTTGCAAGACTCGGAGGCAACTCCAACCGGTATGCCAACTTACTAATCTTTTCAATAATCTTAAATGGTCCCACGTATCTTGGGCTAAGTTTTCCACCTTGGCCATATCGGACCAACCCCCTCCGAGGTGATACTTTCAAGAATACCCAATCCCCTAACTCAAACTCTAGATCTTGTCTTCGTTTATCTGCATAGCTTTTTTGACAACTCTGGGCGGTGAGCATTCTTTTTCGGATCAGATACACGTTCTCAATCTTTTCTACTAACTCCAGCAACACCATATGATCAACTGTTTTCATATCTCCAACTTTATCCCAATACAGTAGAGATTTACACTTCTGCCCATATAATGCCTCGTAGGGAACCATCCCTATCGTAGACTGATAACTGTTATTGTAAGTGAACTCTGCCAATAGAAGATGTTTATCCCATCCTTTGTTGAAGTCTAGCACGCAAGCCCTCAATATATCCTCCAGTATTTGAATAGTCTTTTCTGACTGTCTGTCCGTTTGGGGGTGATATGCCGTACTGAATTTCAAGTTTGTTCCTAGGGCTTTCTAAAACAACGACCAAAACTGCGATGTAAAACAAGGATCCCTGTCCGATACAATACTCGCTGGCACACCATGTAATCTTACAATGTTCTTCACATATAGCTCGGCCAGTTTCTCCAGATTATCTATCTTGCTTATGGGGATAAAGCAAGCTATCTTAGTCAGTCTGTCAACTACGACCTAAGTAATGTCATATCCTCTTGGTGACCTCGGCAACTCCATCACGAAGTCTATCGTTACGTGTTCCCACTTCTACTGGGGAATTTCTAACGGTTGTAACAACCCTGCCGGCCTTTGATGCTCTGCTTTCACTTTCTGACAGGTCAAACATCGGGCCACAAATTGTGCAATCTTCCTTTTCATATTGTTCCACAAGTAGTATTGCCTTAAGTCCCAGTACATCTTTGTTCCGCCGGGATGAATGGTGTACTTGGTGTTATGTGCCTCTTCAAGAATTATCCGTTTCAATTCATGGTCATTAGGAACACAGATTCGGCCTCAGAACTGTAAAATTCCTTCATTATGCACCTGGAAATCAGGTTTTTTCCTTAGTCATTTCTTGGAGCCTTTTGTCTTGCTGTTGAGCTTTCTTAATTTGTGCCAACATCAGGGGTCGAACTTGTAAATGAGCGAACAAAAATACTTTCTTGGTTAACTCCAGTTTCTAACGACCCACTTCTCCCAGCATTTCAAACTCCTTTATTCTCAAAATCGCCAACCCTGCCTTCCGGCTCAAGGCATCAGCCACAATATTTGTTTTCTTTGGCACATAGTTGATTGAACAGTTGTAGTCACCTAACAACTCCATCCATCGCATTTGCCTCATATTTAACTCTTTTTGTAAAAACAAATACTTAAGACTTTTATGATCTGTGTATATCTGGAACCTACTACCCCACAGGTAGTGTCGCCACTTCTTCATGGTAAATACAATTACTGCCAGCTCCAAATCATGAGTGGGATAGTTCAACTCATAGTTCTTCAACTTTCGAGAGGCATAAACAATTATCTTCCTATTCTGCATCAACACACAACCTAAACCCTCCTTGGAAGCATCACTGTAGATAACGAAGTTCTCGGTCCCCTCCGGTAATGCAAGAATAGGTGTCGTAGTTAGTCTTTTCTTCAGCTCCTGAAAACTATTCTCGCATTTATCATCCCAAACAAAACTTATTTTTTTCCTGGGTTAACTTGGTAAGTAGTCCAGCAATTTTGGAGAAGTCTTTGACAAACTTTTGATAGTAACCAACCAATCCTAGAAAACTCCGAATCTCCGTTACCATTTTCGGTCTTTTCTATGACAGTACACCTTCAATTTTTGCTGGGTCTACAGATATTCCCTCTTGGGATATAATGTGCCCCAAAAAGGCCACTTGGCTTAACCAGAATTCGCATTTGCTAAATTTGGCATATAGTTAGTGTTCTTGAAGTTTCTGCAGTACCAAACACAAATGTTGTTCGTGCTCCGCTTCTGATTTAGAGTAGACCAATATATCATCTACGAAAATCACTACGAACTGGTCCAAATATGGTTGGAACACTTTATGCATTAAGTCCATAAATTCCGCAGGGGCATTAGTAAACCCAAATGGCATAACCACAAACTCGTAATGCCCGTACCTCGTTCTGAAAGCTGATTTAGGTACATCTTCATTCTTGATCCGAAGATGGTAATAACCTTGCCTCAAATCGAACTTCGAGTACACCTTAGCCCCTTGGAGTTCATCAAACAATTCATCGATCAGTGGCAACGGGTATTTGTTCTTGATCGTTGCCTGGTTCAAGCCCCTATAGTCAATACACAGTCTTAATGACCCATCTTTCTTTCTCACGAATAACACTGGTGCACCCCACGGAGATGAACTCGGTTGAATAAAATCTTTCTCCAGTAACTCTTGTAATTGGTCTTTCAATTCCTGTAATTCTGTAGGAGTCATCCGATAAGGAGCCTTTGATATCGGTTGAGTACCTGGTAGCACATCTATCACGAACTCCACTTTCCTGTCTGGTGGCAAACTGGGTAACTTTTCTGGAAATACATCCGCATATTCCTTAATCACCGATACTTCCTCCATTTTGATCTTATCCCCTGGTTTGTTGATTATGTAGGCAAGGTATCCGTGTTGATCATCCTTATCACTTTTAGGGATGAAATGATCGGTTCCCTGGTCAAACTCCTCATTCCCTTTAGTTCAAAAATAGGCTGACCCGACACTTTAAACTTCACTACTTTCGTCCGACAATTCAGTCTTGCATGATGTCGTGCTAGCCAGTCCATTCCCAGAATAACGTGATAGTCCTGAAAAATAAATACTATGAGATCCGCCAAAAATTCCCGATCTCCAATTTGTATCTTACTTGCTCTACATATTAATCTACTAGCACATTTGGGACCCGTTGGTGTATTAACTTGTACATGGTAAGGTAAATTTTCAACTGGCAACTTTGTACGAAATGCACATTTAGGAGTTATAAATGAGTAAGTAGCACCAGGATCAATAAGTACTTTAACCAACTGATTTGAGATTAGAAAAGAACCTTCAACAATGGCCACCTTATCTGGGATTTCTTGCACATCTATGGAATATGCCCGAGCTTGCATCCTCGGTGTTGGGACAACTTCTCCGAGCCTAGTCTGTGTTATTCCCCCGGTGGCCTGAATCTAACTTCTTTGTCTCTTCGGACACTCTCCTACCTGGTGTTGATCACTACCGCACCCGATACAGTTCCCTGATTTCCTCCAGCACTGGGCCTCAGTGTGACCCTTTTTCTCACAATACGAACATGTAACAACCGAGCATGTAACTGTGGTACCTGTTCCTCCACGTGTCGTAGAAGCTACTAATGCTCTTGATTGGGGCAGGGGAACTGCAGACCTAGCCTGGTTACTCTGCATCTGGAATGTTCGTGACTGCCCTTGATTCTAGAATGGCCTTTTGTTCTGCTGTGACAAGCCAACTCTCATTGTTAGTTTCTGTTCTTCTACCATCGATGCAGCATCAAAGATTGCATTATAAGTATTGAACTCAGCCACTGCAAAACCATCTTGAATCTCTAGCCTCAACCCCTATTTAAACTTCAAAATCTTGGAGACAAGAGTCTGGACCATGTGTGGTGTGTACCGTGAAAGTTTATCAAATCTAGTCCCATACTCGGCTACAGTCATACCTCCCTGCTCTAGATACATAAACTTTTTCTTCCTCCTATCCTTGGAAACCTTGGATATGTATTTTTCTTTGAATACCCTAGAAAAGTTTCTCCAAGTATACGGAGTATGCTGGATTTCCCACTGTTCTGCTACTACCTGCCACTATGTTTCAGTGTCACCTTCCAACTGAAAGGCTGCAAAATTGACCTTCTTCTGATCTGTATAGTTTGTGGCAACATAAATCTTCTCTATTCAGGAAAGCCAATATTCTGCTTCCTCATCATTCGATTGACCCATGAATTTCGGAGGGTCATAGGTCATAAAATCTTTCAAAGTATCGTTTCCCCTATTGCCTCCGTCTCCGCCACTACCTCCTGCAACATGTACACCACTACTATTGAGGTCTGGGCCAACTGTTCTCTGCTGACTCATAACCTGAACCATATGGGCCATCGTGGCTGCCATCTGTTGTAATACCTGATCCCCTACTGACTGTCGACATTCCCTGTTGGTGTTACCATCTTCCTCGTCTCTGTGGTTACCCCGTGTCTTTGGACCTCCTGCCATCTATGAGAACAGATGCCCACTCATTGTTATATGTTATGCAAGGGTTAGGGAAGTAATATTTAATGTACTATAAGTAATATATACAAGATACATACACCATGTAACTAACTCACATAACCATATAACAATTAAAGGCACGTTGTTCACATAAGTTTATCACATAACACATAATTCACATATATGCACGTAACTACTTAAGTTACCTATTCAAATCAAGACATCTACCCACTTGCCTGGGGTTCTAAAACTCAACTACGCCTAGCCAACTAGCTAAGCTTTGATACCACTAAAGTTGTCATGCCCCGAACCCAACCTGCGTAGGGCTAAATCTGAGGGTGACTGTTAATTCAATTACCAATCCATACTTAGTCAAAATTTTCAACTTATTATTAGTTTTCTCAAAAATTGGACAGTATAACGGTTGTACGGTGGACAAAATAGTTTCTTTTTTTTCCTTCAAACTGTAAACAGAAAAGCCACCATCTACTCCTCCCAACATCACAATTCAAAACTCCAACGCAATTCATTCATTCACCAACATGATATAATCAATTAGAAGTTCAACATGAAAATATACATCTGTTACTTGCATTAAGAGAAAGTTTTAACCACATCTAAATTACCTCCTAATAGCCGACACGTAACCAAGTGCCCAAAAACAAAACTGGCTATATGAGTCACTTGTATAATGGCTAACTAAGTCATTAAACCAATTCCTTGACCAATTATGACCAATGACTAAGTTAGTTCACTTATACAAGAACATGATATTAAAACTATCCATATGCACAAAATAATATATACATTTAATTGTTCAAGTCATCTAAGTCAACAATACACCTAAGAGAGATGTATATCACGTATCGGGCGCTTCCGGTCCAGTAAGCTGAGGATTATCCTCATAGTATTCTACAAACCTCTCCTCATTGCCTGAAAGAGAGAACAAAGAGGGCGAGCTTATAACACCACTAAGCTCAGCGAGGGGGAATTTGGGAAGGGTTTTCGAATACAATTTTTCCTTTTCATAAACCTTTTCGTAAATCCATGGATGTAATGCAAACAAGATCGGCAGTCAAGAAATAATTCAAGTATACGTATTCAAGTCATATATCACATACGTAGTAAGGAACAACTTACTCTTTACAAGTCTGATTCAAGCAATAGTAACTGAGATGTTCAACATCTCCTTCCTTATCTCACCCAAATAGAGTATTCAAGATAATACTCGAATCCTATAATCCTATTCTCCAAGGACATCAAAGTTCCCGAGCGAGAGGGGAATACGGACCATGGTAGACATAAGATCACCGATACCCCGAGAATATCCGGCGTAGTATGCACACTACCATGCCAAGACTAGGTGGTTGCAACCCTTTTTGACACCAATTCAAATTCAAGTTCAAGTACTACGATCATTTATAGCATATCAGGTAATTCACAAGTATCAAATAATATAATTCAAATTAATGTCTCCACAAATAATTTAACACATATAGAGACCATATAATAACACTACACATTAATAACCCAAGCACTTAGTCATTCAATCAATAGCAATTTACATTAGAGCTAAACTTATTGACTTAAAACAATGTTTACATCACCGCATTAGCCTAAATTTAGCTAATCAGTAACCTATCTTCCTGAACTCCAAATTATTCGAATTAGGTATAGAATTAAAGCTCTTCAAGTGTAGATAATTATAGAATCAAGAAAAGATCAATTCCGATCTAAATTGACAGAGATATAACCAATTTAATGCATCCATGTCTTGATTGTCCAGATTGAAGACTATTCTGGGGTTATTTTGAAAAATAGAAAATTCAGCTATTCAAAACGATGGAATCCAACGTTTTGTAAAATATGAAAGTTGTTCCTAACTGCCTAATATAGCTACTATGAAAGTTTCGTTCTAATCTGAGATCGTTTACTATTTTTAATATGCAAAAGAACCTTAAGGCAGTGAGTTGTCAGATTTAACAAAAAATCCCGTAACCTACTGTCTCATGTCTTTTTTAGCATGAAAATGATTTTTTTCTCATGACATGGAAAAATGGAGAAATGTTATTTTATTATTTTTCTGACTTTTCTGAATTTTCCAGATTTTTATAAAATCATCTATCTATAAAAATGGGCTAAAATTTCAGGTTTGTACAAATCTGTCCTGTGGCAGCAAAATTCCTAATACCTACTGTCTTGTATGTTTTCAAACATGAAAAACATTTTTCCTCATAAGATGGCCAACAGAAGAAATGTTCCTCTATGAGTTTTCTAAATTTTAGAAATTTTTTCAGATTTTTATAAAATCATCCAACCATAAAAACGGGATAAAAGTTTTGATTGCACAAATTTGTCCAGAAAGGTTATTCCCAAAATTCTTGTATGTTTTGGTACCATATCATCAAGAACAACACCTATTCATTCAAGCAACCTCTGCAACCTAAATAAGCAACAATCAACTATATTTGTATGGCTAGATACAAGCTTCATCATTAAGAACATTCAAAAATTTCAGAAACATAACCTTGGTTTAAATCATCAACAAGCATGCTTTCAACAATTCTAATCCATGGAATTGCAAATATAACTCCATACAAGCCTCATGACTCTATCAATATGCATTTATATCTCATAAATAACCATTTTGAAAGAACCATCACCTTTGCTCTTGTGTGCTAGACAAAAATGGAGCAAGAATCACTTGAAGAAAACTAGGAAAAACACAAAGAAAGATGCTAGGAATAGCTTGGAGATCTTCTTCTTCGTCTTCCTATCTTCTCTTGGCTGAGTTCTTTAGTGTGTGTGTGTGTAGAGATTTGGTGTGTGTGGGTGGTGTAGTATGTGTTGTAGAGATTTGGTGTGTATGGGTGGTGTAGTGTATGTTGATAGATAATATCTAAGTTGCCTAATGATGAGAGTGCCTTCCAACTGACTTGTACATTACTAGTTTGTCATTCTAGTATTAATTCTAGTTGTCTTGGTTCTAATTCAATTATTCTAGTTAGCTATTGAACTTAGTTGGTTCCAATTACTAGCCACACGATATAAATGACTCAAATATACGTGAAACGATGAAATGCACATAAATCGAGATAAATGTACATAAATCTATTTTAAAGCACATAAAACAAGGTAAATGCATATAAGATGATTTAATTATATATGATACGATCTATATGCACATGTGGTCTCAGGTTGGGCCTTATATCCCCGGGAAGGTCATCATACACGTCCTTAGCTTTACTCGCAGTAGCAGAGAACTCGGCTATTAGCTCATTCATCTATAACAAATCAAGGAGTCAGCAGCTATAAAAAAAAAAAAAGCTTACCCTTTGATGGCAAAGATCAGACGCCAGGCTTAGTTGATGCGACCTCATATCTTTGATGACTGCGACCATAACCTCTTGGGATTGCACAGTGCCTTGGCTAGAACTAGGGCGTGGAGTAGTAGCCTGAAGAACCTTAGGAGGGAGGTCGTCTACCTGGGTGAGGTCGACGTGAACGGGAGTACCATCACCACCTACATCGGTCATGACCCTAGAACTCTGGCCAAGATAAGGGTCACCTGGAATTTTGCTGGCCCCCGTCATAGAGCTGGAGACTGATGCCTTTTTGCCGGTGTGAGTCAGCTCGAAGGCTTTCCTTTTCAAGGATTGCGCCTCCGCTTTTTTCTTCTAGCACCAAGCCTCGGGTCTCTAGGCAACATCCATTTCTACAAATAAACAGTACAGATCAGGGTCGATCTACAAAGGAATACATTAAAATAAAAATTATAAATCCTTACCATCGTGAGGAGAAAAGGTCGTGGGAACGATATCCCCCCCAACTTGTTCCTCCATAGAGTCATTATACATTCCCGAGGAGAGAACCCCTTCGAGACTGACTAGCTCGTTCCCATTAATGGTCCCAATGGTTCGAAGAGCATAAGCAAAGGATTTGAGGTCGGGGGAGAGATCGGGAAGATCAAGATATGGCTCAGGTAAGATGTGCTAGGTCCTTCTCATTGGCCAGGGTCTCGGAGATTCTACAAAAAAGAATTTGCGGTGTCACCCTTTATTTGAGGTTCTGGATTGAAATACATTGGAATAAGTGTAAGCGGTAAAATAATACCAACTCCGACCAATGGCTTTAATTGTGTAGAAGTTGGCAAATAGGTCAGAAGTGGGTTGCTGACCAAGGTTCTTAACATATATGTAAAAGGCTATAGCTATTCACCAAGGTGCTGACCAAGGTTCTTAACTTAGATCAAAGAAGTTGAGGATGTCAACTATGTACTTAGGGAAATGAAGATAGAGGAATTGGAGAGTGTCGTAATAAAAACTCATTTCCCCTTGCCTTGGGCAACAGGCCCTGTCCTCGGGTTCGGGTATCTGAATAGCAAATTTGTTTGGGAAAATGTTGTTTCTTCTAAGCTTAAGGACCCAGGAGTACATGTCGGGAAGGGGAGGTCAGCTCATAGCATCTAAGGGATCGTCGTCATCCTCCGCATCTCTACCTGCAGCCCAAGGCGGATCGACAATGATGTTGCTAGTAGGTGAGGGTTGGCTTACAGGTGTGACGAAAGGAGTAGGATCGAACCTAACTATGGAACTCGCTCTAGCATTAGTGCAGGGTTTCGAGCGAGAAGGAAAAGAATCGGAAAAAAGGACCAGAAGCCCAAACTTGCCTAATCAGGACAACTTGGATAAGGATTTTCCTAAAAAGCTTATGGGTAGAAGGGCTAGGCCTGACCTGTAAGTTTTCTAAGACCTCGAGCACCCTAGATGGGGTCATAGGATTAGGATCTGATAAGATCGCGTCTATCTCGGGCATGGTGTCATTACCGCCGTCACTCTCCTTACCGCCCCCGTGGTCATAAGAATGGATGGACTCATTTTGGGAGTCACCCTCTAAATCTAACCGAGCCATAAAAAGAAAAAGAAAAAGATAAAAATGATGAAACGACAAGAAGGAAAAGAGGCGTACCTAAGAGTTAAAAAGATTGACAGAGCCCAGACAAAAAGAAAATGTTGCAAAGACAAAGGAGAGCCAGGAGAATTCAAGAGAATGAAAGTACTAAATGATTGGGAAAATGCCCTATTTATAGAAGAGAAAGAAGTGGGAAAATTAATGGCCCAGATTTTATAGGGTAGTGTTCCGAGATTGTCCTATCAATGGAAGCCACGTGGCCACATTTCTGCGGGACAATAGAGAAGTGTTTAAATGCATTGAAGTTAAAGGAGATCGTGCGAGAAAAAATTTGCTCCACAATACGAGGGAGATTCCCAGATCAATCTCTTGACTAAGCCCAGGGAATCGGGGGGCAAGTGACGAGGGTAAAATTCATCGACCCGATCTCCAACAGTGTAATCCGAACTATGAAGCATAATCCATATCCTACAATGCTGAAATCCTAACAGATCGGGCGATCTCAACTTGGGAGGCATCTGAGAGGCCGAGGCCCGAAGTCCGACCACTTCCCGATCTGATGACTAAGCAACAAAATCCTAGAAAATCCGAAAAATGTGTTAGAAGAAAAGGTATAAATAAGGGAGCTACACCCTCCAAATGAGGTAATTTACTATTCACATATTATACACTATACTTTCAAAATTATTATCATTCTTGGAGAAAATACTAATTTAAGAATCAGAGTGCTTACGTGGGTAAGTTCCACACCTGTTTCTTCTGCAGATTAACTCGAAAGACACCTGACCAATTTTGATCATCAATAATCATGATATTAAATAATTATAATCCTCGTTATCGGTACTCTAGACATGCCTTCACAGTACAAATGACCTCCCATACCCTACTATTAATCACTGTCCTGTCAAAAGTCTGAGGCGATAAATTAAGTATTGTTGAGTCAGGGACGGATGCAGGATGGTGCTATTAGGAATTGCAATATCTACTGCATCACATAAACTTTTGAAATACCATGTATTTTTGGTCCAAAAATAAATTAACATCAATTGAAATAAAAAAATTATGTTTATAACCCAATAAAAAAAAAAGAGTGAATAGCCCCAGACCTTCCTATGGTCAAGCAAAACTAGGTATAACCCCTCTGTGGTCCAAAAAATATAGTCGGACCCCCTGTGGTCCACCCGTTGATGTATACCACCCCCCTCCGTCAAATTTTCCGTTCAAACTGACGGGATGTGTGACAAACGTGCGTAAAGTGCAATTTTTTATGATTTTTAACGTATATAATAATAAAATAATACTAGTAATTAAAAATTTTCAATTTTTTTTTCATTTCATTTTCACCTATTTTTTTATTTATTACTAAATAAAAAAAAACAAAAAAACAAATTTCATCTTCTCTACCCCCCCCCCACCCTCACCCCTACCCCCTACCCCCGCACCCTACCCCACCCTACCCTACCCCATTTCTCGCTGCTGTCGTTGACGGCAATAGTAGCAACGGGGGGGAAGGGGGGGGGGAGAGGGTTGGTAAGGGAGGGCATGGGGAGTGGGCGTGGTGCGGGGAGGTGGGGTGGGGTGGGGTGGGGTGGGGGAAGGGGTGAAGAAGATGAACAATTTGTTTTTTTTTTATTTAATAATAAAAAAATTGAAAATGAAGAGGAAAAAAGGAATATATATATATATATATTTGTTGTTTGTATTTTTTTTTTAATTTTTAATTTTTAATTTTTTTTTCAATTATTACTGACGAGGGGTTCCCGAGCTGAGCCAAGTGAGCCGACCACTCCGAGATGAGACGGGCAAATCCGTGCCCCATTGACAGCGCGTTCAGCCCAGTGCCCAACCTAGATGACTGACCCGACCCCATTAATCCCGACCTTAGTCCCAACTGTTCCGATGGGACATAAAGCACTGATGGGACATAAAGCTGCATCGCATTAAATGCTGTCAGACCCGAACTTAGTATAAATAGAGCTCCACCCTCTTCATTTAAGGGGATCTCGTTATTAAATGCTATCAGTTACTTACCAGCTCGGACATACTAATCATTCGCACGCTTGAGGGAAAAATCCGGGTCGTCACCCCGCCTTTTCCTTACTTTCCTTGTGCAGGTTCGATAGCCGACTGCGACAGTCCAGCTCGGAGGCGGACCTGAGAAGTCCAGCTCGGCTAAAGCAGCTCCCGAATTCAACTGTGAAACTTTCAACCTCGATAATTACTATTATTTATTATCAAGTATGTTAAAAATCAATAAAAATTGTATTTTATTTGCGTGTGATACACATTCAGTCAATTGGACAGAAAATTTAACGGAGGGGGGCAGTGTGCATCAACGAATGAACCACAGAGGGGTTCAACTATATTTGTTGGACTACAGAAAAGTCAGGAGCTATTCACCAAAAAAAAAAAAAATTGTAAATATTCGTTCTAGGTATAGTACGTATGGATATTCTGGATTTGATAGTGGGTAAACTTTTTTTTGTTGATCTTTGCCGTCTGATGGACGCAGACGCCCTTCTGCAGTGACTACTAGAAACTTCAGAAGATGCTATAATCTTTACAGCACTTGCCAATATTCTTTGGGGGGCAATTCTCTGTGTTGAATACCTCAATAATTCAGAGAGTTTCGTTCCTTGCCTCTTCTTCTCTGTAAAGTTACCATGGGCATTCTCGTCATATCAACTGTAGCTCAAATAATTGTTAAAAATCACAATCTACACTATATACACCTCAAAGGACCATTACAAGTGTGCAAGTTTTTAGATTCGTACCATCAAGCTCCTTTTCTCTTCCCTGAAAGCATTCACATCAAGCTAGGATGGATTCTATTCAATGCCATAAAATTGAAACTTCTCCCAAATTGACTAACAAGTATCATTATTACATCAAAAGAACGTTGCAATTCCTAGTCCCTATATCTCTCTTATCTTTGCTACTTTCCTACACTTTAGGCTTTTCTTTCATATTTTCCTACAATTTTTCACTTCTCAACATCAGTTTAGCCACTTTTTGCCATGCCCTTGAGAGGAAGTACATGTTCCTCATTTGCAATGGCATCCTCGCATTTCTTGCCAAGAGCTTGAGTTTTAGTTCATCTCCTTCGCCTGGATCGGATGCTAATCTCGAATTAACGAAAAGTATTGACGATTATGGTGTCAAGCTACCAGTGTCTGAATTACCCGAAAGTAAAGAAACAATACTCGAAGCAACAACCGAATTTGCATTGTTGGAGAATATTGTTGCACTTGCAGAAGACGAAGACCGCGAAGAAGACGGGCATAAAGAAGAAACTAGGCCGCACGGAGAAGGCATAGAAGGAATGAATGGAGTTTTACTTACAGAAAGTGAAGATAGTGAAGGAGAAGAAGATGAGGAAATAGTAGAAAGTAGAACTCTGATTGGCTCATCACCAACAGAAGCAGCAAATGAAGTGAATGTCAATACAGAAGAACTAAACAAGAAGTTTGAGGAATTTATAAGGAGGATGAAGGAAGAAATCAGGATTGAAGCTCAACAACAACTTATTGCAGTGTAAATGCCTCTTGCATTCAAATCAAGCTTGTAGTATAAGCAAATATGTCGCATGAGTTCGAGTCATCGCCTTAGTTTTTACATTAACGGGTCTCGTCTTTGTTGTAATTTCTGAACAAGTCATGTTCTTTCGTGTTCTCTATGTCTAGTAGACTTCAGTTTATATAATTTCACCATGTATTGTAATGGAGAGTCTTTTTCGTTTCCCTTCTCAATTTTCTTTTTGCATTTTACATAGTTTGATTATATTGGGTGACTTTGACTATATCCGACTTGAGTAATGGTCTCGAACGTGAAGATTATATTGAGTTTTTTTTTTTTGGTCAAGGTGAAGATTGAGTTATTAAAGTAGGTATTTTCATGCCTTATGCAAAAGGGGTGAGTTTAATGGTTTTGATAAGATCAATAGCAAACATATTGAGAAGACAACTTCAAACTTTTCCCTCCGAACCAGAAAAACAGAAAAAATAAAAAATAAAAAAAATTCAAACTTTATATGCTATTAATGTATCACCGATCAGTTCGCATCCTTAACCTATTCCTTTTCTAGTATATTCCACATACCTCCCGCCCAAAACTATATATATATATAAAGTTATTATGAATAAAATATTAAAATATCTTTAGGCCCTAAAGAAAATTGTTAACTAGGTGGCCTACCTGCTCCTTGGCCGTGATTTCTTGCAAATATAGTATTGACTTTAAATTGTACTTTGGGTTAGCAGTCACTGGCGAATCCAGCTTTGCACGATGGGGGCACATGCACCCCTGAGTTGAGGGAATTTTTTTTAATTATAGTGAAAAATAAAAACTATAAATTAGAAAGATTAAAAATCAGTAAGGAAGGTGAGATTGGTAATAACAATGGGTATGTTAATGTGGTTCAAAGAGACATTTTATGCATTGTATAGATCATTCAACGCTCTTTACATATGATTCATTGCCTGCAAAAAAAATTTACGATCTTTCAAAAAAATGATTTTTTTTTCAAAAATTCAATTCAATTCAGATAATATTTGGTTACTCAAAGACTTTTGAATCCACTATCAATTGCATTCACAACCCAAATAATACTATTTATGGCTTTCATAATCGCATGTATAAAGTTTATTGTCTCTTTCTCCAATGTAGTACAATACTAGGTTGATTTTTTATAGCATTTCTTTTGATTTGAATATTGTAGACTCTTATTTTTTATTTCTTATTTTTATTCTTATTTATGAGAGCAAATCCCATTAAGAAAACCTTAAACTCTTATTTAGAAATCATAACAAACAAAAGTAAAAAATAAGAAGTATTTTAATTTATATAAAAAGAAAAAGAAAAGGAAACTGTCATTAATTAATTAAAAGTAGACAACAACAATGGCTATTGATGTGGGAAAAAGGTCATTAGTCTACTTAGCTACAATGAAGTTATGGGAATTAAAAAATGAAGAATATATTTTAATCACCTATATAAAAAGTTGGTGAAAGTCTATCATACTCCCCCACTGGTCTAACTCAAAGATAGAAATAAACAATAAAATAATGTATTGATTTGTAGATTAAGGCCTTTGTATTCGAGTCTTCTCCTATACTAATCTAGTATATATATTAAGACGTATTATTGCATTATAAAGATTGTAACCATAAGATAAATTTAATCCGATAATACTTAGAGTCAATTCTGTTTTACCAGAAATAAAATTGTACTTTGGGTGATGAATTCCAATAACAGTATATCATAGGAGAACACTTTCAGAAATGCAAACCCCGGTGTCCAAGTCAACCAAAACTTTTATGGGTGTTTGATTTTTTTGGACAGCAAGACAACCATTAAAGGATCCTCAACTTGCCCCAAATCCTAATCCTTCATACTCATTGGTAATTAATCCTTGATTTCTGTTTCTCTGATGTACTACACTTAACATTTGTTGCAATTTATCTACGCTCATGGTGATCTGCCATCTGTGTGTTCTCTTTGGACATCTTACATAGACTGTACCAATTCCATCATCTTCCAGAGCTATCCGTTGAAATTTCAGGCTAGAAACCGTACGATCCACGTTTATTGAGGTTAAGCTTGCCAATCATAATGAAATGGAATGGAAGCTTGTCCAAGTTTTTCTAACCCAATAGAACAAGGGGCGATCAAGAGGATTTAAATTCTTTCATAATGTTACGAGAGGCATTAACTTTCTTTCCTAACTAGCAGTTCATCTTGCTACTACATGAGATCTTGTTTGAACTCAAGAATGGGGCGAGTCCCTTTGATTTGGTGTTGCTGACCTCGATGTGGCTATTTTTGTTTTTTTGTTATGATGAAATAATCAATTATGATGAAATGATTTGAATTATTAAGTGTTAAATTAAATAATTATAGAATGACTTAATCATTATTTATCTTTTTTAAGATATTATAACATTACGATAAAATTCAAATTCAATTAAGAGGTAGAAATGAGAAGCACCTGACTTCACTATTTTGTTGACGGGAGTTTGATTATTCAAATGATTATATAAACCTACAAAGACCTGAATCCAGAGACTTGCATCAAAGACAATCAAGATACTGATTCCATTATAAAATCTAGGGTAAATAGCACCGTAGTTCCCTATGGTTTACCTAAAGTGCACAACACCCCCCTGTGGTTTCAAAAGTGCACCGGACCCCCCTGTAGTTTAAAAAAAATAGCACCACAACCCCTTCCGTCAATAAATCCGTTAGTTTTAACGGCATATGAGGTACACGCGCCTCCCATGCAACTTTGGCTGGTTTTCAATAATTTTTTCAATAAAATATATGGGCTAATTGACAAAAAAGCCCTTTACAACACACAAAAAAAAAAAACAAAAAAAAACAATAAACAGCAACAACTTCTCGTGCCCAACAATTTGTTTCTTTTTTTTTTTTGGGTTTGGTACACAGAAACCCCACCCCATCCCACCCTACCCCACCCTTTGGCGGAACCCACCCCCACAGCCCCGTCGAGACCTACCACCCCACCCCCAAACCCCAGTATGTATGTGTATATGTATTATCTATATACATTTTTTTTTTGGGGTTTGGTGTGCATGTGTATATATAAATATATACATACACTAAAACCCCACCCCACCCCCTCCCACCCCCCCCCCCCCCTCGGCGGAACACACCCCCCAGTCCCGTTGAAACCACCCCACTCCCCACCCCCCACCCCCCCACCCCCCAAACCCCAGTATGGATGTGTATATATTTGTATGTGTATATGTATTACATATATACATATTTGTTTTTTTTTTTTTTTGGGTTTGGTGTGCGTGTGTATATATATATATATATACATACACACAAACCCCACCCACCCCACCCCCCCCCACCCTCTCCTGGCAGCGCCCACCTCCCCGTCCTATGGAAACCACCCCACTCCCTACCCCCAAACCCCAATATGTATGTGTATATATTTGTATGTGTATATGTATTATATATATATACGTATTTGGTTTTTTTTTTTTTGGGTTTGGTGTGTGTGTATATGTATATATATATATTTCTCTTCTTTTTTTTTTTCCAGAAGTTGTGTGATATATATATGTTATATATTATATTTTTTTTTGGTGTGGTGTGTGTATATATATTATATAATTTTTTGGTAAAGAAAAAGGAGAAAATAGAGGAAAAAAATGAATGGAGGGTATTTAAGTCATTTTACATTTTCTGTTATAAAATTTGACGAAAAAGAGACGGAGGGGGCACGTGTGCCACTTTTCCAAATCACAGAAAAATTCAGTGCACTTTTAAAATTACAGGAAAATATTGTGCACTTTAAATAAATTATAGGAAGTTACGGTGCTATTTACCCTAAAATCTATGGAGGCAATAGAATCCACTAATCGTTATTTCAATCAAGAAACTCTCCCTCATTTACCGCGTTTGTGTTACTAGACAAGTGAAATGAAGTGACTGACAGAAGCTTTACACGCGTTTCAATCTTTGACATCCATACTAACTCAATCATGCAAATCACTCCACAGATGAAGCTATTGGCAGTGACAAAACAAAACCAGATACGAAGAAAAGTAGAGGGCATTGACAATCCATCTATCAAAGCACATGGCTCCACTCGACTAAATGTAAAGATTCAGGAGAAAATTCAATAATTGAGATTTTTAAAAATACAATTCAAATGACAGAGCGTAACACTCTATTTCACATTAGTTGTGTAAATAATATATATTTAATTTAACAAAATTTGAATTATTTATTATTGTCATCTACAATTTACGTATTTTATATCAGGTAATTAGATCTAATATATTAAGGAAAAATTTCATATTTAGTCTCTATTATTTGCAAAGTATCTTAGTTTAATTCTTATTGTTTAAAATATCTTAATGTAGTCCTTATTGTTTCACTAAAAGTTTTAATTTCATCCCTATTGTTTAATATGTCTCAATTTAGTCCCTATTATTTTTTAAAAAATTTCAACTTTGTCCTTATTGTTTTTAAAAAGTTTTAAGTTCGTCTCTATTGTTTTCTTAAAGTTTCAAATTCGTCCCTATTATCTGAGGACTAAATTGAAATTTTTTGAGAAACAATAGGGATGATTTTGAAACTTTTTAAAAATAATAGGGATGAAATTGAAATTTTTTGAAAAATAATAAGGATGAAATTGAAAATTTTAAACAATATAGATGAAATTAAAACTTTTAGAAAAACAATAAAGACTAAATTAAAATATTTTAAATAATAAAAATTAAATTAAGACATTTTATAAACAATAAAAACTAAATATGAAATTTTCCCATATATTAACTGATTGGTAGCTAGATCCGAATACTTACAGAAAGCAATACTTCGGGGTCGATATTTTTAGGACACCAATATGAAAATGGTCTGCCCTTTTTGTCCTCAATTAAATTGCACAATAACTTAAATGCCGACCTGTCTATGAGGTGTCCATAGTTTGTGGTCCAAAAGTAAGGGGCTATCCTAGTCACTCTTTTCAGTCTTTTGACTCCATTTAGTTGAAACAGTTTGATAATTGTATCATGGGATCCATTGGAGGGCCCAATGAAGTTTGGAATGAGTGAATATTGTCTAATGCTTACCTGCAAAACGTGGCTATGGAGGAGACACATCTAGAAGAGAGGACTCAGGGTGGGCGGAATTAATGATAAGCCTTACAACTATGTCAAGGTCGAATTCCAGCTGCAAGTGGAGACAGAAAATGAATACCATAATTGCCAAAATCAATAATAACTTTAATCTTCCAACCACTGAAAACAAACATGTACGGGTAACAATACAATTGAGACAGTAGTGAAAAGGGCCTGCACAACCCCTCAGATTTCCTCTAGAATATGTCGATATAGGTCCAGATTATCCGACTCAGAGCTCTAGAAGTTTACGAGCCTCAATAGCTAACAAAGACCTTTTAACACTGTAAATTTTATTTGCAAGTTGGTTAAATTAAATTAACCACATGTACATGAAAGTCACTTAGCTTACTAGAGGAGGAGGTTAATTTCTCACACCTGTTTGGTGGGTTTTGCATTGATATTTATAAGTTGTGTACAAGCTCAGTAATCATACAGTGTTTAGGACTCTCCAATAAGATATACAAAGAGTGTAACTACAAGATAGACATAGATCAAGTTATAGGATTAATCTAACTCTAACACACACTTGCCTTAACACCCCCGCAAGATGATGGTGGGTGGTAGCACCGGCAGCTTGTCTCATAATCTCAAACAACATACAAAATAATAGCTTTCTAAAGGTATCAGTTAGCTGCTCACCAGTTTGAATGTATTTGAGATGGAATGTGCCGTTAGAGATTTTCTCCCTAACAAAATGGATGTCGATTTCGATGTGCATACTTAGAATATTAACTATTGGATTTGAAGCCATATAGATGGAATGTCGCATAAAATTGTAGGACAACCTGTTTACTTGAGGCTCAGGCGAATGGTGATAGATTATTTTAATGTGATGTAGGCTTACAAATAATTAACAATTATATTTGGGCTTCTATTCCTAATTAGAATAAAGGTTAATGACATATTAGGTCTCTAATCTTTTTCGCTATTATCTAGTTAGTCCTTCATTTTTCAAACGACCATATATCAGTCCCTCATCTTTCAAATTTATGTCACCGTTAGTCCTTTCATCAAAAATCTAACGGTTTAGTCACATGCACGGCACATGACAATTTTTAGGAAGGGCATTAACGTCTTTATACTGTAGTCAGCATATTTCCCTTTTATATTAACTAATACCCAATTTGAAAACCAACTCCCCCAAATCCCTAAAACCCAAATTCCTAAATCCCTAAAACCCAAATCCCCCAAATCCCTAAATCCCCAACTCCTCCACATTCGGTCTTTACGTACACGTCTAACAAATTTTGCGCTTCATTTTCTTATTTCATGTTTCTTTATCTTTCATGCAGCTGGCCATGAACTTGTTTGAAATTGACAAAGGTACACTTGCCTAACTCTGATCAGAGATCACTCCTCTATATAAATCAGTTGAATTTAAGCTAATCATCCATACCAAAACCACATCCTCTTCCTGCATTCTAGCCTCCCTGGTTCTTCCACAACCCAAAAAAATGGAAACGACAAAAAATTATTCCCAACTCTTTCTCTTTACCTCTGTCATGGCAACTTTCTGTTTTTTCCTATTTGTTGGTCAAGTTGTCATGGCGACGAATGAACAGATAATGTACCAAGGCAGAATCACTGCAGAGATACATGGTCGGCTAGCAGATCAAGTTTGGCCTTTCTTTGCGGATTTTTGCAACATTTACAAAATCCAAATTCCCTTTTATATTAGTCAATTGCTTGCAAAAAGATGATTTTGCCTTCAAAAGGCGTTAATGCCCTTGCTAAAAATTATCATGTGTTGTGCATATGACTAAACCATTAGATTTTTTACGGAAAGACTGACGGTGACACAAGTTTAAAAGATGAGGGACTGACATATGGTCGTTTGAAAAATGAAGGACTAACTAGACAATAGCAAAAAAGATAAGGGACCTAATAGGTCATTAACCCTTAGAATAATTAAGTGATCTATTATGGTTGATCCCAATAAGACATATTATTTGGTATGGACTCTGTAATGTGTGGTATCCAATAGCAACCTAGTTAAGGATTAATGGGATTCTAATTAGGTTGTCTATATAAAGAAGGTCTTGGTCCCCAAGGCTAATCCTCATTTTTCTTTGTTTCTCAATTCCCCATCCTTGAGTGACTTTCAGCAATAGAGATTGATTAGTTTGTGGAAAACCTCTCCCTGATTTTCTCTATAAGGTAAGTTCGTCTTCATATAACTAACATTATGGATTCAAGTATGCCGTTCTCATTATCTTCATATATATATATGCATGCTGTATGTAATTAGGGTGTTAAAATCAGTAAAAATCGAGGATCAAGTCGGACGAGTCAAGTCGGTTAAATGACTCGTCTGACTCTCCTAATCCATCCTTTATAGTTGGTTGATTGCCCAAGTCAGATGAGTCAAGTTGGTCGAGTGACTCGACCAACTTGCCCAGTGGGCAATCCCATGAAACCGGACAAGTAAGTTGGTCGAGTGACTCAACCGACTTGACTCATTCGACGTGAATAGTGTGCATGATATAGCCATAAAAGCAGAACTCAAACTATTGTATTTTCACTTCATTTGCACCTTAACTTGTGAAATAAACGCAACACTTAGAGTACTTTTGCTGCAATGTAGGTTGATATTGAAAAGTGAACAAACCAGACCCGGAACGATTCAAATTGCAAGTCAAAAAGTCGAAAATCAGGGACAACAAGAAAATCGATGGATAAATGGGCCTGTGGAGGAAGAATCTGGCCAAAACTAATGCGAAATCGGATTCAGAATGATGAAAAAGCCTGAAAATGCCTGAAAATACCTTAGTCAATGATCCGGTCAAAGTCAAAGTCACAGTCAAGATTGACACCAGAAGGGCGCTTGAGCGCGCCTTCTTGGGAGCTCGAGCACCCTTCGCGGAAGCTTCCACGATTCCCTATTGGTCCACGTGGATCACCAAAACCCCCTGATTAGTCCACGTGGATCGCCTAAATCTTTAGAGCGCGCCTCCCAAATTTTCCCTATAAATACCCCATTAACTAGTGGAAAAAATATATAATTATTAGTTTTTATATTTGTTTTATTAAATTGTTTTAAAAATTAGTTTAAGTTTATTATATAGTTAATTATAGTTTTAATTGTTAAATACGGGGGAAGCTCTGGCCGAGTAACTATTTTTTGGAGGAAATTTTGCCCGAGTAGCTACACTACGGGAAACCTCTACTCAAACCCGGTGTTCAAAAATATGTTCATCTAAATGGGGGAGCATTTTTATACTCTCTTTTAATTAAATAACGTGTATTTAATTTTAATGTCTGAGTATATTTATTATCTAGGGGAGGATATTGTAAATAATAGCCTTTTAATTTATGGCATCAGATTCGGATAATTTAATTTCAATGTAATATATGGCTTGTATTATTCAAATATTGTCTTTCATATATATTATACTTGTAGTTAATATTATGATTGCTTTACATTCGTGCCATATATCCGTGCTATAAATAGTGAATCTATAGGTTGTACCATAGATTCTATGAGATTATAGGTTGTACAATAATTTCGACTTAAGAAGTTGTTAATTACTTAGTCTATTTTGCCCAGTTATTCTAGGTTACAAGGACATATCTATACTTCGGCTATATAATAAACTTGAAGATAGAACGACACCTATAACAAATGTAGTAACTAGGACTTAATTGAACTTAGGAAATTGACTAGGTTAATGCTTGTAGCTTAACCCGAGCATTGAATCAGAGTATTTGAATGTCGAGCCTAAATTAGTTGCCTTATTACTTATCCGACCCCTAGATCCCTTTCCCTATTATTTAACAAAACCAATCCTTAGTTTTAGTTTACATTTACTAGCATAAACATTCAACTCCATTCATAAACTGTCACATTTTCACTTCAACACTTTTTCACACTACTTCACTTATTAACTCACGAGCTTCCATGTGGATTTGACTTCGCACTCCAAAGTACACTATACTACATTGATCCATGCAATTGCAGATTTTAGAACTTGGTTATTTTGCCCACATTTTATAAGCCGGCTGAGTAGCGATGAAGTTTTTGGCACCGTTGCCGGGGAAGCGTGATGTAGTTTAGTTTTTGATTAAGTGATCTTGAACGTGTTTTAGTGTTTTATTTACTGTCTATAAATTTACTTGTTTATAAACTATTTTTGTGCTTTAATTCTCGTGAATATATATTTGGAGCACATTTCTTGTAGTTACTTTCTGCATTTAGGCTCCGTTTATTTGCTGTAAAATATTTTCCCAGAAAATATTTTTCGGATTTTTCAGTGTTTCGTAACACCGGAAAATTAGTCAACAGAAAAATATTTTCCAGTTAACAATTGCGGTTGCTTTTGCTTAATTTTACTGTGTTTGGTAACACCGGAAAATTAGTCAACTATAAAATATTTTTCGATCAACAATTACAGCTAGTACAAAATTCTAGAAAATGTTTTCATGTCCTTTGGGAGAAGAAAATATTTTACAAAACTCACGGTACATTCAAACACCAGAAAATATTTTTCAGAAAAATATTTTCCCCAACAAGTTATTTTACAGCAAACAAACGGAGCCCTGGAAAATATTTTATTTTTCAGGAAAATATTTTCCAAGAAAAAGATTTTTCAAAAGCAAGTTATTTTACGGCAAACAAACGGAGCCTTAGTTTGTTAAATTTTATATGCACAAGCATCGTTCCTTGAATCTGGAACTCGCCCAATTTGATCCCAAATCCCAAAAAACTCCTCATAGGATAATCCAAATCCCAATGGCAGATCAAGAAGTATATGTTCAAATCATTCCACCTCTTTCGATAGCTCAACATGTTAATCGACGCGTGAACCCACCAATGACTCTTCGTCAATATTTCAATAAAGAATGGCTCGGCTGGTTGTTAAGGGTGAAAAGGGTCTATGCTTCATCGGAAGATGCTCAATGATGACCCCTATTTCCCTATTTTTTTGATAAGACCAACTTCCTAACCCCTTTGAGTTCTTGCTAACTGGGGTTTCTGTCTTTCAGATGAATAATGAATCTTGGTTGTAGTTGATGTGGATTTTAGGAGTCGGCACCTTATCCCCAAAGCTTTGTTCCCCGGTGCTTGAGATACATCTTCCAAACCGCATTCGGATACAAGCATAGAGTGTGGCAATTATCCATTCTTCAGCTAAGTCCATTATGGTTTTCTTTGCAGTGAGTCTAATAAACCGCCCTTGAAAGGGCCCCCTCTATCTTCCTCTAAGGCTGAGGGGTATTTTGTTTGTTATCATGACTATTGGTACATTGCGGTTCTTGGTCAACACTCTCTCGTACTTAGAATCATGTCGGCACTCCTTCCCATCTTTCACTAGGTGGGGCTTTTGGGGAAGCCTTTCCTTCTTGTGTGCCTTCTGCCTAAAAAGGAAGATTCTGAACTGCTTTGGCCCTGTCTGTGTTTCTGATGTCATTCTACCGGCTAGGACAAAGGCAGATGGTCCAATTTCACAATCGTAGATTCATGTAGAAAATGATCAGACGCTAAGCTAAGCCGATGCCGAATTTTCTTGTTATTTTTATTATTGCTTCCCTAAAAGCTGTTTTCAATCCCTATGGTTGGAATCTTTTCCTTTATCATTTCTCCATTGAAACGATTCCCTCAAATTCCGTTGACTTTGCTTTCCACCCCGTATACCATTGTTTGTCATCAACCCCATCGGCCTGAAAATGGTAGTTATCATTAGCTTAGTTTCTTGCTTTGATCTTGGGACAAAGAGAGATCGTGAAATAGAGTGTACAATATCGAAGAGCAGGTTCTCCCAGACTAGAGACATATCTCGTTACTCAATAAAGTGCAATTTTGTTAGAGATGCTTTTTTTGATCTCGCTTCTGAGCGCTTAGCTACTACCGATCGGTTAACCAGGCGAGACAACCACTGTAGGGCCCAATCTTCTTCTGACAAGACCAATCCGACTTGAATTTACATAAAGAAGATAATAGGCTACGTTGCTGAAACTACGAATTTGGTTGTGGCTGGTGGAGAATGTGAATCAATCATGAATGTAGTTCTTTCCTGCTTATTCGGAGGGGGAAGACTCGAGAGTTTGTCGGATGGAAATGAGATAGCCAAGCCTTGGATGAATGGAATCGGCCCTTTCCTATTTATTTTAGCACACCTGCTTTCAAGCATTGGTTCCATAGATGGGACAAGAGATGGGGATAGAAGTAAAACAGGAGCTTCCGAGCCCAGTACATCTGGTTTCGGCCTATTAGGGGGGACCTAAGGTTATCTTTCTCTCCAAGCGATTACAATCTCGAGTTTGGCATAGCGCCACCGTCTCTTGGTAATGTTAATTTCAAGCTCAAAATGGGAACTATTTCGATGTTTCCTTCCTTTTACGGAAGAAGCAACGAGAACCCTCACGCTCACATGGTAGAATTCTTGGAAACATGTTCTACGCTTCATATTCCTAATGTGACATATGAAAATATTCACCTGCATCTCTTCCCTTTTTTTATGAAAGATAAAGCCAAATAGTGGCTAAATCATCTTGATGCAGAAGCCGTCACATCTTGGGAATAACTCATTCGGAAATTCTTGCATAGATTCTTCCTAATGGCTAAGACTACTACTTTGCGAACGGATATTATGACATTTACTCAGTCGGATTTAGAGCCCTTTCATGAATCATGGGAGAAATTTAATGATCTCCAGAATCAGTGTCCTCACCATGGATTTGAACGTCATGAACTCTTCCATTATTTCTTTAAAGGTCTTACGCCTCAACATAAAATGGTGGTAAATGAAATAAGTAATGAAGGTTTCTATAATCTCAAGACGGACGATGCTTGGAGTAGAATAGATAATATAGCTTAAAACTCTCTCCAGAACACAGCCATAAACAGAGAGAGTAAGAGCACCCACAGTCTCCAAAAGAGGGCATTGTTTGAAGTTGACTCAAACTCCAATTTGACGGACAACGTAGATGCCCTAGCACACCAAGTAGAAAAATTCATCTCTCTAGGGTCTACTTCCTCACAAGCTCCTCAGAACTCAGAGGTATGTGTAATATTCTCAGCAGTAGATCATTCTACTCTAAATTTCCCAATTGGTTCGCAATTCTTCGAGTTTATGCAAGAACAAGTCTACGCTACTCAAGGATTTACAAGAAATTACAATCCTTATTCTAACACTTATAATCTTGGATGGCGAGACAATCCTACTTTCTCTTGGCGACAAGGGAATCAAGAGCCTCAGTTTCCTCAGTAGCAATATCAGAAACCACAAGGAAACTTTAAGCCTCAATTATCTCAACAACAATACCAGAAGCCACAAAATACTAATCCTCCTGGCTTCTATCAAGTTCAAAAAGATAATCCATTCAGAATGCAACAGAACAATTTTTCCACTTTTCCTCCTGCACAGTTATCATCTGATGACATGTTTGATAAACTTCTGCAAGTGGTCCAAGTATAGTAACAGTCAATTGCTAAACTTGAGTGCCAAATCGGGCAGTTGGCTCAAAATCTTAGCAGGAGAGACGAGGGTAAGCTCTAATCTCAGATCATGGAAAATCCACGAGCTCAGTGTAATAATCACTACAAGAAAAACTGTAAAAGGTGACGGTCCGTCTCCTTTTCGTCACCAAAAAAGTGATGAAAAGGAGACGGAACTTTTGTTACATAAATAGTGACCATTTTGAGACGATTTGGAGATGACTTTAGTATGTCGTCTCTAAACCGTCTCCCAATAAAGACGGAACATGAATGTCGTCTTCAATTCGTCTCTTAGCAGAGACGAAATGGAGATGAAAAATAATTAATAAATAATTATTAAATTTTGAGTAACAATTTACTATAAACTTGTAAATAAATTAATAATAATAAATTACTAATTATCTTTACTAATTTAATTTTTTCATAAATTTTTTTAAAGTAACTCAATATTTCATTTTTCAAAAAAATCTCCATAAGCTAAATACTTTATTTTAATTTAAAATTTAAATTAAATTAATAATTAAAGTATTATTAATATTTTATTCTAAACTTGTAATTAAATAATAAATAAATTAATACTAATTAAATAAATAAAAAATTCCAAAACTAAAAGGAGACGGATCCACTGGTCCGTCTCCAAAAAAAAAAGAGACGGACCTAATGGTCCGTCTCCGAAAAAAAAAAAAGGAGACAGACCAATGGGTCCGTCTCCAAAAAAAGGAGACGGACCAATGGCTCCGTCTCTGAAAAAAAAAAAGGTGACGGACCAATGGTTCCGTCTCCAAAAAAAGGAGACGGACCAATGGGTCCGTCTCTGAAAAAAAAAAAAGGAGAGGGACCAAAGGGTCCGTCTCCAAAAAAAGGAGATGGACCCAATGGTCCGCCACCAAAAAAAAAAAAGGAGCTGAAAAAAGGAGACGGACCAATGGGTCCGTCTCTGAAAAAAAAAAAGGAGACGGACCAATGAGTCCGTCTCCAAAAAAAAAAAAAAGGAGATGGACCTGGGTCCATCTCCATAAAATGTGGTTCAAG
Organism: Ehretia macrophylla; assembly: GCA_037974665.1. Lineage (NCBI taxonomy): Eukaryota > Viridiplantae > Streptophyta > Magnoliopsida > Boraginales > Ehretiaceae > Ehretia > Ehretia macrophylla. Next base: position 27,251,793 of record CM075769.1, read on the forward strand.
TGGCTGACAGCCACTTGAACCACGTTTTATAGATTGGTTCAAGTGGCTGTCAGCCACTTGAACCAATTCAAAAATCCCCCCAAAAATATTTTGGGGGAAAATTTAAAAAAAAAAAAAAGTACATACAAGTCCTTTTGAAAGGACTTGTACCGGTTCAAGTGGCTGGATTTCCAGCCACTTGAACCATTATTTCATTTCCCCCCAAAATATTTTGGGGGGAAATACAAAAAAAAAAAAAAAATTTGCCAAGCCCTTTAAAAGGACTTGGCACGGTTCAAGTGGCTGGAAAATCCAGCCACTTGAACCATTTTTTCATTTTCCCCCAAATGAATTTTGGGGGAAAATTCAAAATAAAAAAAAAATCGAGCATACACCCCCCACCCCCCCCCCCCCCCCCCTCCCCCCCTTTTTCTCTTAACTCATTATATCAAGTGTGAATTCACTATTAATTTAATTTATTTTAAGGTAATACATTTATTTACTTTTATTTAAATTTTTAAATTTGTTTTGGTTTAGTTCATTATATATATGTTTGTATATAGTGCTCTTTTATTATGATTTTAGATTTTATTTTTATACTACCATGTTTGTTTGGATTATATATGTATTATGTATATATGTCATATATATGTATCTATAACTAATAGATTTACGTAAATATATATGGTGTTGGTAGGTTTTTTCATGATTTTAAGGTTTTTTAAAAAAAAATTCAGCTTTATTTAGTTTTTTTTTCATTTCATATATATATATATATGTGTGTGTGTGTGTGTGTGTGTGTGTGTGTGTGTGATAGATTTAGGTAAATATATGTTTTTTTGTAGTTTTATCATGAGTTTAGGGTTTTTTTTAAAAAAAATCAGATTTATTTTTGTTTTTCTTTCATATTTATATATATATATATATATAATTAGTATATTTTTTGGTAAAAAATTTCAAATTTTTATAGTAATTTTGACAAAATCCGAATTTATAACTTTTTTTAAAAAAATTATTTTTTTTAAAAAAAAATTAAAAAATATGACGGAAATGAGACAAAAAGTGAGGGAGACGAAACATAGATGAAATGAGAATAGATACGGAAATGAGATGGAATTATACGGAGACGGAAATAAGACGAAATGTAAGAGAGACGGAATGGAGACGAAATGTGAGGGAGACGGAAAGGTGACGAAATGTGAGGGAGACAGAAATGTGACGAAATGTGAGCGAGACAGAAAGGTGACAAAATATCTTTTCGTCTCCATTTGAGACGAAACGGAGACGAAATTCAAAAAAGGAGACAGGCCGAAAGGTGACGCCCAATTTTCGTCTCCTTTCCGTCTCATTTTTCAGATTGGAGACGGAACGGAGACGGAAATGTGCCGTCTCCAAACGTAAAATTTCTTGTAGTGAATGTTCAACTTGAGAACACCCAGGAATAGGCTAAGGCTATTACAACCCTTAGGAGTGGGAAAAGAATTGATAACCAGGTTGGAGAGAAGAGTAGGAATATTTTTGAGAAAGTAGAGGAACCTGAGACTGAGGATTTAAGTAACGATGTCGATGACTCCCATAGGAATGAGAACCTAACGGTTGAGTCAATAGTTGAACCCTTATCTCAAGCACCTTTCCCTACAGCTTTATCCCGACCTAAACCGATTGAGGACCCTAAACAACTCAAGGTCTTAGAACATTTAACGGATATAAATATCAATCTGCCCTTAGTTGAGGTAATCCAACGAATCTCGGTCTATGCAAAATTTTTAAAGGATTTATGTGTCAAAAAGAGGCAGACCACTTACATACCAAAGAAGGTCCGACTCACTGAGAAGGTTAGCAATATATGCACTAGAATACTGCCTCAAAAGTGCAGTGACCCAGGAGCTTTCACAATACTATGTTTCATTAAGGACCAACGTGTAGAAAATGCCTTGCTAGACTTAGGGTCAAGTGTTAATCTCACCCCCCACACAATTTATCAGAGATTAGGTCTTGGGGAGTTGACACCAACTAATGTGACCCTCTAGTTGGCAGATAGACCTTAGAGAAGACCTCGAGGAATAGTAGAAGATGTTCTTGTTAGGGTTAGAGAATTTTTGTTCCCTGTTGACTTTATTGTGTTAGACATAGACTTAGGCCCTGATACCAAGAATACCACTCCCGTTCTAGTAAGTAGACCATTCCTAGCAACAGCTGATGCTGTTATTTATTGTAGGACAAGTATAATTGAACTGACCTTTGGGAACATGAGGACAAAATTGAGGGTTACTGATACAGCCAATAGATGAACAAGGATGAGGAGGAAGAATGCTTTCATTTAGATGCCATTGATTCATGCATAGATGAATATGTCCCATCACTTTTAACCCCTGAAGAAAAAATAGTAGAGCTGGATCAACTCTTGTATGACTGGGACATTTCACCAGAAATGGTCGCCCCCACTTCTCTTGTGACTGACTTGGGAGAGATCGATCAAGTAGAGTCCTCTCTCCGAAACTTCTAATAGTCCAACAATTAAGTTTCCACCAGCTTTAGAACTTAAAACATTACTTGAGCACCTAAAGTATGCTTACTTAGGCCCTGATGAGACCATTCCAGTCATCATTGCTTCGGATTTGACCACCGATCTCTTAGAGGTCTTAAGTACTCATAAGAAGGCGATAGGATGGACAATTGCTGATTTGAAGGGAATTGATCCCTTTGTGTGCATGCATAAAATTCACCTCGAAGAGGGAGTTACTCCTTCTTGAGAGTTTTAGAGGAGATTGAACCCGAAAATAGGTGACATCATCCATAAAGAGGTAATCAAGTTACTTGATGCGGGTATTATCTACCCGATTTTTGATAGCCCTTGGGTAAGTCTGGTACAGGTGGTACTGAAAAAATATGGGATAATAGTGGTCCTAAATGATAAAGCTGAGCTTATTCTTACACGTACCGCCACTGGTTGGCGTGTCTGTATCGATTATAGAAATCTCAACTCAAAGACTCGGAAAGACCACTTCCTTTTACCCTTCCTTGACCAAATCTTATATAGAGTAATCAAACAAGGCTACTACTATTTTTTGGATGGGTATTCAGGATATAATCAAATCTCAGTCTTTCTTGAAGATTAGGAAAAGACCACTTTCACTTGTCCCTATGGGACCTTTGCATTTAGGCGTATGCTTTTCGGTCTATGCAATACACCTGCGACATTTCAAAGATTTGTGATGGCCATTTTTTTTGACATGATTGAGAAGTTTCTAGAAGTCTTCATGGATGACTTCTCAGTATTTGGAGCTTATTTCGATGAGTGCCTCGTACATATTTATCTAGTGCTAGATCGATGTGTTAAGATGAATTTGGTCTTGAGTTAGGAGAAAATCCATTTTATGGTTAGGCAGGGAATAGTGCTCGGTCATGTGGTTTCACAGGATGGTATCCATGTGGACCCAGCCAAGGTTGAGTTAATAGAGAAGCTCCCCGCACCCAAAACGGTATGACATATCAGATCATTCCTTGGTCATGCTGGTTTCTATCGGCGTTTCATCAAGGATTTCAGCCATATAGCTCGACCACTCTCAAGTCTTTTAGCACATGATACTCAGTTCAATTTCGATGACAAGTGCTCTAAAGCTTTTGAGAGGCTAAAATCTTTACTTTCTTCTGTCCCTATCATCCAGCCTCCCGATTATAGCCTCCAATTTGACATTATGTGTGATACTTCTAATTATGCAGTGGGAGCTATTTTGGGACCGTGTAGGGATAGGTTGCCATATGTGATCTACTAAGCTAGTAAGACTTTAGATGATGCTCAAAAGAACTATTCTACCACTGAGAAGGAATTGTAAGTTGTAGTATTTTCTTTAGACAAATTCCGATCATATATCCTTGGGTTAAAAGTAATAGTATATACAGATCATGCTGCTTTGCATTATTTACTCACAAAACGGGATACCAAGCCCCGTCTGATCCGCTAATGGTTATTACTTCAAGAATTTGACCTTGAAATCAAAGATAAAAAGAGGAGTGAGAATTCTGTCACTGACTACTTATCATGTCTTGTTTGTGATACTCCTATTGACTCTATTCATTTTAAAGATACGTTCCCTGATGAGCAGCTCTTGCTGTCTCGCACCAAACCCCTTGGTATGCCCACTTTGTCAATTATTTGGCTGCCTAAGAGTTTCCAACTCACTGGGGTAAGAGAGATAATAAATATTTCATGGTACAAGTCAAATATTTCATCTGGAAAGACCCTTATCTTTTCAAGATTTGTGTCGATCAAGTCATAAGAAAATGTGTACTTGAGGACGAGTTTGACAGCATACTTTAATTTTGCCACTCTGAAGCTTGTGGTGGCCATGTTAGTAGTAAAAAGACATATGTCAAAGTCCTTTAGTGTGGGTTCTTTTGGCCCACTCTTTTTAGAACTGCCCAACAAATTTGTAAGAACTGTCCTCGATGTCAACAAGTTGGGTCTATTTCGAAAAGGGACATTATGCCCCTGTTACCTATCCTCTTTTGTGAAATATTCAATGGATGGTGTATTGACTTTATGGGTCAATTTCTTCTTTCCTCTGGGTACACTTATATTCTTGTAGCTATGGACTATGTGTCCAAATGGGTAAAGGCAGTGGCAGCCCGAACCAATGACCATAAAGTTGTGGTCAATTTCATTAAAGAGAATATATTTTCTCAATTCGGGGTACCACATGTACTCTTAAGTGACGGTGGATAGCATTTCCATCACAGGACACTTGAAGCGTTATTGAAAAAATACTTTGTCCATCACAAGATTGTGACACCTTACTACCCACAAACAAGTGGTCAAGTGGAAGTGTCGAATAGGGAGATAAAATTAATTCTGTAGAAAATGGTTAGGCCTGATTGCAAAGATTGGTCGAGTCGCCTACACAATGCATTGTGCGCCTACCGTACGGCTTTTAAAACTCCTATCGGTATGTCCTCGTATAGGTTGGTGTACGGAAAAGCTTGCCACCTCCTTGTTAAACTTAAGCATAAAGCTTATTAGGATATTAAAGCCCTGAATTTTGATATGCAGTAGGTAGGAGAGGGTAAAAAATTGGCATTGAGTGAGTTGGAAGAGCTTCGTTTCGAAGCCTATGAGAATGCCAAATTCTACAATGAGAGAATGAAGAAATTGCATGATAAATCTATTCTGAGAAAAACCTTATCTCCTTCTGATAGAGTTTGGTTGTTTAACTCCAAACTGAAGTTCTTCCCTGACAAGTTAAGAACTAGGTGGGATGGACCCTATGAGGTTCTTGAGGCACATCCTTCTAGAGTTATCAAGATTAAACACCCCACTGATGGGCGAGTCCTTACAGTCAATGGCCAGCGATTGAAACATGTTTTCAATCCAAAAGCAGTCCCTCATAAAGTTGAATCTATTGAACTTCAGGACCCGGACTACCTTCCATAGGAAAGGATTCTTCCAAGCTAATGGCATTAAACTCAGCGCTCTAAGGAGGCAACCTAGATTTTTCTTATTTGTTCTAGTATATTATTTATTTTCCGTGACCATATTTATTTTTAATTTCTTCCCTATACTCTTTGTTTATATTTACTCATATTAGTTAACTATATTTGCTATGTTGATAATAATCTTGATATTGTTTTGTCTACTAATATCTTATGAGTTGCAAAAAGATCCATCTTTTCACAAAGATATTAGACACATTCTTTTACATCAACATGGAATTACTACACATCAGGTGATCATTTTCCTTACCACTACATTTCCTTTTAGACCTAATTAAACACATGTTGAAGAGTAAGCAAACCATAGGTTTGGGAATGTAGTATTTGTCCTTGTGTTATTACTTTCATATTACACTCTCATTGTTTTACATTCCTATTTGCTTGAGAACTAGCAAACTTTCGGTGTGGGGGTGTATATTGAATTTTATGATAAAAAAATTTCAAAATTCTGTAAGTAACACACCATTTTGAAAAACATTTTTTTCATGAGAAAGAGTATTTTTCTATCTTACTTGTTATAAGAAGATGATTTAGATAATTTAAGAACTTGTGTTTTTAACTATGTAATATGAAAATAAACTCTTAGGAATGTCTAAAGAAAAATTTTGAGTTATTATATTCATAAATTAACTTAGATGTTCTTCTTTGTCACGCCCCAACTCGACCCCTCCTATAATCAGTCAGGACGCAACGGAATTTCGGCAGTATAACGACAGTAAATAGGACACCGAGGCTCTCAACCAACCTCAATAGAACATCATACATCAACTTCACAAACCATACAACAAACAACTCCTCAATAAAATAACAACATACATCATAACCATATTATACAATAAATAGTCCACGTTATATGCCTCTGTTCCAACATAATACGTGAACCCTTAATATACATTACAAAACATAATGAGCCAATCCAACAACCTAAACATAGACAAAATAAAGACTATTAAGATTGCATCAACTAATTCGTTATCTTTTCAACATCTTTTACATAATGAACTACAAAGCATATAAAAGTCTACTAAGTTAATATACAAGATAGTAAAACAATACAACATCAAGGATAAGACTCTGGAACATAGGACTCATCCACGTAAGGCACATTTTCCTCTTCAGGAGGCACGTACCCGTAATCCTGCGATAGTACACCTGTATGCATGCAATAATAGAGAGTGAGCTTATATAAATAAGCCCAGTGAGGATCCGATAGATCTCGAGCAAGGTCTACTAAACTCCTTGGAATAATCCTTTGAGTCAGTAAACACACAATAACATAAATAATACTATCATCACATAACTATATGACCATTCAATAAAGGATACTCTCTCTAGTTGGTGTAGCTCCAAACGCCATCACGATCTCAACCATTCTTCTTATAACTCCCCATTACTCACGCACCCAGGGTACCCTCAATAACCTCTCCCTCCATGACACCTCCGTCATGCGAGCTGGAGGCAGTCTCTGATAGTCATGCCGTTATCAACCCGACAGCCCGATGCTGCCCGAGAGGTGGCACACACATACCAGAGACTCAGCAATAAATATAAACATCAATCATCAATATTCCGAGAGATCAGCAACGAAAGTGCCCGATTCCCGTACTTAATAATCAATCAATATTCTGAGAGCACAGCAACGAAAGTCACCGATTCCCATACTCAATAATCAATCAATAATCATCAATCATCATATTATCATCATCAATAATCATATCAATAATCAATTTAACAACAATTAACTAAGTTAGATGACAAAGTAGGCCATCCAACCGGACATGCATTAAACACACAATCAAACCCTAGTTTACCCATCAACAACTCATAATTCAATCACTCAAACCACACCCGATCAACTAAGGATCAATTCAATAATTTAAAGAAAGATAACCTAAACTTCAAATAATCATATCTTACATTCTACTAATCCAAACAACCCCAAATCAGTTTCAAACACTCACCCATTCAACCAACTACATTAGCCCTCTCAGAAATCCACCATAACACCTCCAAATCAGGCCCGATAACCCTAAAACCCTAGGATATCTTGGCTGGATTTTCCAGACTTTCACACGAACAATGTAATCGAAAATTCGGCATTAAAACAGCGCTAACACGTAATTATCAAGTATTTAGAAATCGACGGCAATCGATTTCGATCATCACAACTCAATTAATTCAACATTGAACAATTTAATCAAAATTTAATACCCGAAAAATAAAAATTATGCTACATCCGACAGAAACTCGAAGTATTACCACTAAACGATCCCTAGCATGCAAGGAGCAATAATCTAACATTAGATTACAATTCTAACGGTTCAATCTTCATTTCTACGCAAAAATGCAAAACACAAGTTTTGAGATCTAGAATTTTTCTCTCACCTTTGATGTGTTTTGATGCAAGAAATGTGTAGAATGGATGCCAAACAATCAATTTCAAGCTTTGAATCACTCAATTCGGCTTTGAAACGCAAAATCTGTAAGAAAAATGCTTTGAAAATGCCTTTATCTTTCTCCTCCAAGGAGCCACGGTTTTGTGTGTGTTTTTGGTGGTGTTTTGCTTTGTTTTTAATGTGTGTTGATCATATATTAAGCAAAGGTCAAATAAATAAAAGAAAGTCAAAGTGGAAACTAATTATTTTTAGTGTTTTCTTGACTTTAAATGCATTTTATTGATCACCAAAGTTCAAAACAATTATTCAACACCCAAGATAGCTCAAGTAAATTATTTTTAGGTGACAAGAAGTTTTACAATCAAACAATTTCACCCGAGTCGGCTTAAAACTCGATTTTTGCAAAAGTCGGTGTAAAAACCCTAATAAATTCTTAAGCCGATTTTAAAACCGTTTTAATCAAACACAGGTCTATTAAAGTCCGTGGTCTAGGTCTAGAAGGGTTAAAAAGACCAGTTTCAAAATTTTAGCGGACGTGTTTCGAAAATACTATTCACTGAAAATCGACGATAAAATTTCTGATCCCGTTTTTTGATGAAAATTTCATGAATGCACATTTAGCACGTATTAGGAGTATTGACATCAAAATTATAACATTCTAGGTCATATAGCACATAAATAGGTCAAATGCACGCAAAACGAGATAAAGCACGTAAATCGAGTTAAAGCCGAAAAGTGGGGTTTCACATTCTTCTCTACAATTGATGTGTTTGTAAATTTGAAAAGATTAAGATAGGATTACCCTTTGTTATAAAAGACTCTTATGATTGAAACCTGAACCCTAATGCCATGTATGTACATAATATTATGTTACTCTATCATGTCCATATGTAATGGTATGCTACTCTCAAAAAAATAAAATGATGTACATACTTTTGATAGAGCTATTGTCACGATCTCATTTCTTAACTACTATAATAACCTCTGATACCGCAATAACGACAAGAAAAGAGATATAATCAAACTTACAAAAGCCTCAAAATCTGAGATCGTGATGCCACGAGCTTAAGAAGATCGCTCATCTTAAGTCCGCTAAGGCACAATACATTCGCCCGAGCTATAATTTCCACAACCATACAATCAAGATGCTAATATTACCATCACAACGCCTATGGTTACATCAATTCTAATAAAAGGCATTACACAAACTTCATCACTATGGATTAAGATTACAACTACCGAAATTATATTACAAGACTTAAGTTCAATTGTTCATATTTAATCAAGCCCAACCAATCCCTAGGTCTCAAAAGAATAAAAGATGAAATTAAATACAGTCTTAGAATCCAAAAGATTAATATATTACATCAAGTTATCTAAATTACAACATAATCTCCTATTACAAAAGTTACACCTATAACCACAAGCATGTAAATCACAAAGAACATAAACCGGTCTCGACAGTTAAAAAAACTTATGCTTCAACTTGTGAATTTGGCTTGAATCCAAGTTTACCTGTAATTGTCATAAAGAATAAGTGAGCTATACCTAGCTAAGTGAGGGATAACGGGAACGGGAGTTTTTTGCAAGCATTTTTACCATTTAAAAAGTGTTTTGAAAAGTCGCGCCATACACATATAGACAATTAATAAGAAACATGGTATAACATGATAAAGAAACTAGTTTAAGCATAATGAAACAAATAATACTAGTAAAGAACATATGTTCTGAACATTTAACGAAAATGAATCAAGCATGATAATAACAAAGTTAAACATGATAAAGAGACTATGTTGTGCACAAAGATACATGAATTGCATATAAGAAACATAGAATTTTGGTCATATAGTAAGAAACAAATTTAAACATGTAAACAAGTAATCAACTCTTCTCTCTGAATAAGATTGGTTGAACATATAATAAAAGGATACGGGCAACACTTTCCTCCGAGGACCTCAAGGGACCAAGCGAGAATGGTTGCAAAAGCAAGAGATGGCCAGTCTTGATACTTCATCAATATCACAACCCTATACACCAAATAAGAGGATACTTCGGAGGCAACCCAAACCATAGTAGTTTGAGTCCGTCCTGGCAAGCCTAATGCCGCCCAGGCGGTCCAGAACTTCCACCGTGGGGTTTAATAACTTATTTGTATCATTTATTCACCTTCCATCTCTCCAAGGAGAATTCACCAAGCGAGAGAGGATTTCAAACGTAGATTTAAGCTCGGAGGTAACAAAGTAGGTTGTCATCAGTTAATGATAGTAATTAAACACATATTAATATAATTATGATCCAAATATAGTTCATATAACATATAAACATGCATGAGAAGGTCAACCAAGAAGAATTTCTCCAATAGTCAAGCATATTCATAAATGTAATAAGAGGTTCATGATAATTCGATCTTCATAGCTAGGTTCTAGTATAATGTATTTACTTGTGCGAGGCAAAGGCTAACATATATATCTAATACTTATCAAATGAGAATTCAAAAAGGTTCATGGAACAAGTTAGGAACAACGAAACAAAGAGTGCAAAGAAATTGGCAAAAATGGCCAAGTATACAAAGGAAGACTAGGGAATCGGGCAAAGGCCTCAACCTACTCCCTTGACCAAATCCTACTGCTTGAGTTGGTTGAGGGGAGTCATTCTATGCCCTCAATCGACTCCTTCAACCGGCTGGGAGTCTAAAGGAAGCTACATGTCCGAAAATTGCCATTTTTTGCTTCTATTTTCTTCCTAGCTTCAAGTTCACCATTTTCAAGTCTTAATCCTCTTTACACACATCCTTTAAAGCATCGTCTAGCTACATTACAACACATTTGAGCTCAACTACCACATAATTCAACAATGGCTTGCAACAAACAACTACACACCCAACTTGATCTTAATGTAAGATTTGTGTTCTAAGGTTACAATTTCAATCATCCTATCTCTAATCAAAGTGTAATACTCAAACTAAAGCATAATAATAGTCTATATAAGCATGAGTAAACAAGTAATAACAAGATAAAAGGCTATGAGATACCAATTACTCAACACAAGCTTAATGTCATCAACTAAGCTCATAATAACATATAGTGCTATCATGACCAACAAGCATATAGATCTTCATAATCATGAGTATCATGGCCTTTAAAAGAGTTTTGAAAACATCTCTCACCTTATATGCAAGAATAAGTGCAAGTAAAAGCTTGAAAACACCCAAATGCTTGATGAGCTAGCTTGAAAATGCCCTAGAATCCTTGTTTTCTTCTTCTTTTTTCCCCTTCTCCTTCTTTCTTCTTCTTCTTCTCTCTTTCCTCTCTTGATCGTGTGTGAGAGTGTGTGTGTAGTGTGGTGTATGTGTGTGTGTTGTAATGTATGTAAAATGTGTATGTATATGTATTTGTTTAGGTAGCTAGGATATTTTAAGATGCCCAATTGACCAAATTTCCCCTCCAACTAATGAATTACTTCTAGTTTACCACTTAGTTCTAATTGAATTGTTTTAGTTAGCTATTGTAATTTAATAAAATATTAGTTGATGCTTACAATGTTTTAAATATCTAAATGCATATAAAATGTTACTAATGCACGTAATACAAGACAAAGACAGGAAAAGTGATATAAACACATATTAGACAATATAATACGCACATGACATAGTTTACATGTACAATAAATGATATGTATGCACATGGAATTCCGTGCAGAGCTTCACATCCTTCCCCCCTTATTAGAATTGTGCCCTCGCAATTCCCTCATATGATGATTCCTCGATAGGTTGCATCGACTTTGTCCAAAGCGCACAAGGTAGAATGGTAAATGAGGAGATCAAACATAACACCACTGATAAGAATACCATATAAGAAGACCGATTAGAAGTATTGGATAAGTACCTTGAATAAGAACATTGAATATCAAATGCCAAAAGAAAATACTAATAAGGTGTGTCGAATACCAAATAAGAATTCCTAAATGAGAGCATCGACAGAAAATACCACATAAGAATTCCTCAATTAAAAGTATAGATACCGACTGAAAATACCAAGCATATGTCTCAACGAGAATACTTCTAATGAATACCACAAGAGAATACCCAATAGGAATTCCAAGATAGAATACCAAATAACAAATAAGAATACCAAGCAAGAATCCCACAGAAGTATTCCATACCCAAGATGACTATAGCCATTGAATGCTGGCACCAAATAAAATTTTCCCAAATATGGACATTAAGCGAGAAAAAAGGTGTGTGTGTAGCATACATTGAGGTGATAAAAGATATGTACGATGGAGCGATGACTAACGTAAGGACGAGGGGAGGAGAGTCTAGTCTTTTCCCGATTACAATAGGACTATATCAAGGATCTGCCTCCATTAGACTAGAACTCCAAAAGTTTTCCGAAAAACCGGCAGCATAACAGCTGTAGTTAGGACCTTTTAGTTTGACCTAATTTCTAAATGCCTCAATTATTTCAATCATTAATCCAATTCCATTAAGGACTCCTATTTTGTCATCAACCGATATGCCTACTAGTCTATCTTGAAAGTCTCGTTTGGTTAATAAGCCTAGCATGATAACTATGTCCCGTTTATTTATCAATTTCCTATCATGCAATTACCTATTATCCTTTAGTTTACAAATAAGCACCTAAGTGAAATTAGATAGAATTGACTTAGTTGATTTTTCACCTAGTGGTTTAATTGCCTACGATAGCTACTATTCAAGATAATGAAAGCAAATAACCAAATAAGAAGTTCGTCCGGTTATAGATAGTATAATCCAAAACTAGACCCAAATTATAACAGGGTCATTTACATTAACAAAATAAGTAGTCTTCAGAGCAAACACAACGTTCATAGAACAGCCACTGACAAGCAAGGCACATAAAGCATGTAATCACTCCAAGGAATCATCAACAGACACATTCTCCTCAGGTCCCTGTTCTAAATCTTCTTCACCTGTGATGATAAACGAGGGTAAGTCCTTATGAATTCAGCGAGGGGGAACGAGAAATAACATTTTAAAATCGGAAAACATGAGTGCGGTGGATGATGCAGAAGAAGTTGAAGAAGGGCAATTCATTTTTCTCTCCAAAGATACACTTTCCCATGATGTTGATAATTTTTTAAATGGATGTTTTACCCTTCTCCCCTACACACTTACCCTCTCCCCAAACATCCAAAAGTAATTCCCCCAAATCCAAATTGGACCCTAATACTTCAATTCCCCCTCCCCTCGAGGTTAATTCCTTTATCCCCCCTAATAATCAATGATAGTGTGCTCTTGGAACATAAGAGGCTTCAATAAGCCTCACAAACAAAGATAAGTTTTATCTTTCATGAATAAGAACTCTATTGGTATTTTTGGCATTCTTGAAACCAAGGTTAAAGAAAAAAAAATACTCTTGATATTATTGTTAATCGTTTCAAGAAGTTTCAATTCATTAAAAATTATGATGCTTGTGATAATGATCATATTTAGGTCTTTTGGGATCGTACTAAGTATATTGTTAAAAAGTTGAGTCTTTTGATTAAGCTATCCTTTGTCATTTGCATTGTCTTGATGGATCCCCGAATTGTCATATTGCATATGTGTATGGTAGGAATTTTCCCTATGATCGTAAAAATCTTTGGAATCAAATTGTTACTTAGAGTCATTTCTTTAATGCTTCCTCTTGGTATGGCTGGGCGATTTTAATGAAGTCCTTGATTTTGATGATAGAACTCCCAATTGCTCCGCCTCCTTCCATTACTTAGATTTTCAAAATTGTATTTTGGAGTCTAATCTTCATAAGTATCCTAGTTCCAGCCCATTGTTTACTTCGACTAATAAGAGTGAATCTAATCTTAAAGTATGTAAACTTGATGGGGCATTGGTTAATGCTTCATGGTTCTTAACTTTTACTTCTTCTTTTCTTCATGTTAATTGCCTTGGCCCCTTGGACCATGCCCCTCTTGTTCTTTCAACCTCTAGACCCATTGCATCTAGGTTTAAACCATTCAAATTTTTCAATGCATGGACTGAGAATGAAAGCTTCCTTGATTTTGTTCACACAAATTGGGACTCTAAAATAGGGGAACTCTTATGTTTTGTCTTGCTCAAAAATAAAAGATTGAGAAAGACAAGAAATTGGCCAAGGACATCGAGACTTTGTCTAATGTCCAAGATGCCATGCTTAGGGAAAATCAAGAATTCAATGGCTTAAAGAGGGTGACTCTAATACAACATTTTTCCATGCTATCAAATGGAGAATGATCAAGAACCCTATTACCTGGATTACCAGTGCAAATGGCCACATTCTCTCTAATGAGAGTGAGATATGTGATGGATTTTTGAGGTTCTTTAAGAATCTTATTGGTTCCTATAACACCTCCAAGGAAACTTTCAATGTGGATAACATTCGGGCCATTGTTTGAAAAACCATTCCTCAAGATCTTACACAACAAATGATTGCTCTAGTTACTAATGAGGAAATTAAGGCCATGATGTTCTCTCGTGATGGTAACAAAAGCCCCGGGCCATATGGGTTTAATGCACACTTCTATAAGGTCACATGGAATATTGTGGGTAAGGATATAACTGCTGTAATCCATTCATTCTTCTCCTCTTCTTCTCTCCTTCTCTCATTCGTGAAGTAAACTCTACCATTATTACACTTGTCCTTAAAGTCCTAGGACCGAATATGGTAAAGGATTTCAGACCCATTTCATGTCATAATACCATTTATAAGTGCATTACTAACATTATTGCTAATAGAATTAAGGAGTGTCTATAACACTCCGACCTCGAACATATAGTTATTTTATTTATTTGCATATATTATATGCTTATTTTAATTATCTACATACATTTACATATTACTTTAATTGTTTGCGTATATTTGTTATCATTATTTTTCATATCTGGGAAAATTTTACATTTAGTCTCTATTATTTGTAAAGTGTCTCAATTTAGTCCCTATTGTTTAAAATGTCTCAATTTAGTCCCTATTATTTTACCAAAAATTTTAATTTCATCCCTATTATTTAATATGTCTCAATTTAGTCCCTATTATTTTTTAAAAAGTTTCAACTTTGTCCTATTGTTTTTAAAAAGATTCAATTTCATCCTTATTATTTTCTTAAAGTTTTAAATTTGTCCCTATTATCCAAGGACTAAATTAATTTTTTTTAGAAACAATATGGATGGATTTGATACTTTCAAAAATAATAGGGACGAAATTAAAACTTTTTGGAAAACAATAAGGACGGAATTGAAAACTTTAAACAATAGGGATGAAATTGAAACTTTTAGAGAAACAATAGGGACTAAATTGAAACATTTTAAACAATAAGGACTAAACTGAATCTTTTACAAACAATAAGGACTAAATGTGAGATTTTCCCTTTCATATCTCTTGAAAAAAAATGCATTTGTCTCGTTTAGCGTGCATTTGCGTGCATTTACGTGTTTAAGTGTTGTAGATGTTAATTATATGATAATGGTTAGCAAATGAAACTGAATTAGTTAGATTAGAATCAAATGGCAAACTAATTAATATTACATAGTTAGAAGGGCAATTTGGACTTTGGGCTTTAATTAATATCCTATTTACTAAAAAAATAAAATACAATATATGTATATTACACACACACATACGATTCAGCACACACACAAATTCAGCACACACACGCAACACATGATAGAAAAAAGAGAAGAACAGAAGAAGAAAATAAAGAAGAAGAAGAAGAAATCAGCTTTGTAAGGTCAATTTTCATGCCATTCTTCATGTCTAGGTGAGGGAATTCATATTATTTGCATTTTATTTGGATGATTTAGCTATATGTATGCATGCTATGTTTTATGTAAGTGTTCAAAGATGTTGAAATGTATGTTTAGCTAATGTATTAGTATGCTAAAGGTTGTAGTAACTCTCTAGTGCTCATAGAATGAATTATTGCATAATCTTTAGTTGTAGAGTTGCCTTGTTAACCAAGTGTAATTGTGTAGTTTAGGTGTTTGTTTAATGTCCTAAATGAAGTGTAGGAATGTTAGGTAAGCTAAGGTAATGGTTATAGTTAGCTCAAGTGCAAGAAATAACAAGAAAAGATGATAAGTAAGCAAAACTTGGTTTTGGACAGTGCACTGCCCCTGACTTCTGGAGTTTTTTTGGCATAGCAAACGTGCTTAGAATTGAACAAAATGCATATAGAAGCTAGATTAGATAGTTTAGAACAAATGTTAATTTCTAGAGTTAAAGAAAATTCTAACGTTTTTACCCGGTGATTTAGCTATTTCCGAAATGTGTCAGAGAAAAATCGCTGTGCAGGGGCAGTTAGGTATAGTTGTACGATAAATGTTGTAACTTGTGGAATTTAGATCGGAATTGAATTCCGCTTGAGGTTAAAGTCATCTAAACTCGAAGAGATATGTTTATACATAAAAATCAATCAGTTTATAGGTCTATAGCATAGATAACAGAATTGATTAAGTTAAGTCTCTGTTAGAGAAATTGGAAAATATTTTAGTAATATTTTAGGGTTTTTGTGCAAAGTTGATTCTAGGATTGATTCGATGCTATCTATAGCTGCTATAGGTTCTAACGAGCATAGATTAATGATTAGATGTGATTGGCTTGATTGGAACTTTAGAAAATTTGCCTAATTGGCTTAGAATTCAAAGGAACTTTATCCAAAAAGTGAATCCGGGTGGAATCTAATTATGTAGATAGTATTTGTTAGGTGTGGTAGTGCTTAATGTGCCTTTATGATGCTAATTGGAGGGTTGGTTAGAGTACTTATAGTTCAAACGCACTATCGGCCTTCGGGGATTTTGAGCTTATCATAGCTAAAAATGGGTTTTCTTGACATCAAAGGCTATCATAAAGTGTCATTAGAAGGGTTGAATGGCTTGTTTAGGAATGTTGAACCTATTGTTTCGTTTATAAGTCAAATAGCTTTAATAGTCAAAGGGGACGTTGAACGAAGTGTTGACTAGACAAGTTTTGAGTGTTCATATGGCCTTAGATATGCTAGGAAGTAAGTGCGGTGCAATTCTAATCTTGATTGGATGAACGGTTTAAGTAGCTGTAGTTCAAACTGACAAAGGGCCATTTCGGGGTTTTGTAGTAAACGTGGGTTAAAGTGGTTTCGTGTGATTTAAATGCATCATAAAATGACTAGTATTGAGTAGTGAAATTAGATTTCAAGTAGCATGGCTTGTTTGAATGTGGTAGCTTGAGAAAGTTAGAGAAATGAATAGTATTTTATTGAGTTTTGTGACTTTGGTTCAATTGATGGTTTTGGTACTTGCATTGGATATCATAAGTGCTAGATTGACTAATTGGATGCTTAGATGTATTAGTGTGGGTTGAACTTGTGGAGAATTGATTGGTAATAAAGGGGCCTTTGATGGTTTTAGGCCGTAAGTGTGTTTATGTGCTATGGAAAGTTTGGTTATGGTTCCTAGGTAATTGTAGAGTGTTTGGAGTGCTTATAATGTATCTTAGTTGATAGATGGTTAGTTCTATAACTATGAGATATAAAGGGCTTTTGAAAGGAAGTTGGAATTTGATTGTTAGTAATTGATTTGTAGTTGGGTATTTGAGAGTTTAAATGCATTTGGATAGCTTGTGTCTGCTAAAGGGATGATATTGCGGGTTGATTAATTAGTTGATTAATGAATGACATAGTTTAGTTGAATTGAACTTGTAGGTATATTGATAGCTTTGGACCTAGTGGTTTGCATTCTTCATTATATATTGATTGTGTAGGTTGATCCTAGTTTAGAGTGAGCTTCCTTGGTGATTAAATAGTGATTGCGGGATACCTATTGTGTTAATTGAGTGAATGGATTAGAGTATGTGAGATTAAATTGTCAAGAGTTTATAGTGTCAAGTGGTTGCCATAGTTTAAAGATGGATTACTTAATGTTCTAATGGCATTATTAAGTGGTTGTAAGGTTAGGGGGTGTTTATAGAGTGTTCATCGTACTTGTCGTGTAACCTCGATAATAAATAACTTGCGTTATTGCTAGAGAGTAAATGGTTAGTTAATGAGTATGGTATGGTTGATTGTTGATTTGAGTATATAGATTAGTTAGTTGAGCATGAATGGAGTTGGTTAAATGCTACTTTTCTTGTATTCTAATTGGAGGGGTAGGGTTGATTGAGAGGCATCAGTTAATTGGGATCTACGAAGTTTAAGAGTGGTTAATGTGTGACTTTAGTGGTTAATGGAAATCGGAGTAGAGAGTTGCTAATAGAAGGGAATGTGATGATTAATAATGATTCTTGGAGAATGCTAAGAGTATAAGAATGAGAATGAGAAGAATGGTTATCTAATCGGAGGAGTGGAAGTAATTGAAGTGAGTGATCATATGACTTCAAATAGAGTTAGAGTATATTTTGATTGGAGTTATAAGCTAAGGTAGTAGTTGCTAGAAATATTGCTATCTTGGAGGTATAAGAATAGTTAAATGTCTTTGATTCGAATATTTGTTAAATGTTTATTGATTGCTATCGTGAATTGAATTGCATGTTTCACTTCTTATGCATATAGTTGATTGTATTATGTGATTTTAATTGAAGGGATTTAATGCATTCAGAGAGTATTAAAAGGGGTTCTTGGCTGAATTCTCACAAGTTTGGTTTTAAAAGTGAGGGATGCATTTTAATTGACATCTTAATTGATTTATCGTTGTGTATTATATTGATTACTGTATGTTGAAAAGTAATGAGCTATTGTATTGAGATAGAACATGTTTTAAACTAAATTACTGATAACTGCTTATTGGTTTATGTGACTTATAGAATTGCTTTGATTATTGTTATATTGAGTGCATTGTATCATGGTTGCATAACTATTTGGGCATGGTAGTGTCGGGGAAGCCGGGCAGCATCAGGCTTGCTGGTATACCTCGGCTACCATGGTTCCCAGTCCCTCTCTCGCCTGGTCCGGAGATTGTCAGGGGGAGTTGGGTCGTAGGATTTGGGGTACATTCGGAGTACACCCATTGAAGTGTTTAGGGTTATGCCGACATATTGATTGAGTTTATGGATCATGGTTCGTGGATTGAAGAATTGAAGTGATAAGGGCTAACAATCGTATCCTTTTTAAAGTATGATATTGAAATTGATAATGTTTGTTCGTTTATTATTTAATGTTATTGTTATTATTATTATTTGTTGTTCAATGGTTGCATTGCATGAATTCCCATATAAACGTTTCCCGTATATTGTTTCCCTCCCTTACTAGGTATACATTATTTGTATACTCACTCCTCATTTTGAAACTTTCAGGTTATAGCCAACGAAAGTGAAGTTCGTGCTTGGAGATGCATACGTGTAATGTGATGTGGATAGTGAAATGTTGAAAAGATGTTCTTTTATTGGATTGTATGTGTTCAATGTATAAAAGTAATGTAATCATGTTATTTAAATCTTTAGAGTAGTAGGTTAGCATAGATTATGTAATAGGATAATATAGTTTAATTTTCATGTATGTTCGTAGCTAATTTAAAGGATAAGAGTTAGGATAGTCTTAGAGTTGGAATTGTATATTATTTGTGATTTTTTGTTAAGAACCAAGGTTTAGATGACCTTGAGGAGTTGTGTATGTTGGACACGATATTGGTCCATTTATATGTTGTGTGTAGGTAAACTGTTTGTCCTATAAACAGGGGAGACTCTGTCCGTTTTTCCTAAATTTTGTGACCGGGTTGAAATTGGGTTGGGATTAGCATGGTTATTAGAGCCTCTGGTCTCGTGAGGGATCGGGGCGTTATAGTGTCTGCCTCATGTCATTGCTAGCAATCAATCTATGTTTGTGAAAAACAAGCTTATTACAAAAAATATTCTTATAGCTTAGGACATTGTCCGAGGCTATCACAGAAATAATTCCACCCCCTGTTGCACTTTAAAAGTGGACATCATGAAGCCATTTGATACTTTAAGATGGGATTTTATTTTCACTGTGCTGCATGCTTTTGGATTTCCCATTGTCATTATTAATTGGATTCATGCTTGTATTACATCCCCTCATTTTTCTATTGCCATTAATGGTAGTTTGAAGGGGTATTTTCGAGGAACAAATGGTATTAGACAAGGTGGCCTACTTTCCCCTTATCTGTTTGCCATTTGTATAGAAGTTCTCTCTTGTTTGCTCAGTTATTTGCGAGATAGCCACAACTTTGTATTTCTCCTGTGATGTGATAGACTTAGGCTTAATCATCTTTGCTTTGCCGATGATTTCTCATTGTTTGCAAAGCAGACATTAATTCTATTAAATGCATGCTCTTTGCTTTGGTTTAAGATTTAGCATGGATAAGAGTGAGATCTTTTTTGGCGGAGGTTCTGAAAGCATTAGAAATATGATTATAAGCACCCTCGGATTGAAATAAGGCATATTGCTCGTTTGGTATCTTGGAGTTCCTCTGATATCGGGTAGACTTGGGAAGATTGATTGTCAAAGTCTCATTGATAAAATCACTAAAAGGATTAGTCATTGGACCTTCAATTGGCTCACCTTTGCTGGTAGGCTTCAACTTATTAAATATCACTGCTAGCCAATAGTATGTCATCGACATAGAGCACTAAGAAGATAAATTTACTCCCACTGAACTTTTGATATACACAGTCATCAACTACATTAACCTCAAAACCATATGAGATAATGACTTCATGAAACTTGTGATACTATTGACGAGAAGCTTACTTGAGACCGTAGATGGATTTTTTGAATTTGCAAACCCTAGACTTCGAGTCACCAAAGACAAAGTTTTCTGACTGTACCATGTAAATGGTTTTCTCAATGTCATCATTAAGAAAAGTCGTCTTAACGTCTATTTGATGTAGCTCTAAATCAAAATGGGCCACAAGTGTCATTATTGTTCATAAAGAGTCCTTCGTAGAAACTAGAGATAAAGTCTCTTTATAGTCAATGTCTTCCTTTTGAGTAAAACCCTTAGCGACTAAACGTGACTTATTGAAGGATCTCATATATTTATAGCTATGAACATCATCTAGCTAAGAATCCAGCGGAAGCGAAACATGACATTCAAAATTTCTGGAATTCAAAGCATGATGTTCATATGAAACTCTAATCTTGATATCATGTGATTAACATATTCAAAACATATATATAGCAAGTATATATATTGACAAGAGATAGTAGAACAGTATAACTCTTGTAGACAACTCATGGAAGCCATAGATCTGAATTTTTGCACACTTGATGGAAGATACCTCCTCTTGAAAACACAAGAGCTCTAGTCTGTCCACACGAGCAAAGAATGGCTTCTCCATTTCCGTGGTTGTTTTGTGCTAGATAACCATGAAAGATTTATGAGCTTGTTTGTGAGGAAGAGAGCAAAACCATTTCTTTCTTCTCCATTTCTTTGACTACATTTTTATGAACAAGAAGAGAAGACAAGTTCATCTAGTTCATCTTCATTTTTCAGCCATGGTTCTCTCAAGATGATGAAGAAGAAAATAAATTTTCTTCTCTTTCTTCTTGCTGCGTTTTTCCTCTTGTTTTTCAGCCATGGAGGCTTAGCAAAAGAAGAAGAAGACAACTCTTCTTCTCTCTCTTGTGTAGTCTCCAACATATGGAGAGGAGAGAAAGATGACAAGCCATTGTCATCTTTTTTCCTTCTTTTCTTATTCTTGTCTCCTTTTTGAAATAAAAGAGAAGACAACCTTCCTTGAATTAAGGCTGTGTTGTCTCTTTGTTAGAAAAGAAAATATGACAAACCTTTGTCATCTTTTGTTTCTTTTATTTTAGTATTTTTTCACTAATGTATTTAAATATTCAACCTAATCACAATTAGTTGAAATTATGCAAACAACATTTTTATATTTTCACATTAGCCCTAACACTTAATAATAATTGCATATTAACCCCAATAACTTTTAACAGGTCAATTACATCATTGTTAACTCCTTAACAATTACACAATTATTAACTCCTTAACAATTACACAATTGTTAACTCCTTAACAATTACACAATTGTTAACTCCTTAACAATATAAGAGAAACAAAATATAATTGTTAACACTTTAACAATTCAAGAGAAACTAAACAAATTGTTAACACTTTAACAATTCAAGAGAAACTAGACGAATTATTGACAATTTGATAATTCAAGAGAAACTAAACGAATTGTTAACACTTTAACAATTCAAGAGAAAATAAACACAATTGTTAACACTTTAACAATTTAAGAGAAACTAAATCAAGCTCAATAGAAAAAACATTCACCATGCTCTATTGTGTGTGACTTTCTAGATTCATTACTATATAGCACTGAAGAAACGTTGAACACTTTCAATGTTAATCGAGCTATTCGATTTGTTTAGAGAATGTCTCCCGTCATACTCAAAACAACCTCAGAGTTCTTGAGTGACGTTCTAGCTACCAACGTATCAAGATAGTTTATAAAGCAATGAAGCCTTATTCAAGTGAATCTATTTATGGTCGCCGATTATCGTACAATCCAATCCTTCCATTAATTATCCCGTCGAGCAAGAAGCATGATCCGATTAAGTTCATAGACTCGAAACGATGCATAGATCCAAATGGTGAAATGAGAGATGACACATGGAAAAACCCATTTCCATCATTCATGCCTTGTCTAAGGACTTTCTCATTCAACAACCAAACTTGGATCGCATAGGACATCGCCTCACGTCGGAGGTTAACGGATCCTCTCTGGACCACTACTTGTCAATCACTATACCAGACGAACAAAACTGCGAGAGGACGTATCTCATCTCGTTTGTCGAAACAATCATTGTCCAAACGCTAGAATCAAACCCCAATACATATGACAACCGTAATGTCTCAAGTCTAAGGATTACATGCACAATCGCAACGATTAACAAATTATTAATCCAAAGTCATGTAATTTGTTATTCACGTCACATTCAATGATCTATTCAACTAATAGTCATCCACATGTTTGTAAGTCGCACCGCTATGTTGTTATGGCACGTGGCTCACCATCCTTTATCATTAACATCTCTATATTAATCAAAGGTAACAACACATGTGATAGTCCGTAATTGATTATTAAAGTCCCGATCAAATAATCTAAGGACTATGAATACTTTAAGCATTTATCATATTAAAGAAATACGTCAACATATTCTAAATGCTTTTAGAATACATTTCTCTAATGAAAATACTAGGGACTCATTCATACATGTAAAGAAGAAGAATATGAATGTCCTAATTATGTCAATATGTAAACAAACATATAAACACTAATGTGACGCCCGAGATTTCTCATCACGTTCATTCATAATTGTTGCATGTCTCTTTGAGCATTTCAATGTGCATTTCTTATTCTTGATTATATGTTTTATTAGTAGCTACTTTTATAAGAAAATAAACTGTCTAATTTGCTCGAATTAATATTTTTTCTAGATAGTATAACTTATAAAAGAAATCGGGAACTTGTAGTTTTGGATTTTGAAGGTCGGGAACTTGCGTTTGAAAAATGATTAGTGTTTCGTTGAATAGTGTTACGTAATGTAAACATTATTTTTTAAAACTGGTTAGCATTTAAATTGAGATTTAGCATAGTTTGACCAAGATTTTGTGGTAATTGACTTAAGCTAAATATACAACACATACATTTATACAACATATACCATATATGCATACAAATATTCAAAAAATAAGCCAAAATGCCCCAAAATAGCCAAAAAAACCCTATACGGGAATAGTAATTTTTCATGCAAAGTTTGTTCAATTTGATCTTCCAAGCTCTTCCAAAGGATTTCAAACCATCAAAAAGCTTCTCCTTTGCTCCTACGTCTCTAATTTGGTGAGGGATTCCCCTATCTTTGTGCATTTGAATGTTTAGCTGCAAACTTTAAATTTTGAGATTTGTTATATCTTGTTTATCTATGGTTATTTATGCTTAAATTGGCCTCTATTATGATCATGCAACATTCTTTTATAGCTAATTGAAGAATTTTGTGGTTGAAAATGAAGTTTGGAGATTTGGGGAAGAAGATAAATAGTGCCTGTGAATAGTAACCTGCGAATTTTGGGCTTTTTGCATTTGTAATCATTTTATTGCTTCTAATACATGAAATAATAGCTAGAGAGCTTGTAGAGTAAACTTTTGACATATATTTGCTTGTATGCCTATGTATTGTTGGTTGATTAGCAAATTGCATTAAATGGTGTTGAGAACTTGAAATGCCTTTAAGATGTTTGAGGAAGTGCCTAGGTGAAACTTTAAGTTAGTTGTGGAGTTAGTAACATGCTAAGCTAGTGAGCAAGAGG
This sequence comes from Ehretia macrophylla, assembly GCA_037974665.1. Classification (NCBI taxonomy): domain Eukaryota; kingdom Viridiplantae; phylum Streptophyta; class Magnoliopsida; order Boraginales; family Ehretiaceae; genus Ehretia; species Ehretia macrophylla. Next base: position 27,275,925 of record CM075769.1, read on the forward strand.
TTAAACTAATTGAACATTAGTGCAAAGGTAGTAATCTGGGCAGCCTACTGTCCATCATGTTTGGAACCATTTTCGACATAGCAAACGTACTCTAAAATTAACAAAATTTACACAGTAGCTAGATTAGGAAGTTCTGAACAAATGTTGATTTCTAGAGCTAAAGCTAATTCGAACGTTTTGACCTTCTGATTTAACCATCTTTGAAATCTGTCCTGAAAATCGCTGGTGCAGGGTAGTTATGCGCAGTCGTACGGAAATGGTTGTATCTTGAGGAATTTAGATCGGAATTGAGTTCCATTTGATTCTAAAGTTATCTACACTCGAAGAGCTACGTTTATACATAAAAAACAGAGAATTTGGAGATGAATAGAATAGGTAAATAATTTGATAAAGTTAGGATTCTGTTAGAAGATTTGGAAAAATGCATGCTTTCATGGAGCTCTAACTTGACTTGTTTTGAGCTTTGAGGTAGTGTGATTGAAGCTTGATTTTGTGTTATCTAATGGTGCTATAGGTGACATTAAACCTAGATTAGTGTTTAAATTGGTTAGAACTTGATTAATTAAATTGCACACAAAAAGGGGCTATGCATATATTTGTTGTCCAGATGGGTTTGAATGTCTTGAATGGTGTTATATATGTTAGATAATGTCTCTAATGCATTTATGGCATTGATTAAAGGTGTCGTTAGGGGACTTTGGAACAAATTTTTTAATTCGATTTGTTTGATTATGTAATTAGTCTTAGATGTGTTAGCAAGCCTTTAAAATGTAATTATGACGCTTAATTGCTAATCGGATTAAGTAGGTATAGTTCAAATCACCTAAGAGGCTTTTCGAAGTTTTTGAGTTAACATGCTTAAAAATGGGATTTCTTGGCATTTACGTGGGTCATAAGGTGGCAATAATTGATTAGTAAAGTTAAATTTAGAATTCTTTATGCTGTGTGAAGTTTAGAACATATTTTGTAAACAATTGGAAAAGGATTTTGTTAGAATTTATATGAATTGGTTGAACTTGTTGCTTAGTTAGTTATTTGGACTACTTAATTGCTATATTTGATTTTTAATTAAGCTATATATGATGTATTGAGTAAATAAGCATGATAATGACTTTTAGAACATGTTATAGTTGAATTATATTTAAGTGTTAAAGTAGTTGTCTTAATTGAAAGTTTAACTTGATATTCCTTGTGGTATAAACGAAGTTAAGTTAGTTAGGAAGTTTAACTTGTTAGATTGTAACGTAGCTAATACCCTTGCAAGACTAAGGAACTGCTTTAGAGTCATTTGTGTGATTTCTTGGGCTATGTGACAATATGATATAAATGTGATTATATATAACTTCTATTGTTGTGGATTGAGTTAAGCAAAAGTTAAATTAAGTTAGAAACTAATATAGATAATTGCTAAAGTGTTAAACTTATATGAACACGCGAGGGTACATGTCCAAGCTAGTTCAAGGAGGTTGGGGTAATCGGAGCTATTTTCTTGCATATTTAGTTGGATCCAAGGTGAGGGAGTTACATTCTTTTGTGCATCTTAATTTGTTTTACTGCTCATAAATTGTATAGTTTAATATGATTGCTTATAATTACGTGTACTTTGATATGAATAGATTAAATATACGCTTGTCTTTTATTTATATTGTTATATGGCTTATTCATTATAATCTACGTGCGAGAGCAACCTACTTTGTTGTCCCTCATATATGTGATTCTTGAATTATATTGTCATTGCTTGAATTATTGTGATCGAATATCGGATTACGCAACCTTTTCGAACATGGTAGCATCGAGAAACACGGGTAGCGTTGGGCTTACTGTGCTCCCTCGACTACTATGGTGTCTATTCCCTTCTCGTTGAAGTATACTCCACGACCCTAGAGGCGTGGTTCACCTGCTGGGCATGAACCTACCTCAGGAGAAAGGGTCATAGGATCGGGATACATCCGGAGTATCCCAACTTATTGAAGTAAGGGGTTTGCCGGCATTTGCGTGAAGTTCGTGGCTCGTGATTGAAGACTTGGAAGTGGAACCGTACCCTTTTAAAAGTGATTATCTACTTGTTATTTAAATCTTGTTTTTTTTATGTTATATATATATATATATATATATATATATATATATATATATATATATGTTTTCTTGTGTTTGCATATCGTATTGCATGCCCGGTATGTTGCATCACCTCCCTCGTTGGGCAACATTGTTGCTCACTCCTCATCTAACATGTTTCAGGAGAAGTTGAGGTAGACCTCCAGCTAGTAGCGGTAGTTGAAGAGGAGGAAGTACTAGTTAAGCAATTTCCGTGACTTCTTGTGTGATAAGGTTGTCTAAAATGTAAAGCTTGCGTGGAGTTGTTGTTGGTTATCTTTTGTGACCTTGGGGTTTTGTGTATATTTGGTGAATATAATAATTTGTAATCTTGTATGTTGGATATAAAGTGGAATGACATGTAATAATCTATAGTAAACTTATCCTTTTGCATGCTTGTGTTATTAACAAAACTTGGAAGTAGAACTTGGCTATTGTTGTATCCAACTACGTATAGTTAAAATTAGAAATGATTTGCTTGCTTGTATGTTATGTAGTTGTTGTTCCAAGGCTTGGATGGCCTTGAACCTTTGAATTTTAATTATAAAAGCTTGTTTTAGTATATTGTGGCTATTTTGAGCATTTACAGGTTTGAAAAATGTCAGCGGTACAGAAGAAACTCTGTCTGTTTTCCCTAAAATTTTGAAACTCGGTTGGAATTGGATTGAGAATAGCTTGGTTATTAGAGCCTCCGGTCTCGTGAGGGATCGGGGCGTTACAACTAATGCCATAAGTAAATGTTAAAATGCCCCAATATATGTCATCCAAATATGTAGCATTAGGGCATATCTCTAACACTTATATCTCTCAATGTTGCACTTGGAATCCCTTTTGGTTTTAAAAATCCATTTACAACCAATGGGTTTCGCACCTTCAGGCAACTTGACGAGATCCCAAACGTCATTGTCCTTCATGGACTTCATCTTCTCATTCATGGCATCAATCCACTTTTAACAGTTGGCACTTTGTTTGACTTGTTGGAAATTAATTGGATCATACTCCATTATTCCTATGTCAAACTCATGCTTTTGAAGAAACATAATGTAATAATTAGAAATTGTACTTCTTCTTTCTCTAGTAGATCGCCTAAGTAGCACTTCTTCTTAAGGTTGTTGGGTTTGCTCTTTTGGAACAACATCCTGATTTTGAGTAAGGAGGCCCATAGGGAAATCCTCATTCTTGTCCTGGACAATGTCAGTAGGCTGATCATTGTTAATAAAAATGGTTGGAAGATGAATAGATTCCTCCTCAAAGACAACATTTCTGACCATAACTCCCTCTTCAAACACAACATCCTCAAGAAATCTCGCGTTTCCTGTCTAAAAAAAAGTCTTAGTTAAGGTATCATAAAACTTAAAATCCCTCGACCGTTCAACGTAGCCAACAAAATAGCAGTTAATTGTTCTAGAGTCTAGTTTCTTTTCATGTGGCCTATAAGGCCTCGCCTTAACTGGACAAACCCAAATGTGTAAGTGCTTGATGTTAGGCTTCTTGTCTAACCATAGTTCATAAAGGGTCTAGCTATTGCTTTACTAGGTACTCTGTTCAGTATATATGTTACAGTCTTTAGTGCCTCTTCCCATAGTGATTCTGGTAAGGAAGAATGAGTAATTATACTTCTTACCATATCATTAAGAATTTTGTTTCATCTCTCATCAACACCATTTATGCTAAGTAACCTTGACATTGTGTATTGTGGGACGATTCTGCATTCTTCTAGGAATTTGGCAAAGGGCCCTGGACGTTGTTCACCTGGTCCATCATATCTACCATAGTACTCACCACCATGGTCAGATTTGACAACCTTAATCTTCTTGTCCAATTGATTTTCAACCTCGGCTTTGAAGGCCTTAGAAACGTCCAAGGATTGTAACTTCTCATGAATCAAGTATAAGTACCCATAACGAGAATAGTCGTCTATAAAGGTCATAAAATAATGCTGAGCATTCTAGGAAGCCATAGAGAATGGACCACATATATCAGTATGTATCAACTGTAAGACGCCAGAACTTCTCTTGGCACTTAACTTTCTAATGTTTGTCTGTTTCCCTTTAATATACTCAATACACATATTGTGGTCTGTGTAATCAAGGGGTTCAAGTATTCCGTTTGATATAAGTCTCTGAATTCTCTTTTCAAAGATGTGACTTAAACGCTTATGCCATAGAGTGGTGGATTTCTCATTTGTTAATTTGCGTTTTGTACCTCTTGAAGTCATTTATAAGGTTTCATTAAATGAAGCAATGGTGTTCAACATGTATAGTTTATCAATCAAGGAACTAGTCGCAACAAGAGAAGAATTAAGAAAAAGACTAACTTTATTGTTTCCAAACGAACAAGAATAACCAAATTTATCCAATACCAAAACAGAAACCAAATTCCTCCTAAACGACGGTACTACATAAGTCTCTCTTAATTCAATAAAATGATTGGTATTGAAAGATAATCTATAGGTCCCAACAACTTCATCCGGAACTGCTTTTCCATTGCTTACATAGATGAATCTTTCAGCATAACTTGGCGGTCGGCTCCACAGGCAACCCTGTATATACATATTTGTATGCGTAGTAGTACCAGAATCTGCCCACCAAGTATTAATAGGTACAAGCTAAATTAATTTCATAACAAACCAAAATGAGAAATATACCTTTCTTTACACGTCGTACGACGTACTTGGAACAATCCAAAAGTAGCAGGTAAATTCCTTATCCTGACTCTTTTGTTGCTTGTTGGGTTATGATGTTCTCACTGCATATTTATCTTTATTCCCTTTTCGCTTGTTATTCCTCAAGGTAGTTGCCACATGAGCATTTTCAATAGTATTTTCTCACATTAATATATCCTCTTCTTGCACACAGTGGGAAATGAGCTCATTTAGAGTCCATTTATCTTTTTGAGTGTTATAACTCACTATAAACTGTTCATAGTGTGCAAGAAGGGATATAAGTACCAAATGCACAAGCAAGTCATTAGATAGCTCTAACTTTAGTGTCTTAAATTTTGAAGCAATGTTATACATCTCCATAATGTACTCCCTTATGTTTCTTTTACTCTTATACCTCATCTAGACAAGGTCAGCTAAAAGCTTGTTTGTCTCAGCCTTTTTATTCTTAGCGAACGTTTCTCAATTTTTGAAATGAAACCCTTAGCAGTTACCTCATCAGACATACCTGAAAGTACTAGCCAACTCTAGAGATCATGTCACTAGACATTCATAATTTGGAATCAAGATCGAGAAAGACATGCATGGATACCAACCCATGGCCGAAACATGCATAGGCAAACAACAACAAATTTTCAAGTTTTGCAGCAAGGATCAACATACACTCTTTCTATCATATCCATTGACGATCAACACAAGCTATATATATCAACCATACATACAGAAATAGAAAGTATAAGGTATACCTCTTGTAGACAACTTCGGAAAAGGTGAAGATGAAGGATAGTCTTTGAACCTTTCTAACTTAAAGGTCCTAGTTGGTCTACCAAGTATCCAAAGCTCAACCACCACTTGAAGATTGAATGTGCTAGTATATATCTTCAAGTTTTAGACAATGTATGAATGTTGCAAGGTAAAACAAGAAAACTTCCTTGTTCTTTTGGCTATGGCTGAAGCTTGCATATAAAAAAGGATGAGTTTTCTTTGCTATTGTATTGTCTATGTCGTGTATGACAGAGGCATTTAATGAGAGAGATAAAATGTTGTGATCAAATATTATATTGGGTTATCATAATAGGTGACCAATCATATTTGTCACCTTTTTGATAAGAAGCCATGCAAGCCATTTGATCTTAATGATTAGCATTAGATGACAAGATGACCATTTTCTCTCTCCTCCGTGGCTTGGTTGAAAATACAAGTCGATGGAGAGAGAAGGTTGTCATCTTTTATTATATATATATATATAACATACTCATATAAATATAAATATATATATATATATATAATGTTAGTTTAATAGATAGCCAATCAAAATTACTTTCTTCTAAAGTAAAAACCATACAAATCCTAGGATTGTAATCATTACAATCCAAAGATAACTTTATTCTCTCTTTTGACACTTGGCAAAAAGGTTCTATCATAAAAAACAATGGTGAAGATTCTTTTGTCTTTATTAAAAAATGAATACTATCCATCCGTTTCAAATTCAAATGACTAGGATTGATGACATTGACAATCCTAGTCATCAATCTCTACATGCATATGCCACATATAAATATCTAGTCATTAATTTGCAATTCACCTTTTGACAACTAGGATGATGACGTGGCATTTCTCAAATTACATCACCATGACACATATAATATATAAACTCCTTTATATATATATATATATATAATTTTTGCCTGTTCTAATCTCTATTAGAATTAATATATTGAAACTATTTTTTCAATAATTATATTTTGGCCCCAAAAGTTTTGGTAATTATAATTTGACCCGAAAACTTTCTAAAATTACACTTTTTGGCCTAATTACCAACATAGATGACTCTTAATACCTTAAAGCCACCAACCACATCATACAAGCTTTTGGTGAACTTATTCATGATACTTATAAGTGTGTGACCTTCTAGATTCACAATCGCGTACCGATGAGGGACCGATAAACCTCCTTATCTATTTTGGAAATGTCTCTGTCATTTACCGAAATACCCTCATGCTCATGAGTGACGCACTAGCAATGAACGTACCATGAGAATGTAAACGATAATGAAGACGACGTCTTTTATGAATCCATTTAGCCGTCGAGAATTAGCGTGCTGTTCGATCCTTCTGTTAAGAATGTCCCGATCGGGAAAGGACCATGAAATGGTTAAGTCCACCTCTGATACTATGTATAAATTTGAATCGGTGAAACGAGAGATGACTACCGTAGAAAAATCCCTTTTCCATTACTTCATACTCGCCTTGGCCAAGGACTTCCTCGTTTAAAGACTGATCTCAGATATCATAGGACATCGCCTCACGCTGGAGGTTAACAGATCCTATCTTGACAATTACCTGTCGGTTCATACCACAAAACTAAAATGCAAAAGGCCGTAACCCATCTTATGAAAGATGGGCATTGTCCAAACACAGTATTTAGCCCCTAATATAACCAGCAGCCGTAATTTCTCAAGTCTGAGGATTAATATGCACAATTTCCAACTAAATAGTAAACTATTAACCTGAAATCATGCAATTCACTATTTATTGTCACATTTAATGATTCGTACACAAATGATCGCTCATATGTTTATTAGTCCACATCATCATGCTGCTCTGGCACTTTGCACGTCATCCTTTATCATTAACATCATTATGTTAATCAAAGATAATAACATATGATAACCCATACTCGATTATTCTAGTTCCGGTTGAATAATCTGAAGGGCTATGAATCAATACTTAATGTTTATCATATCGAAGAAAAAGTACAAAATATCCTAAACCCTTTTAAAATATTTTTCTTCTCGAATAAGTATTAGGGACATATTCATATCGAAGCGGAGAATATGAATATCCTTATATTAATCATAGTGTATAAAACACACAAATATATTCTTATTAAGCCCTAATAAGGTAATCTCAAACTATAGCATTAGAATATATCCCCAACAATACCACCCCTAAATGTTTCTGGAACGCTGTACTTTAGCATTATTAGACTAAGGTGATTAGAACAATCCCACTTCTCGAAGTTTCCTTTATCCTCAGTGGAACTTGCATCCGTAAGAGAAGCGGGTTGTTCTTTCCTTAATGCTAAGTCTAAATCTATACAGCCAAGAACTAACAAAACGTTCTCTTTCTAGCTCTTAAACTTTGTGCCGTTAAGCACAAGAATTGAATTAATGTTGGCAGTGACATTAGCAGTAGTAGATGTAACTAACAAAATAGAGAACAAACAAATAACATAAGCTCACTACTTTAAAATTCATGTCAAGATATATACACAAGTTAAAACGAAACAAACATGTAAATGCAAGACATAAATTTTCATACAACTGTAGTAGTGGGCCCATTTAACAATATAGCTAGCACAACATTAATGACCTTGTTTTGGGCCGATCATTAACTTGTAAGTGGTACTCTGTAAAAATCAAATGTTGATAACAATCCGGTCAAACAACAACTTTCTGTTGGGCCAACGTGTTGTCCACATGAAAACTTTATAATCATCACACATTTATTTTTGCAGGTATGTTTGCCATTTGGCCAATCTATGACCTTCCTTTGGGCCGATCATTGATAGCATAAATAACAAACAAACATATCTTATTATCTCAAAATAAACTAATCTACGCAAAAGATGTTACTTTGACAACGTTAAGCTTCTAATCAAACTATTTTAAGATAAAAGACACAGGTGCAAACATTCAAATCAATTTTTTCTATATATGCACTGATCGCTACTCGATCGGCTTATAAAACGTGTACAAAATAACTAAGATTTAAAATCTGTAGGTGCACGAATCAATATAATGTAGTGTGTTTTGGAGTGCAGAGTCGAATCCACATGGAAGCTCGTGAGTTAGTAAGTGAAGTAGTGTGAGAAAGTGTTGAAGTGAAAACGTGACAATTTATGAATGGAGTTGAATGTTTATGCTAGTAAATGTAAACTAAAACTAAGGATTTGTTTTGTTAAATAATAGGGAAAGGGATCTAGGGGTCGGATAAGTAATAAGGCAACTAATCTAGGCTGGGCATTTAGATACTTTGATTCAATGCTCGGGTTAAGCTATAAGCATTAATCTAGTCAATTTTCTAAGTTCAATTAAGTCCTAGTTACTACGTTTGTTATAGGTGTCGTTCTATCTTCGAGTCTGTTATATAACCGAAGTATAGATCTAACCTTGTAACCTAGAGTAACTGGGCAAACTAAAATAAGTAACTAACAACTCCTTAAGTCAAAATTATGGTACAAGCTATAATCTCATAAAATCTATGGTACAACCTCTAGATTCACTATTTATAGCACGGATATATGGCACGAATGTAAAGTAATCATAATATTAACTACAAGTATAATATATATGAAAGACAATATTTGAATAATACAAGCCATATATTGCATTGAAATCAAATTATTCGAATCCTATACCGTAAATTAAAAGACCATTATTTATAATATCATCCCCTAGATAATAAATATACTCAGACATTGAAATTAAATACATGATATTTGAATAAAATAGAGTATAGAAATGCTCCCTCATTTAGATGAACATGTATTTCTAAACACCGGGTTTGAGTAGAGGTCCCTATAGCATAGCCACTCGGGCAAAATTTCCTCTGAAAAGTAGCTACTTGGGCAGAGCTTCCCCCGTATTTAACAATTAAAACTAGAATTAACTATATAATAAACTTAAACTAATTTTTAAAACAATTTAATAAAACAAATATAAAAACTAATAATTATATATTTTCTACACTAGTTGATGAGGTATTTATAGGGAAAATTTGAGAGGCGCACTCGAGCGCCCAAGGAGCGCGCCTCTGTTGCTCTAATCCCGTGCTGCCACTTGGCGTCCACGTGGTAATTTTGAAGTTTTGGGCTGTCCACGTTGACCAATCGAGGGGTTTTGGTGGTCCGCATGGACCAATAGGGAGTCGTGAAAGCTTTTGTGGAGGGCGCTCCAGTGCCCAGGAAGGCGCGTTCGAGCATCTTCCTGTTGCCAATCTTGACTGCGATTTTGACTTTGACTGGATCGTTGACCAAGGCATTTTCTGGCTTTTTCATCATTCCAAGTCCGATTTTACGCTAGTTTTGGCCAGATTCTTCCTCCACAGGCTCTATTCATCCATCAATTTTTGAGTCGTTTCTGATTTTTGACTTCTTGACTTGCAATTTGAATTGTTCCTAGTCTGATTTGTTCACTTTTCAAGATCATTATCTAGAAGTAATTCATTAGTTGAAGGGGCAATTTGATCAATTGGGCATCCTAAAATATCCTACCTACCTAAACAAATACATACACATGTACATTTCCCATACACTACAACACACACACACACACCACACAACATACACTATACACACACTATCACACATGATCAAGAGAGGAAAGAAGAAGAAGAAGAAGAAGAAGAAAAAAGGAGAAATGGGAAAAATGAAGAAGAAAACAAGGACTCTAGGGCATTTTCAAGCTAGCTCATCAAGCATTTGGGTATTTTCAAGCTTCTACTTGCACTTATTCTTGCATATAAGGTGAGGGATGTTTTCAAAACTCTTTTAAAGGCCATGATACTCATGATTATGAAGATCTATATGCTTGTTGGTCATGATAGCACTATATGTTATTGTGAGCTTAGTTGATAACATTGAGCTTGTGTTGAGTAATTGGTATCTCATAGCCTTGTATCTTGTTATTACTTGTTTACTCGTGCTTATATAGACTATTATTATGCTTTAGTTTGAGTATTACACTTGGATTAGAGATAGGATGATTGAAATTGTAACCTTAGAACACAAATCTTGCATGAGGATCAAGTTGGGTGTGTAGTTGTTTGTTGCTAGCCATTGTTGAATCATATGGTGGTTGAGCTCAAATGTGTTATAATGTAGCTAGAAGATGCTTTAGAGGATATGTGTAAAGAGGATTAAGACTTGAAAATGGTGAACTTGAAGCTTGGAAGAAGATAAAAACAAGAAATGACAATTTTTGGACATGTAGTTTCCTTTGGATTCCCAGCCGGTTGAGGGAGTCGATTGAAGGCCTTGACCGACTCCCCTCAACTGACTCAAACAGTAGGAGTCAGTCAAGGGAGTAGGTCGTGGCCCTCGCCCGACTACCTTGTATCCCTTTGCATACTTAGCCATTTTTGCCCCTTTCTTTGCACACTTTGTTCCGTTGTTCCAAACTTGTTCCATGAACCTTTTTGAACTCTCATTTGATAAGCATTGGATATATATGTTAGCCTTTTCCTTGCACAAGTAAATGCATTATACTATAACCTAGCTATGAACGTCGAATTATCATGAACCTCTTGTTACATTTATGATTATGCTTGACTATTGGAGAAATTCTTCTTGGTTGACCTTCTCATGCATGTTTATATGTTATATGAGCTCTATTTCGATCATGATTATATAATATGTGTTTAAGTACTAGCATTAATTGGTGGTAACCTATTTTGTCACCTCCGAGTTTGTTTCTACGTTTGAAATCCTCTATCGCTTGATGAATTCTCCTTGGAAAGATGGAAGATGAATAAATGATACAAATAAGTTATTAAACCCCACGGTAGAAGTTCTGGGCTGCTTAGGCAGCGTTGGGCTTGGCAGGACGGACTCGGACTACTGTGGTTTGGGTTGCCTTTGAAGTACCCTCTTATTTGGTGTAAAAAGGTTGTGATATTGATGAAGCATCGAGATTGGCCATCTCCTACTTTTGCAACCATCCTCGCTTGGTCCCTTGAGGTCCTCGGAGGAAAGTGTTTCCCGTATCCTTTTATTATATGTTCAAACATTCTCGTTCAGGGAGAAGAGTTGATTATTTGTTTACATGTTTAAATTTGTTTAGTCTCCATGACCAAGATTCTGTGTTTCTTATATGCAATTCATGTATCTTTGTGCACAACATAGTCTTTTTATCATGTTTAACTTTGTTATTATCATGCTTGATTCATTTTCATTAAATGTTTAGAACATACGTTCTCTACTAGTATTACTTGTTTCATTCTGCTCAAACTAGTTTTATCATGTTTTACCTTGTTTCTTATTAACTGTCTATATGTGCATGGCACGACTTTTCAAAACTCTTTTTAAAAGGTAAAAATGCCTACGAAAAGCTCCCATTTCCTTTATCCCTCACTGAGCTAGGTATAGCTCACTCTTTCTTTATGCCAATTACAGGTGAACTTGGATTGGAGCCAAATCAACAAGCGGAAGTAGAAGTTTTTCTAACTATCGAGACCGGTTTATGTTCTTTGTGATCTACCTGCTTGTAGTTATAGGTGTAACTTTTATAATAGGAGATTAGGTTGTAATTTAGATTACTTGAAGTAATATATTAATCTTTTGGATTCTGAGATTGTACTTAATTTGATCTTTTATTCTTTTAAGACCTAGGGGTTGTTTGGGCTAGATTAGATATGAACAATTGAACCTAAGCCTTGTATTGTAATTTTGGTAGTTGTAATGTTAATCCATAATGATGAAGTTTTTGTAATGCCTTTTATTACAATTGATGTAACCATAGGTGATGTGATGGTAATATTTAGCATCTTGATTGTATGGTTGTGGAAAGTAGAGCTCGGGTGAATGTGTTGTGCCTTAGCGGACTTAGGAGGAGCAATCTTCTGAAGCTTGTGGCATCACGATCCCAGATTTTGAGGCTTTTGTAAGTTTGATTATATTTCTTTTCTTGTCGTTATTTCGGTATCAGAGGTTATTGTAGTAGTTAAAAAATAGGATTGTGACAGAGTGGTATCAGAGCTTAGATAGCTCATAGGCCGGGATAGGGTCCTTGGACTGTCGGGTAAGAGTCTTGATGTAAAGTTGTCTTGAAAGATATGTGCATATGTGTAAGTGAACCAAATGTGAACAATGTGTTTAGCATGACCAACGTGTCTACGTGAACCATGTGTACTGTGTGTTTAAGTGCTAATTATGCTACTATTTTATTCTATATGCTATGTTGCATACTAGTGTAATAATTAAGCATTGAGCTATAGTTGTTTATTTGGGATATAATTATATAAGTACCTACTTGTCATTTGTGCATCATAATTGCATATATACATATCATATTATGGGGTGCCTATCTTGTGGTGAAGTAAGAATGGCTGGAAAAGTTTAGGGGATTAAAAGAAGACTCCGAAGGAATGAATTCATGACTTTCAAAACAAGGGGAGTTAACTGTTGCACAATATGAAACTCGGTTTACTCAATTGTCACATTATGCTCCGGGGATGGTACAAAATGACTAAAAAGAGAATCCAGAGGTTTATTCAAGGGTTGAGGCCAGAGATTCAAGACAACATGGTTCTTTTACAATTCTCCACTTATGGTGAGGTCCTTTTCACTGCAACAATAACAGAGAAATGAAAGAAAGATAAAGTGGCAGGGTCAAGTCAACCGAGTCAAGTTCAGAAATAAGATGAACTACCTGTTGGGAGGATTGACCAGAGTGATTTAGTTACCTCTATAACTCAGGGCCCCTTTGAAGAGAAGTGTAAAGGCGATGGTAGTGATCAACATAAAGCCAAGCAATGCTCAAAGTGGAGGAAGACACAAGAGTGGACTACCAGTGGGGGTATCCTGAATGAACCACTAGTTGTACAGGCACAACAGAAGAATTTAGCAGCCACTAAATTACAGCCTAGTACCACGGTCATCTTTCAACCTGTTACATGTACTCATTTCAAGAAAAAGGGGCACACTGAAGCTCAATGTTAGAGGAAGTCTGGAAGATGCTTGAGGTATGGAAGTGATCAACACTTATCCAAGGACTCTCCGAAATGGCAGAGGAGACATGCACAGACTTCAGGCAGTAGCCTCAGTTGAAGGTAGACTTTTAATTGTTGGTATTCTCCTTTAATGTCCATCAACCAAACCAAACTAAGCCTTGTCCCACTAGGTGGTGTCAGTTATATGGATCATGCGACGCCATTCCTTCCTGTCGAGAGTCATCTCCTCTATGAGATCTATACATGCGAGGTCTTGTCTAATTGTCTCTGTCCAAGTAATCTTAGGTCTACGTCTACTTCTCTTCTGGTGTATCATTTCTAAACTTTCGTACCTTCTAAAAAATGCCTCAACAGGTCGTCTTCTTACGTGGCCAAACCATTTCAGACGATTTCCCTCATCTTATCCTCAATCGGGGCCACTCCTACTCTTTCATGTATCACCTCGTTCCTAATCTTGTCCTTCCTAGTTTTTCCACACATCCATCTCAACATTCTCATCTCAGCCACCAACATTTTATGAACATGTTGATATTTTACCGCCCAACACTTCGAACTATATAACATAGCAGGCCTAATGGCTATTTTATAAAACTCCCCTCTTAGCTTAGGTAGTATTTTTCAATCACATAAGATTCCTGGAGCATTTCTCCACTTCGTCTATCCTGCTTTGATTCTACAATCAACGTCCGCATTTATCTCTCCATCTTGTTGAACCATATAGTCCAAGTATCTAAAACTCTCTTTTTCTTGTATTCTTTATGAGTCTAATCTTATCTCTATCGCATTTATCGATTTATTTTTGCTAAAGATACATTCCATATATTATGTCTTTGATCTGCTTAACTTAAAGCCCTTAGATTCTAAAGTAGATCTCCATAATTCTAGTTTAGTATTTACACCTTCTCTAGACTCATCTATCAAAATAATATCATCCGCAAATAACATGCACCAAGGTACTGCATCTTGGATTTGACTACTCAGTTCATCTATAACTAGTGCGAAAATCATTCTCCGATTGTCCTCTATGCTCACAATCTTTTTTGGTGAAAACTTGGTTGGAGACTTAGCCTTGTTTTCTTCAACTTGAGGAATATTAGGTGTTTGAATATAGGTGTGTTAGAAAAAAATCTTTGTATATTCTTTACAACACATGTACATATATAGTTTGCACCAGCAGCTATTCTTGGTTATACACTAATTTAGGCTATGATAGATGTTGACCCATAATATATGGAGTCTAGCATAAATAAGGTAAACATAATTCCCAGAAATCACTCTGTTCTATTCTTGATTGACAGGTCACTTCAACACTCCCCCTCAAGTTGGCGCATAGATATCTTTAATGCCCAACTTGTCGAGTGAGTTGTAGAATACTTTACTGGAAACAACCTTTGTTAGTATATCTGCCAACTGGTCTTCAGGCTTAATAAACAAAAACTGAACTATATTGGCCTCAAGGTTTTGCTTAATGAAATCTCTATCCACCTCAACATGTTTTGTGCGATCATGTTGAACTGGATTGTGAGCAATGTCTATGGCTGATTTGTTGTCGCAAAACAAACTCTTAGTGGTGCCAGGGCTATAACCAATCTCTGTAAGTAACTTCTTTAACAAAATAAGTTCACAAAGACCTTTGGACATCCCTCGAAACTCATCTTCTGCACTGGATAATGCGACTACCTTCTACTTCTTACTCCTCCAAGTAACTAAATTGTCTCCTACAAAGGTAAAATATCCTGAGTTGGATTTTCTATCAGTCACACTTCCTGCCCAATCGGCATCCGTATAACCAACTATGTTAAGATGATTATTCTTTGAGAACATAAGTCCTTTCCTAGGAGCAGATTTTAAGTACACACGATTCCAGTTTGCTGCAATAGATAGCAATACCCTGATAGTATCTAGTTTTGCCACTGGAGATAAAGTCTCCTGATAATCTATGTCGTACGTTTGCGTATACCTTTTTGCCACAAGTCTTGCTTTGTACCTTTCAATAGATCCGTCTACTTTGTATTTGATAGAGAATATCCATTTGCATCCCACTGTTTTCTTCCCTTTTGGTAATGGAACAAGGGTCCATCTCTTATTTTTTCTAACGCGTCCATTCTTCCTTATTACCTTAGTCCACTTTGGTTCTCTTAAAGCTTCTTGTACTATGCTAGGGACATGAATGGTAGATAGATTGTTCACAAAAGCCTTGAATGGTTCTGATAATCTCTAAGATGAAAGGTGATTGGTAATTGGGTACTTTGAGTTTTTCTCTCATAATTAGGAGTGTATCGATTCAGCAGTTTTCCACTATTATGCCGAAAAGGCAGCCTATAAGAGGTAGAAGTATCCAACATATTATTAGAGGATAAAGGAGCAAAAGAGTTTACCTTAGGAATATTCTCAGAAGATTGATCTTCTGGTATTGAGGAGTGAGAGGGGGTGCTTCAATTTTATTTTCAGCGTCATCTTCATTCACAGCTTCAGTTACAACCTCATTCATTTTCATAGCTTCATCTACTGTTTTTTCCTCCTGTTCTGCTTCTCTTCTGATAAATGGTTCAATTGGAGCCCCTAACCAATTTGTTGGATTTTTTAGGTCGTCCGACTTTGTTGAATTCTTCTCTTCACTCAGTATCTTCCCTTGAAGAGGAGAAGTGGATACTGGAATAGAAAAAATGATTCAGACTCCAAAAAAGTTACATCCATAGTAACATAAGTACGTCGGGTGGAAGGATAGTCACAACGATACCCCTTTTATGTGTAGCATACCCTAAGAAGATACAACATACTATACATGGATCTAGCTTAGTGCATTTATTTTTATGGAGATGAACAAAAGCAACACAACCAAGGATACAAGGAGTAAACATCAAAATAGAGGGTAATGGTCCATGTTTAAAAAGGGTCCGAAGTAGAGTATCAAACTTCAACACTTGAGAAGGCATCTGGTTCAATAAATATACAGCTGTTACGACTGCATCACTCCAATAGTGACGAGGTCCATGAGCACCAATGAGAAGAGCCCTTGCAATTACTAAAATTTGTCTGTTCTTGCATTCTGCAATCCCATTTTGCTGGGGTATTTGAGAACATGTGGTCTCATGAATAATCCCATGAGTCTGAAAATAGGTCTGAAAATCATGATTGTCATATTCTCTGCCATAGTCAGAACGAACAATCTAAATTTTTGTTGAAAATTGAGTTTGAATCATAGTATGAAAGGTTTGAAAAATACTAAATACCTCGTGCTTATGTTTCATCAAGTAAAACCAGGTCATTCGTGTACAATCATCAACAAAAGTCATAAATCAACGAATGTCGGAAGAAGTAGAGACAGGGGAGGGTCCCTAAACATCTGAATGAATTAGAACAAAATGGAGATTACTCTTATTTGAATGTGCATGGTAAGATGCACGATGACACTTAGCCAAAATACACACATCACATTTAAAATCTGAGTCATGTACATTTGAAAATAAATCAAGTAATAAGTGTTTCAAATAACTAAAGGATGGATGCCCTAGACGACGATGCCATAACCAAATCAACCTCTACTTGATCGGTGATGTATACTGCATATTATTGACTTTGCTAGTACTGAAATCCTCCATGTAATACAGCCCCCCCTCTTGTAGTACTACGACCATTGATCTTCTTGGTGAAAATATCCTGAAAAGGCAAAAACTAGGATAGATTAGTGCACAACAATTTAATTCCTCTATGGCTTGTCCTACAGATAGCAATTTATTTGAGAAAGATAGAACAAGGAGGGTATTTGATAAAGAAATAGAGGATGAAAGAGCAACTCTTCTAGCCCTTGTAATTGGGTATGTAACCCCATTAGCATTGGCAATATTGACTCATCTTGGTTTAGTAGTATTTGAAAAATCATTAGGGTCAAACGTCATGTGATATGTTACCCCCAAGTCAATTATCCATCCATGGCAATCCTTCCGATTAGAGCTAACTAGCGCATAACCGCCTTTACCTAAGTTAGTGAGGGTAGTAGACTCATTGATGAAACTAGTGGGTTTTCCCTTTGAAATAAAGGATAACTGTGATTCTGTATTTACCAAAGCAGCTCAGCCAAAACCACCGTTACTAGAAGCCTCGCGATGTTTTCTAGTATTAAATTCATTCCACCATTCTGGATATCCATATAGTTTAAAACAATTTTCACGGGTATGTTTTGTTTTTCCACAATGTGTACAGCCTCCACCTTCTGATTATAACTTGGGTTTAGAAGTTGTGTTGTGCTTCGCTCCACTTGCAGGTACTTACTACATCAGGTAGCATATGGAGTGAAGGTGCTCGTTGACTTCAGACTGTTCAGCTAACTTGGTTCCTCCTTTAGATGCCATAACAACGTCTGTCGTAGTCTCTAACCCCGTCATCATAACAGCCTGCCTTGAATCTTCCTTTCAAACATGGGCATATGCCTGCTCCATACTAGGGAATGGGTTCACTTGAAGTACATCATTTGGGACATTATCCAGGCAATCATCCAATCCATCGAGGAAGGTATACACCCTATCCTCTTGTATCATAGAATTAAATTTCTGAATATCTGTTTCACATTTCATAGGATTAGGGCGACGAAAATCGATCTCCCTCCACAAATCTTAAAGGTTGTTGTAGTACATCTCAATCGACCTCCTAGTCTGTTTCATTCTAGTTACTTGTCTCTTAAGATCGTACGCTTGAGAAGTGTTTATGCCATCAAAATAGATCGTAGCAATGGTATCCCATTCTATTTTTGTTGTTGGGAATCGAATGCAATTGCTAATTAAGCTTTGGCCATAGAACTGATCAACCATCCTTTCACAATTGAGTTCTCAACTCTCCATTTTCTAAATGTTGGGTCTGTTTCTTTAGGTTATTGAAGTTCCCCATTGATGTATCCCAGTTTGTCTTTGCCTGAGATATACATCTCGACTACTTGGGACCATAAGGCATAGTTGGTGCCATCCAACTTAATGTTCATTGGTGTAGCAGAAGAATCATAAATGGATGTTTGATTATGAGTTTAAGTTTGTGTAAATATTTCTGTCATTTTGGATTTCAGGTCTTCTAGGATTGGATTCATAGAGGTTTCTCCATGTTGGGTTGTGGTGTCTAGGTCTTCTATAGTTACCAATTTCTAAGGTTTCTTCTGAGGTTTCAAGTAGAGCAGAAGTCCCAAGATCTCTGCTCTGATACCATGTTTGAATATAGGTGTATCAAAATAATTTTTTTGTATATTTTGTCTTTACAACACATGTACATATATAGTTTACACCAGGAGCTATTCTCGTCTATACACTAATTTAGGCTATGATAGATGTTGACCCATAATATATGGAGTCTAACACAAATAAGGTAAACATAATTCCCAGAAATCACTCTGTTCTATTCTTGATTGACAGCTCACTTTAACATTAGGTAGAATACAATTCTCATTTGTATATCCCACAACATGATATCGAGAATATCTAGAAAGTTTCCATTGGTGTTCAATTTGAATCTCGGCTTTAGAACCATCCTTGAGTTTAACCCAAGTAGTATTAGGAAGCTTCTTTTCGATATTTATTTCAACACATATTCTCGCATAACTCAAGCGTGTTCTAGACTCTGTGAGTGTATCCATTTGTAATGGAGTTCCAAGATTACTTCCAATAAAGCTAAAACCCACTTGTGAAGAAGTAAGGAGTGATGATTGACATGCCAAAGTAGTTCGAGGACTTTTTCACAAACTTCCTCATTATCAAGTCTAGATAAGAATAAGTTATTTCCAAATGCTTGTATATTCATACTACCATATTTTTTCCATCGAGACTTTATGTATGATGCCCAAGATTTTTCATCACGATCACACGTAACTGTTGTATATTTCCTTGAGCATTTCAATATGCATTTCTTTTTCTTGATTATATGTTTCATTAGATGGTCACTATTCATAAAAAAATTCAACTGTCTAAGTTGCTCGGTTTAATATTTTTCCTAGGTAGTATGACTTATAAAAGGAATTGGGAACTTGTGGTTTTGGGCTTTGGAGGCCGGGAACATGCATTTGGAAAATGATTCGTGCTTCGTTGAATATTGAAATACTAAGAATGTAACATAGTTATTACTAAAAAATACTAGCATTTGACTTATGCTACTAACACATACTCATACATATATTACCTAATAATACATACACATGCATAATTGTTCACAAACAAAACAAACAATTTCCAAAATACCCTCCCTCGTAAACCCGATGGCCTTCTAGGAGAGAAAGGAAAAGAATTCATCTCCAATCCTTGCAAACTTGGACTTCTAGCTTGATCTTGAAGTATTTTTGGAGCATCTATGACATCCACAAGCCTCCTAAACCTTGTACAACTGAGGGAATTTGCATTTATAACCTTTTAAAGTTTATGTCATCTTTTGAGTTTTCATGATTTGTTGATATTAGCTATTGAAATGCTTAAATATTGTGAAATATATGAATTACATGCTATGTGGACCATGCTAGAGTAGTTTAATAGCTTTTACAATGGTTGAATGCTTGAGTTGTGTGAAAGAGACAATGAATAGTGACAAAAATTAGGGTTTGGCTTTAGGTTGATTTTTGGAACAAATTGATGCTTTATTTAGGTGCTTTAGACGTATTTGAAACTAGTTAAATGCTCACGTGTAGTTAATTTTCCCGAAATTGAGTTAAAATGCAAATTAGCTAACTTTTTAAAAGGGGTTTTTTTTCATGAAATGTAATCTGAGCACATTTGGACTTTAGATTAGGTATCCTTGAGGCGTGGAGCACTTTTGGTACTTTCATAGCGTTAAATTGGGGTCCATATAGGGTGGTAGTAGTTAAATCCTACTCGGGGCCTTCCCGAGCTTTTGCTCCCAAAGCAAATTTTCAAGGCTTAGATGTAACGACCCTAACCCGACCCTTCTCAAGATTAGGTCAAAGTTTGCGTTTACTGTCATTGCGAGTTCATAACTTTCTATTAAAATGAACAATAAATAAAGAATTATTTAATAACAAGTCTTTATATAATAATTTAAGTACAAAAGGGTGTTACAACATCCAAGATCTGATAGCTACCCGGCTATCATACAAACTAGAGTTTTAGAACAACCACCCTTTTACCTGAAAGTAATACAAACAACCTCTAACTTTTACGACTTGGATCGAACATGACAGGCAAGAAGCTTCAAGCATGTAAATATTCAACTCCAGCTTATAAAGTCAATTTCTATTTCAAGCTAAGCTGTACTTGCACTGGGGAGAGGGGGGAGGGGGGGGGGGGGGAGGAAAAAATGAGGGTGAGCTCTAGGGAAGCTCAGCAAGGGTGGAATAGAAGAGTTTTGAAAACATTTCTAGTCGGTCTCATTTGCAAATTATGATGCAATTCACGTATGGTGTTAGTAACAAATTATTCATATATGGTAAATGTTAAAATACAATAACATGTGGTAACCGGTAGAGATTTCTTTCTTATTTGAATCATGTATCAATAACAGTAGTGTCATAAGGACATACAGTTTTTCCTCTCCAAGGGCGGTACTGATCCCAAGCGAGAGCAAGCTCTCCAAGGGCGGTAATGGTCCCAAGCGAGAGTACTTAAACACACAGAAAATGGTATGTTTCAATATCACCAGAGGTGGCCAGTCCCGAATCACGATCACAACTTCTTATTTCTCCCAAGAGGGTACTCCGGATTGTACCCAAAATCTATGACTCAGCTCTCCGAGGGCAATACTAGTCCCAAGCGAGTAAGTTCTCCAAGGGTGGTAGTGGTCCCAAGCGAGAGAGGGAATAGGACCATGATAGTCACGGGAGCACCAGTAAGCCCTATGCTGCCCAGCGTCTGAATGTTATCATGCCTGAAATTGCAACCCCTAAGTTCAAAAGCACACAGGTATGCACAAGTAGTCATAGAACACACAACAGATCATATGGGGATCAACTAAAGTGATTGTCCCAGGCAAGTAATAAACATTTTTCTTGACAATTCAGAGTATTTTTTCGGCAGAGTAACGTCAATAAGAAAGCAATTGCCAAGTATAAATTAGGCATTATGATGGCATGCAAATGACATGTATAACATTTCTGGAAATAGTTGGGCAGTATTTCTGCTTATCTTATGCTAAAACTACTAGATAAATTGTGCAGTATATATTAGCAATTAACTAGACAAATTTAAACATAACAGGGATATACTAACATTTAGATGCCATAAATAAGTAAAGCAATAAAACCCTTGCCTCAAAATGCCAAAAATTGGAGAAGACTCGGACCGGTTTTGGAACTTTCTAAACGTTAACTAAACTGAATCGATATAATTTAGTAGAATCGGGCCAGAGAAAAGTGTATGTCTGTTTGATTTCAGGGGGTCAAGTGACCTCTTTATATAGCCCTCAAGGCCGACACAGGGAGGAACACGTGTCCCCCCACGTGTCTCACATGCGTGGCACATCCACGCATGTGTGACACTTGTCCCTCCACATGTCTCACATGCGTGGCACGTCCACGCATGTGTGACATGTATCCATCCACGTGTCATGCATGCGTGGCATGTCCACGCAAGTATGACACGTGTCCCGAGACACGTGTCACTTCCCTAGAGTGATACCAACGTTCTATTTTTTTACCCATTTCGCACGCAGATGTTCCCAATTTTCGTATTTTCAAGCCGGGATGTAATTTTGCCAAACTTCGCCATTAAGTAGTATAAGTTAAACGAAACCCAATGGCGTATGCCCGTTTTTCGTGGCGAATACCTATTTTTCTATAATTGGCCCCGAAGTGAAACCCTTTTTCCGGACCAAAAACCCCTAAAATCGAAAAAATAGCCGAAATGGCCTGAAAATTTAAAGGAGATCACCCATAATCTTGTAAGCAGCTGAAAAGTTTTACTTGGTCATGATATGGGCTTTACATCCATGTAACGACCCTAAGCTTAATGTTAATTCATGTTATAAGAACACCTAATAATAGGTTACTATTAATCATAATACCAATTGATTTTTAAATAGTAAAACAATTAACTATAGATTAAATGCAGGCAAATAATCACAAAGGCACATTTTCAAAAAATAACGAAAGAAATAAATATAAATAAATACTTGTAAATGCATGGTCGGGCTCGGGTATTACATTAGATAGGTGTCTTTTGGCATCCTTAGGAATGTAGTATGATTGGTTTATAGATTTGGGGCCTTCAATTTCGTATAGAAGAAGAATTGTATAGTTATCAAAGGAGAAAATGTGAGAAATGGATACCTTTGTGCTTGTATGAGCTTGTAGAAGTTTGTGATGTGTTTAAATGTATGTCTAAGGTATAATTAAGCTAGTTAAAGAGTTTGTGGAAAAGAATGTTATTTGTCTCTTTTGCATTTATATTGTTATTTCATGTATAATGCTTATATTGTAACTAATTGTGAGGGCGACCTACTTTGTCGTCCCTCTTATGTGATATTTGATAATCTTGACTTGGGGTTGCGCAACCTTCTCGAACATGGTAGCGTCGAGAAACTCTGGATAGCATCGGGCTATCGGTCTTCCTCGACTACCATAATTCCTATTCCCTTTCTCGGTAAGGCATATTCCTCTACCCCAGAGGCGTGGTTCACCTCGTTAGGGCATACAAACCTATCTCGGGAGATATAGGTCGTAGGATCGGGGTACATCCGGAGTACCCTATTTGGAGGAATAAGGGGTTTGCCAGCACTTGCTTGAAGATCGTGGCTCGTGGTTCAAGATTGAAGACAAGAAGATGAATCGTATCCTTTTTATATGTGTTTGGTAAATTGATCCATTTGCTTACTTATTTGTGTTACTATCTTTGTTGCATCTCATGAAAGCATTCCCCGGTATGCTGCGTCACTTCTCTCGCTGGGCAACTTTGTTGCTCACTCCTCATTTAATATGTTTCAAAAGAAGCTGAGGTGAATCCCCAGCTTGTAACGGTAGAGGAAGTTCACGTAGATCAACTTCCTTGATTGCTTGTGTGTTCAGGTTGGATGCTGTGAGCAGTCCTTGTGAAGTTGTTGTTTGTTGTATATTTTGAGACCCTTGTAGTCTTGTATGTATTGATGTTAGATTTGGTGGTAGTAGCAAAGTTGTAATCTTGTATGGCTTGTCGGCATGGTAGTTGGCATGTAATAACTGATATTAGACTTTACGGCTTTTGTTTGCATGCTTGTGTGGTAAGTGGTTAGAATGTTGAACTTAGCTTATAAGTAAAGCTTGTTACTTACGACTTAGGGTTTTAAAGGTATGCCTTGTATGCTTGCATGTTATAGTTTGTGGTTCCAAGGCTTGGATACCCTTGAGGAGTTCGTTGAATATGTTGATATTGAAGGATGGGTTGAAATGAAATGTTGGTTTGTAGCTTGGTGGTTGAATGTGGTTATGTGCAGGTATCCGTTAGTCCATGGTACAGAGGAGACTATGTCCGTGTAATGAGTCCGGACTTGACCTGTAGCGTGGGGTTGGGTTCGGGGTGTTACATTATGACTTTTCTTATCAAGAAGATATGTGGAGGCTTACCAATGAATTGTCCAATAAGGCAACTCTTCCAAATTGCATTGGTTCTTCGTACATACTTTAAGGTAAGTTAGCAGCCATGTGTCCATCTATGATCTCCAAAGGAACACTTACTTTCTCCAACTTGAGTGACCAAGTCAAATTTTCTACAAATATATTTTTCTAATTTGAGATTGTTGGGGCATTTTGGTGATGGTAGAGTTAAGGTTTCTTTTGGGGAAATTTAGGCCTATGACCAAGAATTAAGGGTTGTTGACTAACATTTTGCCTCCTATGATTGTTAGTGGGCAAAGGGGAATTCTTGATTGGGGAGAAGAGGGGCAGTCTTGGAGGGAGGAAGATGCAATATTTGCATTTTGATTTTCATTAGTGAAAGCCATAGAAGAAGGAAGAAAAGGGGTAAGAGGGGTTTCCAATTTATTATTGATAGGAGACATTAAATTCATCAAATTGGGGAAAATTTTAGTAAGAGGTGAGTGTGTGGTGTTAGAACCCAAATGTAGAAGGGAAATGTGTGAATTTGAAGAAGAAGGAGAAGTGAGAGTCCTACCATTATGCCCCAAATCAAAGGGAGAGATATGGTTACTCAACGGAGGAGAAAGAGAGAGCCTTCCTTGAACCTTAGATGCAAAGGTTAAGGTGGAAAGAGGAGGGAGATTCTCCACAAAGGGTGGAGGTGGAATGGTGGAGGGAGCTTCATCTTCTTCTTTATGATGAAAGGATGAGTCTTCATCAACCATTTCTTCTCTAACTTGTTCTCGAATAGAAGAGAGATTTTTAGCCTAACACTTAACCTTAGTGGAATTGAAGACTTTGAAGGAGAAATTGAAGAAGAATGAAGATTCTTCTTCCTATTTCTAACCATAGAGAAAGTAGATAACATCAAGGGTAGTGGGTTCAAAAAAGTGTTACAAAATGTGGTGTAAAAGGCTAAAAAATAAAGGGCAAAAGCTCAAAGGGGTGAATGGGTAAAGAGTGGTAGAAATGGAAGGTATTTGGTGGTGTTAGGTTGAAGAGGTGGTACTAGTGGGTGGGAACCGATAGGTGGTAAGTCGTTGTGGATGGTATGGTTCAAGAGAGAAGAGCTTTGGTGGTTTAGGAGTTTTATCGAACAAGTGGTGGTCATGGATGTAAAAGGAGCTGCTGGCTTCAAAGCATTATGAAAGGGTTGTGTTCAATAGTTTCGCTCACTATGTTCATTGGTTTAGGTGGTGGTCATGGTTCAAAGGTGGTTTGGCATAATATCATTGTTAATTTCACAAGGGAAAATAGCACAATTAGTCCTTATTGTTTGAAAAAAGTTTTAATTTTGTCTTTATTGTTTAAAATTTTTCAATTTCGTCTCTTATCTCTCCAAAAGTTTTAATTTTATCCTTATTGTTTAAAATTTCACAATTTCATCCCTATAGTTTTCCAAAAAAAATTAATTTCGTCCTTATTATTTTTTTAAAATTTTAAATTCGTCCTTATTATTCAATGACTAAATTGAAATTTTCTAAGAAACATTAGGGATGAATTTGAATTTTTTAGAAAACAATAGGAACTAAATTGACTAATTTTGAATAATAGGGACAAATTTAAAATTTTAGAGAATCAATAGGGACGAAATTAATTTTTTTTGAAAATAATAGGAATGGAATTAAAACTTTTTTAAAAATAATATAGATAAAATAAAAAATAATAATAAAGACAAAATTGAAATATTTTTTAGACAATATAGACTAAATGTGACATTTTCACATTTCACAAGATTTACTTGGTCTAACTCGTGAGCAACAGGACAAAGGATTTTGGAGCAGTTAGATACAGCTTATAGTACTTCGAAATGGAGTCTTCTTTTTTCAAATGCACGGATTAAACACATACCTCAAATTAACTCTGGTCATAGGAAGCATGATTGGCTTTGCTCAACGCAGGGCCATACTGAAACCCTTCCATTTTGAGTTGGCATTTTGCTTACATCATGGTTTCATTGATTTTGTAAAAGATAATAGGCCTAGCAATAGTGGGAATTACATCCTTAGATGAAAATTTTGGAAAAAAGAAAAAAAAACCATTATAAAAATGATATGGCTTTGGGAAAATGGCTCAATTAGTCCCAAATATTTAGTTGTTTTGACATTTTAATCCAAACTTTTCAAATCGAACACTGTAGTCCTAAACGTTTTACATAAGGGACACCGTTAGTCCATTAACTCATTTTTGTTAAATTTACTATGTTAAAGTTACGTGATTCGCACGCCGCGCGTAAAAAAAAAATACAAGGTTAAATTGGTCATTTAATTTACAACTCATTTAGCTTAAAATGGTCACTATGATCTAAATGATTAATTTAACCTTGTATTTTTTTTTACGCGCAGAGTGTGAATCACATGATCTTAACGGAACAAATTTAATAGAAATTAGCTAATGGACTAACGATATCCCTTATGTAAAATGTTTAGGACTAAAGTGTTCGATTTGAAACGTTTGAAACCAAAATATCAAAACAAGCACACGTTTTGGACTAATTGAGGAATGTTATTGAAATGAAGACATGGGTCTACATGGTCACTACAAGAAGTAGAGATTTGGGCAACGAAAATTATTCCATCGCTATCGGCGATGAGAACGCGACAAGAGGCGACAGGTTATGCGCATACTTTTTTGGGGCAAAAAACATGTGTCAACCTAGTAATGACCTTCAACAAAGGAAAAAAAAACCCCTAATGACGACCAAGTGTCGAAATTTATTATCCGTTGCTAACTAGCGATAGAGTGACAACGAAATTGAAAATTGCAAAAAGCAGTCCTAGTCCGTTGCAAATCTGCGACGGATTATCCATCACTTGATTGCTTGTGTCACATAGTTGAGGGTACTGTCTACACTGGTCCTCATCTTCTTAAATTTATGTTGTGCCTCAAAACCAAAAAAATTCTAAAGCTCCATTTGTTTACTATAAAAAATTCTCCTCGAAAATATTTTTCTGGTCTTTTGGTGTTTAGTAACACTATAAAATAAGTCAACTGAAAAAAATTTCAGTTAAAGTAAAAAAACTAATTATATCTACAATATTTTTATGTGTTTTAAGTGATTAAAACATTACTACTCTACACTCTACCCTACACCCACCTTACCCCCAGCCCTACCATCACCTACCCCATCCATCACACCCATAAACACGTGTGTGTTGTTAGCATATACATGTCTACATTGAAAAATCTGAAATTCTAAGATCACCGTATAAGATCATGGGTTACTTCATTTAGCATCAATTGGTTTTAAGATGCAACCTCATGATTCTTAACATGGTATCAGAGTTGGGGCTTTGGTCCAATTTTATTCATCTCCGTGTGACCCATCTCAAATTAGGTCTACGTGTGTACAATCTTTTGCATGTGTTCTATGCATCTTTAACCTTCCACATGTGTTCAATCTTCCACATGTATTAATCTACCATGTGTGTTCAATATTTCATGTATGACTTATCTCAAAATTAGGTCCACATGTGTTTAATTTTTCACATGTGACCTCTCTCAGATCAGGTCACACGTGAGTAGAAGTGTAGGAATATACTTGTCTCACATCAGAAAATTTAAAACTACCTTATAAAATATTAAATTACTCCACTTAAGATTAATTAAGTTTAAGATGAAACTCATAATTCTTAATATGTGTGTGTCTGTATGTGTCTGTGAACAAAAAGGAAGTTGGTGAGCGGAGAGCAATGCCCTCCCACTTTAACCCTATCTAGAACATGCATATCGTGTTGTCTCTGAAAAGAGGCTGGTCAAAGCTTGAGTCCAAATTACAAACAAATAAAGAAATAATGGATCTCTTGTGTGCAATCTCTTCATGGAAAAAGTGGTTAATGGTTTTAATCTAGCATTGTCTCAAACCATTTCCTATGCCATGCACATACGTTCTTATGATTGGTTGCTTATGAATTTTCTGCAAGTTATCTAGATACAGATAGTGTACGAATTGGACGTGTGATGTAAACATTCATAATACCATTGACAATTGTGATGCATGCCTGTTTAATTGCATATCATATTATATATAATTGATTGTCACGTTAATTGTTTCGTGTAGGGGAACCATTTCTATTAATACTTAAAAATAAAGTGAAAACTGTGTGAAAGGAAGAGGGATTTGGATCGCTAACGTTATGAAACTAAAAGATCGGTTGACTGCATCATCATATACAAAGCCGAGGTATGGCCACCCCTTGTCCATGTGCAGCCTCACTCCAGCACGAATCAGTTTCAAATCTTACTGAATAAACATTTCTTCTTCTAAGTGAAATTAATGGGTGTTTGAGGTTGGAGATACAGAGGTTCCATAACAGAAATAAGTAAGTTCTAAAATATAAAGGCATAGTAGAGAATGACAAGGTAAAAGGTCTACCAGGACTAATCAATCACGTAACATCGTAATTTATTAGCTCAGCCACGATAAAACGCACTGACTTTTTCATTGTACTTAAATATTATCTGTTTAATGCATCAAATAGATCGTGCTTCCATGATGAGAAGCTAATATATGATTCTCAAAAAGATTTGTAATGTCAGTATGTGAGATCACAACTTGCTACTTATGGTCCTATGTTTCAAGATTTTATATGTCATAAATCAGAACAGTCTAGTTCCCACTAACCGCGCTTTGTCTATACTCAGGTGATTTCAGGTGCGAAAAATCTCTAGTTTTAACATCCTTTTGTTTCTTGATTATTAAAGCATTGCCATGATATAAGATATCAATTATCTTTGGGGTGTCTAAGCACACAGTGTTAGGGTGATTGTGTTCCAGAATGCAATTCAATCTCATGAAATGGTCCCATGTGCATTCGTTGTGTTTTTCAATAGTAAAAATGCATATCAATGGATTCCAGATGTTGAGATCATTGAATGCGGTAATGGTGTTGTCAGATATAGGTGTTAACAGCATATTATGTTGTTTGATATCAATGAAGGCATGATATTCTTTGCATCAATCAATCAACTTTGTTGAATGTATGGTACTAATCATATAAATTCTAATGGTTGGTCAAGTAGCAAAAATGTTGTATTTCCATTTTCCGGTACATTTATGAAGCTCATTCGCACCTCCTCACTATCCGACCTTGGTTCTGTTATTTTGAGGTCCAAACTCCAAAAGATTTTCAAAGAATTCGAATGTTCATATCGATCTATAATGCCCCTTGCATCTTTCAAGATTTCATGTCTGGAATTATGGAAAACAAAGTAGAGAAAGACCAGAAGAGTCATGATTATTGATTATTATTGTGTATAGTATTAATTCCTTCATGTTCATTTTTCATATATGGGAATTTGGCTCATATTCACCGAAGAAACATGACACAAAAGAAAATATTCTTAGGTCATATTTCACAAGATTCGATCTTTGGCTTAACAACTTGAATTTGACATAATTTAATCTTCTATTGTCCTAGAGGATATTCATAAACTTAAACAGTGTTAATTTGCACTCTCAATGCTGTTTTTTCTTCTTCGTTGATTTGTACCTCAATCAACATGAAATGGATGATTTGTCCTGAACCTCAATAATGTGGTTAAGTGATTCAATTCAATTCAGGTTTTGTCAAACAAAGAGAGATCTGATTGAGCTGTCATGGCCAATAATGATGCTGAAGATCCATTGCTATCAGCATGTGTCGATTCCGCGAACCAATTTAAAGGAAAGAGTGCTTTGACAAGAAGAAAGCTTTGGCGCACTAGCACTGCCCCGACACAGCAGAGCTATCTACCAGAGCAACATACTGCAGAACTGCTCCAGCAAGCGGAATATACACCGGCCAAAAAATTTGATTACAAGCCGGTATGTGTAATCTTGGCTGCCTACTTAGGTATAGGTGCTATCTGTTTTTTCCTTTTAAGGAATCAAATTCAGGGAAAGAAGACGAATGGGGTTCTTGATGCCATATACCTTTGTGTTGTAACAATGACAACTGTTGGATATGGAGATCTTGTGCCTGATAGCAAGTTGGCTAAAGTCCTCGCCTGCCTATTTGTATTTACTGGCATGGCTCTTGTTGGATTTCTTCTGAGTAATGCAGCGGACTATATTTTGGAAAAGCAGGAAATCCTCTTCGTGAAAGCCATACACAAGAAAAAGCAAGTTGATCCAACTGACATTCTTAAGGAGGTCGAAACCAACAAAGTCAAATACAAAGTTCTAACGGCGCTGGCCCTTATACTTGTGCTTATACTAATTGGAATGATATTCCTGTATTATTTTGAGGATATGGATTTGTTTGATGCCTTTTATTGTGTTTGTTCCTCCATCACCACTTTGGGATATGGAGACAAGAGCTTTTCAACAAAGGAGGGGCGTTTATTTGCTGCATTTTGGATCCTAATCAGCACCATTTGCTGGGCTCAATTCTTCTATTACCTAGCTGGACTGTATACAGAGCGAAGGCAAAGATCATTCATCCGATGGGTGCTCACTAGGAAGTTGACGGCTGCAGATCTTGAAGCAGCAGATCTAGATGATGACAGAGTAGTGAGGTAATATATCCATGAACATGTTCGTGACCTTCTAAACATAATTACATGTTCTTTAGACTTCATTTCGAAATGCTGTTATGCAAATTATCCATCTACGCCCATCTGAACTGATCTTAAATTGTGTAATGCAGCGCTGCAGAGTTTATTCTGTTTAAACTCAAGGAGATGGGGAAGATAACCGAAGAGGACATCTCCATGGTTATGGAGGGGTTTAGAGCTCTAGACGTCGATCATTCAGGAACATTAACAGTAGATGATTTAGTATTTTCCCAATTAACTGCATCACAAAGAAAATAACTGGATATTAATGATCACAAACCATAACACTTGTAATTTACCCTTCCAAGAGAGCCGTGTGGGAGTAAGATATCCCCTTCTTTCATTCATTTTTCTTTTCTCTTTTCTCTACTGAATAATTTTATGTATACATCATTTGATAAAAGTTTTCGAATACTTATGATAATGTGTGCTTCCAATTTCTCAGATGCAAGATTTGGCACTAACTCTGCTTGCAAGAAAATATTTAGCTCTTCTTTTTAGAGTTAGATGCATCATCTGTTAATGCCTGTATTAATTGACTTCAATTGGTGTGAAAAATGGTAATCTAGAGGGGCGGAGCTATGCCCCGGCCCCTCAATATTTTAAAAAATAAAAAATAATTTATGTTATATTGTTTAAAAAAAATTACTGTCGTTAAAAAAAACTTATGTAATATCGTTAAAAATTAATTAACGGCTCTCTTTTTTTTTTTTTCTCCCTTGTTATGAATCTTTTTATTTGAATTTTAGCCCCTAATTTTAAAATTTTGGCTACATCCCTGATCTAGATGTTCCATGCCAATACTAAACTAACAACTGTATCAATGCAAAATGAAACCTGTTCATTTTCTTATACTAATTAGTTAAAGCATTAAATTTTCATATTCCATTCCAATTGTGATTGATCCTTTCAGAATTCAGATACAACTTTTGCGCGATAAAAATGAGCCAACAAACTTGCAGATGATCATTTGAGATGAGTCTACTAATTATATTCATTTCATTTTATATGCATTCCTAAATAAAGTGGCACAAATTCTGGGAAGAATCAAAGTTTCAGATTCGATATCAAATAGAAACATCTTCCAAAATGAAGGGTGATTAAACACTTCATTTTGGATAGATTTCATCCAACGAATGCCACAGTAAGCAAGGAATGAAAATATCCCTTCAGATTCTATTCTTCAATAGCTTGGCTGACATTTTCATGGTCTTCTATGTTTGTATCATACATGCGTAAAAGAAGCTTTTGATCAGGGCTTTTAACAAACGAAGATGGGAGCTTTTCTTTGATTTTTTAACTCTTTCTTCCACACATTTACATCTCATTGAGAGATATTTACGCTAATGGTCCCCATTTTTTCCATTTTTTTAAGTTAGTCCTTGTTCTAAATTAGTGATCCTCAATTTTTTCAAAAAATTGTCAATTTAATCTCTATTGTTAGATATTTAACAGAAAATACATAAAATGATAAAATAACTACAACTACCCTTGCAAAATTAAGGGAGAATTATGCAAAGTCCTCATTGTATCCAGTTAGCCAAATCGATCCCTAATGTTTCTAAAAAATTGTCAAATTAGTCCCTCTACCAGCTATACCCCACCCCCTCCACCTACCCCTACAACTCAACCATGACCCAACTTACACCACCAAAAGCCCCCACTCGTGACCCTACCCCAATAGCATAGTGTTTGTGCATGATATGTGTGTGCTCTGTGTGTGTGTATGTAGTATTACTATATACCAGGTCCTATTTATAGGAAAACATAACTTGTAACACCCCTTACGTGAGTGGCAGAACCAAAAAATAAAATAGAAAATGAGAAGGGATGGGTCAACTTTGCACCCATGTCCATTCATGAGAATATTTCAGTTTTGCATTGGACGTGGGCAACTTTTCAGCTTTACACCCATGTCCACACATGGGTAAATTGTGGAAACCCATGCTTAGAATTTTAAGAACTACACCACCCTTCAGCTTATAAAAATGCAAACAAACAATAATGTGAAGAGTTTATTGCTCATATATTGCATCAATTCTGCAGTAACCAATTGCCAAACATAGTCGTATAATTTTTATGGTGCAACGAGAAGCGAAAATCAATTGTGAAGGTCAACATAATAGGTAAGAAAATCTAAGAATTTTTCCTCTCTGGTTCAGATATGTTCATGATTTGACTACAAATTATTTTGTAGTATTAACAATATTTAGTACTATATATGAATTATTCTTACTATGATTGTGAAGCTTGTGGGAAAACATTACAATCTCATATCGTAGACTTTTATTCATTGCTTCTAGTTGAGGTAAGTGGAATTCATCTATCCTCCTTCAAATATTTCCTATGCTCATCTTAATTTTTAGATCCAAGATTTATTCTCTCTTATGTTATATCGTTCAATTAGTATAAGTTTAATCCGAAAGTGAATTTGATATTTCATTCACTAAGATCTCTTATTGTTAGTTTTCCCTTTAAGGATTACTCCGAATTTTGAGTTATTTAATGATTAAGTTCATATGAAATTGTTAAATAAAATTATTATTAGTTTGGATTTTGTTCTATTAAAATGACCAAATTTAATATATTATGTAATTGTTAGACTTTGTACTTTTAATTATATTTTTCATCTTTTATTATATATCCGAACATGAGTTTGGTTGAAACTATTGGAATTAAAAGATAGATTTTAAATTATTGAAATAAAAGATTGATTTAAAAAATATATATGAAAGTCACTTAGTGACTAACGTCTCTAGTCAGTCGACGAGAGATGTTAATATTTTATCGATATCGATTTTTAATTATTATTTATATATATATTGGATATTGTATACTTTATTTATTTTATAAGAAAGTCAAAAGTAGCATTTAAAGAGTTTGTGTTGTTATTCTATATATATTAGTTGTAGAATTAAATTTCATTCAATACGTAAATAAAACTCATGTTATTTAATCGTATTATAATTTTGTCTCTAAGTCCGAATAAATCTTTAGGAACTCTATTGTATTGTTTGATCACCGTCCAAAAGCTTCTCAGTCCTCGTTAAGTTCGCATGTGTTCTTTTATTTATGATTTTCTATATCATGAAAATTTTCTTATAGTTGTGTTACTTTAGTTGTACCGATACTGTTACGGTACTACGGTACAGGAACTGTAATTGTACCGTTTTAGCAGGTACTGATACCGCCACTATATGAATTGGGCCCAAATTTATTACTGAACCGACACTGCACGGGTTAAATGCAGTCACAACTATTTCTATATATTTTGTTTACGAGTCGTATTAGTGACTATTCCCTTCTGTTCCACTAAATGTATTGGCCTGTTAATTATTTACCAACTGTTATATGTATAGCATATGTTGTGAAATTTATGAATTTCAGTCAGAAATTTCCTGACTCAATCCCCAAGTTGTATTTTTATTGTGGATTGAATTCCATTACTGAGCTTTTGTTCACTCACCACTTTTGCCTCCGTCTGTTTTCTTTGCAGGTAAAACAGAATAAGCACTATATCTGTGAGCAGAGTAGAGACACCCGAGCACGACAATTTAGTGACATGAAATTTACTTTATTGAATGTTATTAGAATTCGGATTGGAACTTTATTTGTGATATTTGGGTTTGATTGTATAAATTTTGAGAATCTGCTCTTTATGACTATTTGAAGATTTGGTTTGTAATCGAATAAGTATGGTTTGATTGGAAGTCTTTAAATATTTATGGTTTAGTGGCTCTGATTTGAGTGTTTAATAGATGTGCGCCTAGCGAACTTTAGGGATTTTATCCTTTAGCACGCGGCATGTCATGTGCCGAGATAGTGTACAAGTGTTTAATTTCGGGGCGTGACAGAGATGGTATCAGAGCCAAGGTTTCATGACATGCTGACCTAGATAGAATGTGGGTAAAAGAGATTAAATGTGCGTCGTATTGAATTTACGAATAAGACTTAGTTTTGATTTTTATTGTTTAATAACATAATGTTTAAACTTTTAGGATATGGACAATCCCACTAGAAGTTGTGGCGCAGACAATATTCTATTAGTTGAACTTGTTCCACAAGGTTATGTTATGCTCACGACGAATTCAGATAGATGAAAATCAAGTACTGGCAAATGGTCCTACTATTACCGCTCCACAATCTGTGACACTGCCGACCGAGGTATCGCTGCCAGTATCATCACCACAAGTAGCACATTTACCTTCTGTTGCAGTTCCTCAGTCTACCCCGCCACCGCGACCTGTATTTGACGTACTTGTTACTATAACACAAACAGTTGTTCCATCGGAGCCTGTTCTACTACCATCAGCTCCACCATCATTGCATGTCCAAACACTTTTGACTATGCCTACACCATCAGTAGTTCCAATTGCACAAGCTAACCCAACATCTTCAGCCACACCGATACCTCAATATGTATATATGCTACAGTATATACCAGTACCTCAGTATGCACCTACATCTATGGTAGGATCACTGATTGTCCAGTGGCCTCAGCAATTTATTAGCCCTCAGTTCATGCAGATTCCACCGATGAATGCAGGGGATATAGAGTATCAGACTTTTGAAAGATTTATGTAGATAAATCCTAAAACCTTTAATGGAGAGGGTGGTCCCCAAATAGCATCTGAGTAGTTGATAGATATAGAGGATAATCGTTCTACTCATGATTATGATAAGGATCGAAAAGTACGATTTGGTACACGTGTATTGAAAGGTGTAGCAAAAGAATGGTGGTCATTGCAAAAGGATCATATGCCAAAACGGGTCACTTAGGCTCAGTTTAGAGGTACATTTGAGTCTAGGTTCTACCCTCCATCCTACAAAAGTCAAAAGATCACTGAATTTATCAATTTGAAACAATAGGATATATCAGTTGAGGAGTATGGATTGAAATTTAATTAGCTATCACGCTTTGCTCCTCAAATGATGTCAAATGAAGAAGTAAAATAAAAAATGTTTGAGGCTGGTTTGCGTTTTGAGATACTTGAGAGGGTGGAGGTCTTTCGTCTCCAGACTTTTCAAGATGTGTATGATACTGCATTGGTAACTGAGAAAAGGTTGGTGATTAAGAAAAGACATCAACAAAAGCTTGAAAATAAAAAGAGGGATTGAGCAGGTGATTCTCAACATAAGGGCAAACAACAAGGCAATGCACCAAAAAGAATTGTAACCGCAATCAAAGAGAATAATGCTATAGAACGATGCAGTATATGTTTAAGGAGGCATCCACTAGGAGTGTGTTGGTGGAAGAGTGAAGCATGTCTACGTTATGGGTCTATTGATCATCGTATTCGAGACTGTCCGTTAGTTCAAGAGCAGCCACAGACTGCTAGACAGGGCAATCAGTCTAACCAAGGTAGACCTGGACCACGCCAGGGTGGTCAAGATAGACATGATAACCAGGGGCCACAAAATCATACCCAACTTTACACAATGACTCAGGGAGATGCTCAAGCTAATGAAGAAGTAGTGGTAGGTATTATACCTATCATGACAGAATATGCCTATGTTCTATTTGATATGGGGTCAAATTACTTTTATGTCTCGCCTAAATTTGCATCTCTTTTAAATTGAGTCTCTGATGTGTTACCTAATGATATTTTTGTTGAAACTCCTTTGGGTAATTCTACTGTGGCTCGCACTGTGTATAGAAACTGTTTAGTTAAAATTGAGAGATTTACCCGCCAATTTAATAGAGCTTGAAATGAGAAATTTTGATGTAATTTTGGGTATGGATTGGTTGTCTTCATTCCACGGTCACGTCGACTGTTTTGTTAAGAGAGTAGTATTTCAAATTCTTGGATAAGCTAAATTTGAATTTATGGGCAAGAGTTCTCTTGGTCCATGTGTTATCTCATCTTTGAAGGCACAAAAACTATTAAAGAAAGGTTGCACAAGCTTTCTAGCTTGTATCGTGGACACTCGATAGGAAGAACCTAAATTAGAAGACATCCCTGTTGTGAAGGAATTTCCTGACATTTTTCCCGAAGACATTCCTGGACTACTCCCTGATCGAGAGGTTGAATTTGAGATCGAATTAGTCCCGGGTACTGCACCCATCTCTAAGGCACCATACCGTATGGCTCCGGCAGAGTTGAAAGAATTAAAAGTACAACTGCAAGAACTTTTAGATAATGGACAGATCCGTTCGAGTGTTTCTCCTTCGGGTGCTCTTGTGTTGTTTGTGAAGAAAAAAGATGGGAGCATGAGATTGTGCATTGATTATAGGGAGCTGAACAAAGTAATAGTAAAGAATAAGTATCCATTGCCACGCATTGATGACTTATTTGACCAACTTCAAGGAGCTCAAGTTTTCTCAAAGATAGATTTGAGATCAGGTTATCATCAACTAAAGATAAGGGGGAAAGATTTGCCAAAAACAGCTTTCAGAACTAGGTATGGGTATTACAAATTCATAGTGATGCCCTTTGGGCTAACAAATGCACCAGCTGTCTTCATGGATTTGATGAACCGCGTGTTCAAGAAATATTTAGATCAATTTGTGGTGGTTTTCATTGACGATATACTTGTTTACTCGAAGAGCACTGAAGATCATGAACTACATTTAAGGGTTGTCTTACAAACTTTGAGAGAAAATCAATTGTATGCCAAACTAAAGAAGTGTGAATTCTGGTTGTCTAAGGTTGCCTTTCAGGTCATGTAATCAATGCAGAAGGTGTTTCTGTAGATCCTCAAAAGATAGAGGCAGTAGCACACTGGCCGAGACCTACCAATGCAACCGAAATTCGCAGTTTTTTAGGATTGGCTGGATACTACATAAAATTTGTAGAGGGCTTTTCAAGTATTACAGCACCCTTGGCCCGGTTCTTGGGAAAGCAAGTCAAGTTCAAATGGACCCCTAAATGTGAAAGTAGCTTTCAAGAGTTAAAACAACGACTGGTAACGGCTCCAGTGCTTACGTTACCAGAAGGTACCGAAGGATTCGCCATTTATAATGATGCTTCTAGGGTAGGTTTGGGTTGTGTACTTATGCAGCATGGAAAAGTAATTGCTTATGCCTCACGGCAGTTGAAGAGTTACGAACGTAACTACCCTACCTATGATCTAGAATTAGATGCCGTAGTTTTTGCTCTGAAAATCTAGCGACATTATTTGTATGGGATTACATGTGAAGTATATACGGATCATCAGAGTCTGAAATATTTATTCACCCAAAAGGAACTGAATTTGAGACAGAGACATTGGTTGGAACTTATCAAGGATTATGATATCTCGATACATTATCATCCAGGTAAGACCAACAAGGTAGCTGATGCACTCAGTAGACATCCAGTTACTAGCATGGCAACCATGATTACTGCACAAGATGACTTGATTAGCGAGCTTGAGAACTTACAAATTGAAGTGATAAGGACTTCTAGCACCGGCATATTGGCGCATATCCTCGTACAATCTACTCTTTTTGAGAGGCTCAAAGTTGCCCAACGTAAGGACCCTTATCTTGAAGGAATTCAAGCAGAGATTGAAGATGGGAATGATTCTTACCTTCGCTTACATAATGATAGAACCCTACGTTTTGGTGATAGAATATGTCTGCCTGATAACCCAGAGTTAAAAAGGGAAATTTTAGCTGAAGCTCATGGATTTTAAAAAGGGAAATTTTAGTTGAAGCTCATGGATTTCGTTTCTCTATACACCCAGGAAGAACAAAAATGTATCAAGATTTACGTGAGAAGTTATGGTGGAGAAACATGAAAAAAGAAATTGGAGAATTTGTGGCTAAATGTTTGACTTGTCAAAGGATTAAGGCAGAACATCAAAAACCGTCTGGACTCCTTCAACCATTGGATATTCCAGAATGGAAATGGGAATGCATTTCGATGGACCTTGTCGTGGGCTTACCAAGGTCACAAGAAAAGAATGACGCTATCTGGGTTATTGTGGATTGTTTGATAAAATCAGCTCATTTCTTACCGATTCGCGTTGATGCAAAACTAGAAAATTTGCGGATCTCTATCTCAAACACATTGTGAAATTGCACGGTGTACCTAAGGAAATTGTGTCTAATCGTGATCCAAGATTCACTTCGAAATTTTGGAAAAGTCTACAAGATGCTTTAGGGACTAATCTAAGAATGAGCACAACATATCATCCACAAACTGGCGGGCAGACAGAAAGGACTATTCAGACTTTAGAAGACATGTTACGAGCTTGTGTAGTAGACTTTGGCAATAATTGGGAAAAATATGTAACTCTTGTGGAGTTTGCATACAACAACAGCTACCATGCCAATATTCAGATGTCACCATTTGAGGCCCTATATGGAAGAAAATGTAGAATTTCACTTTATTGGGACCTAGGTGAAAGAAAGATATTAGGCCCACAACTTGTAGAAGAGACCGAAGACAAGATCAAAATGATTAGTAAGGGATTGAAGGCAACCCAAAATCGACAAAAATGTTGGGCCGACAAAAGAAGGAAAAACTTAGAATTTCAAGTCGGAGATCACGTCTTCTTGAAAGTTTCACCCACCAAAGAGGTAGTGAGATTTGGAAAACGAGAAAAGTTAAATGCTCGTTTTATCGGGCCATTTCAGATTTTGGAAAAATTAAGCCCATTGACTTATAGACTTGCTCTACCACCTTCCTTGGCCGGCATTCATGATGTATTTCATGTGTCGCAGCTCAGAAAATATGTATACGATCCCAGCCACATACTTCAACATGAACAACTTCACATTAATAAAGATCTTACCTTTGAGGATAAACCCATTGGCATTGTAGATTGCAAAGATCAAGTGTTGAGAAACCGCACTATTCTTTTTGTGAAGATTCAATGGCAATGTCAAACACCAAGAGAAGCTATGTGGGAACCAGAGTATGAAGCAAGAGCAAAGTATCCCTTCCTCTTCATGATTAAGGTAAGTTTCGAGGACGAAACTTTCTTTAAGGGTGAGAAGATGTAACACCCCTCACGTGGGTGGCAGAACAAAAAAAAAAAGAGAAGGGATGGGTCAACTTTGTACCCATGTCCACTCATGATAATATTTTAGCTTTGCAGTGGATATGGGCAACTTTTCAGCTTTATACCCATGTCCACACATGGGTGAATTGTGGAAACCCATGCTCAGAATTTTAAGAACTACACCACCCTTCAGCTTATAAAAATACAAACAGACAATAACGTGAAAATTTTATTGCTCATATATCGCATCAATTATGCAGTAACCAATTGCCAAACATAGTCGTATAATTTTTACGCTGCAACGATAAGCAAAAATCAGTTGTGAAGGTCAACGTAATAGGTAAAAAAATCTAAGAATTTTTCCTCTCTAGTTCAGATATGTTCCTGATTTGACTACAAATTATTTTGTAGTATTAACGATATTTAGTACTATATATGAATTATTCTTATTAGGATTGTGAAGCTTGTGGGAAAACATTACAATCTCGTATCGTAGGCTTTTATTCATTGCTTCTAGTTGAGGTAAGTGGAATTCGTCTATCCTCCTCCAAATATTTCCTATGCTCATCTTAAATTTTAGATCCAAGATTTTTTCCTCTTATGTTATATCGTTTAATTAGTATAAGTTTAATCCGAAATTTAATTTGATCTTTCATTCGTTAAGATTTCTTATTGTTAGTTTTCCCTTTAAAGATTACTCCGGACTTTGAGTTATTTAATGATTAAGTTCATATGGAATTGTTAAATAAAATTATTATTATTTTGGATTTTGTTCTATTAAAATGACCAAATTTAAGAGATTATGTAATTGTTAGACTTTGTACTTTTGATTGTCCTTTTCATCTTTTATTATATATCCGAACATGAGTTTGGTTGAAACTATTGGAATTAAAAGATAGATTTTAAATTATTGAAATAAAAGATTGATTTAAAAAAAAAATATGAAAGTCACTTAGTGACTAACGTCTCTGGTCAGTCAACCAGAGACGTTAATATTTTATCGATATTGATTTTTAATTATTATTTATATATATAGATATATTTTGGACATTGTATATTTTATTTATTTTAGATGTTGTTATTCTATACATTTTAGTTGTGGAATTAAATTCCATTCAATACGTAAATAAAACTTATGTTATTTAATCGTATTATGATTTTGTCTCTAAGTCCGGATAAATTCTTAGGAACTCTATTGTATTGTTTGATCACCGTCTAAAAGCTTCTCAGTCCTCGTTAACATCGCACGTGTTCTTTTATTTATGATTTTCTATATCATGACAATTTTCTTATAGTTGTGTTACTTTAGTTGTACCGATACTGTTACGGTACTACGGTACAGGAACTGTAACTGTACCATTTTAGCGGGTACTGATACCGCCACTATATGAACTGGGCTCAAATTTATTATTGAACCGACACTGCACGGGTTAAATGCAGTCACAACTATTTCTATATATTTTGTTTATGAGTCATATTAGTCACTATTCCCTTCTGTTCTACTAAATGTATTGGCCTGTCAATTATTAATTAATTATTATATGTATAGCATATGTTGTGAAATTTGTGAATTCTAGTTAGAAATTTCCTGACTCAATCCCCAAGTTGTATTTTTATTGTGGATTGAATTCCCTTAATGAGCTTTTGTTCACTCCCCACTTTTGCCTCCGCCTGCTTTCTTTGCAGTTAAAATAGAATAAGCACTACATCTGTGAGCAGGGTAGAGACACCCAAGCACGACGATTTAGTGACATGAAATTTACTTTATTGTTATTAGAATTTGGATTGGAACTTTATTTGTGACATTTGGGTTTGATTTTATAAATTTTGAGGATCTGTTCTTTATGACTATTTGTAGATTTGGTTTGTAATCGAATACGTATGATTTGATTGAAAGTCTTTAAATATTTATGGTTTACTGGCTCTGATTTGAGTGTTTAATAGGTGTGTGCCTAGTGAACTTTCAGGATCTTATCCTTTTATCACGCGGCATGTCACATGCCGAGACAGTGTATAAGTGTTTAATTTCGGGGCTGACATAACTTGCCCTCCAAGTAATTTCTAAAAGGTTTCGGTCCTCATGGACTTGGTCTTGGACTCCAAAACTTTATGGACCGAATAATGAATATCGACATACATATTTTCATAACAGCTTCCAATAATAAAAATAAGTAATTTTTTTTCACATGTAGTTCCCATACACAATGATTTAGTCGGTTTTCATTTTAAATGCTTGAGACTAAGTTACTATAATTTTATTTTTACTATTTAATTGAAAGCATAAGACTCAATCCTTAAGGAGTAGCGACAAACCTCTTGATTGATTGGCAACCGTATCTGGAAATAACGATTAGTGGATAATATAATTAATATTGACATAATATTTGACATTTATTTAACACCTATATTTTGAAGTTACATGTTTCAAATTAAATTTAATATCACTCGATTTTAAAGATAATGAAAAACCCGCAAGTAGTCTCCATTATCCACAAGAATTCGAGGAAGGGGAAGGGGAAGGGGAAGGGGTAGGGGCGGGAAAGGTGGGGTATAGAACGCGAAGGTAAGTGGGTATTGGGAGACCTTTTTAAGTGATGGGAAGGGCATGGGGATATGTTCCCTGCCCCATTGCCATCCTTTTAAATCACTAGAGAGTGGGAAGAGTCCACACTTTCGCATGATAGCCTGCTTTTATATCACCTGTAATGATCTACGTCCAACTAACAGTCTCCAGAATCACTAGGAGTGAGAAAAGCCCACAATTTTGCATGATAGCGTGTTTTTATCCCACTTGTAATGACCTAGGCCCAAATAGTGGTCTCTCAACCCTCATCAATTGGCCTAAAATTCTACAGTATATCTTGACAAGTATATCTTTACAGTGGTAGTGAACTTTGGTCATTACAAATTAAACACATAATCAAAACTAGATATTGGAGGGGATGTTATAGATGATAGATCACAGCTTGCTACTTATGGTCCTATGTTTCTAGATTTTATATCATAAATCAGAACGGTCTTGTTCCAAGTCACTTAATAGGCTTTCTCTATACTCGGCTGATTTCAGGTGCGAAAAATCTTTAGTTTTAACATCATATTGTCTCTGGATTATTAAACCAATGCCATGATATAAGATATCAAACGTTTCTATTATGTTTCGGGCGTCTAAGCACACAGTGTTAGGGTGATATATAGCGTTCCAGAATGAAATTCAATCTCATGAAATATTGTTCCATGCGGCTGCTTTCTTCTTCTTTTTTTTTTTTTTTGTATTTTTTATATTTCAATAGAAAAATACATATTTACAGATATCAGATGTTGAGATCATCGAATGTTGTTATGGTGTTATTAGATATTGGTGTCAACAGCATATCATGTTGTTTGATGTCAATGAAGGCATGGTCACGTTCTTTTAAGATTTCATACCTACAATTATACAGAAAAAAGTAGAGAAAGACCAGAAGTGTCATCGTAAATATATATTGTGGGGTTATTTGGTATTAGTTGGAGATCTCTTTTCCAGGGAAATGAGTTTTGATGATTTGATCTTATTGTGTGCTTTTTCTTATCTGCATGAAGTTGTATTTTCTCCACGATTACCGAAACTACTGGAAATTAGAAATATGAAGAATTCGAATGAAGCGCTTTGTTTTATGCATTCAGTAAGGGAGTATTTAGAGAATTAATGTTCGGAGAAGGAAAAAATCTGCCAATGCCATATGCAATACGCAGAAATAGGCTGCTAGGCTTAAGTTTTACCATAGTTGGTAGAAGAAGCAATATGTGTTGGGCAGTGGCGCAGCGGAATAATCGGGGTCAAACATTGAGAATAGTAGAAAATTGAGATACCAGATTTACGTGAAAAACCTCCAAACAGATTGAGGGAAAAACCACGAGCAAGTATAGGAGAATTTTCATTATGATGTGAAGTATAATTACAACACCTTCTCTCTAATATAATTAGGGAACCCTCACACTCTCTCTTGTTATAGAGGAAACTATCTCACATTCTCTCTAATACAATGAGAGAACCATTACACTATCTTATAATATGAGAAACTCACTCTCACACATAAAATAAAGACAACAAGGAAGGAGGAGAAACCTATCATTATTCTCTCTGAGTCTGGAATCAATATCTCTATATTTCAGGAGGAACCTTTATTTTCCTCTCTTAGTTTGGAACTACTCTCTTTATATGTTAAGAAGAACCTACATTTTTTATCTCTAAGTTTAGAACATTCCTCCCTGATCAGAGAAGATTTCTTTGATCAGAAGGCTCACTCTAATCCCTCTATTTTGCTCTGATCCCTCGATAATCCAATGCTGAAAATGAGCCTTCTATTT
Source organism: Ehretia macrophylla (assembly GCA_037974665.1). Lineage (NCBI taxonomy): Eukaryota > Viridiplantae > Streptophyta > Magnoliopsida > Boraginales > Ehretiaceae > Ehretia > Ehretia macrophylla. The sequence goes on from CM075769.1 coordinate 27,319,756, forward strand.
ATAGGCTCATTCCTCCGCAAAATCCAAAACCCCGCATGCAAATTTCTTCCTCGCGCAGTTTGCAGCAGACTCAAAATGCATGCGCCACCTGTTCGATTTCTATCAATTTGTGCCCTGCTCTTTGGCTGAATTCTCTCCGACATGCAATTCATTTTCTCTTTCTTCATTTTCTTTGTTCACTGTTGTCCCTCTTTGACAATGCTTTCGACAAGCATCACCATCACACGTCATCACCTTTCAATCCTTGCCGGCTGCTGTAACTTTCTTTTTCCTTCCATTTTTGACTTTACCACAAGTGATTTTACAACTCAGAATATGATGTGCTGATTGTGCTTAGCCATTATCGCAGATTTTAGATGTCTTTTGATTTCTTAGTTATATGAAATATTATGTATTCCAAATGTAATTAGGATATATGTGAATACATAAAATTTAATCTTGCCACGATTATTAATTATTATTTTGTATAGTATAGTAAGAATTCCTTCATCTACACCGAAAATATTTGAAACAAAAGAAAATATTCTTAGGTCACATCTCACAAGACTCAATTTTGGGCTTAACAACTTGAATTTGATTCATAACTTAATCTTTTATTGTCCTAGAGGATAATCAAAAACTTGAACTCTGTTAATTTGCACTCTTAATTTTGTTTTTCTTGTTTGTTGGTTTGTATCTCAATCAACATGAGATGGAGGATTTATCCTGAGCATCAATTTGTGGTCAAGAAGTTCAATGCAATTCAGGTATTCATCAAACAAAAGGAGATCTGATTGAGCTGTCATGGACAATAATGATGCTGAAGATCCATTGCTGTCAGCATCTGTGGATTCCTCAAATAAATGTAACGAAAAGAGTGCTTTAAAGAGAAGGCTTTGGAGCGCAAGCAGTGGCCCGACACAGAAGAGCTTTCTACCAGAGCAACATACTGCAGAACTGCTCCAACAAGCTGAATATACACCTGCCAAAAAATTTGATTTCAAGCCAGTATATGTATTCTTGGCTGCCTACTTAGGGATAGGTGCTATCTGCTTTTTTCTCTTAAGGAATCAAATTAAGGGAAAGAAGACGAATGCAGTTCTTGATGCCATATACCTTTGTGTTGTAACAATGACAACTGTTGGATATGGGGATCTTGTGCCTGATAGCAAGTTGGCTAAATTCCTTGCCTGCATATTTCTGTTTACTGGCTTGGTTCTTGTTGGATTTCTTCTGAGTAATGCAGCAGATTATATATTGGAAAAGCAGGAAATTGCCTTCATGAAAGCCATACACAAGAAAAAGAAAGTTGATCCAAATGACTTTCTTAAGGAGGTTGAAACCAACAAAGTCAAACACAAAGTTCTAATGGCCCTGTCAGTAATATTTGTGCTTATACTTATTGGAATGTTGTTTCTGTATCGTCTTGAGGATTTGGATCCATTTGATGCCTTCTATTGTGTTTGTTCAACTATCACCACTTTGGGATATGGAGACAAGAGCTTTTCAACAAAGGAGGGGCGTTTATTTGCTGCATTTTGGATCCTAATCAGCACCATTTCCTGGGCTCAATTCTTCTATTACCTAGCTGAACTGTATACTGAGCGAAGGCAAAGATCGTTTATCCAATGGGCACTCACAAGGAAGTTGACGGCTGCAGATCTTGAAGCAGCAGATCTTGATGATGACAACGTAGTGAGGTAATATCTGTTACCACAGTCTTGACCTTCTAAACCTAATTACATGTTCTTTAGAGTTACTTCCGAAATTCTGTTATGCAAATTATCTGTATGCCAATCCAAACTCTTAAATTGTGTAATGCAGTGCTGCGGAATTTATTGTGTATAAACTCAAGGAGATGGAGAAGATAAGCGAAAAGGACGTGTCCATGGTGATGGAGGTGTTTAGAGCTCTAGATGTTGATCATTCAGGAACATTAACAGAAAATGATTTAGTAGTATCACAATCATCTGCATCACAAAGAAAATAACTGGATTTTAATGAATGACAAACCATAACACTTGTAATTCACCCTTCGAAGAGAACCATATGCAGAGTAAGATATTCCCTTTCTTTCCTTCATTTTCCTTTTCTTTTTCCTCTACAACAATTCGTATTTATGATTCTGCATACATCATTGGATAAAATTTTCGAGTACTTGTCATAATGTCTTCTCCCTGAAACTGAACTTTGTGACAAAATTGATGCTAAGATTTCAACTTCTCAGATGCTAGAGTTGGCAATGGCTCTGCTTTGCAAGAAACCTATTCAGCGCTTTTCTTTTCTTTTGGTTTGAACAATGGTAATCTAGATGTTCCATGCCAATACTAAACTAAAAACTATATGAACATAAACTGAAATCTGTTTATTATCTCATTTAATTAGCTAAAAAAGAAGTTAAACTATTAAACTTTCTTATTTCATTCCTATTGTAACTGATCCTTTCAGAATTTTGATACAAACTTTGCGCGATAAAAATGAGCCACCTATACTTGCAGTTGATCATCTGAGATGAGTCTCCCAGTAACATTCAGATTGAATTCTTCTTTCCAGAGTATTGCTTATTTCCAGTAATCTAGCGATTGCTTTTGCTGTGGAGCAAGATAATCCAAGATTTCTTCACCGTCTCTTCCAGTATAGCATTCAGCATCATATGCTGCTGGTAACATGGCTTAAAGGAGGATGATAATAAACCGAGGGGCGATGGCAAAGAAGAATGCCAGGCTTAGTGATGCAATGATCAGTGTAGCAATTAGAAGTCTGTCTCCAACAGCTTGGCTAGAGATTTCCATGGCCTTCTGAGTTTGTATTACAATTTACAAACGCATAGAAGCTTTTGATAAGGGCTTTTAACAAAGGAGAAAAGGGAGGTCTGCTTTGGTTAACTCTTCCTGAAGTTTTTAATTCAATATATTTACATTTCTTGGATTCCCTCCCTTCTATTCGATCTCTTAGTTCAGTTACTCAACTAACCTTCTCTAAAGGGTTGTTTTTAATAATCCTTAATCTATGCAGCTACGATGTTACTTATTTCATTAGCAGAGCAAAACAAGGCCTAAGATTTCATCCCTATGCTTTCTTCTTATTCAGACACATTTGGCATATTGCTAAAATCTTGTTCAGAGATGTTTATGCTGGTAATAGACTTACATCACGATTTCTTTTTCTTCCTCATTCTAATTTTGGTTTTCGCATCATGAGAACATTTCCACTAATAAAAAAAAAAACCTGGTACTAGCTAAGCCCCCTTGATTCGGCAACAAGAGCCTTTTTAGCTCTAAAAGGGCATGAGAAATAACAAAGTTTGACTTTTTTAGCTCAGTTTGGGCCAAAAAAACTATCTTTTTGATTCGTCAAAACGATGCCTGTTGACCTTAAAGTAAATACTCATTTCAGCTGGATTACGTTAAGAACTACAGCATCACTTTGCATTTGAATCTTCATTTGAAGATTAGGTTTCTTATGACCACATGGAAATTTTACTGGACAAGCTATGTTTTCTAGTTTTGTAGACTACTTTTAAAACTCTGTTTGTTTGAATAATTTGTTCTTATGAAGCAGCTTTTACAAGTTACGTTTAAAACGTTCAGGGAAAACGAAAATTCGTACTTTTAGCTAAATTAAAAAAAATAAATCATATATTTTCTAAAATTTTTCCATTTGGTTGCAGTTGTTCGTTGGTTTGGATCCTTATTAGTCACTAAAGTTCAGGGGCGGAGCCAGAAATTTTTGTCAGTGAGGGTTAAAATTTATAATTTTTGAACTATACAAGTATTTTTTTCAAAAAATACATAGAATTTTAACGTTTTTATGGGCCAGTGGAGGCTAAAATTCATAATTTTTGAATTGTACGAGTACTTTTATTTTTCAGTCGGGGCTAATTAATTTTTTTTAACTAAAAATACATAGATATCTAATTTTTTTTCAAAAAATACATGAAAATTTTAACATTTTTATGGATCAGTGGGGGCTAAAATTCATAATTTTTGAACTATACTAGTACTTTTATTTTTCAGTGGGGGCTAATTAATTTTTTTAACTAAAAATGCTTAAATATCTAATTTTTTTTTAAAAAAATACATATAAATTTTAACAATTTTTATGGAGCCCCCACTGGCCCCAATACAGCTCCGCCAGTGCTAGAGTTGCTTGTAGCAATGAGGCTATCATTTCATTTTACTATAAAATCTACATTTTGATCAAGTGCAACTTTCCTCGTACCAAATGTTTACACTTGTTTTTTCAATTTTGTTCTCATTTTTCAAAAATGACATGATTAGTCCTTAAAGTTTACAAAAAGTTTTAGTTTAGTCTTGTCGTAAAATTTTAGTTTTTCAAATGCACATGAAACTTTGGAACTAAATTGAAAAAAAGTATAAACATTGAGACTAAATTAAATCTTCTTGCAAATTTTGGGTATTAAGCATGTCATTTTTAAAAAAATAGAGATAAAATTGGAAAAAATGGACACTGGGAACCAAGTACGTCACTTAAAAATAATGGGACAAAATTCAAAAAAAAAAAAATACAAACATTGGGGTCAATTTGTGCAATTTGCCCTTTGTCAAACTGGTAACTTTTTTTAGATTGAATTGTTAAATCCATTGGGCAAGAAGTAGTTCTTTTTCAATGAAATAATTATTGATTTATTTGGTTTCAATTTGGCCCTTAAATTCTTTTTAAATAATTTTTAGTGTTTGGGAGCAAATACTTTGTATGTTGAACTCTAAGTTTAGTAAATGATTTTGAAAATTCAAAATAAAACCTTGGGACTAAATTGTTGCATGATATGAAAGAAATAAGCATGGTGAAAAAATTTGACATTGAAACTTATTGTCATTCATAGTATGTGATTATCATATATATTTTTAGATTATTGGATATTTGAGGGTTTGGAAGGACTATGAATTCAAGACTCTATTGGTAGAGGTTGAATACTAATATTTCATGTCCCTACTATGTTTGGGGGGTAATAACATTCAATGGTCGGAGGAGGGGGATAAACACCAATATTTAAGACTAGGGGTTAAACATCAATACAAGGGGTGATGCATTGTCATAAGAATCAAAATTTCACTTAGCTTTGGGTGGTTTTGAACTTGTCAATTGTTTAGACCTTTCCATTAACCTTATTTATTTTTGAATGATGACATTTGGTGATTTTCAATAAAAAAAAAAGATTTTTTATATATACAAATATTTCAAAGGTCCCAATAAGTTTTCTTGGGGATCGACTCTTATTGAAATTTGTTTATCATTTTCCTAAAAAAATTGTAGAAGTTAAGTAATAGAATTTGGCTATTGCTTGGGATAGAGGTCTCTTTTGACTAGATATTAAATGGGACATTTAGATTTTTTCATTATGGTAAATTTATTTATTTCATATAGACATTGGATTACAATTTCATGCTTTAGTTTAAGACCATGTAAGAAATTGTGTATTTTAGATATTTTATTTATTGTATTTAAAGATTTAATTTTGTTGTCTTTAATTTGACTTAAATGTTAATTTGCCACCTATTTATGATTTGTGATTTTTAGTTTTTTGTTTAGTGCCTTGCATATTTAAAAAGAACATTTCTTCTTAATATGTGTCAGTTACATTTCTAAGATTTGCTTAAGTAGATTTTGTGTGCATGACACCTATTTCTCCTTATCAACATGATCTCTTGCAACATGATGGTGACCTTGATTACAGATAACAATTAGTTATATTAGCTAGACTTGATAGATTTGCATAGCTAGATTAGCTACATTTAATAGATTTCATTTTGATTTAAATTGAATTGTTGTACTCATCTATTCTAGATAGGCTTACACTGCTCTATTATAAAAACTCTGTACCTTAGTATCAAAATAGGGAAAATGGCACCAGTAGTCCCCATTGTTTCACATTGGTTCAAATTAGTCCTCATTATTTAAAACAGTTCAGATAGGTCCCCATTGTTTTAAAATAGTGTCAAAATAGTCCCCAATGTTACATCGATAGTGTCATTATGGTCCCCGACGTTAATAAGCACGTTAACTCTGACCAAAAGAGAACGAAAAGACAATATTACCCCTTCCTCTTCAAAACTTCATCCTCATCATTTTCATCCTTATCATTCTTTCACCCAAATTAAACCCGATTTTGAACCCTATCTAGTTCCTAATATAACACATGTATAATCCCAAAATCAAAAACCCAACATATTTTGCTGAAGATTTGAGTGTACATTTCTGAGCCGCCAATGAATTTACACCCCGCGATGGCGACTGTAGACGATGGCTACCATTGAGTCGACGGCGAGCTGCTTGTGGTAGATCAAGCAATTTGTATCGTACCCGAGTCGATTGTTTCATATATTTTGCTCACAATGGCTTATTTTTGAAGGATTAATGTGAATGAAGCACCCAGTTACAGTATGTTACGATTTCGTTATTAATACTATAATGGCTTAGCAGATTTCAATAATAGCTTCTTCTTTTTTTTGGTTTGCATTGCTTTTCTTATTTTTTGGTTTTTCATTTCTTCTATTTGAAAACCCCAAATCGATTTAGGTTTCAATGTTGGAAACCCTAATTCGATTTAGGGATAGTAAATTAGGGTATGATAGTAGAATATGTGTGTGCCTGTGAGTTAATCGTGTGTGTGTAAATATTTCTAGAGCATCGTAGATGGTTATACGTATGTTTATGTGATGGTGTCTTCGGCTTGCAAGGGTGCCGTGATGGATGGGGAGAAAGCATTCAACATGATGATAGTAGGATAAAGAAAGAATTAAACACAAAAGATAATAGAACAAAAATAAAGCTTGCATGTGATAGTTTAGATGAACTAAATGTTCTGGACATGGTTGACAATGCTTAAATAATTAACAATATAATATATGCATGTAAAGTTTAGCCAACCATATGCAATAAATTATGTTACAGTTTTAACTTGATGAGTTTACAAGGAATTATGAGTAAGTATAATGCATGTTAAGTTATCACTCATTACATATTATGTTACAGTTTTATCTTGCAGTATCAAATTAGCGTAACTAATCTTTTTTTTCTAACTTTCTGACTTTATATTTTTTTTTGAATTACCCCAACCCTATTCTTCATGCATTTGTAACGTTAGCTTTAATACTAATTTCTAGTGTACATTATTAGACATCCACTCAGATGCTACAGTCTATAGTATTAAAATGTGTCATGGTGGGGCTTTACTGAAAAGACCTATTAGAAATTATGTTGGTGGCAGGGTTGACTTCTTTGATTTCGTGGATGGGAATTCAATAGGGATAAAAGACATACTTATAATGGCAGAATCATGTGGCTACAAAAAAGAAATAGTAAGGGTATGACACAAGTATGGGCATGATCTTGAGGGAGACAGTAGGTATATAAAGACCGATGATGGTGTTAAGGGATTTCTTAAGTTCATTGCTGCTGAAAAAATTGTTCATATCTATCTTGAACACATGGATCTAGACAATGTAGTTCTAAACCAGGTTGAGGGTAGAGTAAATGATGGCAATCTGGTGGAATTTAGGCTTGATAAGACTACTCAGGTACAATTTAACTTTGGTATTAAGGAAGAAGAAATTGAAAAATCTGGGGATGTTTTCAGTTGATGCAAATCTTGATGGGTGTGCATCTAGTTATAGACAAAATGATATATTGGTAGATAGTGGTGAACCGGATTTGTTAGGTTCAGATGACATAACTACTTTCAATGGTTTAAGTAGTGATGATGAGTGTCATATATATAATCCTAGAATTGATATGAAGAATCTCGAATTGCATGTAGGAATGATTTTTCGTTCTAAGGAAGAAGTTAGGGATGCATTAACCACCTACAGTGTGAAAACAGGAAGAAGGTTTCGATATGAGAAGAATGATGCACTTAGAATCAGGGCTGAATGTACAGAAAAAGGGATGCAACTGGTTGATTTATACAAGGAAAATGAATGGTGAAAGCAGTTTTCAAATTAGAACTTTTAGGCTTGAACACTCATGCTATTGGGCCTTTTTTTTGAAGAAGTGTTAACTCACAATAGTTGGCAAAGAATTTTGTCCAGAAGTTTAAACATAATCCTACCTTGAGGGTGAAGGAGTTCAGAGATGAGTTAACAATGGGCCTTAAGGCACACATCTCTAAGAGTATCGCTTATAGAGCTAGGGCATCTGCAATAAATCATATTCATGGTGATCGTGAGCAGCAATTCAAGAAGTTGTGGTCTTATTGTGAAGAACTTTTAAGGACTAACCCCAACAGTACAGTTATTGTAAAGATGGTAGACCAACATGATCCTTTGGAACAACCTAGATTCATGAGGATGTACATATGCTTTGATGCATGTAAGAGAGGGTTCCAAGTAGGTTGTAGGCCAATTATAGGGGTTGATGGTTGTCACATCAAGGCAGCATAAGGGGGCAACTTCTAGCAGCGATTGGGGTAGATGCCAACAATAATATGTACCCACTTGCATGGGCTATTGTTGAAAATGAGAATACAAGCAGTTGGACTTGGTTCTTGACATTGTTTAAAGAAGACTTTAAGATTGATAACGATGACAGATTGTGGACATTTATGAGTGACAAACAAAAGGGTTTGATTGAGGCATTTGAGCATACATTACCTTATGTTCACCATAGATTTTGTGTGAGGCATTTGCATGCGAATTTCACACGGGCTGGGTATAGAGGTCAACCATTAAAAGATGCATTATGGTTAGCTGCCTCATCAACAACTATTCCATAGTTTGAGGCTGCAATGAAGAAGATGTCAATGTTGAATGTTAATGCTGTGAATTGGTTAGCAGATAAACAACCTTCACATTGGTCTAAATTTTATTTTGACACATCTGTAAAGTGTGATATGCTATTGAACAACCTTTGTGAAAGTTTCAACTTCTTCATTATGGATGCAAGGGACAAACCAATAATATCCTTGCTGGAAACAATTAGAGTTTTGGTAATGACAAGAAATCAATTGAATAGAGAGAAGGCAGAAAAAAGGTATGGAGTTTTGTGTCCTAGAATACGAGAAAGACTTGCAAAGCTTTCTGAAGCTGGTTGTGAATTCATTCCTTTGAAGTCTGATGAAAACCACTTTGAGGTTGTTGGTAGTTATCAAGACAGGTATGCTGTGGACCTAGTCAATCATATATGCAGTTGTAGGCAATGGGAGTTGACTGGCATCCCTTGTAAGCATGCATGTTCAACATTGGCAATGAAAGGGAGCAATCTAGAAGACTATGTACATAATTGTTATAAAGTGGAGACTTTCAAGAAGGCCTATGAACATGCTATAATGCCTTTAAATGGCCCTGATTTATGGCCCAAGACTGATAGGGTTCCACCATTGCCTCCAAAATATGATAAGAAGGCGGGAAGACCAAAGAAAGTCAGAAGAAGGGACCCATTTTTTGAGCAACCTGAGGACCCTACAGTGCATAGACCCTCCAAGAGAGTTAATCATTGCAGAAGGTGTTGGCAAAAAGGCCATAACTCGGGAAGTTGTCCAGTATACAAAGAAGTAAGTATCTCTAATTTGTTAATGTATATTTTATCAATTTTAGTAAAACTAACACATGTACTATTTTCAGGTTGGTGATGGCAGTGGTATGCAACCAGAAAATTCAAGGGCAGATGTTGCAAATACAGGCATAAATATGCAGTCAGAACAATTTGGAGCAAGTGGTTTAGGTGAGAATAATGAGCTGCAGCATGAAAATGTAGGTACAACTACTTTTAGTGAGGTAAGAAGCAGCCAAGGTAACAGGAACAACACAATTAAGAGTAACAGCCAAGGTAGGGGGCAAAACTTAAGTAGGGAAATCTTTCCAGTGATGGGGAAAGTTGTGGGGAACAACCAGGGCATGGGGGTTATTCTTGGAAGAGGAAGTAGCCAAGGAATAGGAAATTCAAAAGGAAAGGAACCAGTCCATGACATTAGCAGCAGCAACACTATTAGAGGTTTTGGAGGGCATGGTTTGAGAAAAGGAGGTGGGAGTTTGGGGAGTAATATGGGGCCTACTAGTTTTGGAATGGGGAGCAGCAAATGTACAAGGGGGCATGACTTGGGTAGAGGCAAAAGCAACAGCCAAGGTATGGTTTCCAAAAATTTGGAAAGGGGGCAAAACTTGGGTAGAAAGAGCAACAATCAAGGGATGGTGAGCATGAACTTTGGCAGGGGCAACATTCAGGGGAGGCCTATCACTTTCAAGCTACCAAAAAGGCAAAATAACCAGGTTTAGAACTTATTGGCTTTTGTTCCATCTTGTAGTAGACCAATTAATTATTACATTATTAACATTTTTCATATTCCAGGTTGCAAAGGTTGTAAATGATGGCATTTCAAGTCAAGAACCTCCTATTCAAGATGTTCCAATTCAAGCTAATGAGGCACTAATACCTTCTGCACTAATTCCAAATGATTTTACAGCTGTTATTGATGATGCAACAACTCCAAATAGTCAAATTTCAGTTGTTGCTGATTATGCAAAAGGGTCACAAATAAGCACAGCAACATCGGCTTTATGGTGATCATTTAGTCAAAGAAGCTAACTTGGAGCTTATATCCACATTTTTTGACTTTTAGACAATGATTGATAGCTTATCACAACTGGATGATAAGATAATTTTTTGAACTATTTATGATGTATGATGTAAATGGGGTACATCAATGGTTTTGCCTTTTTGTACGTAACTTGTAAATGGGAACTGTTACAAGTCAAGTTGTGCGGGTTATGATTTTAATGGTTTTTGTATATTGAATTGATACAAGTCCAGTTGTGATAGGTTATGATTCTAATGGTTTTTGTATATGGTTTGTGGATATCCAACATATGAGAATGGTTAAGTATATAATGACAAGTACTGTTTATTTCTTCGGTTGGTTTACATTTGTGATTGTGCTGAATCATTGTTAGTTTTCTTAGCATTAGCACTGTTAGATTTTAAAGTTGATTATGTGGTGAAACACTGTTAGTTTTTAACATAAAAGCAGCATGGTTTCTTTCTCATTTAAATTATTGGTATAAATAACTTTGACAGGTTTCATTGCTCAAATCAAGGGACTAAAATAAGTAATTGTTGTGAACAAAATTCTCCAAAAACTCACGTATCAAAAAAAAATTTCGCAGGCACAAATTATTTCGTTAAAATCAGTTTCACACTGGGGACTCAAAACGCTTTTTTTTTTACAACATTTGGTACTATATTAATTTTTTTTTCAAACATTGGGGATTATATTGAACTTTTTTACAAACAATGTGGACTACTTTGAATTTAATTCTAAACATTAAGGACTAAATTGAATTCTTTTACAAATATTAGGGACTATTTTGAACTATATAATTGAATTTACAAATTTACCCTTCGAACAGTGACCACGTTATTTGCACGTGAGCATTGTTCTGTTAAATTTGACATAATTTTAAATGTTGGGGACTATTTTGATACCATTTTAAAATAATGGAGACCTATCTGAACTGTTTTAAATAATAAAGACTAATTTGAACTAATATGAAACAATGGGGACTACTGGTGCTATTTTCCCTATCAAAATATACAAGAGAATACAATTTTATTCTACTCTTTTATAATATCAGAGTGACTTAGGACTAAACATCCTATTCCCACCACACTAATTCCAACTCTGTTATCATGACTTCTACCCCTTCTCCATCGTCTTTTTCTTTTCTTGCCTCTCAAATCAAAACTTTTGTTACTGTTAGTCTTGGCCGCACAAATTACTTGACAAGGAAATCCCAAATCACAAACTTCTTCACCTTCATTGGCCTTCTGTCCTAAGTGGATGGTTCTCTTCCTAAACCCACAAAGCCAACAACGTCTTTGGCATCATCTTCCTCATCAGATATCTTCACCACCACTATTTCCTCTGTCTCCCTTGATGACTGGCTTCGTTTTGATAGCTTTGTCACAGCTTGTATCTCCACTACGCTCTCAAAATCTTTGGTTCATCAAACAATGGGTTTTGATTCCACTCGTGCTCTCTGGCGCTCGCTGGAGGAATCTTTCTTACATAGACCCTTGCTCACCGTTTTCTTCTTTGTTCCCAACTTCGCACTATTTACTTATCTGGAAGACTCTGACTTGGTTCTAATCACTCTAGATGAGCAATATATTCTCTTCCAGGGTGGATTCAAAAAATTAGTATTGGGAGTGTCAAAATTTAATTAAAAAAATTTGATTGTGTGTTTTTTAGAAAAAATAATGATAACATATATTTTAAACATAAATATGTGTAAAAAATTATATTTAGTTATATATACACATACATTAATTATTAAAAAATTTAATTAACTGTTTTGGAGGGGCCAAATGTATTTTAAAAAAAAAAAAATTTGTACTCAATTTTTTTTTTACCTAGAAGTTGGGGGAGGAGGGGGGGGGCGCGCCACTGCTCGACTCTTCTACTAAATCAGGCCTCAACGATACTATAACTCATGCCATAGTGTCTCAGTTTCGCGGTCATGCAAATTCAAATTCTAAGCACTTCGGGGCAAGCTCACCGAGTATGACTCACTTTTAATTAAGGGGGCGTGATAACTGATAACGATTAGGTACATTATCTAGACTTGATAGATTTGCATAGGTAGATTAGCTAGATTTAATAGATTTCATTTTGATTTAAAGTGAATTGTTATACTCATCTATTCTAGATCGGTCTACATTGTTGTATTATAAAAACGGGTGAAGTGCACCAGACCCCCTTGTACTTTAGCAAAAGTGCACAACACCCCCCTATAGTTTAAAAACCCCCTAAACTAGTCCCTATGTTTTTTAAAAGTACACAATACCCCCCTACCGTTAAAAAATCCGTCATATTTAACGGATTTTGTAAAAAAGACGTAAATACCCTCATTTTTTTTTTCATTTCTCTCTTTTGTTTTGTTTAGGCCAAAAAAAAAAAAAGTAATTTGGTCAATTCATATAATTATTTAATTAATAAATTCGTTAAAAATTAAAAAAAAAATCTCACTTAACGAGTGTGAAGTACACTCTCCGTTAAATTTAACGGATTTTTTAACGGTAGGGGGGTGTTGTGCACTTTTAAAAAACATAGGGACTAGTTCAGGGGATTTTTAAACTATAGGGGGGTGTTGTGCACTTTCGCTAAAGAACAAGGAGGTCTGATGCACTTCACCCTATAAAAACTGTGTACTTTACTATCAAAATATACAAGAGAATACAGTTTTATTCCACTCTTTCAGACCTTTTCTCTGATTCTAGTCTATATCGTAGCACTATCGCGGCTATCGAGTACTTTACGGTCATTTGTCGAGAAATTGCATTTGTAGTGAACAAAGTTTTCCAATTTGTGCACAATCTGATTGAGAAGCATTTTTTTTTTTTTTTTGTACCTTTTTCGGCACTAGTCTTATCTCCTGGTCAGGCAAGAAACAAACCACTATATCTTGATCCAACATTGAATCCGAGTATCATCCATTGCTTTTGCTAATGCAGAACTGTGTTGGTTGAATTCTCTTCTTGCTGAACTACGTCTCATACCATCTGAACCTCACTCTCTATGGTGTGATAACATTGGTGCCACTTATTTAATTGTTAATCCCATTTTTCATGGTCATACATAACATACTTGAGATTGATATTCATTTTGTTCGATAAATAGTGGCATCTATTGAATTACAAATTTGTTTCATTTCCATTGTAGATCAACTAGCTGATATTATGACCATGGGTTTGCATATAATATGTTTTGGCTTTATTCGATACAAGCTCACCATTATAGATCCGACTTCGCCTGCGAAAGCATGATAAGGGCTGGATAATTATCAAGCTTCAACCGGATAACCACCAACTTTTAGATTAGATAATTGTATCTTATATTTGTATTTATCCTTTTTAATTATTAGAGACTAGCCCTCTCATTCATAGAATTCTAGCTCAACTATACAACTTTTTTTTTTGCTAAGCAAGCACATTTGTGTATTCATATAGAAAAGATTCACAAGAGTCGCTAAGAGGGAAGATACAAGAGAGACCAAGCAGTCAAGATGTGCAAAACACAACAAGTGCCACAAGCTGGCACAAATAGACTACAAAACTAAAATATCTATGCAATACCCGGAAAAAATCTCAAGATTTACAAAGTGCCCATGCCTCTATGGGTTTTTGCTTCCCCTCTTTTAGCATCTCCAACCGAGTCCAAGGGGAATCATTGAGGGTTACCAAAGGATCCAAGCGTAGCTAAATTCGCAAGCATCAAAATATCATTGTAAAGCACCAAAGTGTCAAAATTCACGGGCCATTTGTTTCTCCTTAAAGAGCTTATTCAACCAAATCCAATGGGGCATCAAAGGATCTTCCAATTGTTAAAAAAAAACCAAAAATAAAAACCCTTGAAACAAAAAGTTATAACATGAATAGCATTGAGCTCCATAGCATTGGTTTCAAGGAAGTATATGCAAGGGATCATCCTATAGGGGGGAGGGATACAAGAAATCTCAGAGAAAGTTGTTTGGATTTTAGGGAATTGCCTTGGAGAACTCTTGCTTGGATAATAATGCATTTGATGAGGCCTCCCGGAGCAAAGTGAGTGAAGAGCAAGTGAGGCCTAAGGCTTTTCCCATGGTCGAGCCAATTACTGTCCCTCACAATTTACAACCCTAACCCGTAGACCACAATGTGGATGAGGAATGTGAAATCCATCCCAATCTAAGTTCCCATTCTCATGATATTGATGCATTCTTAATTCCTTCTAAATCAAATCTCCTAAACTCAAAAATGGATCCCTTTTCCCATAGTTGTACCATCCATATAGGAAACATGCACATTTTATAATCACTTGAATGAAATATATTAAGGTGGTTATTAGTATCCTGAATGATTGAATGAGTTAAGAAATGGAATGACAGTAGGAATGGAATGAACTTGGGAAAGGGTATGTCATGCTTGGCATGCATTAGGAGTGAAGATAGAAATTAATACTGTGACGCCCGAGATCATTACCATACTTTCATTAACCGTTGCATTCATTGTTTGTGCATTTTAACTGTGCATTAGCTGTTGCTTTCCTTGGTTACTATTTATTGAGTTTTTTAACTAATTATTTTCTTTAAATTAGCATTTTTCTTAAACTATATTAGTTATTTTAGGAATGAGAAAAATGTGCATTTGAGCAAAATGCGTTAGGAGCATTCGTTTAGAAAATGTTTTAACGGTTCGTTGAATAGTGTTACGTAGTTTAATGTTATATTTGAAGCTAACTAACATTTAATTAAATCTTGAGCTTAATTTTAACTTAGTTTTGCACCTTTTTTAGATTAAATAAGCTAGCTAAATATAATATATACATAGTATATACTTAATACTACACATTCACACATATATTAGCAAAAACAAATCAAGAAATACCCCCTTGTCCCAAGCCCAAACCCGAGACCAACAATAGGGAAAAAAGAGGAGATTTTGCTCTTCAAACCTTTGATTTAGGCCACACCAAACTAGGAGCAAGTGATTTTGAGTGTCCTCTAGCCTCCTACTAGCTTCTACGTGCAATTGGTGAGGGATTTGCATGTGTTTTTGCATTCTTTAAAATGTTGTCAAGTTTCTAAATTTCTAGATTTGTTGTTATTAGCTTATGATATGATTAAATCTTGTTATATATGATATATACATGTTATAGAGACCACATTTATGCTATTGCTTCGCTTTTTAATAGGTTAAATTCGTTCGCTTGATTTTAGGGCAGTGAATAGTGACATTTTTTAGGGTTTTGAGAAAATGAGCCTTATAGCATGATTCAATGCTTCAATTAGGTATTTTAGATGTTAATGAAGGTAGACTAAAGACCCCGTGAGGTTTAATTGCTCGTAACTTAGTAAAAATGCGAAGTTAGCCAACTTTACAAAGGGGTTTCAGGTGTATTGTAAATCCAGGCATGTTTGGACATTATGGCTAGTGTCTAATAGGTGTGGAAGTACTAGAAATACATTTGTTTCATTTAATTGAACTCCGGTTAGGGTACTTGTAGAGTAAATGCATAAAGAGGACTTTTCGGTGATATATGTAATTGTGATTTAAAGTGGGTTTTAAAGGTGCTAAATGGTGTCATTAGGTACCATTAGGGATGTAGAATAGTTAGTTTGCGTATCTTGAACTTCGTATTTCGTTAGGAAGCTAAATGACTTAAATTAACAAAGGGAAAATATGAGAATGAAGTGTTTTGGTACTTGTATTGCTTTGTAATTGCTCATAGTATGTTAAATATAATTCTAAGGTATATGTGAGCTATTGGTGAAGTTTTGTAAAAGACATGTTAATGACCCTTTGTGTATTTGTAGTTATTTCATGCCTAACGCTTATATCCCAATTGTATAGTCCTAATGTTCGTTAAGTGGTTGTTGTGTGATGTTAATTGGGGCTTGTATACGATTACTTGATTTTATGCTGGTTGTGTTAGCTATGATTGGGTTGATAAAGTCTATTTGTTTAGATTGGTACATGGCTATGACTTGTGTGTGAATATGTTTATGACTTGAGTACTTGATCACTTGAATGTGCCGGAGTAAACCTCCTGAATATGTCGGAGTATAACTCTTGAATGTGCGATGTGTTAGAATATAATTCCTGAATGTACCGGAGGTTACCTTTAGAATGTGCCCGAGTTTAACTCCTGATTGAGTCAAACTTGACTACGCGATACTCGTGCTAACAGATTTAATTGCTATCTTGTTTCGTGGATAACTATTGTGTAACTCTCGCTTGAGCCCTTGTTCCTTGGAAAGTTACCTTGGATTGTGATCTTATTGTTTATTGTATACTTAACTTGATATGAATATTCTCATTCCTTTATTATGTAACAATTAGTTGCTAATGGTATATTGATCTCATATTGCTAATTGTGTCTATACGGTTAATACGTTACAAAGTTTATCCTTTATTGCTTGTACTTAGTTATAGATCCGAATATGTTATTTGTTTTATCATCTCGATTGAGTACTTATCTCGTTAATTGATTTTATGCTTTACTTACATTGCACGAAAACCTTTTTGAAAAAACTCCCTCACTAGACATACGTGGTTAGTATGCTCATTCCTCGCCTAACATATTTCAGGTAGCAAAGCTTGGCGGCACGAGATTCAAGTTTGAAGTTGTTCAGCTAGAGTGTCATATGTAGTCTATGTAAATTAAATATAAAGTTTACCTTGTAATAAAGTTCATGACTAGAGAAGCTGTGTATGTATTTATGTTACATTGTGAAGAATTGTATCTAGACACTTAATACTACTAGCATGTAATAACTATAAAGAATTACCTTATTGTCTAGATAGCTTGCATGCATGTGTGAATTGGATTTGATAACTATAGACAGGTATATAGCCTGTGTATGGGTATCAAATAGTCTTATAAACAGGAGAGACTCTGTCCGTTTTCCCTTATTTTCGTGACCTCGGGAATAGAGTTGGGGCCTTCGGTCTCGTGAAGGATCAGGGCGTTACAAATACAGTATAACCTCTTTAAATTAATAATGTTGAGACCACTAAATTCTATTAATTTAATGAAATATTAATTTATTGATAAATAAATAATTATTAATTTATCAATATATTTTAGTTTTTTTTGACAAATAATTAAGAAGTATAGCACAAAGTGAGATTAACAACATATGACTTGCAAAACAACTCACGTCAGATAGAAGATCATTATTAATGCTCGCAAAAGGGAAAAAATACTTCATCTTCAATTGCATTCAATAACTTTTAGTGTATGTAAACTTTCACAAGACACATCAGGGAATAAAAGCTGTGGCTACATTTAACCCGTGCAGCTACGGTTCAGTAAGTGTGGTGGCCCAAATCATTTAGTAGCGGTAATAATATCTGCAAATATAACACAGTAACAATATATATGTAGTGGTACCGTAACAGTATCAGTACTATTAATAGTTCACAGCCAAGAAAATATTCAGATGTATCCCTTATATGATTTTAGGGAAGAAACATAAAATAGGGATGTAAGAAACTTGGTTTCTGAAAAGGACTAGAGATGTCATGGATTATTCACATAGTAATGACAGTGTGAGAGGGAAGGAAAATAGAACATAACAGTCAAAAGGCGAATAAGAGCTTGTTCAAATCATTCAATAACTTAGTTTGATTTTTAAAATATTCATTTCAAAATGAAACTAAAAGAACTGAACGGTAAAAAAAAATATTCCATAGAAAAATTAAATACTACATATAAAAGAATGTTTTTTCCAATGTGGTAATAATAACAAGAAAAATAAATAAATAAATATAAAAAAAACAAACATAAAGTAAACTAGTTTGGACTGCAGCGAACATACTGCACAATCGGGTCGCTACAATCAGTAAACCAATTTGTTTTTTTTCTTCAAATCAAATCAGTAATGTAAATTCTCACTGCAACTTTGCTTTTATTCAATTCTTTAAAATAGAAAAAAAAGGCATGTAAGTTGACTTTGCAGCCAACTTCCACGATTTTGGAGAAAAAGAATAAGGTATGTGGTCCCACGCCATAAATGCATTACAAAGCTTTTGAAAGTTTGGAAATCAATTAGATAATTTCAGTCAAACAATTTAAACGTACGAGAATATGACGAAACGCATAGACGCTATTAGGAAAACAAGACAAGATTGAAAAACTAGAACTAGGCGACTGAACCAATAATGAAGAACATAATATAGAAATTTTTAGGAGCAAGTTCCTAAATTCATCACTCACAATCATTCATTTTAATAGGATAGTACGATAGAGACATATCTAATTCATCTTAGTAAGATCGTTATGATACGAAGAAACAATATACAAACAAGGAAAAGTTCCACTTACCTCTAACCAAATAATTGCAAACTCCTCAATTAAACAATTGATTCTACTCCATTTTAACTCACCAAAAACCTAATTCAATCATACCAATAACAATTATTTCTTCCTTTTTTCAATCACAGTAATTAATATAGAACCACAATAAAAACTCTTATCAAACTGTGGAATAAAACTTATCCCAAATCACGGATTGGCACTATCTTAATTTCCACGTGCAATCATACCTCCGTCATCTTTGATTTGGTCTCCTAAAAGAAGAGGTTTATTTATTTTCAGTAGTTTTTTTTTGTTTTTTTGTTTTTTTGTCAGGAGGCAAAGAACTCAAAAAAAAACCCTAAAACATATTCTCTATTTTCTTTAAACGTATTCTCTCTTTTCCTTAAACATATTCTCTATTTTCTTTATTTTTCTTTATTTGTTTTCTTTATTTATTTTTCTTTTTTTTTTATTAAAAAAATCATTTACCAGATTGAAGTTCAATATAATTATCATTAATTTTATTTACCCAAAATATCAATAACTACTAATCCATAAATTAATGGAAAAAACCACATGGCACCAATTGGTCTCATTAGTGACAATTGACCAAGTCATTACATCCTCCCTCCCTTACATAAAGTTTCATCCTTAAAACTTACCTTTATCTTCAAATAGGAAGGGATACTTTGCTCTTGCTTCACTTTTAAGCTCCCAAGTAGCTTCCCTTGGTGTCTGGCCTTGCCATTGAACCTTCACAAAAGCAATGGTACAATGCCTTAATACCTGATCCTTGCGATCCACAATGCCAACAAGTTTATCCTCAAAGGCGAGGTTCTTATTGATGTGAAGCTGCTCATGCTGTAGCACATGACTCAGATCATACACATATTTCTTAAGTTAGGACACATGAAATAATTATGAACACCTGCCAGAGAAGGTAGAAGGACAAGCATGTAAGCCAAGGGACCCAATCTTTTCAAAATTTCAAATGGCTCGATAAAATGAGCTTTTAACTTTCCTCGCATTCAAATCTTACTACGCCCTTAGCAAGTGACACTTTTAAGAATACGTGGTCTCTAAATTGAAACTCCAAATTTTTTCTTCTCTTGTCAGCCTAACACTTTTGATGATCTTAAGTTATCTTCAACCTTTTTTCGGATCAACTTGATTTTATCCTCGATTTCTTCCACTAATTGAGGACCTAATATCTTTCTCTATCCCAAAACCCAATTAAGTGGGGTTCTGCATTTTCTTCCATAAAAGGCTTCAAATGGTGACATTTGGATGCTACCATGATAACTGTTGTTGTATGCAAATTTCACGAGTGTTATATACTTTTCCCAATTGTCACCAAAGTCAAGCACACACGCTCCCAACGTGTCTTCTAATGTCTAGATTGTTCTCTCTGTTTGCCCATCAATCTGCGGATGATATACTATACTCATTCTCAAATTAGTCCTTAAAGTATACTGAAGACATTTCCAAAATTTCAAAGCAAATCGTGGATCACGGTCCCATATAATTTCCTTAGTTACCCCATGTAGTTTCACAACTTCTTTGATGCAATGATGGGCAAATATCTCCAATTTAGCATCCAAATGAATAGGCAAGAAGTGGGCCGATTTTGTCAATCAATCCACAACGACCCAAATAACATCATTCTTCTCTCGCAACCTCGGTAAGCCTAATACTCAATCCATTGAAATACTATACCATTTCCACTCTATAATATCCAAAGGTTGAAGTAATCCCGACGGTTTTTGATGCTCTGCCTTGATTATTTGATAAGTTAAACATTTAACCACAAATTCTCCTACATCCTTCTTCATATTCCTCCACCAAAACCTCTCATGCAAGTCTTGATACATTTTCGTTCTACCAAGGCACACTAAGAAATGAGATCCATGGGCCTCAATTAATATTTCTTTCTTTAACTCTGGGTCATTGGGCACACATATTCTATCTCCAAAACTTAGAGTCCCATCACTGTGTAGGCGGAAGTAGGAGGCATTTCCATTTTGAATCTTTGTTCAAATTTCTTTCAAATAAAGATCATTACACTAAGCGCCTTTAAGCCTATCAAGAAGAATAGATTGCACTATGATGTGAGTTAATATACCAGTGTCTGATTTCTTAATAACCTCAATATGCAAGTTCTCAAACTCACGAATCAACCCCTCTTGTGTGGTAATCATTGCTACCATGCTAGCTATAGGCTGTCTATTGAAGGCATCAGCCACTTTATTAGCCTTACCAGGGTGGTAATGGACTGTGATGTTATAATCTTTTATAAGCTCCAACCAACATCTTTGCCTCAAGTTCAATCCTTTTGGGTGAATAGATATTTCAGGCCTTGGTGATCTGTGTATACCTCACACGTAACCCCATATAAGTAGTGCCTCCAAATTTTCAATACAAAAATCACAGCAGCCAATTCGAGGCATGAGTAGGGTAATTTCGTTCATAACTCCCTAGCTTTCTGGAGGCGTAGGCAATCACCTTCCCATGTTGCATAAGTACATACCCTAAGCCAATTCGAGAAGCATCACTATAAATGGAAAATCCTTCGGTTCTTTCAGGTAGTGCAAGTTCTGGGGCTGTCACCAAACGTTGCTTAAGTTCACAAAAGGCATTCTCACACTCAGGAGTCCATTCAAATTTAACTCCTTTACCCATGAGTCGGGTCAACGGTGCAACAATACTCAAGAACCCTTCAATAAATTCCTATAATACCCAACCAAACCGAGGAAGCTTCATATTTCAGTCACATTTGTAGGTCTCGGCCATTTTGTCACTGCCTCGACCTTCTGAGGATCTACAGAGACACCTTTTTTAGAAATAACATGCCCCAAAAAGGCAACTCTAGACAACCATAATTCATACTTCTTAAGCTTCGCATATAATTGTTTCTTTCTCAGAATCTGTAATACCACCTTCAAATGCTGCTTGTGTTCCTCTATACTCTTCGAATAGACCAAGATATCATCAATGAAGACCACGGCGAACTGATCTAAGTACTGCTTGAACACCCGATTCATCAAATCCATAAATACTGCTGGTGTATTTGTCAATCTGAAAGGCATAACTATGAACTCGTAGTGCCTATATCTGGTTCTAAAAGTTGTTTTAAGCACATCTTCCTTTTTAATCTTCAATTGGTGATAACCAGATCTCAAGTCTATTTTTGAAAAGACTCGAGCTCTTTAAAGTTGATCAAACAAGTCATCAATGCATGGCAAATGGTACTTATTTTTCACAGTCACTTTGTTAAGCTCACGATAGTCAATACACAATCTTAAGTTATCATCCTTCTTCTTCACAAATAACACAGGAGCACCCCATGGTGATACACTCGAACGAATCTGCCCTTTATCTAATAGTTTTTGTAGCTATATTTTCAACCCTTTCAATTCAGTTGGGGCCATGCGGTAAGGTGCCTTAGAGATAGGCGTTGTGCCAAAGGCTAATTCTATTTCAAATTCGACTTCCCGGTCAGGAGGAAGTCCAGGAATATCCTCTGGAAACACATCATGAAATTCTTTTACCACCGGAATGTCTTCCAACTTAAGTTCTTTTTTATTACTATCTACAATACTAGCTAGAAAACCCGTGCACCTTTTTCTTAACATTTTGTGTGCTTTCAATGCTGAGATGATATGTAGAGCAAAAGAACTTTTACCTTCAAATTCAAATTTAATTTCTCCTGGAATTTAGAATACAACCCTTTTTGCGTAACAATCTACATGGCCATGAAAAGAAAACAACCAATCTATGCCCAAAATTATGTCAAAATCTCTCATTTGAAGCTCTACTAAATCGGCAGGCAATTCTCTTCCCTCAATCGAAACTAGACAATTTCTATAGACCTTTCAGGTCACAACAGATATACCTAAAGGGGTTTCAACACAAATATCATTCGGCAACATATTAGACGCACATTTCAGTAAGGATGCAAATTTAGGAGAAATATAAGAATAATTTGAACCTTTGTCAAATAAGACATATGCATGCTCAGTTATAATAGGCATAATACCTGCCACCACATCCTTGTCTGCTTTAGTATCTCCCTAAGTAATCGCATAAAATCTTGTGCGATTCTGTGGACCACGGTTGTTGCGTCTATTGTGCCTATCTTGACGTGGCTCTACTCTACCCTGGTTGGGCCGATTACCATGCCTAGCAGTCTGTGGCTATTCTTGAACTAACAGACAGTCTCGAATGCGATGATCAATAGACCCACAACATAGGCATGCTCTATTTTTCCACCAACACACTCTTGGTGGATGCTTCCTCAAACATGTACCACATCGATCTGCAGCATTATTCTTAATGCCTGATGTTGAAACTCTTTTTAGTGCATTACCCTATTGTTTGCCCCTGTCATGAGAACTACTTGCTCGATTCCTCTTCTTATTATCAAGCTTTTGCTGATGTCTCTTCTTTATCCTTAACCTTCTCTCATTACCAATGCAGTATCATATACTTCTTGAAAAGTCTGGTGATGGAAAACCTCTACCCTCTCAAGAATCTCAAAACACAAGCGAACCTCAAACATTGTTGCTTTCACTTCTTTATTTGATACCATTTGAGGAGCAAA
Source organism: Ehretia macrophylla (assembly GCA_037974665.1). Lineage (NCBI taxonomy): Eukaryota > Viridiplantae > Streptophyta > Magnoliopsida > Boraginales > Ehretiaceae > Ehretia > Ehretia macrophylla. Next base: position 27,343,128 of record CM075769.1, read on the forward strand.
ACGTGACAACTTATTAAATTTCAATCCATATTCCTCAACTGACATATCTCGCTGTTTTAAGTTGATAAACTCAGTGATCTTTTGACTTTTATGGGATGGAGGGTAGAACCTAGACTCAAATGCACCTCTAAATTGAGCCCAAGTGATCGATTTTCGCATCTGATCCTTCTGCAATGACCGCCATTCTTTTGCTATATCTTTCAGTATACGTGTACCAAATCGCACTTTTTGATCCTCATTATAATCATAAGTAGAAAGATTATTCTCTATATCTAGCAACCACTTAGATGCTATATGGGGACCACCATGTAACGACCCCAAATTTTTACGAAGAAAATCTTATATTACCTGAATAGAAAAAAAATAATGTATTTTACAGACCTAACCATCATAGCTTAACACATAATTTTCGAATGTGGAAGACAAGATAAAAATGGAATATGGCCAATATATGGAATGGTTCAAATAATCAGCCACTCCATCTTCAAGTTTCTATATTTTGATTGTTTCACATTATTTATTAATAAAATTCAATTAAAAGAGGAAAGTTTATTTGTGGTTTACATTTTATATTAAAAGTGAATGCTTGGCAAAATAGATTGTTAGTATAGTACAGCTTTATAAGAAGATGAATAAATAACAATAATAGGAAAAGATGTGGCAGGTTGCTTTTCAGTTGTGTTGCAGACAACAATGGATCAAAAATCATGCCAAGATAAGTAATATTATATGTATAAAGCAAATGTAACATTTTAATACAAATAACCAACCTGTTATGTCTCAACTTTACAATTATTTAATCTTACTTTCATTTTGACACTCACATTATAGCACTACTATAAATAGGTAGTCTTAATGTGGAAATAAGACATAAGAGTTTGAATGAATTGTTAGTTGAAGGAATTTTAATATAGTAATACGATAAAAGGTAACTATTTTTTAGGATAGATTTCGTATGGTTCTGGATTGGTGACTTCAGTGTCTTGAGCCCTTTGTTTGATAAATGTAAGTAGTTTACCATTTTTCTTTTGATTTACCCCATTTGTTGTTCTATAAATATTATTCAGTTCGTTATTTTGTTATTCATTCGTGATTCTTGTTCAGTTATATGTATCGATCCTTTTGATAAGTCAATCTGAGCCTTTGATTCAGGTCCTACGAACTATACAAGTTGTGTATCGAATCCTATGCGGTTGGGAGTTAATTAGCCGTCTCTTGTTGTCGACTACTGTTATCGACTATTATAAACTTGTGACTGCGTTACTATTAAGCAGCCATGGCTTGTTATAGTGTCATGTATTGCCTAATATTATTTCGTGATTATTTGGCTATTTTATTGATCTTTGAACTATCGCTTTCTTCAGTGTAAATCTACTTACTGAGCATTGTTACCCTCATTCCTTTCATTTTCTCTTTGCAGATAACAAAGTTAGATCAGGGTTTACTGGACTAGAAATCATGTGATTAGAGTTAAAGATTCAAGCGGATTTATTGAGAATTATGATTATTATTATTTTTGGAGATCTTTAATGTAATTAAAGTTTTAATTCTTATTTTTGGGACTGTAGAAGCTCTGAATTATTTATTGATTGATGAAATATAGCTTGTTGTATCGAGAGATTTGAGCCTTACGGGCTTAGAAGGACTTGTCTTGCTAGGCGCGCGGCGGTCTCGTCCCAGATTTACCGTATTAAATTTCGGGGCGTGACACACCATCTCTATTAAAGGTTTTAGGATTCATCTGCATAAATCTTTCAAAAGCTTAATACTCCATATCCCCCGCATTCATTGGTGGAATTTAAAATCTTGACATAAACACTATATATGCAAATATATGCAATATCCCTCACCAATAAAGCTTAAAGATGAAAGTATAAGGCCTAAGCTAGCTTGAATTCACCCTTAGATGGCTTGAATGAGCTCACAATGCAAGATTGAAGATGAAATTTCCTCCCTTGGCCTTCCTCTAGCTCACGGGTTTGAGGGGTATTTTTGGGGTTGTTTGTGCTTTTGTTATATGCTATGTATATGTATATGTATAGTATACAGTATATATTATATGTGTTGTATATATGGGCTTAATATTAATGCACAATATCAATTAAAATAAGGCCCAAAACTACTAAGAAATCTAACAAGCCCAAATAACAATATTTTCACTATTCACTCGGTACGAAAAATATTTTTCTAATGCACTCTCCTGACGTGATAAACATATAAAAATTATGAATGTATGCCCAAAATCACTTATATATTAAGGGAAAAATACAATATTTACAAAATAAAATACTTTAATTTTTATTTTGGGCTCAAAGTTCGTTTTAAAATGATGAAAATAAGTCTACTAAATATTAAAAATAATCCCGTATAATGTAAATGTCAAAATAGTAGTTAAAATATTTTTATTTTAATTAATAATGTTAGTGTCTCCTTTGAAGAAAATAAGAGAGATAGAAGAAAAATAAAACTATATAAATCTTAAGTGCTAAAATAAACACATATACACATATAACACTTAAACCGGCACAAATTTATATGGAATTAAGTATGATGTGCTACATGCTGGTCCAGGTCGTCACACTCTCCCCCCTTAAGAAAATTGCGTCCTCGCAATTCTTTATTCTCAAAAGAAAGCTTCATATCAACGACTAGAATTCTAACTCAATCTGCCCAAACCGACTTAGAGTCCCAACTGTGATTACTAACTGTTGCCTGCTGAACAAGAACTATATATAAGAATGCCAAGAAGAAGGCCCAAAAAGAATACCAAGAATGCCTTAGGAGAATCTTCAGAAAGGAGGCCAAATAAAGGCTCCAATAAAGATAATATATATAGAAGTCCAGATAAGAATCCCACTGAATATGAATGCCATATAAATTTCCCATTAAAAGTGCCGAGGACAATAAGAAATCTCTATATGATCACCATGGACAAACTGTGCGAGAGTCCCGATAAGAATTTCAATTAATAGTGCCGAGAAAATACCAATGAGAAGTCTATTTATGAATGCCATTTGTGAAATCCCAAATAAAGAGACTACCAGCCAATTATCTTTAGATAAGACTTCCGAAAGATCACCCAATAAGAATTTCAATGGTCAAGTTCCAGATATGATATGTTTGTCCAAATGCATCTCATTTCCGTTGGACTCCATCCTTGTAAGATCTACCACAAACCATCTCCTTATAGGGAAAAGTGTTTACTTACCAGTTCAATAGGTAATGCATGTATGCAATGGCACTACCTAAAGTACATACAACAAAAAAATATGCCAAATAAGAGTACACATAATCACATCTTGCAGATATCATACATTTTTCACTTATTGCACGGAAAAGTCATATAAATGCACATATGGTCACAAAATTGCACATATCGCACATTCATCACATTTACACATAGGTGCACACATTGAACATCTTTCATATTTATACAAGTATGACACATAAGGCATATTTTCATTCAAGGTACACAAGTCTCATATCACATGCAAGTATACACACCTATTCAAGACACATTCCACATGCAGGCACTCGAGGGTTACTACCCGACAGACCGAGGACCCTGTTCCAGTTGAGAGCTAACTAAGCTCTGATACCATCTGTAATACCCTGATCCCTCATGAGATCAGAGCCTCGATCCAAATCCCAAAGTCAAGAAAACGAAGGAAAATGGACAGAGTTTTTCCTGTTTCTAGGCCTATCACAATCCTGCACGCAAAAAAGATAACCAGAACAACTATAGACAAATATTTATAACATAACCTCCCAAGTCTAAAAGGCCATCTGAGCCTTCTTATAACAACAAAATAAAACATACAAGCATAGATTTCACTGGTTATTGAAATTCTATTATCAAGTTTTTGATTATAATACCACTCTAATCTTTTCTATCTAAATTTCTTATATTTTAAATCTTCCAACCGTCTTTACCTAATCCATACAAGCATGCAAACCACTAGGCAATAAAGTAAAACAATAAGCTATTACAAGCCAACTACTATCTATTAAATCATACAAGACTTTAAACTTAATGTTACAATCTTTCAAGACATCATAACAACATACAAGATTGCTTAATCTTCAAAATAAATACAAGCAATTCAATTCATTAATGACGCCATACAATAAAATATAATTGCACTCACCTAATTCTCATAATCATCAATTAATACTTCTAAAATTGATCCTTTACAATATTTCATTAACCAAGCATTTCAACTACACAAAACAAGTCTACAAGGCATGTAGATAGTATATTATACAAGATTCAAGCATAATATAAGCAAAGGGCCACAAATCAATGAATTTAAAATCTTGACATAAACATTATATATGCAAATATATGCAATATCCGTTACCAATAAAGCTTAAAGATGAAAGTAGAAGTCCTAAGCTAGCTTGAATCCACCCCTAGGTGGCTTGAATGAGCTCACAATGCAAGGATTGAAGATGAAATTTCCTCCCTTGGCCTTCCTCTAACTCACGGGTTTGGGGGTATTTTTGGGGTTGTTTATGCTTTTGTTATATGCTATGTATATGTATATGTATAATATATAGTATATATTATGTGTTGTATATATGGGCTTAATATTAATGCACAATATCAATTAAAATAAGGCCCAAAACTACTAAGAAATCCAACTAACCCAAATAACAATATTTTTACTATTCACTCGGTATGAAAAATATTTTCCTAATGCACTCTCTCGATGTGCTAAGCATATAAAAATTATGAACGCATGCCCAAAATCATTTATATATTAAGGAAAAAGTTCAATATTTACAAAATAAAATACTTTAATTCTTATCTCGGGCTCAAAGCTCGTTTTAAAATAATGAAAATAAGTCTACTAAATATTAAAAATAATCTCATATAATGTAAATGTCAAAATAGTAGTTAAAATATTTTTATTTGAATTAATAATGTTAGTATCCCCTTTAAAGAAAATAAGAGAAAGAAAAGAAAAATAAAACTACTATATAAATCTTAAGTGCTAAAATAAACACATATACACAAATAACACTTAGACCAGCACAAACTTGTATATATTGAGTATGATGTGCTACATGCTATGTCTGGGTTGTCATAGATAACATGGGAATTTAGATTGCATGTATTTAGGATTTAAGTGGTATTTCATTAAATTTAGTACACTAGGACATACATGTCATTATCATAATTGTGCTTATATTAGTAGTCATTTAACATAAGGAGATATTTTACATAGATAATGAGATAGGCTTCTAGAAGGTAGTCATTTGGCCACATATTGATGAAACAAAATAAAAAAATAAAGATAGAAAGAAAGAGAGAGAGAATCGACCATATCAAGGAAAATGGGAAGAAGTGAGGAGCTAGGGCAAGAAGAAAATGGGAGAGGAAGAAGAGGAAATTGCTCAAAGCCTTGCTATTTCTTGTTATTTCTTGCATTCTTCATCTTCTAGGTGAGGGGGTTTTAAAAGTTTTAAAAGTTTTAGGTATGATTTGGGTATGAAACCATGTTTTTGTGCTAATTTTGTTGATTGAGCAAGAATATCATGGATATAAATGATTTGAGATTAGTATATGTGTTTTGAAGCTTGAATGAATATTAAATTTCATGTATTGGCAAAAGTGTGTTATATGTTGAATTTGGGGCTAGATGTAAGGATAATCTTTATCCTTAGCTTGGGTATGAAGTTATATGCTATATGTATAAAGTTGGATACATGATTTCATGGTTTGGGAGCAAAGTTGGTGGGTATTTGGTGTCTTGATGTTGCAGCCCGAAAATGTCTAGCGCCATTACCAATCTGCTGGCACCGGCCCGGCGTGGTCAGCCTTGCCCTTTTTCCCTTGTGTCTTGCTTGCTAACTTTGTACCATGCTAGGTTATATTGATCTTTTGCACTTGTATTGCATTGTAAACTATGGATAACATGTGATGAACACTAGTTGTTGAGTGTTGTTGAGTTTATTGTTGATATATGTCAATATCCACCTCTTCATAATAAGTATCGTTAATTATATGGTAGCATAAATTAATGATTCCGACTTAAACGTCGATGAGGTCAAAAGAGATCGCGATGGCTACAAGAAAGAAGTTCGGGAATTTAGAATTACCTAAGATGACGTCGGGATGATGCAATGTTAAAATTAGCCAATTTGACCAAAGGAAACTTCCTAGAAGTTGACTTGAATGCTAGCCACCCATGTGGTCAATTGTAGCCACCCATGTGATAAATATGGGTGGTTAATACTTTGAACATGGTTGGTAAAGCCAACCAAGATTGAAATGTTTGATAGAAAAGTCTCATGTGGCGGGCTAGCTGAATTCTATAAATAGGCATGCATTAGTTCATCATTTTCATCCACAACACAACTCCAAACACAATCCTAAGTTAGTCTTTCTTTCTTGTATTCTTCTTGTAAGTCCAGAAGTCATTGAAGCTCTAATCTTAAGAGCGCACGGTGGGACAATTATCTTGTAAGTGTTATATTGAATTGTTATAACGAGTAGTGTTGTCTTTCTACTTGATTGTTGTTAAGACGTTTCTGGGAAATTGGTTATATTCTTACATGGTATCAAGAGCTTAAGGGGCTCTTAACAACAATCTTGTCTAGTAAAGCTCAACAACTATGACTACTCAAGGTGCTAGTTCTTCTTATACCAGTTCTAGTTCCGGTTTAGTACTGACAATTCGTATCCGTCCTCCTACCTTCACAGAAGGAAAGCTTGATGGCACGAACTATCTTTTGTGGAAGTTCAAAATCACTACAGTTCTGGACTCCTACGAACTCCTTGATACAGTGTTAGGCACAGATGCAGAACCAGTTGCAGTCCGTGCTGAAGATGACACAAAAAAGGTCACACCTCCAGATCCTCAGCTTGTCAAAGAATGGAGGAGACGAAATGCTGATGCACTTTGTGCAATTGTAACAAGTGTTCAAGATTCCATCCTTACTCTAATTCAACACACAACCAAGGCAACTGAAGCTTGGAACATACTGAGAAATCAGTATGAAACAAGGAACCAGACTCACATTCAGAACATGGAGAATCAATTAGTTACTGAGAGATTAAGTGAAGATGAAGCAGCTGAGTCATTTATCAGTAGGATGAAAAACCTACGTGATCAAATGGCTGCAGTTGGTATTGCTAAATCAACCGAGAAACTAGCTCGAAAGTGCATTAGAGTGTTGCCTCCAAAATTTGATGGCCTTGTGACAGCACTCAATACACAAGTTCGCATTCTTCCTTTAATGTTTGAAGAATTCACTGCCATATTGATGGAGGAGGAGATGAGGCTGAGGAGCAGAGAAAATCAACTTGACTCTGCGTTTACACACAAGGTGAGAAGTAGCCAAGAAGAAAAGAAGAAAACAAAGAAGAAGACGTTCTCTAGGTCGTGCTACTACTGCAATAAGAAAGGTCATGCTGTCAAAGATTGCAAGAAACGAATCCATGACGAGAAGAACGAAACTCTAAATCCAAATTGGAGAAATAAAGAATCAGCCAATACGGCTGAAACAGAAGTGCATCTGTTTACTATAACAGATGTATCGTAGGAAACATGTACTAGCGCACATGTACATCAAACAAGTGCATGGGTGTTAGATAGTGGAGCTTCCCGACACATGACCAGCAAGAAGGAGTTATATGACTCCATAAAACCTCTACAAGAACAAATGAGTGTTGTCGTCGGGAATAATGTTAGGTATCCCGTTGAGGGCACTGGAACCATCTCGCTCGTGTCTAAAGATGGAGGAAGCAAGAAGCTATCCAACATACTCTTTGTACCCCAGATCACCAGAAATTTGCTATCTATAGCTGCTATTACAAATAATGATCTAGAAGTGCAGTTCAAGAAGACGGAAGCTTTGATTCTTGACAAGGATCAAAATATCATAAGTAAAGGTATTCGCAAAAATAACCTTTACGAAATCAACTATCTTTCTACTGTCGTGGATGCCAAAACAAGTCAACTTTGGCATGAAAGGTTTGGGCACATTTCTTATCATGTGTTAAAGGAAATGCAAAAGAAGAAGATGGTGGCCGACTTGCCTTCAATTGAAGAAGTTGAAGGACCATGTGAAGCTTGTATGCTGGGCAAGCAACATAGATAGTCATTTCCCAAAGAGAGTCATAACCGATCAAAGGCTCCTCTAGAGTTGGTACATGCTGACCTCTGCGGAAAAATGACTACGACGGCGTTGGGAGGATCTTCCTACTTTATGCTGTTAGTCGACGATTATAGTAGGAAGATGTGGGTGTACTTCCTTCGGGACAAGACTGATGCTCTTGAAAAATTTAAAGTGTGGCACAAACTTATGACAAATGAGAACACAACTCAGTTGAAGAAACTTCGTACTGATTGTGGGGGGGAATTCTGTTCTACAGAGTTCACTAACTACTGCAACAAGCTTGGGATTAAGTGTCAATTGACTGCTCCATACACACCACAACAAAATGGAGTTGTAGAACGAAGAAATCGAACAATTGTAGAAATGGCTCAATGCATGTTGAAAGGTGCTGGCCTACCTGACACATTCTGGGCTAAAGCAGTCAACACAGCGGTATACATCCTCAATCGGTGCTCAACCAGGGTACTCAACGATAAGAGTCCTAATGAGGCTTATTATGGTACGAAACCTTCTGTGTCTCATTTAAGAAAATTTGGGTGTGAGTGTTTTGTACACATTTCAAATGAAAATCGAAAGAAATTGGATGACAAGAGCAAGAAGGGCATTTTCATGGGATATAGTGAAGAGTCTAAAGCATACAGACTCTATGATGTAGAGGCCAAGAATGTGATCATAAGCCGAGATGTGGTGTTTAATGAAAGACCACACTCGATGGAGGATAGTGGTCCTGCCATTTCATCATCAACCGATGAAGTAATCCACCAAGTGCCTGAACAATGACCGTTGAACAATGAAGAAGTCTCTAATGATGAGGAGACTGAAGACCAACCTGTTGTATCCACAAGGAAGCCACAACCGAAGTGGTTCCAATAGCTCTTTGATGGAAAGAAATCCAAGAATTACTGATGATAGTTCACGTCCTGATAGACTAAAACGATCAAAGAGAATAGAAGAGCTGAACAGATCAGGACAACAACTAGTAAACATGGCTTTGATGACCCAAATCATCAAGACGGTTAAAGAACCGGTAACTGTGGAGGAAGCCATGTCATATCCAAATTGGAGAACAGCTATGTAAGCCGAGTATGATAGTATCATGAAAAATGATACTTGGGAGATCGTTGAAAAGCCACCGAACAAAAACATTATCGGCACCAAATGGATCTGGAAAGTGAAGTATAAGGAAAATGGAAGTCTTGAAAAATACAAGGCACGCCTTGTAGCACAAGGATTTTTGCAAGTCGAAGGTTTCGATGTATATGAAACCTTTGCTCCAACAGCAACAATGTCAACAATTAGGCTAGTTGTTGCAGCTACCGTGCATTATGAATGGATTGTACATCAAATGGATGTCAAGTCAGCTTTTCTTAATGGGCAACCTGAAGAAGAAGTCTACGTTGCACAAGCCCCTGGCTTCCAAATACCAAGTGAAGAAGAAAAAGTTTGCAAATTGAAAAAGGCTTTATATGGGTTAAAGCAAGCACCACGAGCTTGGTACAAACGTATAGACTCTTTCTTCTTGCAACATAGTTTCTGTAGAAGCAAATCAGAGGCCAACTTGTATGTTCTAAGTGAACAAGGAAAGAAGGTAATTGTAGTCCTATATGTGGATGATCTTGTAATCACTGGTGACCATGAAGATAATATTCAGAAGATGCAAGAATGGTTGAGCCAAATATTTGAAATGACAAATCTTGGTCTTCTTCATTATTGCTTGGGAATCGAGGTATGGCAAAAACATCATACTATCTTCATCTCGCAGCAACGATATGTTCATGAGCTTCTTACTACATTTGGTATGTCCGAGTGCAAACCAGTTGTCACCCCGATGGAAGTGAATACAAAGTTATCAATTGACGATCCTTCAGAACAAGTTGATAACAAGCTCTACAGAAGGTTGGTGGGAAGTTTAATCTTCCTTTGTAACACAAGACCTGATATTAGTTATGCTGTGGGAGTTCTCAGTCGGTTTTCAAATAAACCGAAACAAAGTCACTAGCAAGCAGGGATGCGGATCCTCAGATATCTCAAAGGCACGTTGCAGTATGGGATATCATACAAGTCTGGAGATACTTTATCTGGGTACTGTGACTCAGACTGGACTGGTGATATTAACTCAAAAAAATCTGTTACAAGTTACGTATTCACATTCGGTGGTGGAGTCATCTCATGGGCTAGTAAGAAGCAACCCACCGTTGCACTCTCATCAATGGAGGCAGAATACAAGGCTGCTTATGTAACATCCTGTGAAGCTGTTTGGCTACGACGCATCATGACTGATATTGGCATTCCAATAGAGGAAGCAACAATGTTGAAATATGACAGTCAGAGTTGTATAGCCATGTCAAAGAATCTGGTATTTCATGCTAGAACAAAACACTTAGAGATTCAGTATCACTATGTGAGGGAACTGATCGAGGAAGGTGAAATCTACATGGAGTACTGCCTTACAGAAGATAATTGTGCAGATATCTTCACCAAAGCGTTAGGGAGCGCCCAGTTGAGCAAGCATCTTCAAACATTGGGTATTGGCCCAATAGCTTAGTCAACATGAGGTGAACATTGAAGGGGGGTGTTGATATATGTCAATATCCACCTCTTCATAATAAGTATCGTTAATTATATGGTAGCATAAAATTAATGATTCCGACTTAAACGTCGATGAGGTCAAAAGAGATCACAATGGCTACAAGAAAGAAGTTCGGGAATTTGGAATTACCTAAGATGACAACGGGATGATGCAATGCTAAAGTTAGCCAATTTGACCAAAGGAAACTTCCTAGAAATTGACTTGGATGCTAGTCACCCATGTGGTCAATTGTAGCTACCCATGTGATAAATATGGGTGGTTAACACTTTGAACATGGTTGGTAAAGCCAACCAAGATTGAAATGTTTGATAGGAAAGTCTCCTATGGTGAGCTAGCTGAATTCTATAAATAGGCATGCATTAGTTCATCATAATGATCCACAACACAACTCCAAACACAATCCTAAATTAGTCTTTCTTTCTTGTATTCTTCTTGTAAGTCCAGAAGCCATTGACGCTCTAATCTTGAGAGCGCACGGTGGGACAATTATCTTTTAAGTGTTATATTGAATTATTATAACGAGTAGTGTTGTCTTTCTACTTGATTGTTGTTAAGACATTTCTGAAAAATTGGTTATATTTTTACATTTATGTACTATTGAATACTATTGAAGATAATTCATGGAAGTGTTTATGTGCAATGCTAATTGCTATTGAAAATGGTTAAGTGTTTATAGGTGTATGCAATTGGTATGGTGGCCTACTTTGTCACCTATCTAATGCGCTATTGAATGAAATTGAATTGTTAATCGCATGTTAATGTGTTTAAGAGGCAACCTACTTTGTTGTCCTCTAGAAGTGAAGTGAAATGCTTGTGTTATTGATTGAATGATCATAAGGTTGCAACCTTTTATCGAGGCATGGTAGCGTCGTGTTTCCCCGGGCGGCATCAGGCTTGCCGGGCGACGGCATGACTACCATGGTCCTAGTCCCTTACTTGCATGGATGAACAGTTCCATGGGGTGTTGGGTCGTAGGTTTCGGTGTACATCTGGAGTGCACCTATTGGGAATGATAAGTGGCAGAGCTCGTGATGGTTGTATAAGGTGACGACAACAACAATGGTTAGTGTATCCTTCCTTGAATGGTCATATAACTGTAATGTTTTCTTGAGTTAATTGTGTATAAATGCTTAATGTTTGTACATTGCTTTGAATGCATGTTTTCAACTGGACTATAGGTTAATTCTTTTCCAAAACCTCCCCGTGCACCCCCTCACTGAGCTAGGTTAGCTCACGCCATTTTATGAACATTTCAGGTGAGGCTGAGATCGTGCCACAAGAAGAATGAAAGTGAATATTATGCTTGTCCTGCTATGGATATTGTACATGTTGTTTAATGTAGATTATGTAGTTCATGTTGCAATGGAAAGACACTTTTTGCATATGTATTAAGTGTTGGATCACAGTATTTTGTACATAGAAAGCTTAGTTACTAGATGGAGTTTCATTTTGGAAATGATGTATCTGTTATGCCTTGTGTGTAATGGTAGGACTCTAGGTTGTTTGGTGTAAACTCTATTAATTGTTAAATGTGGCAATGGTACAAGTAATATATTGAATGAGTGCAGTCACGTCCGGACATAGTTCTAGGCGGGGTCAGGTCGGGCCGTGATTGTGACGCCCGAGAATTTTGTCGTACCTTTATTTACTGTTGCATTCACTGTTTGTGCATTTTTACTATGCAATTACTTGTTACTTCTTTGGCTACTATTCATTACATTTTTTAACTGCTTATTTTCTTTGAATTACTATTTTTCCTAAATTATATTGATTATTTTAGGAATGAGAAAAATGTATGTTTGAGCAAAATGCGTTAGGAGCATTCGTTTATAAAGTGTTTTAGCAGTTCGTTGAATAGTGTTACGTAGTCTAACATTATTTTGAGCTAGCTAGCATTTCATTACATTATTGGACTTATTTTAAGTGATGTTGGCCCACCTTAAGTTAGCATTTCACACACATAAATATATTACATATATTAATATCCACATTACAACATATATATATATATATATATATACATTATAACATTAAAAAAAAAAAAGCCCCAAAATCTGCCCCCTAAACCCAACAACCCCAAAGAAGAAAAAGGTGAAGATTTTGCTCATCAAGCCTCGGATTTAGGCCCTTGCAAGCTAGGAGCAAGTGAATTTGAGTGTTTGCAAGCCTCCTACAAGATTTTTACACACCATTTGTGAGGGATTTTTGCATTTTTTTTAAATTTCAAAGTTTATGTCATTTCTAGATTTGTTGATTTTGGCTCATGAATTGATTGAAACTTGTTATATATGTTATCTACATGTGGTAGAGACTATGTTTATGCAATTGTTTCGCTTTTTAATCGGTTAAATTCGTTCGTTGATTGTAAGGCATGAATAGTGACATTTTTAAAAGGGTTTTGTGAAATTGTGCTTTATAGCTTGATTCATTACTTCTAATAGGTGCCTTAGATGTTATTAAAGATAGATTAATAGCCTCGGGAGGTTGCATTGCTCAAAACTTGGCTAAAACGTAAAATTGGTGACTTTTAGAAAGGGGTTTTGGGTGTAATGCAAATTCGGGTAAATTTGGCCTTCATATTTAGTATTCTTAGGCTATATAGGTCCTAGATATGATTTGCTAAACCTTGGTTGAGTTCCAGTTAGGGTACGTGTAATACAAACTCATAAAGGGCCAATCGGGACTTTTATGATAATTGCGGGCAATTGGATAGTTTGAAAGGTATTAAGGGTGCCATAAGGAGTAATTAGAAGTATGGAATAGCTCGCTCGCTAAACTAGAAAATTAACTTGTGTTTGGAAGAAAAATGGCTTAAGTTACAAAGGGGGTCAAGTGGGAAATAAGTTGTTTTGCACTTCTAAGGCTTTGTAATAGCTTACTAAGTGTTTAAATGTGTTTTTAAGATATTCATGAGCTTTTGGTAAAGTTCTGTGTGAAATATATTAATAACCCCCTTGTATTCATTTAGTTGTTTATATTTTAATGCTTATATTTGAACTGTTCTCGAGGGCAACCTACTTTGTTGTCCCTCCTAAGTGTTATTGCTTTACAATGTTATTATATTGTCATTGTGCTAAGTGCATTGCATAGTAGTTGCACAACCATAGTGTCAGGGGCGGATGTATTGGATATCAACTGGGCGGCAGCGGGCTTGCTAGTGGATATTCGATCTCCGTGCTCTAGTCCCTCACTCGCCTAGTTTGGAGATTGCCAGGGGGTGTTGGGTCGTAGGTTTCTCGGGGTATATCCGGAGTACATTCACTGGAGTGATTGGGGTTTATGCCGACACATTGATCGAGGTTCGTGGTTCGAGGTTCGTGATTCCTGGTCGAAGATCAAGTGAATTCTGGAGTGTTGGGGTTAAGTGAATTATATCTTTTTTTAATGTGTGGTAACTTGTCATTTACAGTTCTCTTTTGTTGTTTAATTGCTTTATTTGTATTAACTGTTGCATTGTACATCCCGGTAGACTTTATCCCTCACTGGGCAATTGTGGTTGTTCATACCTCACTAATATGTTTCAGCAGTACCTAAGGTTGAACCCCAGCTTGATTTAGTTTAGGGTGAGGAGCAAGAGGTGTAGGCGGAGCAGTTGCCTTAGTTGTTGTGTGCTTTGTGCTTGAGGTGGTTGTGTTCTTGCTATTTATATGAAGACTTTGCTTGTATTATTTTATGTCGTATTTTGGAGCCTATGGGCTCAGGTTTATATTAGTGTATATTTGTGTAATTGTAAGCTTCAAAGTTAGATGGAGGTAGTATGAGGGATGAAACTATGGCATGTAATAACTTATATTTCTGCTTCTAGTTTTGTTGCATGCTTGGGTGTGATGCAATGGTTAAATGGTTGGCTTTAATTCTCAAGAATGTTTAATTGCTAATATGGAATGGTATGATAAGCGAATGAAAGACAAAGATTCTATGACTATTGCTTGCATGCTTGTATGTATTTAAATTGTTTTGTATTGTTTAAGGCTGAGATGACCTTAAAGCTGGGTTTCAGTTGGAATTGAAGTTCTAGTTCATGTTTGCGGTTTTATTGAGTGTTTACAGGTTTTCAGAATGTCCACAGTATAGAGGAGACTATGTCCATTTGTCAGGTCCGGACTTAATCTTTATCGTGGGGTTGGGTCAGAGCGTGCCATTTAGGTGGTATCAGAGCTTATAAAATGCATGAGCTGGGATAGGTTTCTTGATCTGTGGGGTAGAGGCCTATTATGTGAAAGTGTAATTGTATAAATAAGTATTTCTTTTGATTGAATAAGTGAGAGATTGATTGGTTAAAGAACATGTCAGCCTGGAAATGAGAATGTGAAATGTCTTTTTATGACTTATTGCATGAATGTGAAAAGTTTAGAATATAAAGTATGACTAAGTGTTTTATTTGTATCTTTGTGTATAAAGTGCTTGTATGATCTTATATGTAATCTTATGTGGATTTATTTGAACTTCTCCTTATGTGATTTACTTGTAAATTATATATATGTCTGTCATAATACTTTGCATTCTAGTTTTCAGAATGGGGCCCCGCCATCAGACCAGAAATCAAAATGTCGGGGAAGAAGAAGTAGACCAACATACTATTAATGCTTAGTTGACTACTACAATAGGCCAGATTGCACAAGTATTGCAGAGGCAAGGAGGATTTGTACCCGCAGGAAATCCGGGTTAGGGTCAAGGTGGAGCAGAAGGCGGTAGTGGTAACTACCTTGAGAAATTCTTACATCGTGGTCTGTCTAGATGATATGTTGGCTAAGCAATGGCTGAATAAAGTGGAGAAAATTCTTACTGTCCTCGAGTACAATGATGCGAGGAGGGTTGCTTGCGCTGAGTTTCTGCTCGAGAGAGATGCTGAGCAGTGCTGGCATATCATGAAATCCCGATGGGAGGCTAAGGCAATACCGCGGATGTGGGATGAGTTTGTCAGAGAGTTTTGGGAGAAATTCATTACAGAGACAGCTACTGAGAGGCGAGAGCAAGAGTTTATCAATCTGAAACAAGGCAACATGTCAGTTGATCAGTATGACACAACTTTCACCCGCTTGTCCCGTTATGTGCCAGCCTTAGTACAGTCGGAGAGTAAGAGGATCCAGAAGTTTATTATGGGGCTGATGCCTGATATTTCGTTGAATCTGTCTACCCAGGATTATCCCACTTATGTTGCAGCAGTCAGAATAGCTGCCAGATATGAGAAACAGAAAGCGGATCTGTTTGGGGAGCCGAGTCAGCCCAGTAAACAACCACATCAGATGCAGAGTCAGGGGTATCAGAGGCAGACTATTTCAGTTGGCCAGAGTCAGCAGTCGAGGCAGACTCAGAGTTATATCGGGCCTCCTCAGACTCAGGCACGACCAGTTCAGAGTCAGAATCAGGGGTAGTCTCGTCCGGTTGTGGCACAATCTCAGCGGGGGTAGTTCAGCTACTTTTTCTTACAGAGCTCCTACGGGAGGCACGGTTGCAAGACGTCACCAACAGTGCAGCTTCTATCAGTGTCAGGGCCATACTAAGGAGAATTGCTGGAAGAGGTTGAACAGGTGTACAAGTTGCGGGAGTGACCAGCACAGGGTCAAGGATTACTTGAAATTCAAGAACACTAGAGGTCAGACATTTGGACAGGGTGCTCAGACCAGGGCACCAATTGCAGCACCAGTACCACGGGGGCAAGTCCGAGTATTTGCTTTGGATGCGGATGAGATTCCGGATACGACTGCGGTGGTAGAAGGTACTTTTCTTCTTAATGATCAGTCAGTTAAAGTTTTAATTGACTCCGGGGCTACACATTCATTTATTACACCTATTTGTGCACAAAATGCTAAATTGAAACATGATAAATTGTTGCATAAGATTGTGGTTTCTACACCCATGGGTCCAAAGTTTGTTACTGAGTCTATTTGTAAGGCATGTAATATTTATATTGGGGGTCTTGTATTTCCTGCTGATTTGATTATTCTACCCTTCCATGACTTTGAAATTATATTGGGGATGGATTGGTTGGGAAGATACTATGCACAACTTGATTGTAGGAAGAAGATTATGAAACTAGAAATCCCTGACCAGCTTGTAATTGAAATAGTTGGAAGTAGAAAATCAACTGGAACTCCTATAATGTCTTCTATTAAAGCATCAAAAATGTTGGGCAAAGGTTGTGAGGCTTATCTTGCTTATTTAATCAATCAACCTGGGGACAAATTGAAATTGAATGATGTGCCTATTGTGAATGAGTTTCCGGGGGTGTTTCCTGAAGAGTTACATGGGTTGCCGCCTGATAGAGAGATAGAGTTTGTGATTGACTTATTGCTGGGGACTACACCTATCTCTAGAACTCCGTATAGAATGGCTCTACCCGAATTGCAGGAATTGAAAGTTCAACTACATGGTCTGCTTGAGAAAGGATTTATTCAGTCAAGTTCTTCGCCTTGGGGTGCACCAGTCTTATTTGTTAAAAAGAAGGACGGATCTCTTCACTTGTGCATTGATTATCGGGGCCTCAGTCAGGTGACTATCAAAAACAAATATCTATTCCCTTTAATTGAAGAGTTATTTGATCAGTTGCAGGGTGTCAGGGTATTTTCTAAATTTGATTTGAGGTAAGGTTATTATCAGTTGAGGATCAAGAAAGATGATGTACCTAAAACTGCTTTCAGAACTCGTTATGGCCACTATGAGTTTGTTGTTCTGGCATTTGGTTTGACTAATGCTTCCGCCGCATTTATGGATTTAATGCAGAGGGTATTCCGACCGTATCTAGACTAGTTTATAGTTATTTTTATTGATGACATTCTAGTATATTCTAAATCAGAGGCTGAACATGAACAACATCTGAGGATTGTATTACAGACTCTTCAATAGCATAAATTGTTTGCAAAATTCAGCAAATATGAGTTCTGGTTAAAGCAAGTTGCTTTTCTCAGTCATATTATCTCGCAGGATAGTATTTCTTTTGATTTGACGAAGATTGAGGTTGTATTAGCTTGGAAATAGCCTGAGACGATTATAGAGATCCGCAATTTTCTGGGTTTAGTAGATTATTATAGAAGATTTGTTAAGGATTTCTCTAAAATTGCTGGACCTTTGACTCAGCTTACTCAGAAGAAAACTGTGTTTGATTGGAATGAGAAATGTGAGGCTAGCTTCCAGGAATTGAAGAAAAGGTTAACCACGACTCCTATTCTTGCATTACCTGAGGGAACTGATAACCTCGTAATCTATAGTGATGCTTCTAAGGAGGGTTTAGGCTGTGTATTAATGCAGAATGGAAAAGTTATTGCATATGCCTCCAGGAAACTGAAACCCTATGAGCTCAACTATTCGACGCATGATCTTGAGCTTACGGCTATTATCTTTGCGCTAAAGAAATGGTGTCACTATCTCTGGGGTAACAAATTTGAAATCTTTACTGATCACAAGAGTCTAAAATATCTGTTTTCGCAGAAAGAATTGAACATGAGGAAAAGGCGTTGCTTGGAATTACATGAGGACTATAACTGCACTATTAATTATCTGCCAGGTAAGGCCAATATTGTTGCTAATGCTTTGAGTCGAAATGCTACAGTTGCTAGCTTGATTATCAAAAATTGGGAGTTCATGGAAGAACTATACTTATGGAAGCCCAAAACTGCAAATTATGGTATTCAATTTACAAGTTTGCAGATTCAATCTCTATTATTATCCAAGATTAGAGAAGCTCAGCAGACTGATCCACAATTGTTGAAAATCCTAGAAAATTCTAAAGGGGGAGAGTCGGACTTCAAACTTCACGATGATGGCATTCTCAGATTTAAGGGCAGAATTTGTCTTCCGAGTGAGCCAGCTTTAAAGAAAGAAATACTTGCTGAGGCACACAGTTCTAAGTATATTATCCATCCAGGTAGTACAAAGATGTACAGAGATCTGAAATAGAACTTCTGGTGGAATAATATGAAGAGGGAGATTGCTGATTATGTGGCTAGATGCTTGACCTGGCAGAAAGTTAAAGCTGAGCCTCAGAGACCTGCAGGGTTATTACAACCATTGGTCATTCCTAACTAGAAATGGGACCACGTGACTATGGATTTGGTGTCAGACTTGCCGAGGTCTTCGAAAGGTAATGATTCAGTTTAGGTGGTCGTTGATAGATTGACCAAGACTTCTCACTTTATTGCCACAAAGAAAACTAATTCTCTTGACAAGCTAGCTGAATTATATGTTGAGAATATAGTTAGGCTTCATGGGATTCCAAAGAGTATTGTGTCAAATAGAGATACAAGATTCACATCTCAGTTCTAGCAGAAGATTCAGAAAGCTTTGGGCACAACGTTGAGCTTCAGTACTTCTTATCACCCTCAGACAGACGAACAATCTGAAAGAACTATCCTAATACTCGAGGATATGTTACGAGCTTGCATTCTAGACTTCAGTAAGAGTTAGGAGAGGTATTTGCCACTTGCATAATTCACTTATAATAACAGCTATCAAGCTACTATCGGTATGGTGCCGTATGAGACACTTTATAGGCGTAAATGCATATCTCCTTTATATTAGGATGAAGTTGGAGATATGAAGGCTATTGACCCTACTCTATTGCCTGAGATGAACAGAATGATTGATAATGTGCAACTTATCAAAAAGAGAATGCTTACAGCACAGAGTCGGCAAAAGAGTTATGCAGATAGGCGTCGTCGAGATTTGGACTTTGTCGTGGGTGATCGGGTATTTCTAAAAACCTCTCCTCGAAAAGGTTTGATTCAGCACGGTAAATGGGGTAAACTCAGTCCGAGATATGTAAGACCGTTTGAAATCACTGATAAAGTTGGTGCATTGACTTACCGATTAGCTTTACCTCCTAGTTTGGGCAGAATTCATGATGTTTTCTATGTCTCTATGCTTCGGAAATACTAGCCGGATCCTTCTCATATTCTTGAGCCAGAGCCTTTAGAGATCAGTGAGACTTTGACTTACACAGAGAAACCTCTTCGGGTTGTAGACTATAAAGTTCAAAAACTTAGAACTAAAAGCATCCCGATGGTTAAAATTATGTGGGATCATCATGGGTTAGAAGATGCTATATGGGAGAAAGAGAATCAGATACGAGATCGGTACCCTGAGTTATTTTCCGAATCATGTAAGAATTGCATGAATGCAATTAGTTGAAGAGGGAGAAGGTGTGACACCCGAGAACTTTGTCGTATCTTTATTTACTGTAGCATTCACTGTTTATGCATTTTTACTATGCAACTACTTGTTACTTCTTTGGCTACTATTCATTGCATTTTTCAACTGCTTATTTTCTTTGAATTACTATTTTTTCTAGACTATATTGATTATTTTAAGAATGAGAAAACTGTGCGTTTGAGCAAAATGAGTTAGAAGCATTCGTTTATAAAGTGTTTTAGCGGTTTGTTAAATAGTGTTACGTAGTCTAACATTATTTTGAGCTAGCTAGCATTTCATTACATTATTGGACTTATTTTAAGTGATGTTAGCCCACCTTAAGTTAGCATTTCACACACATAAATATATTACATATATTATATATCCACATTACAACATATATACATACATTATAACATAAAAAACAAAAGAAAAAGGCCCAAAATCTGCCCCCCAAACCCGAGAGCCCCAAAGAAGAAAAAGGTGAAGATTTTGCTCATCAAACCTTGGATTTAGGCCCTTGCAATCTAGGAGCAAGTGACTTTGAGTGTTTGCAAGCCTCCTACAAGCTTCTACACACCATTTGTGAGGGATTTTTGCGTTCTTTTTGAATTTCAAAGTTTATGTCATTTCTAGATTTGTTGATTTTGGCTCATGAATTGATTGAAACTTGTTATTTATGTTATCTACATGTGGTAGAGACTATGTTTATGCAATTTTTTCGCTTTTTAATTGGTTAAATTCGTTCGTTGATTGTAGGGCATAAATAGTGACTTTGTTTAGGGTTTTGTGAAATTGTGTTTTATAGCTTGATTCATTACTTCTAATAGGTGTCTTAGATGTTATTAAAGAGAGATTAATAGCCCCGGGAGGTTGCATTGCTCAAAACTTGGCTAAAATGTGAAATCAGTGACTTTTAGAAAGGGGTTTTGGGCGTAATGCGAATCCGGGTTAATTTGGCCTTCATATTTAGTATTCTTAGGCTATATAGATCCTAGATATGCTTTTCTAAACCACAGTTGAATTCCGGTTAGGGTACGTTTAGTACAAACTCATAAAGGGGCAATCGGGACTTTTATGATAATTGCGGGTAATTGGATAGTTTGAAGGGTCTTAAGGGTGCCATAAGGAGTAATTAGAAGTATGAAATAGCTTGCTCGCTAAACTAGAACATTAACTTGTGTTTGGAAGAAAAATGGCTTAAGTTACAAAGGGGGTAAATTGGGAAATAAGTTGTTTTGCACTTCTAAGGCTTTGTAATGTCTTACTAAGTGTTTAAATGTGTTTTTAAGATATTCATGAGCTTTTGGTAAAGTTCTGTGTGAAATATATTAATAACCCCTTTGTATTCATTTAGTTGTTTATATGCTAATGCTTATATTTGAACTATTTTTTAGGGTAACCTACTTTGTTATCCCTTCTAAGTATTATTGCTTTACAATGTTATTATATTGTCATTGTTTTAAGTGTATTGCATAGTGGTTGCGCAACCATAAAGTCAGGGGCGGATGTATAGGATATCAATTTGGTGGCAACGGGCTTGCTAATAGATATTCGATCTCCTTGCTCTAGTCCCTCACTCACCTAGTCCAGAGATTGTCAAGGGGTGTTGGGTTGTAGGTTTCTTGGGATACATCCAGAGTACACCTACTGAAGTGATTAGGGTTTATGTTGGCACATTGATCGAGGTTCGTGGTTCGAGATTCGTGGTTCGTGATCGAAGATCAAGTGAATTCTGAAGTGTTGGGTTTAAGTGAATTATATCTTTTTTTAATGTGTGGTAACTTGTCATTTATAGTGCTCTTTTGTTGTTTAATTGCTTTATTTGTATTAACTGTTGCATTGCACGCCCCGGTAGACTTTATCCCTCATTGGGCAATTGTGGTTGCTCATACCTCGCTAACATGTTTCAGGATGAGCTGAGGTTGAACTCTAGCTTGATTTAGTTGAAGGTGAGGAGCAAGAGGTGCAGGCGGAGCAGTTGCCTTAGTTGTTGTGTGCTTTGTGCTTGAGGTGGCTGTGTTCTTGTTATTTATATGAAGACTTTGCTTGTATTACTTTATGTCCTATTTTGGAGCCTATGGGCTCACGTTTATATTTGTGTATATTTATATAATTGTAAGCTTCAAAGTTAGATGGAGGTAGTATGAGAGATGAAACTATGGCATGTAATAACTTATATTTCTGCTTCTAGTTTTGTTGCATGCTTGGGTGTGATGCAATGGTTAAATGGTTGGCATTAATTCTTAAGAATGTTTAATTGCTAATATGGATTGGTATGATAAGCGAATGAAAGACAAGGATTCTATGACTGTTGCTTGCATGCTTGTATGTACTGTTTTGTATTGCTTAAGGCTGGGATGGCCTTGAAGCTGGGTTTCAGTTGGAATTGAATTTCTAGTTCGTGTTTGCGGTTTTATTGAGTGTTTGCAGGTTTTCAGAATGTCCACGATATAGAGGAGACTCTGTTTGTTTGTCGGGTCAAGACTTAACCATTAGCGTGGGGTTGGGTCAGGGCGTGACAGTAATAGTTTTTGAATATATGGATGAGTTGATTCTTTTATTTTGGGGACCTATCTTTTGGAACTAGAGAGACCAATAGCACAATAGCGTGCTCCTAAAGTTGGCATTAAGATGATAAGTTAGCGAGGTAGGTTATATATGTAAGCAGACTTTGAGATGCTTGAGCTAGCAAGGTGAGAGATAGATCTGGGTATATGTGAATAGACATGATTGTACCAAAGTCCGACTCTAATACCATGCTAAGAATTATGTAATTTTATTCGAAAATCAATATGTATTAGAAAGAGTAATTCAGAACCTTATAATTGATCTTGAAATTTATTAGTTTTCCACTTGTGAGAAATTATATATTTTAACATATGTAAGTTAGGGAGCCAATTATAGGAACTTTCATGTTCAAAAAGAAGGAGAAATGGAAAAGAAACCAAAGAAAAATTTAAATCCCTAAACTACGTCATCCGTTAAACATAATCACCTACTTCAATAAGTATATACTCTTTAATTGCTTGGAACACTATCAACATCCACCGAAATAATTAAAAGTACTTTCTCTTAATCAATTGAGATAGTGTTGTTAGTCAGAGAAAATTATAATGTTGGGCACCGAGTGTTCTTATTTCGTACCAACTTGGTAATAAATTATCATTCTTCCATGAGAGTATCAATGCAAAAGTTTTAATAAATCCACTTTGAGTAGCTGGTAGCCTGGTGCAGGTTACATAAGGACACTTAATGCCTAAAGTGAAGAATAAAATGATTACTATATAAAGCTTGATGAATTATTTTTACACTTTAAAAAAGGTCCTCATTAATCTAAGAAAGTTCCAAGTTAATGAAAGTTCTTATGATAAGATTTGTGACATCATTACAATCGTTATTAGGTTAGGATACAACTACAACCTTATCACAATATACCTACTCAAACAAATGGGCAACACATAATATGGAGAACAGCTCTTAGCCGAGGATCAGACAAAATTCAAGTCACTTTCGTGAAAATAGTCCTAAAATAGTCAATTCTAATGCCACTATGTTAAAAATCGAAGTGGTTAATGAAGAAGTGCTTTGAATATATTGATTATGTTGTCTTGTTATCCGCTTCATAATAATAACATGTTAAAAAGTATTGGTGGAGCTGGTAAAGTCTTCTGCGTCTCATCTAATCCAATATAAAATCAAAAAAAAAAAAGAAAAAAGAACGAAGTGTAAAGCTTGAAACTTGCCATATGGCAAGTGTCATCAGATTAGCTGGAGCTTTGCAGCATACTTCTCTTTTATTTCTTTTTCTTCATAATCAATTATACTTACAAGCAAAGATGTTTGTTTAGTCTTCATTTGCCTTGGGTTTTGTTTGTACTTTCAAGCCACTTTAGCTGAAACGTTTTCAGTCTATATCTCAGTCACATATTCCGAGTTTTCTTCTCTTTTTTTTTCTTTTCCCTTTTGGTACAATAGAATGAGTTCAAAATTATAGTTTGAAATTAAAATATTTAATTACAACGAGTCGATAACTAACCATTTTACTCAATTCTTGAGTTATATTCTGGGTCTTTAAGTCAATTAATTGTGTGTTAGCATGACATCCCACTAAGTTAGAAAGCAGGGATTTGAGGAGGGTTTTGCGCTTAAGCAATTAGTTTACTCCTAAACGAGGCTTTTCCATCAACATTTGCAGATAATGACCATTGCAAATGCCACAGAAATCTCCTTCATCTTATCTAGTGTAATCATGTTGGGAACGACCATTTTCTTGAACTTGGTATAGAAGGCTAAATATATATGACAGATTCTATGGCAAGTCTTCTACAAGCCTGTCTAAGCCACAAAACCCCCTTTTTTTTTTTCTTAATTTTTTATAGGGAGGTGTTTCTAACAAGGATCAAATGGCATCCAGCCACCTACCGTTTCATATGCTCTCAAAAGGCCAAGTCAATACAATGGGTAGGAAATGTTTATTTCCTCTTTATTATTGTCCCATTAAGATTTTTTTTTCTAAGCAAATAAGAATTTCATTTGGTTTCAAATAAAATTTCAAAAGATTAATTAAGAAGCAATTTAAAGGATCCAAACAAAATTGCTTCCTAATTGTCAATTTACACAAAAGTTCCTATTAATAATGCTATTGCTATATTTACTCTGTAGAGATATCTTAATTCTAAAATATTCAATAATGACCCTCTCCAGGATTTGGTGTTTATTGGAGGCTCCAAAATTATGCAATCTTTTGTTTCTCTCCCACTAGATGTTGTAGACACTCGAAAAGGAAGCAACTCTCAAGATGTAGAGATGGGCGAATTCATAAATTTTTCTCAGTGGGAGCTCACATAATATTTCAACTATATGAATATATTTTCTTTTTTCAGTGAGGGTTAATTAATTTTTTTAACTAACTAAAAATATATAGATATTTAACTTTTTTTCAAAAAAAATACATAGAATTTTTAACTTTCTTCTAAGTCAATGGGGGGTTATAGCCCCCGCTGGCCTCAAGCTACATCCACCGCTGTGTAGAGATATGTCCTACTACGCTTAATCGAAAAAATTAAATGTTAAATTCTTTTGGTTTCATTTTATTTCTTCCTTTCATATACAATGAAGAAGTTTGCACAAAAAAAGTTGATGAATGTGTATGTAAGCATGCAAAAATATTAGTCCCAATTATTAGTTTAAACAGCTCGAAAAAGCATCAACGCGTTAAAAAGCAAGCAAATTAATTATTAATTTATAACTTTTGGCATGCTATGAGTTTCCATAGAGAAGAATATCGATTATTGATATAAAAAAAGCTCAAATCCATATTAAATTCAAAATGATTTACCAACTTTTCACCAAGAATTTGCATATCAATATTTATTTCATATCATATGAGACAAACTTTATCAAAGCTTTATCAATATTATATGAAGAGAGTGTAACGGTTACGAATGAAAAGGAGGGAAATAAGGCTAGCAAGTTGCAAGCCGGCTTGGGACGGCTTTATGAATTATGATTTGTTCCTTTCAAAGTTTGCTTCAGATTAAGGTAAATTTATCCCTCTCTTTACGGTCAATTCCTTACAAGTATAGATTCCTCTCTCCATATCTTTCGTGCTTATGTGTGTATATATATATATACTAGACTAATAACCATCTACTTATATTACGCCACAAAGCTTGCTTCAGTTTGATATTGCTATCAGGCTAGATAGCTAATATATACTTGTGTAACTAGCAAGCCCCAAAAGAAGAAACTAGTGTCTCCCAAAATGCTGCGCTTGGAAGAACTTGCTGATGAACTTTCCATTGCTCATCCTGATCCTATTGTCTTGGAGCTCAATAGGTTACAGAATCAACTCAAAGGTTTATCATCTCTCTCTCTCTCTCTCTCTCTCTCTCTCTCTCTCACAGTGTGTTTGAGTGCGCGCTCTCGCCTGCTGGTGTACGTGCGGTGCTTTAAGCTTTTATTATCAACTGTGTGACTGTATGTAGTTTCACAATGTTTGCGTTACATCACGTTATCGTGCAGTACTAATTATGTCAAGAATTTTCTCCTTTTTTGGTCATCTGTTGCTTAGGGACTTGTTTTCACATAAACGGTTTTAGAGTATGTAGAATTTAGTTCTTCAAGTGGAACCAATATGAAAGTTTGTTTTGGTCCATAAGTAAAAATTTTCAACTTCCTCGAGCATGGAGTCTATTTGTTTTCCTTAACCGTCCGGTTATGTATGTGTCTTGAATACACTCTGTTCTTTGAAGTTCAACGTTGAGATGTGTGTTAATCACTACTATAACCATCTTTTTGTCAAACGAGTAATTGTACCACTGAGAGAAGTGAAGCATCATGTGAGTGATATATAGCAATAATATCATACATATCATGTATAGCATCAACTACTTTATGGTAAGGGGAAAATCTTTACGGGGTAGTGTATTTACCAACTACATATACTAAATAAAAAGCATCATAGTTACATATAAAATGCGGTAAATCCCGTTGTGTCCAAGCTATTATTGCGACAATTGGTGAATATAACTAAGGGTATCTCTAATGGTATGTACTATTCACAAAAACTTACTATTTTTGACAATTTTTAGAGATTCGAGTCTCTATTTTAACTCAAATTTTTAATAGGGCCAACCACTTTTTAGAGATTTACACCAAAATAGAGACCCATTAAATATTTGAGTTAAAATAAAGACTCGGGTTTCTAAAAATTGTCAAAAATAATAAGTTTTTGTGAATAGTGCATACCATTGGAGATACCCTAATGAGACATTCATCAATCCCGTTGTCTCATTCTTCGAGAATCAGATAGTTAGAGAGGTGACAAAACCCTATATGATACTAGAGCTCATGTATGAATAATGTGTCAATTTTGGATGATCCAAAATGGTCCTTTCTTTTTTGTGTTCATTGATTTAGCTTGTTATATTGGTCATTAAGTGATCATTCAAAAGTAGCAGTCTAGTGGATCAATCTCTTACCATACATAAGGTTTGGAGAAGAATTAAATTCATTTTGGATAGATTATATACCTTCTTATTTTGTATTTTTGTAAGACACTGTTTGAATGACTAAAATATATAACTTCTAGTTCACGCAACGAATTTTACGGTCGTGACATTAGGTGATCATTGGCAGCAAAAAGTTACTACTCGTGATTAGATAATTGGTTAAAGGAACTCTTAGTTAGTTCAGAGTGAAATTAGTCTCTCGTATACATATAAATCCTACCAATAATATAAGAGACTCAACCGTATTTTTCCGTTGCTTACAAGTTACAACAGTAAATTAGAAAAGCTGATGACGTCTTGACAGACTTGTTACAAGGTTTCAACAGTAAATATTTGGAAACGGGTTCTTGTCAAAGTCACTACGTCCATTGTAGCATGTGGACCAACCATTCATCAAAAGTGAACTTACTTTGTGGGCTACTCATAATTTGACAATTATAGGAATATATATATATATATTTTTTCAATCGTGCCACTAAATTTTTTGAATTAATATTACATAGATATTTAATGAATTTTCGGGACCACCCTCACTGACCCCATATATATGATATAACGCCGGCTTTTTCATACTTTCTTAAAAATGACAAAAATTCTTAGATGTGCTAATACAATTGAACCACAAGCATATCCCTTTTATATCTTTGAAGGTTTACTTTTCCTTCACTAATGGCATGCATGTTTGATGATGTGGCATATTAACTTGGATATAAAAGTTCAATATAGCAACGTGCTGTAGTGTTAAAGCTACTCTTTCTTCCATTGCATATCAATGATTTCCATTTTATGCGTATGATCATGAGGAGCTATGGACACCTTGCATCACTCAGCAAAAAAAGTTCAATTATTGTAAACTTATTATATTGGTTATTTGAAGGGCAAATATTAATTACTGTCTGTTAACTTTGAATAACGCTACTGTAACATTTTGTTTTATATTAGTTTGTAACTATTTTAATTTTTTACAATTGTTATCACAGATTTAAATATTTTGATTAATTATTTAAGTTTAATATGTTTTTTTTTATCGTATAAATTCACTATATTAACAAGTTAATAGTTGAATTTGAATTATTACAGCGATATAGAAGCAATTTTGACTTCAACTGCTAGAAATTCTTGTGTTGCATCGTAATGCTTCATAGTGCTTTAAACATAAGAAAATGTATTATAAAGTGAAAAAGAAGACAGAGCACTAGTGAAAGAGAAAAAAAAAAAGGAAAAAAAATAAAAAATTCTCCTTAGGTATTAATTTTGTATCAGTGTGTGGCACATAACTTTTGACAACCGTTTAGTTGTTTATTATTCACCTTTTTAACTTGATTTCAGAAAAGGATCAGGAGCTGGGAAAGGCTCAAAGTGAAATCAGGGCACTGAGAGCAACTGAAGCTCTTAAAGACAAGGCTGTTGAAGAGGTAGTTGAAATAGTCTTCTGTTTCTTGAGATTGTTTTCATCGAAATAGAGGATTAGGCATTTTCCATGCCAAATTAGGAACTTTAGATTACTACATAATGTGCATAATAACATGTCGTTGTACAAGATCTGTCACGTTTCAAGTTCAAAATTTTAAGCCTGCAACCAAAATTAATATCATAGTTATTATTTAATCCCACAACACCCGGACGTTACAACATCCTGTGTTTAAGATTATACATTTCCAAGCAAATGTAGTTTAATCGTGGGATTGGTTTATTAAAGAGATAGGAGTATTGCATTTGGCCTTGGTTTTGGACAGCGGAAGAAATACACTTCCGGAAAGAAATAGGTTCATATCCTGTCTGGTCAGATAGTAAGGCAAACAGCACAAAGCGAAAAGAAAAGAGAGGGGATGAAGAGATATCTACTAATCATATTTTTGCTTTTGCTTGGTAGTTCAGTAGGAGGTCTTTTCAGGCGTTTTCTAGGATCCGAAGGAGCCTCTATAATAAACATAAAGAGTATTAAAACAGTTCATCACCAAATCAGCATAAATATCCATTTATACTTCTCCATGATTATATCTTCTAATATAAGCATTAATCCAATTATAAAACAATATACTAAGACTTTGCGACAATGTTTTTTTTTTTTTTTTTTCTGATTTTGCCCCCCCTTTCCAGCTTCAAAATGAGATAAAAAGATTGGAAGACAAGATCAGAGTAACCGAAAACCTTCTGGAGCAAAAGGTATGCCATTTGCCTTTCTTCCTTTTCTGGGACTGGCACCCGTTTTTAAGTCAATTTGCATTATACATGGTTTCCAATTGATTGACTCTGTTGACACAGAATCTAGATATCAAGAAACTCACAAATGAAAAGAAGGAAGCATTGACTGCACAATACGCTGCTGAAGCAACACTTCGAAGGGTGTATGCAGATCAGAAGGATGATGATTCTGTTCCTATCGAGTCTATCATTGCACCTCTCGAGGCAGAAATTAAGATATATAAAAATGAGGTTGGTAGATCGGGGGATATATTTCTTTTCAGAGCAAAATTTAGAAAAAAACGAAGAACAATAATGCTTATTCTAAAGCCTCCCCTGTTGTCCTTCTGGCTTTCAGATTGCATTTCTGCAGGAGGATAAGAGGGCTCTGGAACGACTCACCAAGTCAAAAGAAGCAGCCCTGCTTGAAGCAGAAAGGATATTGAAAAGTGCTCTTGAAAGGGCACTGATAGTAGAGGAGGTTCAAAATCAAAATTTCGAGCTCAGGAGACAGATAGAGATCTGTCAGGCACGTTGCTCACCTGACACCTCATTGTAGTGAGTTTAATAGAGTATGACTTGTACAAATTGTTTATGATGTGTGTGCTTCCCTGTTACAGGAGGAGAACAAGATACTCGATAAAACAAATCGCCAAAAGGTCTCCGAAGTTGAAAAGCTTAGTCAGACCATCAAGGAGCTTGAGGAGGCCATTCTTGCTGGTGGAGCAGCAGCTAACACAATTCGTGATTACAGGCGACAGATTTCTGAACTACAGGTAAACTATCTAACTTTTCTCTGGTGATGACTGCGTTGTAACAACATCTAGTGCTTATCATTGCTAGTATGTTTCTGTATTGTTCAATCGATCTCATAGGAAGAGAAGCGAACTCTGGAAAGAGAGCTTGCAAGAGCCAAAGTTTCAGCAAACCGTGTAGCAACTGTGGTGGCTAATGAGTGGAAGGATGAGAAAGACAAAGTTATGCCCGTCAAGCAGTGGTTAGAGGAGAGAAGGCTGTTGCAGGTATTACTTTTTAAGGAAAATCCACTAAAACAAAGCATCAACCCACAAAATATCTTGCTAAAGACGTGATAAAGATATGTTGTCACATTTTAACCACAAAAGTTTTTTTATCACAATCTGTTCTTGATGAAGACTTTAAACCTCTTTCAATTTCTATTGTGGTTGCAATATTGCTATAGGCAGAGATGCAACGACTAAGAGACAAGCTAGCCATATCAGAGAGAGCAGTTAAGGCGGAAGCACAAATGAAGGTGAAATTTGCTCATGATCACTATATATTTATGATCATCTTAAAAATTTTGTAATTCTGATCTCTAAGTTCTAGAAGCTAATGAGAAATCTGCTTCAGGATAAGCTGAAACTGAGGCTAAAGACATTGGAAGAAGGGTTGAAGCAGGTGTCCATTTTTCCTACAGATTCAAATACATGCATTACAATCCCAAAATCAGAAAGATCCAATCACTTTTTCGGGATTCTATCAAGCAATGGTGGACCAAGGAAAAGATCTTCATCACAACCAAGGGGTTCCACTGTCAGCAGAAGTTCAGAACAAACAGATATTAAACAAGGTGATGCCAAATCGGCTAATTCAAAAAAGAAAATTTCTGGAGAAAGTTTGCTGAGGAAAAGTTTGTGGGCTTCTAGAAGTAAGGTTGTTGACAGTGGCGAAAAGGAAAACATTGAGATGAAAGAAAATACAGCTGAGAATGTTGATAAACTGAACAATAGTAAATTCAAAGACTCTGGGGACATAAAAGATGATGTTGGCACCAATGAAGAAACAAAAAATACAGGTAGTACGAACAGTGATACTGACGATATAGTATCAGGTTTTCTGTATGACAGGCTTCAGAAGGAGGTTATAAATTTGAGGAAGACTTGTGATGTTAAAATAGGTACTTTGAAGGCTAAAGATGAAGAAATAAAGGTGAGTATCAGGTCTACTCTTTTGGTAATACGTGTTTTCCATGTCCTTTAAGCTAAATGTATAAGAAGCAGGTGTGCTGTTTAATATAGCTCTGTGCTAGGCAAGCTCTCTATAAATGCATCTATATATTTCCAGGGTCTCATGAAGAAGGTGGAGACACTGACAAAAGCCATAGAAGTGGAGTCTAAAAAGTTGAAAAGAGAAGCAGCAACAAGAGAAAAGGATTTCGCAGCTACCACAGTAGATGAGAAAACAAAAAACACAAACTTGTCAAAAAGGTTCCAATTTACTCTAGACACTTAGTTTTCATTTTTTAAACAGACTTTCATTTTGTCTTTCTCTTATGCTACTTTGCTCGTTTATTCCCAGGCTTATTACATCATTATCCTATTAATTGAGGCTTCATTATATGTGATGCACTTTGAAGTTTACTTATTCACATTTCTGATGGTTTGCAATTGATTAGGGTCCCAAGAGCATCGTAAGAATATTTTATCAGATAAGATGAAGATGAACTGGAAATCAGGTGGTGCATAAGGTGAAGTCTTAACATTTGTACATACAAAAAGCTTCTGGATGATGCTGATTAGCTTATTAGACTCCATTTCATTTGTACGTAGCTTTCATGAGCAAACTTTATACTGTTTTAAGGATGATTTCTATCAATTTGTAAGCGAGTTGTAGAGGGATGATCTTCACTGTTGAAACAATTGTTATCTGAATAATTGAATGAAGCTTGATTGTAGTTTGTTTAAATAGTAATTTGCATTAAGGATTTGCTAGCTCAAGATCAAGAAAGGAGAAAAAGCTTCTCATCATGAGACGCGCAAAGTTAATAATGCAACTTCTAATCAACCATTCCAGAACAGCATTGAATTAACCTCTATTTTGTTCAAAGAAGTTGTTGAGCATGTCAAGTGAACAAGGGAAAATTTGATAGGAGATATTAGCGAAAATATTGAAATTTTTTTGAGGCTAGAACTTGTCAAGGCCTTCCTGAGCCTTGGTATACCTAAAATTTGTGATGAAGCTGATCAAATAAGGTTCCCTATAACCTTACGGAGTAATCGATTAAAGACTCTGAACAGATCTGACCAATAAAGGTGTCTCACAAAATACAAATGGAACTTTTTGGATTTAGCCTAAATTCTATTGTAACTTTTACCTATTATTCTCCATATACAACCATAATCAAAGTTGGGAGAAACACCTCCCCATTTCCCAAAAGAAGTAAATTATAAACTCCAAGACATCTTTTCCTACTTCACCTAACACCGATTAATTTTAGAGTAGAACTTTATGACTCTGAACATGGAGCCTGGACCTCGAACTAGTATGCTTCACTGACTTTTCCAATCCTGATCATATGTGAGGGGAAGCGGTAATAATATCCTCTCACATTGATAAATTATAAACGCCAATATCAATGTATAAGATCTTAATCTACTCCATCTAATATATACTAATCATTTTTACAATAAAACTCCATCATTCTTAACACAGGTTTGCATTTTTTGAAAAAAGAAAAAAAAAATACATCAACTAAAGGCTAGGCTATCTTATTCTAATGATTTTCCAACTCAGGAATGGTAGGTAAAGATGGACTCCATTTGTGACAACCTTCTCCCACACAACTTGTTAGTAGTGCAACTTGCAGTGACTGAAGTTCCTGAGCATTTCTAATTAGCAGCTCTAAGCGTTGCTTAGTGAGCATAATCTGTACTCTTTTTCTATTGCAACCGTCATCTTTCGCCATTTTCTGAGTTTCTGGTGGACTATGACGATATTGAACTAGAGGAGGAATGAGATAATAGACCTCTCCAGGTCTTAGCTTTGCATCAGGTGTCAATGGTTGTTTAGGCTGCGATGGATGAACTAGCTTGTAGCCTTGATAAGGACCAGAAGTGATGTTTTCAATCGACATCGAAGCATTAAACTCTTCTTTTCTTCCATCAAAAGTTACAACTCTAACTTTCTTGTGAGGTGCAGAGAAAGGTACATCTATGCAGTTTCCCAT
This sequence comes from Ehretia macrophylla, assembly GCA_037974665.1. Classification (NCBI taxonomy): domain Eukaryota; kingdom Viridiplantae; phylum Streptophyta; class Magnoliopsida; order Boraginales; family Ehretiaceae; genus Ehretia; species Ehretia macrophylla. The sequence goes on from CM075769.1 coordinate 27,376,138, forward strand.
TTTGCATTGAAAGGTCTTATTTCTTAATCTACTATATATACAGGGCTAAAAGTTGTGATGGCACGTCTGAAAGAGAACTTACGTGCTGGCCATAATACTCCCTGCACGGGAGGATCTATATACCAGGTTGCGAGAATTACGGTTTTCACACATTCTAAAAAATATTTCAAAATGTTACTAAATACCTTGATTTTTTTATTTATTTAAAAAGTCAGTTAATACTTACAATACTACTAATTCCTACAAATTAAATAATCTAGATTCACCTCTGACTCTCTGATAGTTTAGTTTTCATCATCTACAAGGAATAAAGTTGTTAAGGATTAATACCATTTGTGCTAACCAATTAAATGGTTAATTGATGTATTTTAATTCTAAGAAGTTAAATACTAATCGAGAGACAGTCCTACAATGGATTACTAATTCTCGGGAAGTCAAAAGGCTCCATCCTCAATTGTACATTGCACAAAATAAGCATCTAAACTCGGGATTTTATCGGTTGGTGATCGGACTCCGACATATAATTTGGTGGTCGGACTCTATTAACTGGGTTTCCTTTATCTTTCAAAAAAAAGCATGTGAAATGGCCGATTTTCAAGTTCTCTATAAAGAGTTGAGGTAGTGACGTGAAAATGCTGGTTGAAGGTAGTATGTATACTAACTACATTCAATTCCAAGGGTCGGAGTCAAAACCTGAATACCGGTTCAATTCTTCAAGTTTTCTCTCATGTCCTCTCTTAAAGCGGTTAAGAATATGAGAGTCAAAATTCACAATTTATTTGATAAATTCTAGAAAGTATTCCTGATTATAGAATGACTTAATTGGGCATTGACTCATTCGGATAAATCAGTCCACACATTGCTATCTTGATTGACATATGATGCCAATGTGAAGAAAGGACAATGAGACTCATGTTGTTTTAGTAAGTGTGGAAGTACTATTGGTGAATTGGCAATTGAACTTTACCGTTGTTATATATAAGATCGCATGGTTGGTCAATGATCTTTATATATGTATATTTGTAACGAGCACGTATGATAATTCCTTAGACCTGAGGTATCATGGTCGTCTCATGCATGTGATGTCATGATTTGCAATCACGAAATAATCTGATTCTATTCGTGGGTGAGATTAAGTGATTAGTGGTTATGGTTTCTTTATGCATGGAAGCGTATGATTATCCAACAAGGGATCCGTCTACTAAGGGGTCCTATGAGATTTAATTAATTAAGCAATCAGAAATCATTGGCCGAGGTAAAATGGTGAAAGTTGTTTCATGACTTATTTAAGGATTGCTAAATTAATTAAATTTAGTCATTTGGTTAAGACCATGAGTTTGACTTCTCTTACCATGGCTCATACTTAACCGGGACAAGACTGACAGAAGAAATTAATTATGTGTCTTGGGTCACATATCTACTTCATCATTAATTGGGTAATTACAATATACTATTAGGTGTCACTCGTAATTTGTATAAATAATTAATTACAAAGGTTCTAATTTAAATGATTAATTAGATTAATGAATTTTCAATGCCAATTAATCATGAAAGGTTACACACATAGAAGTTTGATAATTAATCAGTGAGAAAAGAAATTAATTAAATTGGAGTGTCCGATTTAATTAAATCTATTTGGATTATAGATCTAACTAGAACTGGGTTTTAGTCTGGTCAATTTATAATCCAAGACCAGTGTTTAAAACTAGCCCATAAGCTAGACCTAGCTGACTGGGAGATTCCTATATATATGAAGTTATGACAAACCTGATAGCTAGCACAAAATCAGTTTGTCATAAAATTCTCTTTTCTCTAAATTCTTTAGTGGGGGATTTAGCTAATTAATTGGAGAGCTTCGTGTGGATACTTTTGGAGGCTTCATGCGTGGGAAGCTAGAGCACATCAGAATCCACATCAAACCTGACTTCCTAGAGGTATACAAATTGTCTATCTCTAATTATAATTATGCGATAATTATATTTTATTAAATTTGCATATAAAGCCATGAACGGATACTAGTATTTAATTTATTTATTCTGCTGCGTTATTGAATTTTTTTTAAATATTTAGTATGATTCCTAACAGTGGTATCAGAGCCACCGTTCATGCCTTATATGCAATTTAATGTTTATAGTGTTAGGAGTCGTGCATGATATTTCAAAAATTTTAATTAAATAAAACGCAGCAGAAATATAAACACTCATGCACCCGTTCATAGCTAAATACGTAGATTACAAATATGCATAATTAATCAATATTAAATACGCATAAAAAGAATTTTAGGATTACCTCTAGATGCTAAATCTGATGTCTAATCTGACGAATTCAGAGCTCCCCAAACGTGAAGTCTCCGATAGTATCCACATGAGATCCTAGAGCATCAGTCAGCAAAACCCCCACTCATTGTTTTAGAGAAAAATATTTTCTATGACAAGACAGGATTTGTGCTAATTTTTATGTCTGTCATTGTTTCATATTTATAGGAAACACTTTATAGGCTAGGTCTAGCTTTTGGGCTAGTCCTAAATGATGGACTTGGACTGATAAATTGATTGGACTAAAATTTCAATCTAACCAGTCTTAAGTCCAATTAAATAATTGGACACTCCAATATTTAATTCATTTTTTCGTTGACTAATTTTCGGATCTCTTTTGTGTGTGACTTCTTGGGTTCATAATTAATTGGCAGCGAAATATTAATCCAATTAACATTTAATTAGAACTCTTCTAATTAATTTCTCGCAAGTTGTGAGTGGCACCTAGCAGTGTGTCACGACTACCCAATTAATGATGAAGTAAAATTGAACCCTATAATTAATAATTACCGCATATTTAATTCATTCTGTCTGTCGTCCCGATTAAGTGGGAATCATGGATATAGATGTCAAACTCACTTACTTAATCATATGACCAAATTTAATTAATTAGTAACTCGTTAATGAATTGTGAAACGATTTCTACTATTCCACATCGGCCAAGGATTTTCGGTTACTCAATTAATAGATCGGATAGGACCCCTATTGATGGATTCCATATCTAACAAACACATGTCTCCATGTAGGAATAGATCATAATCACTGAGTACATAATCCAGTCCATGATTTGAACTGAATTGTTTGTACTAGCAAATTATGGTATTCCATACACAAGATAACCATGATGTCTAAGGTCTAAGGAATAATTATGCAATTATAGCATATAACAAATTATTGACCATCCATATAATTTGTTATATGATCGATCATGTCCAGTTATTTGTTCTTAACAAGTACTTATACATCTACTAATACAATATGAGACTTATTGTCCTTATTATTAATATCTCATATTAATCGAAGTAGTAGATTGTACTCCAATCTATCCAGATAAATTAATGCCCAATTAATTCATCCTACAATCGGGGACTTATTCTAGGATTTTATCTTTCATTATAGATCTCGTCATTCATATTCTTAACAACTTAAGAATAAGATCTATAAGATAAATCTAAAGAATTTATTTAAATATTAATTAACACATTAATTATAAATAAATAAATTGCCCATTAATTCATTAAATAATACAAAATATAATGTTCTAAAATTACAACAAATTGGCGATTAGGGCATATACTCCAACATATAGCACAATTAATTATAGAGCCAAGAGATCTAATTTTTATTGTGATATTCATATTTTAATATGATTAAAGTCCCCTTATCTTCCCGATAAAATTGTTTTTGATTTTTGGTTTTGCTGGAAAACAAGTTTTTCTTTTAAAACAAAATTATTTTATTTTATGGAAAATAATTTTAGAATAAAAATAAATTCAAAAACCCTCACCTTCTTCAGCCATGGCAGCGGCACAACCATAATAGCCTGTCGCTGCAGTAATGAGCTAGGGTCGTGAGGAAGAGTCCTCGCGACCCAGGCAGGTCACTAGCAAACCACAGCCACGAGAATGAGTCTCGCGGCTGTGGCCTCAGCTACAGACGCTCGGCTCTCACGACGCCGCCTCAAGTGGTTGCGAGAAGTGATGACTTCTCACGACCATGAGGATGGCTGTTGCGAGGAGTCTTAGGACTCCCGTGTCTACGAGGACGCAGAGCCGCGAGGTGTTCTTCGCGGCTTTGCGCCCCAACAGCCATGGCTGCAAGGAGCTTGCTCCTTATGGCCATGGGCTGTTACAACCACGATAGCCAGGCTGTTACGACTGTGCAGAAGGCTCAAGGAGCTTTGCTCCTTGAGTAATTGTAATACCTGAGCCCGACCATGTATTTACAAGTATTTATTTATATTTATTTCTTTCGTTATTTTTGGAAAATGTGTCTTTGTGATTATTTGTCTATATTTAATCTATAGTTAATTATCTTACTATTTAAAAATCAATTGGTATTACGATTAATAGTAACCCATTATTAGGTGTTCTTATAGCATGAATTAACATTAAGCTTAGAGTCGTTATAGGGATGTAAAACTCCATATCATGATCAAGTAAAACTTTTCAACTGCTTACAAGAGTATGGATGATTTCCTTTAACTTTTCGGACCATTTCAGCTGTTTTCCCTATTTTAGGGGTTTTTGGTCCGGAAAAGGAGTTTCATTTCGGGGCCAATTATAGGAAAATTGGGATTCTGCAGCAAAAAACGGGCATACGCCATTGGGTTTCCTTTAACTTGTACTATTTAATGACAAAGTTTGACAAAATTGTATCTCGGCCCGAAAATACAGAAATCAGGACATTTGTGCGTGAAATGAGTAAAAAACGGAATGTTAGTGCCACTCTCGGAGAGTGACATGCGTCTCGGGACACGTGTCATGCATGTATGGACGTGCCACGCATGAGTGACATGTAGAGGGACAAGTGTCCCTCACGTGGCCAACCATGATTGGTCGGCCAACGAGGGAGGTTCAGTCTTGGAAGCCTATATAAATGGGTCACTTCACCCCTTGAAATCAAACTGGCAGATAACTTTTCTTTGGCCCTATTCCACTAAATTATATTGATTCAGTTAGTTAACGTTCTGAAAGTTCCAAAACCGGTTCGAGTCTTCTCCAATTTTTAGCATTTTGAGTTTTAAAGTGCAGCTTCAACTGGGTAAATTAAGGTGAGGAGATTTTGATAAACTAGCATCTTTAGTATGTACATGTTTATATGATTATAATATGACTTGTTATATGTTTTAGCTTGGGTATGTTAAATGTTTTTATTTGAATTAAATGCTAAATTTTATATATGATTATTGTTTCATTATGATATAAAATATATCATATTTGTTAGTATTCGTTAAAAGTTGACTTTAATAATGTATCGTTCCGAGGTTATTAGATAAGTCTTACTTAATGTACTTAGTTAATTAGGATTTTAATTTGTTTCACTAATTAACTAGGGTTTACCTAAAAGTTAGTTATCTTGACATTTAAATTGTCAATTTGCATCAACTAAGTCTATATTGATATAGAAACTATCTATCTATTAACAAATAAACTAGACATTTTAAGTGACAACAATGAGTAAAATTAGAAAGACAAATTACTCAAAATGTTTTCAATTACGTGCTATGGACTTACTTGCCTTACTTGAGTTATTTGACTTCCAATAAATATGTTTAATTGTTACGTGTGCTTGATCGGGGACAACTTCTTTTGTTGATCCCATATTATCTGTTGTGTGTTATATGACTACTTGTGCATGTCTGTGTGCTACTTGGGGGTTGCAACCTCTGTCACGATAGTTGGTACGAATGACGGGCGGCATATGGCTTGTCGGTACTCCCATACCTATCGTGGTCCTATTCCCTTTCCCGCTTGGCGATCTCCACCCTCGGGGAGTTGGGTCGTAGATTTTGGATACAATCTGGAGTATCCTCTTGGGAGAGATAAGAAGGTGAAATTGTGATCAAGGTCGGCCACCTCGTGATATGATCGACTTGTTCCTACTCTCGCCTGGTACCACCCTCGGAGAGTAGTGTCCTACTCTCGCTTGGCATTCCACCCTCGGAGAGTAGGCTGATATGTGTTGTGGGTATATGCCACTAAATGTAATTATTGCAATATAAATAGATTATCTATCTAGATATTATTATTACTGCTATTTGATATGTGACTCGAACGGGATAGAAATTTGTACTTGTTATATATATCTCACGTGGATAATGTGTTATACTAATGTATGTGAATTGCATCATGATTTGCAAAAGAGACCGACCAGAAATGTTTTCAAAACTATTCTATTCCATCCTCACTGAGCTTCCCCAAAGCTCACCCTTTTTTCTCCCCCCAGTGCAGGTGCAGCTTAGCTTGAAATGGAAATTGACTTTGAATGTTTACATGCTCGAAACCTCTAGTTGTCATAGTTGGATCCAAGTTGTAAAAGTTAGAGTTTGTTGTATTAATTTCGGGTAAAAGGGTAGTTGTCTTGAAACCCTAATTGTTTAGTAGCGGGTAGTTTTGTATCTCTGGTGATGATGTAACACCCTTGTACTTAGTTCATTGTACTAAAGCTTATGATTAAATAGTCTTCGGTATTTTATATCTCTTAAAGTTACCGTTCATTATTTACATGAGACTGCAGCAATAGTAAACATAGACTTTGACCTAGTCTTGAGAAGAGCCGAGTTGGGGTCGTTACAGTAATGGTGGCTGTAAGAGGTTCTGCCATGGAGATGGGTGGTGGCAGCGGGAAGAAGGAAGAAGAAAAAACAAGTTTTTTTGGGGTTGTCTGGGTAGGGTTTGCAGACTCGACCTAGATCCAGATTCAGATCCAATTCGGGTCTAGGTCTGAATCTATCTAAGATCTATGTTTGATGGACCTGGATCTAAAAGTTTTTTTTTTCTTTTGGGGTTATGAACATGTTTTGGGCCTATCTTTTATTTAAAATGTTTTAAATTATGGATTATTTAGTTAGCAAGCCTAATATTAGTTTTGACATTATAAATTTAATAAAGTTGTTTATTAATATAGTGAAATTAGATTTCATTATAAGATTTAAAAGGGAATACAAAATTAATAAGGAGTTATTAATTGGATTCTCTAATATGATTAATTGTGCTATACTCGTAATTAATTATCTTATATTGCACTTGGATGATCATGGGCTAGTCTTGCATGATTGAATGGATGTTTATATTTATTTATTCAATTTGGGTTTTATGTATTTTAATGGGGCTTATTACAATTATGTATCCCCTTAGATTAGAGATTTGAGTACATAAATGTAATTGAAGAAGTAAGACGAAGACATCAAGCGTTGGTGGGCCAGTACGCGAAAGACAGTTTCATGAAGAAGAGCTTTTGGTAGCCCATTTTCATTCGGGCCGATTACTCATATATCAACCCAGTGGCTCGGGTTGAATTAGTTTCTAGCCCATGATTATCCCCATTTGCATTTATTTATTCATCTGTTTATGCGATAGATAGATGGATGAATGCGTGATTTTTTCTTATTTCTTTTATTTGATAAATTTGAAATTAGAAGCATGTGAAAAGTGAGACCATAATAAGTCACGAATAAAAGGACTTCCCAAATTTTAAAATTAAGTCCATGATAGTATAAATTTGAGAAATATGTACTATAGCCTTCCATTATCATAGATTAATCATTGTGTCATATGGGTAGGCTGTCGGCTATGGATACATAGGGGCACTTTCTTTTATGGTATGATAGTTGATCTATTAATACATGTGATGTGAGAAATTGTGATCCTCATTGGGCCAATAATCTGTTGTGTGAGGGATAATAGGTATGACTTAACCAATCTCACTAGGCCAATAATCTGTTGTGTGAGGTCAAGTGTATTGGAGGCTAGAAATAATTGAAATTTGTATAAGATACATTGGATAAGTGTTATTCACCTGTCTGTTTTAGTTTTGTCAATAATCAGTTGAGTGAGGTAGACCTAAAATAGATAGGCCCTCAATCCCACTAAGAAGACTAGACATAGTTTTTCATATCTCACCAGGGAAGTGTGAAATTCAAAAATTTTAGTGGAGGCACTATTTTATTTAAAGCCCAAAATCAAATGGTTATAAATAATACAAAGTTTCTAATAAATCTTTAAATATTTTATGCAGCTATATTATTCAATATGAATCCACTTGCTAGCATTCTCGATAAGAATAGTTTGACTGGACCAAATTTCGTTGACTGGTTCCACAATTTGAAAATCATTTTGGGCTTCGAGAAAATTGAGTATGTTCTTGATGGTCTACTTCCTGCTGAGTTGTCTGAAGAGGCGACTGAGGAAGAAGTGGAAACATTCAAGAAATGGCGAGATAATGCATTGAAGGCTAGGAGCTATGTCTTAGCTTCCATGACCAATGAATTCCAACACCAGCATGAGGACATGGAGGATGTTACTGCCATCATCATACACTTGCAAGAGTTGTATGGTGTAAAGAATAGAGTGGCTAGATATGAGATATCTAGGGAATTGTTCCACATGAGGATGACTGAAGGATCAGATGTGAATGCACATGTTCTTAAGATGATCGGTTTAATCGAGCATCTTGAATTGTTGGATTTCCAGATGGATTCGAACTTGCAGACTGATCTGATACTTCAATCTTTACCAGAGTCATTCCACCCTTTTATCGTCAACTTCCAAATGAATAATATTGAGCATACTCTGCCCAAGCTCTTGAACATACTAGTCATGTATCAGGGGCATAACAAGGGGAAAAGAAACGAGGTGCTCTTTGCAGTAGCTTCTTCCTCATCTAAGAAGCCGAAAAGGAAGAAGAATAAGAAGACCCTTCAGGGCAAGCTTACTAGAGGTGTGTCCAAGAAAAAGAAGGGAGTAGGAAAGCAAGAAAAGTGTTTCCATTGTGAGAATGAGGGAAATTGAAAAATGAACTGTCCTAAGTACCTCAAGAGTTTGAAAGGAAAGGGAAAGACTCCATTAGGTATGTCACATTTGCTCATGTTCGAAACTAATCTTTCAGTTAGCACTGATTCTAGGTCATGGGTGTTAGACACCGGTATGACTTCTCATATTTGTACTTATGTATAAGATCTGGAGAGAAGTAGATTTCTAGAAGAGGGCGACGTGATCTTGAAAGTAGGGAATGGAGTAACTGTTACTGCACACGCTATTGGGACATGTCGCATTACTATGCCATCTAGTTATTCATTAGTATTGAACAATTGTTTGTTTTTACCGAGTGTCGTGAGGAACATTATTTCTATTTTTGCATTAGTTTTGGATGCTTATCGTTTTGACTTTATAATAAATGGATGCATGATTTATTTTAAAAATAAGTGTGTTGGAATTGGTAAACTAGTGAATGGGCTTTACATACTTGATGTAAAGCGTGATAGCAAAATCAATGAGCAATATATGAATGTGAATACTATTAAAAGACCTAGAGATCTCGTTAATCCTAAAAGATTATGGCACCTAAGGCTAGACCATATAGGAGAAAAGATGATTGACCAATTGGTGAAAGTGGGTTTGATCAACAATTGTGGGTCAGATCCATTCCCAATGTGTGAATCTTACATTCTCGGAAAAATGACAAAAACTCCTTTTGAAGGACAAGGTCAAAGGGTCACAAATCTTTTAGAATTAATACATACTGACGTATATGGACCATTTAGTGAAATGGCTCGTGGAGCTTTTAACTACTTCATTGCCTTTACCGATGATTTATCAAGGTATAGGTACGTGTATCTAATAAAACACAAGTCCGAATCTTTCGAAAAGTTCAAAGAATTCAAAGCAGAAGTAGAGAATCAAATTGGGAAGATGATTAAGGCTTTACGATCAAATCATGGAGGCGAATATCTAAGTGATGAATTCCAAACCTACCTCAAAGAAAATGACATTGTCACTCAATTAACTCCTCCTGCAATGCCAGAACTTAATGGAGTCTTCGAAAGGAGAAATCGAACTCTGTTGGACATGGTTCGATCTATGATGAGTTATACAGATTTTCCCATTAGTTTGTGGGAACATGCCCTTATTACAACACTGCACGTCTTGAGTAGGGTTACCTCTAAATCAGTTTCAAGTACACCATATGAGATATGGTACAACAGGAAACCTAGTCTTAAGCATGTTAGGATATAGGGTTGTCCTGCATTCGTCAAGAAACTGAAATCCGATAAACTAGAGGTAAGATCTGACAAGGTCAGATTTATTGGTTATGCTAAAAATTCATTAGGTTACAGCTTTTACTCCCCCTGATCAAAGAGTGTTTGTAAGCAAACATGCCTTGTTCTTGGAAGAACAGTTCATTCAAGAAGGAGGAATGGGAATACAAGTAGGGCTCAGTGAAGTGGTCATTGAACCACCAACCAAACAACTTCAAGATAACGAACCCGTTCAAGAAAAACCAGAGGTTTTAGTACCAATCCGGAGGTCAGTGAGGACTCCACGTCCTCCAACTCGATATAACTATCTTTATGATTTAGCACAAGAGTTATTTGTTGTGGGTGATGGTGATCATATGGATGATCCAATCCAGGGCCGGCCCAAGCTATGGGCTGCTTGGGCCTGTGCCCAAGGCCCCCTTAATCCAGGGGCCCCAATTTAAAGAAATTGCTTTTTTTTTTTAAGATAAAGGTCTATCCTAAACTAGTATTCTTTAATTGGGGCCAAGAGATAGGAAAAATAAATTTTATATAGCTCTATCTTTTTGTTAACTTGTATTATTATGCTATTTATAATTTTAATTTTGGTGTTTTTTTTTAATTTGTAGTAATTATTTTAGTAGAAAATTTCGAGTTTTTTTATTGAGAAAAAACTTAATTATTAAGGCCCCTATTTAGATGATCGCCCAAGGTCCCCAAATTGTTTGAGACGGCTCTGATCCAGTCAACTATGAAGAAGCTATGTCAGATGTTGACTCAGGAAAATGGATTGAAGCCATGAAATCAGAGATGGATTTCATGTACACCAATGAAGTCTGGAATCTCGTAGACCCTCCTGAAGGTATAATACCTATTGGGTGCAAATAGGTATACAAGAGAAAGAGAGGTGCAGATGGAAATATTGAGACTTATAAGGCAAGGCTGGTCGTGAAAGGTTATCGTCAAAGACAAGGGATTGACTATGAGGAGACTTTTTCACCAGTGGCTATGCTTAAATCCATTAGAATTTTATTGGCCATAGCTGCATATTATGACTATGAAATATGGCAGATGGATGTCAAAATGGCTTTTCTAAATGGCTTCATTGAAGAGGACATTTATATGGAACAACCTAGAGGTTTTAAATCCAAAGATGAAAGCCATAAAATGTGTAAGCTTAAAAGATCCATTTATGGACTAAAACAAGCGTCAAAGATTTGGAACATTCGATTTGAAGAAGTGATAAAGTCGTTCGGATTTATTAAGAATGAAAACGAACCATGTGTATACAAAAAGGTCAACAAAAAGGTGATCATTTTCCTTGTGCTTTATGTAGATGACATATTGCTAATAGGAAATGATGTTGGCATGATGTCAACCGTAAAGGTCTGGTTATCTACTTTCTCCATGAAATATTTGGGAGAAGCCACCTATATCCTAGGAATACGGATCTATAGAGATAGATCAAAGAGGTTAATAGGTCTTTCTCAAGGCACGTACATAGATAAGGTGTTGAAAAGGTTCAACATGCAATACTCTAAAAGGGAATTATTGTCTTTTAGACATAGAATTCATCTTTCCTGGGCTATGAGCCCTAAATCTTCTGAAGAAAGGGAAATGATGAATAAGAACCCATATGCTTCGGCGATTGGAAGTCTTATGTATGTCATGCTATGTACAAGACCTGATATCACACATGCTGTAAGCATTATTAGCATATATCAGTAAGATCCAGATGAGGAACACTGGATAGCAGTCAAGAACATACTCAAGTACTTAAGAAGAATAAGAGATATGGTATTGGTTTACAGATGAAGAAAATTGAAGGTGGAGGGTCTCACGAACTCAAATTTCTAGTCTAATGTGGATGATCGGAAGTCCACATCAGGATTCATCTTCACATGTAATGGATAAGTAGTCAGTTGGAAAAGGTCAAAGCAATGTACGACTGTTGATTCTACTATAGAAGCTGAATATATTGCAGCATCTGATGCTGCAAAGAAAGCTGTCTGGATAAAGAAGTTTGTATAAGAACTAGAAGTGCTTCCTTCCATTGAGTCGGCATTACCCTTATATTATGACAACAATGGAGCCATAGCACAAGCTAAGGAACCGAGGTCTCAACAAAAGTCCAAGCATGTTGAAAAGTGGTACCACATCATTCGTGAGATAGTGGAAATAGGCGACATTATAGTGCAGAAGATAGCATCAGCCGACAACACTGCTGACCCACTAACTAAAGCCTTGGTATTACAATCCCTTGAACGACATCTTGAGAAGATGGGTATGAGATACCGTAGTAAGTGGCTTTAGTGCAAGTGGGGGTTTGTTAGAGTTTATGCCTTAAGCGCCAATTAATTTTAGGACATATTTATTGTATTATCTATTTGTTCATTTAATTTAATTAATGAATGGGCAGTTTCATTTAATTATGATTAAACGTATTAATTGTTAGTGGGGGATTTAGCTAATTAATTATATGAGGTTATGACAAACCTGACAGCTAGCACAAAATCAGTTTGTCATAAAATTCTCTTTTCTCTAAATTCTTTAGCAGGGGATTAAGCTAATTAATTGTAGAGCTTTGTGTGGATACTTTTGGAGGCTTCACGCGTGGGAAGCTAGGGCACATCAGAATCTGCATCAAACCTGACTTCCTAGAGGTATACAAATTGTCTATCACTAATTATAATTATGTGATAATTATATTTTATTAAATTTTCATATGAAGCCATGAACGGATACTATTATTTAATTTATTTATTCCGCTGCGTTATTGAATAATTTTTAAATACCTAGTATGATTCCTAACAATAGCTAGGGTTCTCTCTTCCAAACCCACCAATATTTCACTTGTGAAATCTATTGCTCTACAGTCCTGGGGAATCCACCATCCCATTGAAGAGGTTACGGTATTGTGGTTTAACACATTTCTACTCATCTTCTATGATAACACTAATAGAGCTATTGCCTGGTATTGCCTCCCTTGGGTAGTCTATGGTGCATATGTACTCCTATAGCTATAGCAGCCTAAGGTCAACATGAATGAATTGGATTTGGACTCCACTTCTTTTTGGATTCAAGCCCGTGATCTGCCGGGAATTTACCTCACTCATGAAAATACTGTTAAACTCAGTTGTTCCTTGGGTGTATTAGAAGATGTGAATTTGGCTGATGAGTTAGGTTTGGATTTTCATGATTATCTCTGCCTACAGATTAAATGGCCTATTAATCAAGCTCTAATTCCTAGCTTTCAGGTTCTGAGACCTCCTGAGCTGCCTCTCCACATTCGCCTATCGTATAAGTAGCTCAACTCCTTTTCTTACTTCTATGGATTGCTCGATCATGATGTGTATCACTGCCCCTCTCATCCCCTTAGCTTTAGCTTCAGTCGAAGGGGATCCTTTGCCGGCATTCCCTCTATAAAATAGTATTTTCGAGGCCTGGCTTTGGGATAGTCAATGGTGGGCCTTGTTTGCTTCACAACCAAGGTATCTTACCTCATCCACTTCACAGCCACGTAAGGCCACCTTATCTGTTATATCACACTCACTAGGCCCCTCCGTCCCCACGTGGCATGCGGTAAATATGGGTAAGAACAAACAACACTTATTTCAAGCTAAGGATTTTACTGTGGGCCAGCTGCTATTTTCAACCAGGATGTAAAATTCTCTTTTTGGGCCCTATGACAAGACCATGCCCAATCTGTCTCAGGCCTTAGGTAGTGGCCCTTCTCAAGTCTCAACCCAACTCTCAACGTTTACAACCTAGGTTCTAACTCTGCAGATATTTTCAGACACAGATGGTTTAGGTCCTTTTGATATTTCATCCCAGTTTTCAATGACATAGCCCAGGTTCCAGAGCTGTAGGTATTTTCTAATATGGAGCATTCAGCCCAGTCTTTCTTAGGGCCCTCTAACGAAGCAGGCCCGTCTATTATTCATGATCAACTCTTGTACACTAAGGCTTTTTTAATTGACTTGGACTATTCGGCTGTAGGCCCGATTACCATTCCCCTTCCCATCTCCCTTATTCCCAATCTACCCGTGCAGTACATTATGATAAGCCCCCTACACTACCTTACCAAAATCCCTACTACTTTACCCTCTAGTAATATTATGACCCAGCCTGTTGTACCCACTAGAGCCATGGTAGCCCAACAAAACCCTCACCCACTTCTTCACAGCCCACCCCTTATCCCCAAACCACCCAGATGACACGCTTACTTGGTCCACCACTCCCTACCTTCGGGCCCTCTACTACTCCACTTGACTCCCTTTCCCATACAAAACAATGTCTAGCCTCCACACCCTAGCATCGTCATCCCCTTAAGCAAGCTTAACTATACCCCCTACTATACTTAACACCCCTATCTCCCCTATCCACTTGGCCAGCTGTCTTAGCCCCAACCACTGTTATGGATATCCATATCTTACTATCCTTTGATCCAGGACAACCATGTACTGGTGTTAAGTCTAGAAGATAGGTTCGTCAGTTATATTGGATATATATTGTTATTATTAGTATTAATGAAACATTCATTCTTATTCTTTGTCTTGTTTATGTGTATTTGCTTGTATAGAGGTTCTTCATCCATAGTAAATGATTTAGGTGCACGGTGATCAAGCACAAGTCTAAGTCATTGATACTTAGTTCTAGACTCAGTTCATAACCACACTACAAAAAAATAGCTGTTTTGTGACGACAATTTGTGACGAAATTAAATTCGTCGCAAAATTGGAACGAAAATGGCACAAAATAGTTATGCGCTCAAAATATGTGGAACTTGTGACAAATATGTGACGATTATCAAGAATCGTCACAAATTTGTCACAAACAGCGACAATTTTGCCACGACATGCAATAGTCTGGCGTGGAAAACAAAATTCGACTCTAATTCGTCACAATTTTTGACAATTTTGCCACGACAAGAAATAGTTCTAGAGGGTTGTCGCAATTTCGTGGCTATTTGCTACAATTTTGTGACGAAACTAGATAAATAGAGATACACTCAAAATATGTGGATGTGACGACTATCAAGAATCGTCACAAATTCGTCACAAACAGCGACAATTTTGCCACGACATGCAATAGTCTAACGTGAAAAACATAAATCGACTCTAATTCGTCACAATATGCGACAAATTTTCCACGACAAGAAATAGTTCTAGAGGGTTGTCGCAATTTCGTGGCTATTTGCTACAATTTTGTGACGAAACTAGATAAATAGAAATGCGCTCAAAATATGTGGATGTGACGACTATCAAGAATCGTCACAAATTCGTCACAAACAGCGACAATTTTGCCACGACATGCAATAGTCTAGCGTGGAAAACATAAATCGACTCTAATTCGTCACAATATGCGACAATTTTGCCACGACAAGAAATAGTTCTAGAGGGTTGTCGCAATTTTGTGGCTATTTGCTACAATTTTGTGACGAAACTAGATAAATAGAAATGCGCTCAAAATATGTGGATGTGACGACTATCAAGATTCGTCACAAATTCGTCACAAACAGCGACAATTTTGCCACGACATGCAATAGTCTAGCATGGAAAACATAAATCGACTCTAATTCGTCACAATATGCGACAATTTTGCCACGACAAGAAATAGTTCTAGAGGGTTGTCGCAATTTCGTGGCTATTTGCTACAATTTTGTGACGAAACTAAATAAATAGAGATGCGCTCAAGATATGTGGAACTTGTGACAAATATGTGACGACTATCAAGAATCGTCACAAATTCGTCACAAATAGCAGAATAAAAGTCAACATTAGCAAAAGAAAAAGAATCAGATCAGCAGCAGCATGAAATCGTAAGGCACTATTGAGACCTCTTTGGCTTAGGGTTTGGCTTCATCTTCAAATCTCAACCATTTTAGCAAGATCAATGGTGTTTCTAGTCAATTTTCTTCCATTTTCGTGCTATAAAAGGTGAGGGAAATCATTCTCTATTGCATTTTAACTGTTTCATTATAATGTATTCTAGTTGATTTAATAGAACTTGTGAATACTTGAGTTGTATAAGCATAAATTGTTGACTAGAGTGAAGTGTAGAGTAATCTTTGGCTTCAGTTCTCTTGAATAACTTCAACTTGTATGCTTTTATTGCCTTGTTAGTTGATGCTCTTGAATGAGGTTTAGGTGCTTGATAAATGACCTCAATGAAGTGTATGAATATAGTATATGCTAAAACCAAGAGCAAACCAAGTAGAAATGCTAGAAAACAAGCTAAATAGACATTAGTGCAAAAGTGAGAAAGCTGGACAGTTTGCGCAGAGAATTTGTAGAGATGATTTGAGGTAGTAAACGATGTCGAAATTGGTTGAATTTTTTTTTATTTTGTAGCTAAGAACTTGAGGAACAATTTCTATTTTGGAGGAAATATCGAATTCTATCATTAAGGGGTTGTTTTGGAGCCAAAACAGTAGGGTGACTGATTCTCGCATAATTCGGGGCTGGCTGCGTAATGATTTTCTAAAGGGCATAACTTGATGAGTTTAACTCCGAATTAGGAACCGTTTGAGGCTAAACCCATCTACACTTGATGAAATATATGTCTATGCAATTTTAGAAGTTTTAGAGGAGATTAAGGCTTCTAACTGAATAAGTAAAGTTAAGCAAATGTAGTTAAAAATTTCAGTTTATATAGCTAAGTGATTAATGTTGCACTAAAGGTTAATTTGAGTTGAATAATGATGGATTATAGGGAGTTGAAGGCTTGAGAGTAACAATTACATGTTTGGAGAGAGCGTTTAAGTAGAATGAGGGTTAAATGAACATTAGTTGCATTGAATGCTAAATGTTTAATATGTGACTAACGTGAACTATGTGCATTGAATGTTTAAATAAGTTGAGCTTTGAGTGAAAATTAAATGTGATGAATTATGTGTAGTGATTTGCTATTTAGATAATCAAGAGTAATTAAAGCCATGCACATGCTAGTGTTAGTTGTCAAAGAGTGTTTGCAAGTTATGGGAAGTAAAGTATGTTTTCAATCATGTTCATGAGCTTAGCTTAATGTATGTGTTAAAGTTAGTTGAATTGCTTGAGTACTTGGTTATTGGTTTGGTAAATGCTTGAGTTGATTTAAGTTAATCCATGCTTAAAGTATGTTTAATTAATTAGTTAACTAGTTGGATAAATTGGAGTGTTTAGTTATTAAGTATGACAGCTTGATATAGTTTCATTGTTTGGTCATCTATTTAGAAGTTAAATGTGAACATTTATTGTTTATATGAATAGATTGCTTGAGGTTACATGTTTAGTTACTGAGTAGATAGCTATTAAATGCTTAACTTGATGTTTCTTTGTGATCTAGTTGAAGTTGAACTAGTTATGAAGTTAACTTGTTAAATGCTAATATAGTTAATGTCATACATGCTCATGTTAGCCTAAGCAAATAATCCAAGACATGTTCATGAAATGCTAAATTTTGTTGCATTAAATTGTTATGACTGTGCCTTAAGACTTCCTTTTTTGGCCATTGCCTAAAGACGAGATAGCGGTAAATTCTGTCTTTCTTGTAACATTGTGAAGATAATGCTTATACCTATTTCATTAATTTCCTTAATGCTTGACTCTTTATCTGAAAGATAGTCCATCTACTAGTACTAATTGTAACTATTGCGTGGTTTGAAGCTGAATCTATTTGTGACAGGTTGTAATACCCATATATCGAATTGGTATGTTAGATACAATGAAAGAAAACAAAGCTAAAAAGAGACACATAGATTATATAATCCTATTATAAAGAAATTAAATTAACTTTGATAATCTAGGAAATTAAATTAACTTTGTTAAGCTTGGAAAATTATTGTGAATCTTAATAAGTAAGTGAGTTCAAGTATATTATATAATTCTTACACCGCATTTCGAAAATTGAGGGCAATTTGGTGCACTTTTGGCTTATTATCATCACAAGTGAAAATTATAATTTGTTTTCGCTTTCATTCTCATTTTTAACTGAAGAGTTTTTTTGGTTGAGTATTAGACTTTAAGTTTGGTTATTTTCCTGTTTGCAGATATAAGACATGGATTGTATGAAGATGATGAGAATGGTAGGCTTTGGATTCTCTTCCATGCAAAGATGGCGTACCACAATGGAGAATGTTGAAAACTTTTTTTGCATACAAATTCTCTTTAGGAGCTTATCCTAGAAAGACAAACAAGTTAGATAATGTCATGATAGATGTACATTTGGTATTTTTTTAGAATGTATGTTAGAAGAGGTAACTTTGTTGAATGGTGGCTATTATGTATACATAACTATTTTGGTATGGAATTGTGTTCATTTGAATGGATATGTAAGCTGTGTAATTATTTGAGATTTAATTATGGTTTTATCTTCATAAATTGTTTGAGATTCAATTATGAATGTTATTTTGTAATTTAGCAGGACAAACAAGATGATATTACAAGCAACATTAGCATAGTGGATTTGAAAATTGCCACGAATTTGTGACAAAAAACGATTTAAAAATTGCCACAAATTTATGACGAAAAAATTAGTCACGAATTTGTGACGAAAAAATTAGCCACAAATTTGTGACGAAAAAATTAGCCACAAATTTGCGACAAAAAAATTAGCCACAAATTTGTGACGAAAAAATTAGCCACAAATTTGTGACGAAAAAATTAGCCACAAATTTGTGACGAAAAAATTGCCACGAAATGGCCTCTATTACATCTCGTGGCATATTAGTCGCATTTGTCACGAATTTGTCACGAACGCTTCCAGCTCTGCATGTCGTCGCAAATTAGTCACAAGGCCACAAAAATGTGACGAAAAATGATTTTGCGACGCCATATTTGGCGACAACTGACATGTCGTCACAATTTTGTCGCATTTGCTTGTTTGTGACGAAAATGTGACGATTACTCGCTGTCACAAAACAGCTTTTTTTTTGTAGTGCCAAATGATGGAACTGGACACTTCATCATGGTTTAGGTTATAGTGATATAAAGTCTTCTAAGAAGAGTGGCCTTTTTTGGTCATTGATACGTTTCCAAACTAAGCCTGTCATAAATTGAATGGGCCACTTACGTATAATTTCTTAACAGGTACTATCAAAGATAGAGATCAAATATACCTTAAGCTACTAAGTGATCAATACTCTTAATCTTTAGCATATGTGGACGAACTGACAAAATCAGATTCATAAGCTTTGATGCACTATGGGTGAAACCTCAGTTGTGGGTCAATAGCTTTGTGTGTTGGGCATATGGGGACTAGTTGGAACGTGCGTATGCAATATAGAATCCATGTCGTCGTGTGACAGAATAATCGCTTCCTTATAATTATTCGGTGGATCATCCAAATCTAAGCTTAGTGGTATACCCAAGGGGTATATCATATATCTAGCTTGAGGGTCGCTTCCTAAATCAAGTGTTCCATATCCAGAAGATTGTTACTTAAAGGATTTAGATGTCTCAAGGAGAAGATGCAATCAATGAAGAGATAGTATAGTAAAAAATTTCATGTTTGTGAGTGTTACATAGAGGGATATTTTGGTCATTCTACTTAGTAAATCAAAGACAAATGTCGTACGTAGTATGACGAGCTTCTGTGAACAACAATATTTATCTTGGAGTATAACTATGACTTTTTAGTGGAATAAGTCAAGGTTGAAAAGCCTAAATGTGCTATAGACTTAGGAGGGGCATTTTGGTCTTTTCAGTAGCCAAGATATTTATGTCTTTTGGTCCCTCTTTTATCCTATTTCCTGTTAGATGCTAATATTGTGTATTACTAGGTTCCTATGTATTTAAGAATTGCTAAATATAGAGTCTTAATGCAACTAAAAGTCTAAGTCAGGTAGACTTTCCATTTTGGTAATGGTTTCATGAATTGACAGTTGAGCCCATTTTGAAATTTTACTAAATTAAATTTAGCAACTTAGTGCAAGAAACTAGGGATTAGGTGTATGGAGCCCTTTGGGACGCGTGGGGAGGTGGTGGAGGTGTATTGAAGTGTGTCTAATTAATTTGCATTAAATTACTTATAGTTCAAGATGCATATGAGTGTTTCAAGAGTTTCCTACATGGAATATGAAACTATCATCTCTTAGTTTAACTTGGATTGACCACTATAGCTTTTCCACATCTATAAATAGAGCTCACCTCCTCCTTTCCCGAAGACACACTTACACGCAAAAGAAAAGAGAAAAAGAAAAACATACCTATTCTCTCACATGTTAGAAAACTAGGAAAATACAAAAAGAAGAATCTCACAATTTTTCATCATCTTCGAGAAGGAAAAAGGTCATAGAGGAGAAGATCAAGAGGTATTCTTCGTCTCCAAAGCTTGTAGATCTTCCTAGAGCAAGTTCGATTGAATCTTGTATTTTTCGTTAAGCTTCCAAGCTAACGAATCCAGGTAACAAATTCTACTTGCTAAATTTTTTATCTACAATTACAATTCAGATGCAAATTATGTTTATGCAATAGTTCTTCTTAGAATTACGTGGTTTGATCTTAGATGAACATGCTATTATCAATTTGTTGCGCCATAAAAAATTTTAAAACCTTAACTATATCTAGGTAACATGCACCTTCAACACCATCAACTTCAACAAGCACACAAAACTAAGAAAAATCTCAATCTATGTATGAATATACATGTATGTATCTAAATATTATGTTTGTACGATATACATGTGCATATATGTATCTATGGGTTTTAGCATAAAGTTTAGAAAAATAGAATATAACTCAAACAATAGTTATATATGCATTTATATATACATACAAACTTATTTGAAAAGAAGAAGAATAAGAAAAACCCAAAAAAAAGAGAAGAAGAAAGAAAAAAAAAAAAAACCATTTTAAAATCTTCAAATCTGTAGTTGAGATCATATTTTATCATAATCTACAAAGCATGTGGTGTCAATGTGTTTGTAGGTGTGTGGGTATATGTTGATCTGTGTGTTTAGGTATATATGGGTCTATGTGTGTATGTGTGCATGGGTATGTGTGTGTGTGTAAATGACGGGTGAAGCTAGGAGCGACGGGACCCCAACCCCCCAGATTTAAAAAAAAAAAAATTTATATAATATCGTTAAAAATATTTACCAACCTCCTCTATTTTTTTTCTCTGTCATCAATTTTCTTATTTCAATTTTGACCCTCCAATAACAAATGCTTAGCTAGTTGTGTGTATGCTTGTGTGTATATGCGTGAGGGGTGTGTGGATCTATGTATTTTTGGTGTGTGTGGATCTATGTGTGTCAGTGTGTAGGATTTGTGCCCGTATATCAAAGAAATGAAAGAAGAAAGAAGAAGATAAGGACAAAACGATAGAAAAAAGGGAAAATGAGAAAAAAGGGTAAAATGAATATTTGACAACTTTGGGTAATGGAATTAACAGAGTTAGCATGTTGGGGTGCGTGTGCTATATTTGGAAAAATGCGAGGGAGGTATAAGATAATTTTAATACCACAAGGGGTAGGTCCTAATTCACAGGAGGCAGGGTGCAATTCACCCCATTTGATTGTATTTAGTATAACATAATCTTACTCGAAATAGTATAAAAATAGTTGAACAAAATTATTATATGCATTTGGTACAACATACGAAGACCTTAAATTAATCAAACAGCTTATGTAATTCGAATGTTATTATACAACCACATGGCCAAAAAACCTTATTGCAGTTCCTTCTTGTCCCTAATACAAGCTTTATATCTTTATACATAAAGAAACCAAAACTAACATGACAATATGTGAAAAGAGAATCAAAAGTCATAATCATGAATGTTCATGTCATGACCACGACAATGACCTGGAACCACCATTACATGATTGAGCAAGCTTGTGGATTTTCTTCACTGAAGTAATCGCATCTGTTCACGTAACAACCCCTGCCATAGCTATATCCATAACCGCGATTATCATAAGAAGGTGGTGGTGGCACAGGCCTTCCATACCCATTATAAAAAGGCTCACCAGGATAACCTTCGTAACATGGCCCATAATAGTAACCCGCCGGATAAACCGGAGGGTAACCTTGGACTGGGGCCGGTTCATGCATCTTCACTTGCCCTGGTTGAGGTTGTATGGGGGCCGGTTCGGGTGCCTTTGGTGCCGGTGCAGGCGGTTTAGGGGCAGGTTCAGGTGCTTTAGGTGCCGGTTCGGGTGCCTTTGGTGGCTGAGCTTTTGGAGCTTCTTTGGGCTTTTCAGCAGGCTTTTCACCAGGAGGCTTGTCACCCTTACCGTTTGATTTGGGCTTCTCTGCCTCTTTGGGCTTCTCAGGGGCTTTAGGTTTCTCAGGTTCTTTAGGCTTTGGAGCCTCCTTGGGCTTCTCAGGTTCTTTGGGCTTTTCAGGGCCTTTAGGTTTCTCAGGTTCTTTAGGCTTTGGAGCCTCCTTGGGCTTCTCAGGCTCTTTGGGCTTTGGAGGCTCCTTGATCTCAATGCTCTTGATCACTTTCCCACCCTTGTAACACAACTTATCGCGAATTTTCTCAGGGCTGCAGCATATCACAGTGATGGTCACGGTGTTTGCCTTCTCATCATAGATCTGGTCTCTAATTTCTCTTGTCCCAAAAATTTAGACATCACAAAAAACCAACTCAATTCTTATCCATCCATTAGACGCTTGTACATTAAAATATACGAATTGATAGACTTAAAAAAAAAAAAAAAAAAAAAAAAACCCAGAACAAATGGCTGTGAAAATTGTCATGTGGCATAAAAAGTAAGAAGTGTGAAAATGTGCATGAAAAATAGATACTCACGAGGAAACTTGCAAAGAGTTTTCTTGACTTTTTTGTAGCAGCAAGGACACTGAAGATCAACCTTCAGCACCATCACAGTTGTCTGTTACATTTGAGAGAGCTAGTAAGTAATAGAATTTGTTATTCATCAAGAAAATTAAGTTCAATATTGAATAATCAGGGACGGATCCAACATAATGTCAATGGGAACTGCATTCTTCAAGTATATGTGTAGTTTTGATCTAAAAAATTAATTAGTCCATATTGGGAAGAATGCATTCATGTAACTGTAAAAATATGCTTTATATATAGTTCTAAAGAAAAAAGTTCTAGATCCGTCCCGGATTAAATTAGATAATGGTATGGCTATGAAATTCAAATGTAAAAGAACAATTGGTTCAAAATTAATCAGAAGGGTTGTGCTCTTTGCATACGTACCTTTTCTATTCCCATGGCAAAGAGTTTTACTCAGTGACAGATGGATCTGAAGCCAGAGAGAGGACTAGTTGCTAGTGGGAACTGAAGTTGTGTAGAGAGTGGGGGAGTGAAAATGAAAACAAAAGGTCTCTATATAAGTACAGTGATGGAATTGTCTAGAAAATGAAACAAGAAATTTGTTGTTTAGTATCAATGGCAGTAAATGTTTCAGAGCAAGTAATTATTGGACGTTGAATTTCATGCGCTTATCAATGTTGTCCATCTCCAAAAGGTACCGGTAGGTGCGCTGGGGGTTGATCTAATATTTTGAAGTGTTTATATTATTTTTTATAATTATTTTAATAATTTATGATTGTAAATCTCACTTATAATTAGGAATATATTTTTAAAAAGTTAATAAAAATTAAAATATATAAATTTTTAATTATACGAATATATATATATATATATATATATATATATATATATATATATAAAATAGGGGTACGATAAAATTACATAAAAAATATTAACTAATAATTGGGCCACGAGACCTCGACCATGGAACCAAAATTCCAAGTCAATTAAAAGTTGTAAAGCAACGCTGTCATAGCACCTCGACGTCAGAGGGCCCCGGTCATCAGGGCGCCCCGACTTGGGATCTCCAATTACCGGGGCGCCCAACTTCTATGGAATAGAAGAACATGTGGCGTTTAACCCTAATTTTATGGATACTATAAATATAAGTGCTTACACATAAATGGAGGTAACCAACACTTCTTATATTCACTTTTCCTTCACTCAAATATTTTATCTTCGATCGTTACTAGTTTAAGCATTAGAGTAGACTAAAGGATGCAACCCCGAAATCTTTTTTGCAGGGTACTTGTAGCTCAAACTTCCAGCCAAGGTGAAATATCGAATTAATACCTTAACAATATATATCTTTTAATGGGAACTGATTAAACTTTTAACTAAAAATAGATAAATATTTTACACTTCTTTCCTGAAAACGTTGCTGTCCCTTAATTATTATAAATAGATCTATTTTCAAAGGTGGGGATGGGTGGAGGTGGGCATAGATTGCTGACTCTTTACTCTCCCTTTTGCATGTGGTAGGCTTTGATGGACACGTCTCGTCTTCCAATTTTCGCAAAGCCATATTATGATGTAAGCAACGTAGTCTTTCGTCGGTTGCAATTATGGGCCATGCACCCCACATGGCTATGCCCCACGCGTGTTCCAAGATCCTAAAGCCGTGAATGCTCAAATAGTGCCTCCAAATTTGGCTTACACCTTGGTTAAAAGTTCGTCTAACGATTTTGATTTAATAGCAAGAGCGTATAAATAATTATTTAATTTTAAATTTTAAATTATTAAAAGATGTATATTTTAATTAATTTGATATTTATAACATATTTCTTCATGTACAAAAGAGATTTTTAAATTATGTAAGTAGTAATAGAATGATAATAATAATAAAACTTGAACTTTAATAATCTTAATTGTTACTAGATTCTAATATTGTATAAATGACCAAACATTATCTAATTTTTACAATAGGCTCATTTGATAAAAGTTGTCATGATCAACCTTGTGTCGGTTGTGTGCTAGACTTATCGTAGGGTAAATTCATCATTGTTGTCAATGTTTATACTTTTTCTTAATTTCATATTCATTACTTTAAAAGTGACGTGCTTAGTTTTTAATATTTATATATATATTTTTTAATTTCGTATTTATTATTTTAAAGTGATGCACTTAGTTTTTAAAATTTATAATTTTTTTTTAAATTTAGTTCTCAATATTTTCACTTTTTTCTAATTTAGTCTCTAAAGTTTTATGTACCGGTCATAATTAAAATCTCATAGCAGTGGAGACTAAAAGTGTCAATTTTAAAATAACAACGATAAAATTAAAAGAAAAAAGTGTAAACTTGGATACTAAATTAATTTTTTTTGTAATTTTTAAAGATTAAACGCGTCACATATAAAACAATAAGAACATAATTAAAAAGAATGTAAATATTAGGAATCATTGGTAAAATTTGCCTTGGAATAGAAATGTTGAAGATAATAAATAATATAATAAACTCTCTTTTTAACATTTTAACTTTTTAGATGAGATGGTAACTTAACATGAAATTAGAGTCTAGATTTTCATAAAGTTTTGGGTTCAAAACTCACCATCATCCATTTAAAATATTAAAATTGTTCAACTGCAAGGTTCAATAACTAACTCCGCCTGTACTTGTGGAGACGTGTTAAAAATAATAAATAATATAATAAATCTATCTCTAACAGTTTAAATTTTTAAATAAGGTGGCAACTTAATAAGAACCAACAATGTCAATTTTTTTTTATTTTTTTTTAACGAGACAATGTCAAGTTAACTGATTTCCATTTCCATTTCAATGAGTGATTGGATAGAGTTTTCTCTTTCAGTCACCATCCTTATGGCTTTAGTTGAAAAACTCTCACTTTTACACTGGTGATCCACTAGAATTTCCCGATAAAAACAAAAAAATAAATCTACTAGAATTTGTCTTTTCGTCTCATAGGAGCTTCAGCTTGAAGTGTACCTGTTGGTCCGTGAACCATAAAATTTAGAATATTCTGTAATTATACTAATACGAAAACTAAAAATGATCATCTAAAACAAACATACAATGTGAAATAATATGAAACTGTTTCTATAGAATCAATAAGTAATGATTCCTGCACCAGCACAACTTTGTACCCATTTTAAACTAATGATTACTTCACCTAACATAGTTGTTCACAATTGTAATTGTTAAGGTGAAATCTAACTATTCCGAACTTCTTCTTGGACTAGACAGAATCCTGCAAAACAAAAGAATTGAGAAGGGGCTCTCGCAGTTTTCACTCCGACGCTCAAGTCAATTATCTATAGAAAGTAGCTCGTAGGCAGAATTGTAAGGAATGTGTTGCGTACCTTTTACCACAGAATCGCCCCATATTTATACTTGAAGATTGCTAGTTTCCTAGATGAGGGAGAATTCCTAAGGGTTTACACTTCTCGGAGTCCATCCCCGCCAAGCAAGTTCTTAAGGATCATCCCTTCCCGGAGTCCATCCTTATCTGGGTTCCTCGCGTTGTACTTATCCTTATTAGGATGATGTTTCCTACGCATATGCCTACCCTGCTACTCCCAACAAGTCCGGGGCTCAGAGAAAGACAAAGCTGTTGTCAATTGTTTAAGCTAATTTTTTGAGGCTGGAGCCCTACCCATATCAGTTGCCCCCTTTAATCCTCCAGGCTATGTCGAAGGTTGGGGGATTGCCGTAATGGTGGGGCTTTTCATCTTCTTTAGCAGTTACTAGCCGTTACAACCGTTAGCCCACGCCACCATAACATCGCTACTTTTCTACAGAGTTGCTCCTCGTGATTCACGCTCCATCTTCCCACTATATTACGTGGGTTCCCTTCATGGTTTATGGGCCCGTGCGGGGTTCTTTATAAATAGAGCCCTAAGTTCAGCTCTACCTTACGTTTTGCCCTTTCAATCTCCGTTTCCCTTTGCTTTTTCCCTTTCCTGTTGTGCATCGTGCTTCCTGTGAATCACAATCTACCACTCATATACGCTCATCTTTCCCTTTTTCCATCATGGTTAAGTCTACTGGGTCAGGGGTCATCAGTGAGTCTAGTGAGCCTAAGGATGTACGTTAATCTGTGAGAAATTCCGAGCCCATTACTGCCACACCAATTTCCCAGAGTCCCCCTCATATTAGAAGCTCCAAGAAGAGTTCTAAGAAACTCGCCACTAGGGCTAGGTCCTCCCTTCGTCGCCCTGTTTCAACAATGGGCCTTGCCATAATTGACGACTTTCTGGTCTTCGGTGCTGAGTGTAAGGTGTAACAACCCGGACCAAGCATATAGCTTAACATACTTAATTTCATATAAATTTGTGCTTGTTTAAGTGTTATATGTGTTTATATGCTTATTTTATCATTTAGATTTATATAAAAGTCTTATTTTCTTCTATTTCTCTTCTTTTTCTTCAAAGGAGACACTAACGTTAATAAATTCAAATAAAAATATTTTAACTACTATTTCGACATTTACATTATACGGGGTTATTTCTAATACTTAGTAGATTAATTTTCATCATTTTAAAATGAGTCCAGAGCCTGGGGTAAAAATTTAAGTATTTTATTTTATAAATTTTGTATTTTTCCCTTATTATATACATATTTTGGGGCATACGTTCATAATTTTTAATTGCATAGCACTTCAGGAAGACGGGTAAAGAAATTGTTTTAAGTATCGCATGAATAGAAAAACTAGACTACCTAATTGGACTTTTATAAATTCATTCACTTTGGGTCACATTTAACTAAACTATACTATAATTTCTTAAATAAAACCAAGACCCAACTATTATCTAACTACCTATATATTACATATATACATATATATATATATATATATATAACATTAAACATCGTTTTGGGCTAGATAGATTTTAAGTGATTCTTGGGATTTATTATCATTTTAATGGCTAAACATTGCTAGGCCCAACTATATTATATCTATCTATATATCTATATACACATAATATATACATATATTACTTAACAAAACAAAAAAATAAAAGCAAAGAAAAGAGAGAGAAGGCCGGAACTTCATGGAGAAAAAAAGAAGGAAAATTGCATCTTCATCTTCCATTTTTTAGTGCATCCAAGCTAGTTCCAAGGGGGTTCAAGTGTTCCTAGGCTTATATCTAGCATCCACAAGAGTTTTTGGTGAGGGAATTAACTTGTTTTTGCATATATAATGTTTATGTCTTGAATTCAAATTTCTAGATTTGTTAATTTTAGCTTATGAAATGCTTAAATCTTGTATAATATATCTTTTACATGATATCTAGACTTGAATTGTGTAGCTAAATGGATTGGTTAATGGTTTAATGCACTTGTTGTTTTGGAGAATACAATGACGGTTTTTGTGCAAAATTGGTTCTAGGCTTGAGTTGATGCTATCTATAGGTACTTTAGGTGCTAATGAACATAGATTAATGGTTGGGTGTGATTGGTTTAACTGGAACTTGAATAAATTTGCATAATTAGCTAAAATTCAAAAGGGGCTTCGCATGAAAAGTTAATTCGGGTGCAACTGAACATTATAGATAGTGTTTATTAGGTGAGGTGATGCTTAAAGTGATTTTATGGCACCAAATTGGGAGTTTGTTAGAGTACTTGTAGTTCAAACGGACTTCGGGGCCTTCGGGGCTTTTGCACTTAACATAGTTAAAAATGGGTTTTCTTAGCGTCAAGTGGTGCCATAAAATGTCATAGAAGTGTAGAATAGCTACCTTGTGAAGTAGGTAACTTGTGTTATGTTTGTGCATCAAATTGCGTTAGTAGACTAAGGGGAAAAGTCACAAAGATGGGTTGATTGCTTGTGTGTGGCCTTTATGTGGTTGGTTAAGTGTTAAAAGAGGTTTAGATGGAACGTTTGTTCATTTTCATAAAGATTCGTGAGTTTTGTGAATTTGACACCTTTGATGGGAAATGGTTAATTATTGTTATGTTGTTTATGTATGGTAATAATTGTTGTTAATTGACTTTTAATTGATTGGATAAATGTTTAATTGTATTTGTATAACATGTTCATCTATTTGGAGAAGTTGTGAATTGAACTATATGGTTACTTGTTAAAGATTGAGTGAACATGTTTATATCTTGTTTATATTGCTTACTAATTGCATTGTATGTGTGAGGTTATGGTTATGACTTGAATACTTGAATGATTACTTGGGTTATGTGTTAAATTGAAGTGTATAAAATGTGACGGTGGCACACAGGTTAACTTGTTTAAAGTGGTTGAGTTGTCTTTAAAATAAATGAGATTGTTGTGTTTAGGTAGAGGTCTTGAGTGGTAAATGAAAGAAATTGATGCTTTGGAGTTGATTTGGAGGGGTTCTTGATTAGACTCCTATGAGTTTGGCTTTCTAGAGGTGAGGGAGTTTCTATTCTCTTGTGTATCTTTGTTTGCTTATTGCTCATAAATGGTACAGCTTAATGTAATTGCTTATATTTATGTGTCCCTTGTTATATTATTGTATTGCTTGTATAATTGTCTCGTTTTCCTTGGAAATTATAGATATCATCAAGTGAAAACTCTTATCGTTTGTTATCGTATCATTATCGTGGTTGCGCAACTATTCGTACGGATGTGGTAGCCACCCATTGGGTGGCATCGGGGTTGCCAGTGATTGTCCATCCTCCGAAGCTATTCCCTCTCTCGCTAGGGCTACCGTCCTGGGAGAGTTGGGTTATAGGATTAATGGGGTATTTATCCGGAGCCCCCGTTTGGTGTAAAAGGTTATGCCGGATTATCGATATCGAAATTGTTATTGTCTAATTGGTTCATGGATTGTGGTTCCTGGTTCGGGATTCGTGCTCGTGGTCATCATCGTATCCTTTTAATAGTAACTCTCGCTTGGGCCCTAAGTCCTTGGATAGTTACATTTGATTGTTACCTTTGTTGTGTTCTTTATTTGTGTTAAATAGCTTGTATAACTGTATTGTGTGTTATAATGTTATTGTTTCTTCTAGATTGCTTATTATAATTGTTCTACTGTGGTTGACTTTCTTTCTTGATATGAATTGTTTAGCTTACTTAATGTATAATGGTTTCATATTGTTAATTTGTTTTATTGTTGACTATTGCATTGCACGAAACTATTTTCCAAACTCCCCGGTTATCTGTTTTTCTCTCTCTCACTGAGCAACTGTGTTGCTCATTCCCTCTTTTTAACCATTTTTCAGGTTCAGTGCCTTCAGAAAGTGTTAAAGAGAAAGCTCGAGACTTACTGTGATTGGATGTGCTAGCCTCAGTTGATTGTACATTTGATTCTGTGTGAATTAGTTAATTGGCTTGGCTTGTAATTATTTTTGAGACCTTAGGGTCTTTTACATAATTGTGCTTTCTTAGAGGATTGTATTGTAAAGTTAAAGGCCTGTATGATTGATTGAGTGTAATTGGCATGTAATAACTCAAATGTTCTACTTTATTTTATAGTTGGTTTGCATGCTTGTATGGGGTTAACGGAAGGTTGGTTGGTAACTTAAAATATAAGAAAGTTAAGTAAATAAGATTAGAGTAGTATGATAATCGGACTTATAACAAAAAATTTCAATTGTTAATGAAGTGCATGCTTGTATGTATATTTTGTTGTAGTAGAAAGGCTCGGATGGCCTTGGAGGTTTGGAGAATTATGTTCAAGGGAGGTTGTGGATATTGTAATGCTTGTGTAGTATTGTTGTGGCTATTTCTTTTGAGTGTAGGTAACTAGTTAGGCCTAGAAACAGGGGAAACTCCGTCCGTTTTTTCTCATTTTTTGTGACCTTGGGTTTGGATCGAGGCTCCGGTCTCGTGAAGGAACGGGGTGTTACATAAGGTCTGCACCACTCGTAAGAGATCCATCACCCATCTTAGGGATATCAGAGCAATCCTCCCTAACTTTGAGGTCCGCATCCTTAACGATGGTACGCCTGCGTCTGCTTGCGGGCCTGGCAAAGGGGAGGTTACTTTCTATTATGAGCAATTCCTTATAGGCCGCCTACCTCTCCCTTCTTACTTAAAGGAAATTTTCAACAACCATCAAATCAGTCCTGCTTAGGTCACCCCAATAGCAGGAGACTGATGGGGGGCTTTTATCTTTTCTTGAAGGAGCTGGGCTATACGCCCACCTCCAATCTTTTTCTTTTTTATAATCAGCTCAAAATGACCAATAAGACCTCAGGCTGGCACTTCTTTTCTACCCGCTATAACCCTTTGGTTGCTGAGGTTCCTGACAACTCTAAGAACTGGAGCAACATGTTCTTTTTCATGAAATCACCCACATGGTGGGAGATCCGAAGTATCTGGGTTGTCCCTCCTGAGTTAGCTAAGGACCCTCCCGCCCTCAACAATTTCAAAAAATCGATTATTGAGGAGCATAGAAGAGCCATCTCCATTAGGTCCGACAACCCTCTTACTCTTGAGAAAATAGCCGCCAGCGGCTTATTCCCACGTCCCTCGGAGACTAGAGTCGTAGTACCTTCAATTTTGTATTCCGAGAGCCATAACACCAGGGCTGGAGGCAGATCCTTGCTTGCCCTTCCCCCAACTGCCCAAAACCCTGAGACGACTGCCCATCTGTCATCCAACATGTCATCCGACACTCAGGGTTAGTTTTTACTCTTGTGCCTATTTTAATTCCTGCTATTTTATTTATGAAACTCATGACTTTTTGCTTTTCTTATCCAGACATGAAGATTTCGAGCTCATCACCTCAGCCAGGGAGGGGCCCTCGAAGAAGCAAAAGCTGGAATCCTCTACCAGTGATGAGGAGGTGCAAATTCTTGAGGAGCCCCCAGCCCCCGTTACAAAAAGTCCTACCGCCCTGAGGGAACCCCAGATCCTGCCCTCGAGAGCTCAACCCTACCTGGGGTAACTAACCTCTCTGCAGCGGAGCCCCTATGAGCTGGGGAAGCTGTCCTTGAGCCCAAGGCTGAAACAACTCCAACTATGCCTTACGGGTGTTTACCTTCTCTGCCCCAGTCTCTTCCTGAGGTTGAGGCTTCGGTCTGTGCCCCTATGTTGACGTATTGCGGGAAGAGCAGCGCCATCTATTTGCTGAGGCTTATCGTGTCAGCACTTTTCGCTTAGGGAAACGTGGTGGGTCTGTCCCTTCTGGCCCCTCTTACGGCTTCGACGATGAGATCGAAGTTGACGACGGGCAGGGTGGCTCACGCACATCCAAGCCCAATGTCTTACTACTGCCAGGGATGATTAAATGGTCCGTGAGGCCATTTACGAGGTAATCTATCTTACTATGCTTCTTTTTTCTTTGTCGCCTATTCTAATTTGCTAACATTCTGATCTCTTCCTGTTATTTTCAGAGTTGGCTGGACCTAAACCACCTTCAGGGATGCTACACAAAGCCGTGGTGGCCTACAATAGATTTGAGATCAGCTCCTCTCAAGCAGTGCTCAAGGCTGAGAAGAAGGTCGATGCTTATAAAAAGCGCCTCGAGGACCATCACATGGCTTGTGCCAAGGCCTTTGACAATAACCTGGGCACTATCAATAAGATGGAGGTCCTCATTGACAAGCAGAACGCTGTTATCCAGGAGGCAAGCCTCTACCATGACCTTTCTAGCGACATTCTCACCGAGGCACTTAGGTCGCAATTGTCAGAGGTTTAAGAGACATGCCGCCGAGTCCTTGCTAAACGGGAATAGGCAATCCAGGCCTATGAGAAGCTTAAGAGAGACTTGGAGGA
Organism: Ehretia macrophylla; assembly: GCA_037974665.1. Lineage (NCBI taxonomy): Eukaryota > Viridiplantae > Streptophyta > Magnoliopsida > Boraginales > Ehretiaceae > Ehretia > Ehretia macrophylla. Next base: position 27,408,618 of record CM075769.1, read on the forward strand.
AGTCTTTACTCACACCGCTGTTGCTTAGAAACAAGCTGCTAATGCCCAGGCCAGGTATAACCAATTGGTGAAGGATGTTGGGCCTAAAGGGGAGGTTGCCATTGCAGCTTACAAAAAAAGTGAAACTTTCAAGGCTTTTCCTTGGGGGACTGCTTCGCCCTGCCATTGCCAGAGCTGAGTACGATGCTGAAGTCGTCCTCTTGGAGGATGACAGGGCTCGCTTGCAGGATGAGGGCATTGAGATAGATTTGTCAAACCTCCTAGGCGAAGCCCCTCCTGATCTGGAGATTGACCTCAACCCAGCAGGAGCAGTCGGCGCAAGTAGCAGGGCTCAAGCTTGATCAGACTTTTGAGATTAATGATATCTATTTTTACTTTTTGAAACTTGTAATCCATGGGGTTAGTCCCCCTTTTTGTGCAATTCTCCCCCTTTATTTAATAGAACATTCAATTTGCAGCTCACTTATCTCTTACTGTTCCTTTTGCGTGTAAACTATTTTTTAAGTTTGATTTGTGCCCTTTGACTAGTGCGGACAATTTATGTCGGGGCTCCTTATGCATCTCAGCCTTATTATGACTCTGCTTTTTATACACTATATGTGTGGAACTCGGGGCTCCTCTAAGCATTGCTTTATGGAGCTCTTGGCTCATTTTGGATACAGCCCTATTAAGTATGGAGGGATTGCTCCCCTTAGGTGGCGCTGTTTCTCTAGGTGCGGTGCCCATAAGCCTCTTGTAACGACCCCAACCCGACCCTTCTTAAGATTAGGTCAGAATCTACATTCATTGTCGTTGCGGTCTCATGTCCATAACTTCCTATAACACTAAAAGAAATAAAATATAAAGATTTGCTTTCCAATAACTAGCTATTCAATAATAATTCCGATACAAAAAGGCTGTTATACCACCCGAAACCTTAGAAGTACCTGGCTATATTACAAATTAGGGTTCTACAATAGTTACCCCACCACCCGAGAGTAATTCTAGCCTTTACAACTTGGATTATCTATCAGAACATGACAGGCAAAGAACTTCGAGCACGCAATAAATCAACCTTGACACATAATAACAACTCCCATTACACGCTAAACTTTACCTGCAAGGGAAGGGGAGGGAGGGAGGGGAAGAGGGTGAGCTCTTAGGAAGCTCAGTGAGGATGGAATATGAGAGTTTTAAAAATATGTTTGGGCCTTTCGAAAACCATGATGCGATACCATAAAAGTACAATAACATCAATAAACTATTCACAATCGAATCACATGTCAACAACAATAACAATATTTAGATAAACAATCAATTTTTCTCTCTAAGGGCGATAATAGTCCCAAGCGAGAGCAAGCTCTCCAAGGGCAGTAGTAGTCCTAAGCGAGAATACTTATTCGCATAATAAAAAGGATACAGTTCCACGAGCATTTGTAGAGATGACCAGTCTCAGGTCTTCTGTCAATATCATATCCACAAATGCCAAACAAGAGGGTGAAATCCGGATATACACCAAAAATTACCATGGTAGTCGGGTCATCCTTGCAAGCCCGATGCTGCCCAGGTGATACCGGAACTTCTACCATGGGGTTTATTAGATTGCTTGATCTTTAGTGATTGAACAAATGTGTCCAATTCTCCCAGGGAGTCAAGCCCCCCAGCGAGAGAGGGCACTATCAAATAGGAGCAATTGCATGCACAAGTAACCACATAACACACAATTGTTTAGCATTCTTGCAAGTTTTTGTAATTCGAGAATCACATAGGTAGGAATAAACGAAAGAGCTTGTGCCCCGTCAAATACATGTAGCAATATTAATTTACTGTGAGTTCAAATAACTCAAGTCATGCCATAGTATTCAACTGAAAGCATTTTGAGGAACTCGTGTAGCAATATTAATTTACTGGGAATTCAAATAACTCAAGTCATGCCATAGTGTACAACTGAAAGCATTTTGAGTAACTCGTCTTTATAGATCGACTTACTGTTGTCACTTAAAAACAGTAATTGTATTTCAATTGTCATTTAATGGCACTTGTCATGTCCTAAAAGTTAATTGTAAACATGTATTATAGTTCGAGAAATACAGAATAAGAGCTCCTGCTAATTTACTAGACAAGATAACTCATAATGAGGTGTCTTCTAGTCTTATCTTATTAAGCAGGTTTCTTCAACTACATCCTTGTTTAGGATTCAAAGGAAGTGAATTATCTTCTTAGTAAATGGTTCACTTGTCCCATCTAATCCTTATCTTCTAATTTAGTAGTTAAACTTATTGGTTAATACCCAATATTAAATAAATCAATTTATACATGTAACAATATGTAACTTCTTCTAATCTATTCTCTTAGTATCATTTTCCAATTTTAAGTATGTAACCACATTTATTTAACTAACAATATACTAAAAACAATGCAAATTAATTAACTATTAATCCCCGTTGCTAACTTACTAGTGTCTTCTTTTAGTTTTATAATCTAGCATATAATTTTTCAATGTCGACCATACAATTTCCAATTCCAAATAAATTCCCTCTGTGTAACCACCCTGCTTCCACGTTTTAAACTCATACTTAGTCCCTCTAGCATTTCCTAACGACTATTAATTAACTTCAGTTAATAATTTTAAACCTTTTTCATATAGCCTTATAGGCTTATATACACTTTGACATATAATACCTAAAGGAGATAACTGGAAGCTTTATAAATTCATTATAATTACATAAAGAATTTAATTAAACTGTTACAAGGTTCAGGAACCTTCGACTAATCTATTACAATTAAGTTAACTATTAACAACAAATGCAAAGCAAGGAACCAGTTTTTTCCTATATTTAACAATATAGATATATATATTTATGTATATGAAATAGGATACAAGCATGCTTTACATTTAACTAGTCCTCACTTGCTGTTCTTTAAAAAAAAAACTCCTTACATCTATAATCAACCATGCATAATTATAAGTTATAATTAATATATATAGTCAAAGTTAACTACTAATATATTAACATGAGTTTTTAAGAAATTTCCTCTCCTAACAGCATACGAGTTCTCCATTTTTTTTCTTCCTTTGTTTCTGCTCTTCTGCTTTCTTTTCTTACTTCTTTGCTTTATTCTTAGTATAACTAAAAAACTAAAGCTAACTAACATCAACATCAAGCTAATGAAGGGATCAGTTTTCGCGGGTGGCAGCTCGACAAGGCTTGTCAAATAGGCTACCACGTTAACTATACAAACGTTTAGCTTGGCTGTTTTATGGGCGATGAAGGCAGCTTAAGCAAATGCCAGGCAACTTTTATTGGATTAACGGTGAGTAGGCGGCTCAACTAAAGCTACGTCCTAAAATCTGCTTAAGTTCATGGTTTTTGCTAATCGAAATATACATATGTTTGTGTGTTTCTGCTTCGGTTTGGTTTCCCTTCCTTGGACGATTCCTGTGCAACTATATATATATATATCAGTTAGCTAAATGGGCGGTGGGTGATGATTGGCTGAAATGAAATCATATGGGCTATTATGTTTAGCTTGACTACGTGGTGCATGGAACAAGATATCAAGCAAAATGACATCGCGCTATGGTGATGCCGAGTGTTTGCGGCGAATGATTTAGCTTTGCTGATTCATTTGTTGGCAATTGGTAGAACAAGTGTGTTATAGGTGTTGGCGATGGAGCCAGTTTGGTGGTATCGATAAGGCTTGGCTTTTTCGCAAGGTGACAGCAATGCTAAGTGTTGTACGTTTTAAATTACTCGCAAGTGTACGAATCGTATGAAGGTATAGCTCAGGCAAATACGAGGTCGATCCCTCAGAGACTTGTTTAGTTAAGGTCAAGTTTTAGACTAAGATTTAGACTTCCTAATCTAGTTGGAAATATTGATATTACAGGTTGAGATAAAATAGTAAAAGACTAAACAATAAATCTAAATAAGTAAGACGATTAAAAATCCTAAGACAAAAGTAATTAATAATTTTAAGAACAAAAATAAAGTAATACTAAAAGAATATGTAATGAATCTAGAGACTTATAAATAAATTTTAAAATAAAAACAACTAATAAATTGAATGAAATAAATTAATAAATTCTAAAACGAAAGCAATTAATAACTTGAGTAAAATCAATTAAAATAAACTAAAACAATAAAATATTAGAAAAGAAAATAACTAATTAAATAAAAGACGAAGATTAAAAAGCGAGACTAAACAAGTAATCGTAAAAGACTAAGGCTCGAAATCTACCTTGCTAATCCTAACGTCAACTATATTTGATCATTAATTTTTCCCAAATTAAACTACATAATAATCTCCCAATCTCGCCTAACTACCATGGAAAATATCATCTTTTAAGCCCTAAGTTAATGAAACCAAAAGTATGTTTATGCTTACTTTGCAAAAGAATCTTCAAATCATTAATTGTATCCCAACTAGAAATCACAATTAATATTCGGCATTAAAAATCAAAACTTTCAATTATTAAGAATTATTCAAAGCATGAGAAAAATATGATTAAACCCATCAAAGAAATAATCTCAACAATTGATGAAAGAATAAACATTAAACATGAATGATCAAGTTATGGGGAAAAATTAATTCACAAACATAGCATTAATTAAAATTGACAAGGTTTTATCATCACATCAGCGAATAAATTTAGCCTGACATACTAAAGAAACTAAAATAACAATTCTGAAAAGTAAACATTATTAAAATAAATTAAAGTAAAGAAAAGAAAATGTTACAGAGTTTAAACGTGAAGAAACTCCAAAAGCATCCTAATGTCTCGCAAAAGAAGAAAAACTAATAAACTAAACTAATTTTTTGTTTCGAATTTCCGCCGCTGCTGCTGCTTCTTCTACCTCGTTCATGTGCCTTAAATAGGCACAAGTCTCTTCTTTCTTTTTTTTTTCAACCGACCTTGGCCAACTTTTTCTTTCTTTTCTTTTTTTCTTTTCGCTTTTGTGTCCAAAGTCCAATTTGGACTTGGATGACTGCACATGAATTTCTTTTGGCCAAGGCATTAATGCCTTGGTCAACCCTTGTTCTTTTTTTTTTCTTTTGTAATTTTATTCCTTTTCAAAGTCTTTAATAAATCTTCTTCAAAGAGCTTCTGATCATTTTCTTCTTATGCAATTCTTTAAGATTTCGCTCCAAAAGCTATTTTATCATCACAACTCTTGATCTGTATGTCCCAGTGATCTTCATATTTAATGGTTTCCTCACGTACAAATAACTTTTTAACCCTGAAATATGTGAAAAAAACCTTAAATAAGTGATAAACAATTAATGCCTTAATACTTATTAATTAAGCTCAAATTGGATGCAACAAACTCTAATTTAAATATAAAAAATATGCAAACCCCGACTTATATCACAACCCCCAATCAGCGTATTGCTAGTCCCTAGCAATTGAAGCGATATAAAAGATTATTGAAATGCAAAAATAAATGAATTTTCTTTTCTTCCCTTAGCCTTCACTCAAGTCAATACACCAAGCAAAAAGCTACAATTGTTAGAGATACTTCACAAATCGTCAACTCAGCATGTGTGAATGAGTTAACAAGCACAATTCCAACTCCTCATCTTCAGATATCACGACTCAAGTCCCCTTTCAGAGAATACATGTCAACTTAATCCTCACAGATATGATTACTCAACAAGCAACAACACTCAGAGGATAAGGTATAATACTCTCAACTAGTATATGTGAGTGGAGGAATATAAACAAATAAGAATCTCACATATAAGCATGAATGAAGGAATAGTAATAAAGAAGACATAATATTTAGTCTCATGAAAAGAATACCACAAATACTTTATATCACCCTTTAGATCCATCACATATAGTCAACATTGCCATGTAACCCCTAAGATCAAGTAAGGAATTTTTTAGGACGCAATGTAGGTAAAAAGGATATATATATAGGGGTTAAGGGTAAGTGGTGAATGTTGAAAGTGTCTCAAGATTACTTGGGAAATACTTTCAGCTTTTCTGTTCAATACTCTTTTTTTTCTTTTCTCATTCACATCTTTCACAACTCCATCAGTTTTTCACTGACTTTATTCCTTTTTTTTTTTTCATTTTTTCAATTTTTTTTTCTTGTACTCCTTTTTTTTTGTTTTTTTTTTTGCTGTTTGTTTTTTTTTGAAAAATAAACATTTCCATCACTGTTTTTCTTCCCCTCAACTATGAAAACTTCAATAACGATAGAAAACGTCTCAAATAAGTCATCCTACTCCAAGAAGATGAAATCACTAATAACAAGAGTAACTAATGCAACTAACAAATTTAAGCTCATAATCTCCATCAATGCTGAAAGAATGTTTTCACTTTCTACTTGAAACACTTTGGGAAAATGGGTTTACGAAGGAAAGGCTAATTTTAAGGCTCAACGGGGCGACTAGCGGTTATGTAAAGAATAAAAATAATATATTATTATAAGGCTCAAAACAAAAAACAAGGCCTAACTGTCATCTCTTAAGGATATATATGGCTTACCCAAAATTTCATGATTTCACTTCAAGTGTGACATAAAGAATATTTAGTAGGCAAATAAATGAAAGAAATAATGAGACTATTGAACGATATAACATGAGTTTCCACAAAAGAAAATAATTAGATGGCCGAGAAAGTAACACTCTGCAATAAATGATAGGCTCAAGACTCACAAGGGTTGAAATAGTTTTCACAAATTCTCTTCAGGTTATCTCATCATTCAATCCTTCAACAAAAAGTAGTATTGTGTTGCTACATGAATGTACAAGGAGCTGAGTATGATGACAGTGAAGTCCTTTTCACAAAAGCGGCTAATTAACTTGACATACAACTTAAGTTATGCCAAGGGAAAAAGGAAGGGAGAAAACAAAAATAATGATGATTGCAAAATAACTCCCCACCCCCAATCAAAATCAAACATTGTCCTCAATGTTGAAAAATAAACTCTCAAATATATGCAACAATGAACAAAGAGTATAAAGAAAGCGCATGAGAACAAGTTAGCTAAGAAAATAAAGTCTGTACGAGAACATACCTGAAGCACTTGATAAGGAAAAGGAAAACAATGCCTTAAATCTGAAACTATTCATTGAACCCAAAAAAAAAACAAGAAAAAGCAAAGTAACAAGAAACAACAAAAAGAATAAAAGACTTCTTTTTTTTTTACTTTTTCCAATTTTTATATTTTTTTTGTTGGCCGACCCTATTTACATCCCCATACAAAAGCTCCGAACTCTGGGAGGCACTAAACCCGACTCTATGAAACAATAAAAATAATAAATCAATAAAACAGAAATAGAAAAAAGAGATAGAATTTAAATACCTAGATCCATTTAATGTTAGCTAGTAGTACGACAAATCCTGTGAAACTTCAGAAATAGAGTTAACCAAGTACATTAAAAATGTAGAGGAGAGGCCATTAATTTCAAACCACCAACGTACTCAAACCCCGGTCAATCCCCCATACTTAGGAGGGAAAGCTAGGCATTACGCTTTCGGCCAATGATTTTACTTTCATAGTATCCATCCTAGTTGACCCCAAGACTTCCATTACACAAGATAATCCATTTTCGAGAAAATGGTAAAGCCCACTATAACTCAGTGGAGGTCCAACCTAAAGTTGGGAAAAATATAGATTGCATATAAAGTATTTTAATCCTGACAAACAGGATCATCTACCAGGACCTCTTCGATCTCTGGGTTTTTAAGTTCTAGAAATGGTTTTAATCGTTGCCCATTTACTTTAAAAATATTACCATTCTGAGGATTTTCAATTTCAATAGCACCATGAGGATAGACAGTACGCACAACATATGGACCAGACCACCTAGATCTCAATTTTCCTGGAAATAAATGTAAACGGGAATTATACAGCAAGACTTTTTGACCAGGCTCAAAGGATTTCCTAAAGATGTTAGAATCATGCACTTTCTTCATTCTATCTTTATATGACTTGGCACAATCATAAGCATCATTACGGATTTCTTCCAACTCATTGAGTTGAAGTTTTCTTTGAAGATCAACTCAATCAAGATCAAAATTTAAAGTTCTGATAGCCCAGTATGCCTTATGCTCTAGCTCAACAAGAAGATGACATGCTTTACCAAACACTAGACGATATGGAGACATTCCAATGGGAGTCTTATATGTTGTCCTATATGCCCACAATGCATCATCTAATTTCAAAGACCAATCTTTCTGTGTGGGATTTACAGTCTTTTCTAGAATTCTTTTTATTTCCCTGTTAGATATTTCAACCTGACCACTAGTCTGTGGGTGATAAGGGGTAGCTACCTTATGAGTAATGCCATATTTTTTCATTAACTGCTCAAACACCTTATTGTAAAAATGTCTACCCCCATCACTAATGATTGCCCTTGGAGTACCAAATCGTGCAAAAATGTGTTCTTTCAAAAATTTAACAACTGTTCTATGATCATTACTCCTACATGCTTTAGCCTCTATCCATTTTGACACATAATCTACTCCAACTAGAATGTAAAGATTACCAAAAGAATTAGGGAATGGCCCCATAAAATCAATACCCCAAACATAAAAAATATCAACAATTAAAATTGGGTTCAAAGGCATCATGTTTTTCTTACCAATACTCCCTAATCTCCGGCATCGTTCACAAGCTCTACAATAATCATGCGAATCACGAAATATAGAAGGCCAATAAAATCCACATTGCAAAATTTTAGTAGCTGTTTTCCTAGAGCTAAAGTGACCACCACATGCATGATCATGACAAAAAGAAATAATATTTTGTTGTTCGCTTTCAGGAATGCATTTTCTAATAATCTGGTCAGGACAATATTTAAACAAGTAGGGATCATCCCAAAAGAAATATTTTACCTCAGACAAAAACTTGAACTTATCTTGCTTGCTCAAATGTGTTGGTAGCTGATTTGTAACCAAGTAGTTTACAATATCAGCATACCATGATGTTTGAAAAATCTGTAGCAGCTGCTCATCAGGAAAAGACTCAACAATAGGAGGAACATTATCATCATGCTCAATCACTAATCTAGATAAATGATCAGCTACTACATTTTCTGACCCCTTTTTATCTCTAATCTCAAGATCAAATTCTTGAAGAAGTAAAATCCATCTAATGAGTCTAGCCTTAGTATCCTTTTTAGAGAACAAATATCTCAAAGTAGCATGATCAGAAAATATGAAAACTTTAGACCCTAGAATATAAGATCTTAATTTTACCAAAGCAAAAACAACAGCCAATAGCTATTTCCCAGTGGTAGAATAGTTCAATTGAGCATCATTCAGTGTTCTGCTAGCATAATAAATCACATGAGGAAGTATTCGCTGACCCAAAACAGCACCAATAACATAATCAGAAGCATCACACATAATTTCAAAAGGCACATTCCAATCAGGTGATCTAATAATAGGTGCAGAAGTCAATTCATTTTTCAGTCTATTGAAAGCTTCAATGCATGCATCATCAAAAACAAAAGGTGTATCCTTACCAAGGAGATCATATAAAGGTCTAGCTATCTTACTAAAATCTTTTATGAACCTCCTATAAAATCCTGCATGGCCAAGAAATGATCTAATTTCTTTTACATTCCTAGGAAAAGGAAGATTAGAAATCAAACCAATTTTTGCCTTATCTATTTCAATGCTTTTTTCAGAAATGATATGACCAAGTACAATACCCTTTTTAACCATGAAGTGACATTTTTCCCAATTAAGCACAAGATTCTTTTCTTTACACCTAGCTAGCACCAAAGATAAATTATGTAAACAAGTATCAAATGAAGTTCCAAAGATAGAAAAATCATCCATAAACACTTCTAAAAATTGCCCAACCATATCAAAAAAAATACTAATCATGCATCTTTGAAAAGTGGCCGGAGCATTGCACAACCCAAAAGGCATGTGACGATATGCAAAAATTCCAAATGGACATGTAAATGTGGTCTTTTCTTGATCCTCAGGTACAATTGCAATTTGATTATAACCAGAATATCCATCAAGAAAACAATAATATGTATGGCCACCTAATTTTTCCAACATCTGATCTATGAAAGGGAGAGGGAAGTGATCTTTCCTAGTCATAGAATTCAACTTACGATAATCAATACACACTCTCCACCCAGTTTTCACTCTTGTTGGAACTAGCTCATCATCTTCATTTTTAACAACAGTTACACCAGACTTCTTAGGTACTACCTGCACAGGACTCACCCAATTACTGTCAGAAATAGGATAGATAACACCCACATCTAAAAGTTTTAGAATTTTAGCCTTTACCACATCTTGCATGATAGGATTTAGACGCCTTTGTGATTCACGTGTAGGCTTAGCATCTTCCTCCAAATGGATTCTATGCATAACAACTGATGGACTAATACCCTTAATGTCTGCTATTGTCCAACCTATGGCCTCTTTATGCTCTTGTAAAACACTCACTAACTGACGTTCTTGAGACTCATCTAAATCAGAAGCTACAATGGCGGGCAGTGTCTCATTAGCTCCTAAAAAGACATATTTAAGGGTATCTGGCAAAGGCTTTAACTCTAACTTAGGTGGCTCGACTACAGGTAGTAATGGTGGTGATGAGGAAAGGGTAAGCAGTAATGGTTTAGGCTGCCATTTATCAACATTCATGAGAGGCATATAATCTAGCAAAGCATTAACCTCAACAACAACATTGTCAATATCCAAATCAAAACCAAAATGAGCTAAGCATGCTTCTAATGGGTCAACACAACTTGACTGCACAAATGCATCATGAATTAAATCTTCAATCATATTAATTTCACAGACATCATCATTATCATCAGGCATTTGTTTACTTATATGGAAAATATTAAGCTTAACAGTCATGTTACCAAAAGAAATTTTCATCACATCATTCCTACAATTAATCAATGCATTTGATGTGGCTAAAAATGGACGACCCAAAATAACGTGAGTTTGCACAACAAGGTTATCAACAGACTCAGTATCCAGAACAACAGAATCCACCGGGAAGTAAAAAGTATCTACCTTAATCAAAACATCTTCAATTATACCTCTCGGAATTTTTATTGATCTATCAGCTAATTGCAGTGTCATCCTAATAGGCTTTAGCTTACCTAGACCTAATTGCAGATAAGTAGAGTAAGACAGTAAATTCACACTTGCACCTAAATCTAGCAAAGCTCTCTCAATCTGATGTTCTCCAATTCTGCAAGAAATAGTAGGAGATCCAGGATCTTTATACTTAACAGGATATTTATTTTGAATCACTGAGCTCACCTGTTCTGCTCAGTCGTAGGCTGCTGAGGTATCCTTGCAAACCTCTGGCAAGTGTCACATTTTCTTAACATTTCCAACGCATCGCTCTACAGCGTAGGCCAATAATATCTTTGTCGAAGGGTCTTCCGGGACAGAGCCTTGCCCCCCAAATAGTTCACGCAGACTCTCTCATGTATCTCTCAAAGCACATAGTTGCCCTCTATTTGATCCACACAGTTCAATAAGGGCCAGGTATAAGCCCCTTTGTATAGTTGCCCTCCTAGCATGACAAATTTTGAGGCTTGGTGCTCAACCTTCCAGGCTTCAGCCTTGTCATGCGGGAGATCACCCTGCTCCAGATATGCCTTAATCAGCTACATCCAACTTTCTCGTACAACCACGACTGTAACCTCCAAGGATAGGGGCTGTATGGATAGCATCTCCACCTCACTCACTTTTATAGTTGTCGTTCTAGAAGAACTCACGGCCAACCTTGCAAGGGAATCTGCTTTCTCATTCTCGGTCCGAAGGATCTGGGAAATAGGAAATTGCTCTAGACCCTGGATCAACCCCTTGACCTTATTAAGATAGGCCATTATTGTCACATCTTTAGCCTCATATTCCCTCGTTACTTGATTTGCCACCAATTATGAGTCCGTGGGAACAAAAACTTAAGTGAATATTGTTTCTCTTCTCCGTCAGGGCTGATAACCACATTGCCATCCCCGTTCCCCTATTTTCCTGAAGCCTTATCAACTTATACCTTCCACGGGGCACAATTTTCTTCTACCCGATCCTTTATTCATTCCACCACAAAGTCCGCCAAGGCTTAGGCTTTAATGGCCGTGCGGGGCTGATAGATGATATTGTACTAGTTGAGCTCTACAACCCACTTCAACAAACGCCCTAAGATTTTTGGCCTCTGCAGCACTTGCCTCAGGGGCATATTTGTCATAACCCGGATGGTATGGACATTGGTGTGTTGTCGCAGGCAACCAAAAATAAAACCTGTACTCCAAAAAATATACGTAGTAGCGCGAGCAAGGATCATTCCCACAGAGAGTATCCTAATTTTATGCTATGTGAACAAGGTTGAGGGGGGGAGGGGGAGGAGAGGGTTTGAGTTTAACGTAAAAAAGAAAAAGATAACTAAAAAAAAAAATTCAAGTTAAAGTGTCGAAATTAATCAAAAGAACAAACCTTTTTCTAAGTCAACATCCACCATCGAAATCTTGTAACTGATCATTGATGCAAGTATATATCAATTCAAACTTTAAATCTTCACTGTTGGAATTATTTTTCTATCTTTCTTTAATCATAGTTAATCAGAGTACACGCAACCTAATTAACCATAACTACTAAACCACCTTAGACACACGCTAAAAGTTTAATCTAGTAGCAGCCCTAAGAATTAAAGAGATCGATGAATCAAAACAACACAAGCACAAGCGGTTGCATTTAATTTAGTTGAACGTTCTTCCTAAGATCTAATAATCTCTGACGCAGCAAATCATTAAATCCTAGTCGCTTCGCAAGTTATAGGGATCAAACAATTACAGATTTGATATCTAACTTAGTAATAGATTATAACGAATAAAAAACTAGTAGGTCTTCTAGCAATCAAATGAGAGAATCATGAAATTAACACAAAAGAACATTCAATACTTAAAGCATAAATTAAACAATAAAGACTAATTAGATCTCACAGTTTTCTTGATTCCGAGGCTTTAGTTTCTTTTAACCAAGAATAAAAGTTTAGCCACGCAAAGCCATGAAGAAAACTAGAAAAATAATAGGAGAGAAAGAGAGGTGGTCGAAATCTTATGATTTCTCCCCTTATTTATAGTTTGTGAAGCCTACAAAATCTCTTAAAATAATGGACTCCTAATCTAAATAGAATAAGCAAAATATTAAAGATAAAGTAAAGTCCTAATATAACTAGAAAATCTTAAAACAACTAGAAAAGTTTTAATACAATTAGGATAGCTAAAATAGCTGGAATTTTTGTGCACCACCTCCTCCACCATCTATTAGAAGCTTCTAGATAAGGAACATTCCAGAACATCAAACAGTGCACATGTAGTAAATTCACGTCCGATTTCGACCTTGATGCAACCAATATCTCTCAAAACTCAAAACATGGAAGTTGTAGATCTTCTTCTTGGCTTTCCAAGCATCTTGAATCGTCGCAATCGGAGCTCATATGAGAGAGTTATACCCAAAAAATGAAGCAATATTGAAACTGTCCAGAATTGCGCGATTTAGCTTCGTTTTGCTCCTAACGCCTCCATTTGCATCCTATATCAAAATATTAAAATAATGAGTGCATTTAGACATCAAATAGGTGTACAAGATTAAACATTAAGGGTGAAAAATATGACATTTTGCATTATCATCAAATTCCCTCATACTTAATCTTTGCTCGTCCTCGGGCAAAACTCAGATTCTCAAGAATACCAAAGTTACAATGCCATCAACAAAGAACAACCAAACTCTTCAAAAGTCGTAACATATCATGAAAAACATTCGTAACCAACTTATAATTACTTAGTAAGCATTCTCACATGAAGATGGAGTAAACTGAATAGGTAGACCCTCACGGAAATAAATACTCGACTCTCACGTGTTTGAAGGGTATGTGTTTCGCTCAAATTCGTTCCAATGAAAATGATCTACCATAGGCTTGTATATCTTCTCATTCTCCACCACTAAGATCACATGCATAACACGAATCATAAGGGCTTTTCAAGGGTTGTAACGGGGCTTAAGGACCAAGGTAGGAAATAATTGGGAATGTAGCTCTAAAGCCATCCAAACTAACGGAGCAAAAATGAATCAACTCAAGCTTGAATATATAAGACGTGTAAAAACCAATCATTCTATTCAACAGCTTCCACCTTTGTATATATCATGTATAAACAAAACCCATTCTTGGAATTTTTAGGAAGAATTATGAACATGGACAGTTTAAAAGAAATTTCCTCTATCACTTTCTTTCTTCTTTGTCTTTTCATCTTTTTTTTATTATTATTATTTTTTCTTCCCTTTTTTTTATTTTTTATTTTTTTCCTCGGCAAAATTACACCAACAATAGAACTCATAAATTGAGATTGAAAACATGTTCCATTTCACCAGTCATAGCCATACCCCAAATCCAGACACTCCATACTTATTTCTTGTACAACCATACATATCATAATGATGAACAATGCTCCACTAGTCCTAAGGCTTGTGTAAAGGCATTGTTTTTCGGGTTATAAGCTTATAACATGGGTTCACAATAAACATGGTTAATAAAGCTTAAAGGGGTTTAACAAAGGGAAAAATTAATTGCAGGGTAGGCTATTAGGCTTATGTAGCTAAATCAAAGAATGCCTTAATCATGTTCATGCATGCATTCGTCAATGTGACATCGAAGAGAATCAAGACAAGTTCTAGAGAAACAAATCCATGGAAGAATATATCTTATTAAATAAAATAGTGAGACTGATTATGGATGTGTCAGTCTAAAGGCTCAAAATCTCACCAGCTTTTGTCTACGAAATTCAGTCACTACTATGCTCAAGGAAAATAACTAATCTAATTAATTCTAAGTGGAAAGAGTACTTATTCAATCATGTTCTGAATCTTTCAAGCTTAATTGCATCTTGCCTATGCCATGCACAAAAAATCATCATTTCATCATAATTTTTCTAAACAAATTAAAACACAACCTAAATCCCCTCCCTCATACTTAAAACTTTCATTGTCCTCAATAAGTAAAAAGAAACTTTCAAATTTATGCAAAGATGAATAGAAACATGAAGCGAGATAAGAGAAATAGAGTCTGTAGGAGAACATACCTGAAGCACTTGTTAGGGAGAAGAAAAGTAATGCTTTAAATCTGCAACTATTTAGTGAAGCCCAAGAAAACAAGAAAACACAAAATAATAGGAAACAACAAAAATAATAAAGTAGTTTGTTTTCTTTATTTTTTTTATTTTTATATTTTTTTGTTGGTCGACCCTATTTACATCCCCATACAAAGGCTCTGAACTCTAGGAGGCATTAAAGCCGACTCTGTGAAACAATAAAAATGTCGAACTAACTAATATCTAAAAAAAATAATATTAAAATACTTGGATCCATTTAACGTCAGCCTATAAGACAAACTTCCCTTGGGTTGCCTCCTAAGCAATGCCTTTGTTTATTTGTCATTGGCTCGACTCAATGCTTCCTTCTTTAATCAGTATAAGTCGAATCATCAAGTTCCAATTCTGTCGTATTCTCTACCTGGAAACCTTCATAGAAAGGTTTAAGTCTATGGCCATTCACCTTTAATACCTTGGAAGTTGCTAAACTTTAAATTTCAACTGTACCATGAGGTAAAACATTAGTAACAACAAAAGGTCCAATCCAATGAGAACGTAACTTACCCGGAAACAAACGAAGCCGTGATTGGTATAGAAATACTTGTTGACCAACTTGAAAATCCTTCCTAGTGATCATCTTGTCATGAAAAGCCTTCGTCTTTTCCTTGGAAATATTTGCACTCTCATAGGCATCATTGCGAATTTCCTCTAACTCTTTTAGTTGCAACTTCTTGTGTTCTACACTTTCATGCATCTTCATGTTGAAACTCTTGATAGCCCAATAGGCCTTGTGTTCTAACTCAATTGGAAGGTGGCATGGTTTCCCAAACACCAATCGATAGGGTGACATACCAATGAACGTCTTATATGTTCTCTTGTATACCCACAAGGCATTATCCAAGCACAAACTCCAATCTTTCTTACTCAGATTGACCGTCTTTTCAAGGATAGACTTGATCTCTATATTCGACACTTTCGTTTGTCCATTAGTTTGTGGATGATAGGCAGTTGACACCTTGTGGGTGACATGGTACTTTCTCAGCAAAGTCTCCACAGTTCGATTACAAAAGTGAGTGCCTCTATCACTTATTAGAGCTCTTGGAATTCCTAACCTAGAGAATATGTTAGGCTTGATAAAATCTGTAACAACTTTAGAATCATCAGTCCTGGCAGCTTTAGCTTCTACCCATTTGAAGACATAAACAATAGCAATCAAAATATAAACATAACTGAAAGATACAGGAAATGGTCCCATGAAATCGATGCCCCAAACATAAAAAATCTTGTAAAATAGTATGAGGGTTTGTGGCATCTCATTCCTCTAGGATATATTACTTGTCTTTTGACAGTGCTCGCATGACTTACAAAAATAGTATGAATCTTGGAATAAAGACGGCTAATAGAACCCATATTCTAACACCTTTCTTACTATCCTCTTAGCCCCAAAGTGACCTCCACAAGCATAAGAATGAGAACAGGTGAGAATAGAAATAATTTCATTTTCAGGAACACACCTTCTTATCACTTGATCTGCATTATGCTTCCATAAGTATGGGTCATCCCACACATAGTATTTGGCATTACTCTTGATCTTATCTCTTCGAGCCTTAGACAAACCAGGAGGTAACATATTAGTAACCAAATAATTGACAATATCAGCATACCAAGGTAATGTCCCACTCGTAGAAAACAACTACTCGTCAGGAAATGTTTCCTGCAAATGAAGCTCATCTTCCACATGAACTAAACGACTCAAATGCTTTGCGACAGGATTTTCTGTCTCTCTTTTGTCTTTGATCTCCAAATCAAATTCACTCAAGAGAAGTATCCATCGTATTAATCTTGGTTTCGCCTTTTTTTTAGTCATCAAATAAAGCAGAGCTGCATGATCAGAGTAAACAATGACTTTAGTACCAAGCAAATAAAATCAAAACTTTTCTAAAGCAAAAACAACAACTAAAAGTTCTTTTTTAGTAGTAGAATAATTTCTCTGAGCATCATTCAAAGTCTTGGAAGCATAGTAAATGGCATGAGACGATTTTCCAATTCTTTGACCCAAAATAGCTCCTACTGCATAATCACTTGCGTCGCACATTATCTCGAAATGAATGTTCCAGTTAAAAGGCTGGATAACTGGGGTAGAAGTCAATAGTTCCTTCAGCTTATCAAACGCCTTTTCACATGATCAAACTCAAAAGCCACATCGTTTTGTAACAACTTGCATAGGGGTAATACTATTTTGGAGATGTCCTTTATAAATCATTGGTAAAAACCTACATGTCCAAGAAAGAACAAACTTCCCGTACACTAGTGGGGTAAGGGATAGATTGGATAGCATCAACTTTAGCTTTATCTACCTCAATTCCCCTAGATGAAACAACATGACCCAAAACTATATATTGTTCTATCATAAAATAACATTTTTTTCAGAATTTAACACAAGGTTAGTTTCTATGCATCGTTGAAGAACAAGTGTAAGGTTATGCAAATAATTATCAAAAGAGTCTCCATAAACTGTGAAATCATCCATAAAGACTTCTATGATATGCTCAATATAATATGAAAATATACTAACCATACACCTTTGGAAAGTGGCTAGGACGTTGCAAAGGCCAAAGGGCATGCAACGATATACAAACGTCGCGAATGGGCATGTAAAAGTCGTCTTCTCTTGATCCTTCGGAGCAATTGCTATTTGGAAATAACCTGGATAACCATCAAGAAAACAATAGTAAGAATGACCAGCTAACCTTTCAAGCATTTGATCAATAAAAGGTAAAAGGAAGTGGTCCTTGCGGGTTACAACATTTAGTTTCTTATAATCTATACAAATTGCCACCCATTCTGAACATGGGTAGGAACTAACTTATCATTCTGATTTTTCACAACAGTTATTCTAGTCTTTTAAGGAACCACTTGAACTGGGCTAACGCAATTGCCATTTGAAATAGGATAAATCACTTCAACTTCAAAAAGTTTGAGGATCTCCTTTTTCACTACTTCCATCATGGGTGGGTTCAATATTCTTTTCGGTTGACGGGCAGGTTTTGCCCCTTCTTCAAGTAAGATCCGATGCATGCATGTGGACGGGCTAATTCTTTTAATATCTGCAATTGTCCAACCAACAGCTGTCTTATGCTCTTTAAGGACCTGTACAAGCTTTTCTTCTTGCTGTGTAGTCAATTTACTGGAGATAATCACTGGTAATGTTCCTCCGTCTCTAGGGAACACCTACTTGAGGTGATTGGGGAGAGGCTTCAAATCTAGAATAAGGGCCTACAAAATAGAGGGTAAATGTCTCTTGTTAGAAATTGGTAATGTAATATAAAGAACATTACCTGACTGTTGTAGCTTCGGACAATCATTCAATGTTGCAATAGTTTCCTGCAAATCAGCACTCAAGGCTAACTCCTCATTCTCTTCCTCAAGATGCTTACTAATGGCAATTTCCAATCCATCTTTTCCATCAAATTCAAAAACATCATGTGCTAAAGAATCAATCACATCAATAGAATAAACAGGATTATCATCACCAGGATATTTCATAGCATCATAAATATTAAACTTAATAATTTCACCATCAATTCCATGGTAAATGTGCCACTATGAACATCTATCTTAGTCTTAGATATTTTTAAGAATGGTATTCCTAAGAAAATAGGTGTATTTTGATCACCGTTCTCCATATCAAGCACATAGAAATCTGAAGAGAGTAAGATACAACATATCATAGGTTCAAGATCGTTGAAGAATATTATGGATTACATGCTAAGGCCGAACCATGCAAGGCACATTTCAAAAATATTCTAGCATTCTAAGCATGTATCAACATGTATACTTCAAACTATGTCTATAAAACTAATATATATATAATAATTATATATCTACTATACCTTTTGAAGATATCCGAATGGTAGATGTAAGACTTGATGAATGAACTCTTTGAAACCTTCTAACTTGAAGGCACTAGAATAGTTTACCAAGCATCCAAAGTCCACCAACACTCTTGAAGACTAAAAGTGCTAGTAATGTATTCAAGAAATATAGCTATGTATATGGTTTGTTCTTGCAAAAGGAAAAACTTTCTCTTTCTTCTAACAATGGCCGAAAATCATGAAGAAGAAGAAGATGATATATCTTCTCTTTCTTCCCTTGTTTGGCCATGTATGGCTTGCTTAGGAGGAAAGAGAATGCATTTTTTATTATTATAATATAATCACTATTATAATATAATACTACATGCATAATCATCCAATCAAAATTAGCTTTGGTTGAGTGCATGATTGGATAAGCCTTTGCATGTTATTGGATTGTAATCATTACAATCTAAAGGTAACTTTTCTCTCTTTCTTTCCTATGCTTGGCCGTGTATATGCATGAAGCAGAGAGAATGTTGTCATCTTTTGATTATTATAATCTCCATTATAATCTTATCTTTGCATGCATAATCCACCATTCAAAATTAGCTTTAGTTGAATGCATGATTGGATAAGCTTATGCATGGCCTTGGATTGTAATCATTACAATCCAAAGGTTACCTTTTTCTCTCTCCTACAAGTTGAAAAAAAAAATCATTACCATCTAAATGCAAAAAGGTGTATTGATTTAATCAAGATTAAATCTTCACGTTTAATTCAAATTATTAGATAAGATTAATCCTAGGATTGATGACATGGATAATCCAGTCATCCTACATGTGCTAGTCACACGCCACATGTACTTCATTATCCAATAGTTTATTTTGTCATTTGATGACGTGGTATTTCTTAAATCATATCATCTTTTATATATATATATATATAATTACTTTTGTTTATTCTAATCTCTATTAGAATAATTATATTGAAATAATTTTTTAATATTTGTAGTTTGGCCCCAAAACTTTTGTTATTTACATTTTGACCCCAAAACTTTACAAAATCACACTTTTGGCCCAAAGCCCAAACTAGATGACTCTTAACACTTTAAAGTCATAAACCACATTATATAAGCTACTAGCGAACTTATTCTTGATGCTTATTAGTGTGTGACTTTCTAAATTCATAACCGTATACCGATGAGGGACCATTAAACCTCTTAATCTATTTCGGGAATGTCTCCGTCATTACCCGAAATACCCTCATGTTCATGAGTACGCACTAGCAACAAACATACCATGAAAATGTATGCGATAATGAAAACTCGGTCTTTTATGAATCTATTTACTGTCGGGAATTACCGTGCAATCCAATCCTTCCATTAAAATGTCTCGATCGGGAAAAGGACCATGAAATCATTAAGTCCACTTCTGATTCTATGAATAGATCTAAAACGGTAAAACGAGAGATGACTATTATGGAAAAACTCTTTTCCATCAAGCTCATACTTGCCTTGGCCAAGGACTTCCTCATTTATCGACCAATTTCAGATATCATAGGACATTGCCTCTTAACGGAGGTTAACAGTGTAACACCTCGATCCCTTATGAGACTAGAGCCCTGATCCAAAACTTGAGGTCACGAAAAATGAGGGAAAATGGACGGAGTTTCCCTTGTTTTTAGGACTAACCACACACCTGCACTCAGAAGAAATGTCTACAACAACAGTATAGAACATTCATTTTATAACTCCCCAAGTCTATAAGGCCATCCGAGCCTTCCTATTATAACAAAATAAGACATACAAGCACGCATTTCACTGGTTATTGAAATTCTAATATCAAGATTTCGATTATCATACCCCTCTAATATTTTCTGTCTAACTTTCTTATATTTTAGGTCTTCCAACCATCTTTAATTAATTCATACAATCATGAAAATCACAAGGCACTAAAGTAAAGCAATAAAAGTTATTACATGCCATTAATACTTCGAGACTTTAATACAATCCTCCACGACACAAAACAAATACATACAAGACCTCTACGATCACAAAATAGATTATAAATCAAGCTTTACAATTACTTTACATAAATTCACATTTAATACAGCTAACTAAAACTAACACCACTCAAGATGTCTCCCGAGCCTTCTTTTTCTCAAACTCCAAAGGAACCGAACCTAAAATGGTTAGAAAGAGGGAGTGAGCAACACAGTTGCTCAGTTAGGGGATGAAAAAAGATATCCGGGGAGTTTTGAAAACCTTTGTGCAATGTAACAACCAACAATTAAGTAAATTAACAATACAAATTAGCATATTAAACAAATAGACAAGCTAAACAATACACTTCAAGGTAAGTTAAACAATCACGAAAATACAAGCAAATGTAACTCTCCAAGGAACAAGGGCCCAAGCAAGAGTTACTCAAAAGGATATAACATTGACCACGAACATGAACCACGAACAACGATCCACAAACCACGAACAGAAACTCGATATAATAATAATAACGATAACGATAACGATAAGCCAACATAATCCTAATCAATCCAGTGGGTGGTAGCCGAGGTATACCGGAAAGCCCAATACAACCCGGCTTCCCCGATACTACCGCGCCTAAATGGTTGCGCAACCACGATAACGATAACAGTTATAATCACACAATTCGATAAGTATATAAAGCGATAAGCACACAATGACGACAATAGAAGAGGTTTTTCTCGTACATATGCAATTATAATCAATATAACTTTACACATATTTTAACCCAATAAAAGAGCTCAAACGCACATATTAACCACACAATATTCATTATAATACAAGTAAATAAATCAATTAAAATGCCAAGTAAAATGAATCCCTCACCTTGGAATTCATTCTCAAACACCTTGGATTGGCTTAATGAATCAAACTCGAGCATGTAGTAGAACACATACTTATCACAAGTAATCTCATAGTTGTCATTCATAGCCAATGCAATAAAGTTCACATTATATAACAATTTTGCAATATAACAAGATACAAGTATAATCTAAACAAGTAATCATGTAAGCCAACTCATAAAACTTCACCAAACAACTACAGATGCTATACTAATGCATTTAAACACTTA
This sequence comes from Ehretia macrophylla, assembly GCA_037974665.1. Taxonomy (NCBI): domain Eukaryota; kingdom Viridiplantae; phylum Streptophyta; class Magnoliopsida; order Boraginales; family Ehretiaceae; genus Ehretia; species Ehretia macrophylla. The sequence goes on from CM075769.1 coordinate 27,430,660, forward strand.
GCCAATCAATTGAAGCCATCTATTAACAACCATTACAACTTTCTATAAACTAACCTCTTTAATCCAATTATAGGCTCATACTAAACGAAGGCTACACAAACTACAATCCAACGATTCCGTCCTACTAAGGCTATTTTATGACCCCTTTATAAGCTAAGAAAACCCATTTAAACTCATAACTACCACTTAACTCCAAATGACCCCTTAGTCTGTTTACACTGCAACTACCCAACCCGATCAAGATATCAATGCCATAAACAAACCACGATCATTATTTAACATATTTTGGGCCCTAGAACGCATGAAATTATACTCAATTAACACATTGTGTTTTAGGCCCCTCTAGTCAATTACGAGCACATACAAACAAAATCCAAACAAACCACAATCCAATTATTCCATTCCCCTAATGACACTTTATGACAACCCTATAAGCAATGAAAACACATTTTTAACTACAAGTATCACAAAAGCCCTAATTGCCCCATAGTCACTTTGAATTATAACTACCCAAACCATCCCTCCAATCAATGCCATAAATACATTTTAAGCACTACCACATGTTCAAGCACACTCGGTTGACCAAATTACATTAAGCCCCTTTAAAACCGAAGCTGATTATATAATCCTATTCAAGTTCCTTTCAATCTAAACACATATAATCACCAATCTAGGTTCACTAACACCTATAGCATATTTAGATAACATATAATCAAGCTCATAACATAAATTGAACCAAAACCCTAATAATTACTATTTATCTTCTTTCTTAAAAGCTCAATCTCCACATTCAACCATTACAATTGCAATCTAACTTCAAAAAAGTATTTTATATACATGATAAAGAATATTTGAAGCAATTATAACATTAAACAAAGCATTAAACAACATAAACATTTTTTGACACAAACCAAAATCTAACAAAAATGCTAGTTTATGAAAATCCTTACCAAAACTCCTTGAAGATAGTAGGATTAGGCTTAGGAGAACTTGAAATCACTTGAGGAAGGCTTGGTTGAGCTCAAAATGCAGGATTAGGCTTAGGAGAACTTGAAATCACTTGAGGAAGGCTTGGTTGAGCTCAAAATGCAAAGATTGAAGTAAATTTTTTTGTTCTTTTTCTTCTTGAGAAAATCGACCATAGGCCTTTTTTTTTTCTTGTTTTTGTGTTTTTTGTTGCTACTATTCCCATAAGACAAGTTTTAATAGGTGGAAAAATGGGTTGGGTTTGGTTTTGGGTAGTTTTGGGTCAAGTTAAATGGGTAGATCCAAATAAAAAGCAAAGCAAAGTTAACTTACTAAATTACTATTCATAGATAGAGTAAATAATTTTTATCTCACACTCTCGTTATGCAATGCATGAAATCATAATTTTCTCATGCCTCCTAAATGACAAGTATCATGTGAAAAATATAAAATTAGAAAAACGAAAGAGTCGAAAAAACATAGTGAATAGTAACTATTCAGTAAACTTCATATAAATCACATTCCGAAAATACAAAACAAATAAATTTCGATATATGTAGTCTTAAAATGATCCAAGTAAATTAGATTTGTGAGTAGAAGAATTTAATAAAGTAGGTTAAATAGTGTCCTCTACTCGGGGTTCATTTTTGTAAAACATTGAAAAACATCTTTTGAATACAAGAAGTTGATTCATTTAATACACATATTAAATACTATGATTCTTAGTTTATACGAATTAAGGTTAAGCACACTTTGCATATTTAGTGTGAAATAGGAATGTAACTAATTAAAGACACATAATCGACACAAAAGAGTAAATGCACATGCATGTGGGTCTGGGGTCTCATATCCTCCTCTCCTTACAGAAATTGCGTCCTCGCAACTTTTTTATTCTCAAAAGAATTCCTCAACAGCTGTAGCAGCTCTAGTCAGACCTGAAGGCAAATAAGTGCAATTCTCAAGAATGTTAGCAAGAATACCCATTCTACTATTACCGAGAGCCCTGCAAGAATCCTAGGAAAGTTTCATTGATGAAATCCCGAGCAAGGTAGCCAAATAAAGGCTCCTATGAAAATACCAGATAGAAGTCCGAATATGAATATCATATGAGAAAGCCATGTAGAAGTGCCAAATAGGAAATCCGTACATAACTACCGGAGATAAAGTTGAATAGAACCTAATAGTAACTCTCGCATACGGTTATTACTGAGAGATACCCAATAGGCGTACCAAGAAGATGTCATATATGAAGTCCCGAATAAGAAATCCAAGTAAGAGCCTATGTTAAAAACATCGATTGAACATCTATAAATGCGATCTCTTCTAAATATAAGTACCATACAAGAAAGCTGAAATGAATACAACTCAAGAAGTTCGACCGTATATAATATCTCCACATAGGTCATAAGTCATATATAGACATGGAAGATTCTAGATGCTTTAACCCCAGGTATACAAATATAAACACATATGAATATCAGTTATAGTGACATAAAAGAATTTATCCTTATCTTTACTTGTTCCGTGAAGTTTTCCCTACTGACCAGTCGGCTGTACCGGTACATTATCTGTAACTCTAGGTTGACTACTCTGACCAGAAGCCCGTCTCTAAGCACTCTTAAACATGACACATTCCCTGACCTTATGTTGGTCACTACCACACCCCGTACATCTGCTAGTTTTCCTCCAACAATTGGTAGCATCATGACCCCTACGGTTGTTGTAAGTGCATTGTCGAGGTTGATAGGGTCTCTTGTTTTGTTGACTCGGTCCCGCCTCAAACTCAGCTTTCCTCCTCTCAACCCTAGGTGGTATTACCAAAGTCTCATGCTGAACTTGTCGTTCAAATATTTGCGCCAATCTAGTCAAAGCATCTGCCACCCTTACCAATGCCTGTCCTACTGCTGTTGTCTGACTAACTGCCCCCTCTTCTTGTTGATTCATATCGCTGGAAAATATGCTGTTTGCCATCTTTCTATAAGGGAAGAGATTACTTACCAGTTTAAAGGGGTAATATATGTATGCATGCAATGAAAAGCATATAAGGTATATATATTAACAAATATGCTATACAAAGGCACACATAGTCACATAAGTGGACATTTGATCACATAGTTACACATATCACACAATTTTCATATTTCACATAAGCAAATCATATAGAAACACATTTTCATTCAAGTAACACAAATCTCGTATTCAAGCACACTACTACTCAAAGCACATTTAACATACACGCACTCGGGGTTCGTTACCCAACAGACCGAGGACCCTGTACTGGCTGTGAGCTAACTAAGCTCTAATACCATCTATAACACCCCGATCCTTCACAAGACTGGAGCCTTGATTCAAAACCCGAGGTCACGAAAAATGAAAAAAAATGGACGGAGTTCCCCTTGTTTCTAGGACTAACCACACACCTGCACTCAGAAGAAATGTCCACAACAGCAGTATACAACATTCATTTCATAACTCCCCAAGTCTATAAGGCCATCCGAGCCTTCCTATTGTAACAAAATAAGACATACAAGTATGCATTTCACTGGTTATTGAAATTCTAATATCAAAATTTCGATTATCATACAACTCTAATATTTTCTATCTAGCTTTCTTATATTTTGGGTCTTTTAACCATCTTTACTTAATTCATACAATCATGCAAACCACAAGGCACTAAAGTAAAACAATAAAAGTTATTACAAGCCATTAACACTTTGAGACTTTAATACAATCCTCCACGACACAAAACAAATACATACAAGACCTCTACGGTCACAAAATAGATTACAAACCAAGCTTTACAATTACTTTACATAAATTCACATTTCATACAACTAACTAAAGATAACACCACTCAAGATGTCTCCGGAGCCTTCTTTTTCTCAAACTCCGAAGGAACCGAACTAGAAATGGTTAGAAAGAGGGAGTGAGCAATACAATTGCTCATTTAGGGAGGGGAAATAGATATCCGGGGAGTTTTAAAAACCTTTCGTGGAATGCAACAACCAACAATTAAGTAAATTAACAATATAAACTAACATATTAAACAAATAAACAAGCTAAACAATACACTTCAAGGTAAGTTAAACAATCACGAAAATACAATCAAAGGTAACTCTCCAAGGAACAAAGGTCCAAGCGAGAGTTACTCAAAAGGATATAACGTTGACCACGAGCACGAACCATGAACCACGATCTACAAACCACGAACAGAAACTCGATATAATAATGATAACGATAAGCCGACATAACCCCTATCACTCCAGTGGGTGGTAGCCGAGGTATACCGGTAAGCCCGATACCGCCCGGCTTCCCTGACACTACCATGCCCAAATGGTTGCGCAACCACGATATCGATAACAATTATAATCACACAATTTGATAAGTATATAAAGCGATAAGTACACAATGAGGACAACAGAAGAGGTTGTCTTCACACATAAGCAATTATAATCAATATAACTTTACACGTATTCTAACCCAAATAAAATAGTTCAAACACACATATTAACCACACAATATTCATTATAATACAATGCAATAAATCAATTAAAATGCCAAGTAAAATGAATCCTTCATCTTAGAATCCACTCTCAAACACCTTGGATTGGCTCAATGAATCAAACTCTAACATGTAGTAGAACACATACTTATCACAAGTAATCTCATAGTTGTCATTCATAGCCAATGCAATAAAGTTCACATTATATAACAATTTAACAATATAACAAGATACAAGCATAATCTAAACAAATAATCATGCAAGCCAATTCATGAAACTTCACCAAACAACTGCACATGCTATACCAATGTATTTAAATACTTAGCCAATCAATTGGAGCCATCTATTAACAACTATTACAACTTTCTATAAACTAACCTATTTAATCCAACTATAGGCTCATACTAAACGAAGGCGACGCAAACTACAATCCAATGATTCTATCCTACTAAGGCTACTTTATGACCCCTTTATAAGCCAAGAAAACCCATTTTAACTCACAACTACCACTTAACCCCAAATGACCCCTTAGTCCGTTTACACTACAACTACCCAACCCGATCAATATCAATTCTTTAAACGCACCACGATCATTATTTAACATAGTTTGGACCCTAGAACACATCAAATTGCACTCGGTTAACACTTTGCGTTTTAGGCCCCTTTAGTCAATTAGAAGCACATACAAAAAAAACCTAAACAAACCACAATCCAATCAATCCATTCCCCTAATGACACTTTATGACACCCTTATAAACAATGAAAACACACTTTTAACTACAAGTATCACAAAAGCCCCAATTGTCCCATAATCACTTTGAACTACAACTACCCAAACTATCCCTCCAATCAATGTCATAAATACATTTTAAGCATTACCACATACAATAAACACTATCTATAAGATTCAAGCACACTCGGTTGACCAAATTACGTTAAGCCTCTTTGAAACCCAAGCCGATTATGCAATCCTATTCAAGTTCCTTTCATTCTAAATACATATAATCTAATCTAGGTTCATTAACACCTATAGTATCTTTAGATAGCATATAATCAAGCTCATAACACAAATTGAACCAAAACCCTAAGAATTACTATTCATCTTCTTCTTTAAAAGCTCAATCTCCATATTCAACCATTACGATTGCAATATAACTTCAAAAGAGTGTTCTATATACATAATAAATAAGATTTGAAGCACTTATAACATTAAACAAAGCATTAAACAACATAAATATTTTTTGACATAAACCAAAATCTAACAAAAATACAAGTTTATGAAAATTCCTCACCAAAACTCCTTGAAGATAGTAGGATTAGGCTTAGGAGAACTTGAAATCACTTGAGGAAGGCTTGGTTGAGCTCAAAATGCAAATATTAAAATAGATTTTTTGGTTTTTTTTCGTCTTAAGAAAATCGGCCGTAGGCCTTTTCTTTCCTGTTTTTGTGTTTTTTGTTGCTACTATTCCCATAAGACAAGTTTTAATAGGTGGGTAAATGGGTTGGGTTTGGTTTTGAGTAGTTTTGGGTCTAGTTAAATGGGTAGATCCAAATAAAAAGCAAAGCAAAGTTAACTTACTAGATTACTATTCATACGATAATGTAAAATTTTTTATCTCACACTCTCGATATGCAATGCACGAAATCATAATTTTTTCATGTCTCCTAAATGACAAGTATCATTTGAAAAATATAGAATTAGAAAAATGAAACAGTCGAAAAAATATAATGAATAGTAACTATTTCTACTATTCAATAAACTTCACATAAATCACATTCCGAAAATACAGAACAAATAGATTTTGATGCATGTAGTCTTAAAATGATCTAAGTAAATTAGATTTGTGAGTAGAATAATTTAATAAAGTAGGTTAAATAGTGTTCCCTACCTGGGGTTCATTTTTGTAAAATATTGAAAAATATCTTTTGAATACAAGAAGTTGATTCATTTAATACACATATTAAATACTATGATTCTCAGTTTATACCAATTAAGGTTAAACACACTTTGCATATTTAGTGTGAAATAGGAATTTAACTAACTAAAGACACATAAATACACATAATCGGCACAAAAGAGTAAATGTACATGCATGCGGGTCTGGGGTCTCACAAATAGATCATATCTTGACAATTACTTGTCAATCTATATCACAAGACTAAAATGCGAAAGGTCGTAACTTACCTTATCGAAGGCAAGTATAGTCTAAACGTTATATTTAGCCCCTGATATATCCGGCAATCATAATTTTTCAAGTCTGAGGATTAATTTGGACAATTCTCAACTAAATAGTAAACTATTAACCTGAAATCATGTAGTTCATTATTTATCATCACATTCAATGATCCGTATCGCTGAAGATCACTCATATGTATATTAGTCCACATCCTCATGTTGTTCTGACATTTCACATACCATCATTTATCATTAATATCACTATGTTAATCAAATGTAATAACATATGATAACCCGTACTCGATTATTCTAGTCTCGGTCAAATAATCTGAAGGGTTATGATTCAATTCTTATTGTTTATCATATCAAAGAAAAACAACAAAGTATTCTAAACCCCTTTTTAGAATGTTTTTCTTTTCTGATAAATACTAGGGACACATTCATATAAAGGCGAAGAATATGAATATCCAAAAATATCATTGTGTAGAAGAACACATATATTCTTATTAAACCCTAATAAGGTCATCTAATCTATAACATTATGGCATATCCCTAACAAAATCAGCAAGAAAAACCAAATTATTAACTTGCACAAGAACATCCTTAACTACACCCTTAGGATAGACATTAGATCTATCAGCTAATTGAATCACAACACCAGTTTTATTCAAAGGCCCAAGTTTTGAAGAAGCATATATTGAATACAACATGACATTAATGGAAGCTCCTAAATCTAACAAGGCCTTCTCAAATCTAGTGTTACCTATTTTACAAGGGATAATAAACATACCTGGATCTTTGCACTTTGCAGGGAGTTTTCTTTGAATACCTGCAGAAACATTCTCCCATACTCTCACCTTCTCACATCCTTTAAGTTTCTATTTCTTTTTAATTGTACACAGCTCTTTTAGGAATTTAGCATAATGAGGTACTTGTTTAATAGCATCTAAAAGTAGAATATTTACCTCGTATCTATGAAAAGTCTCATATAAATCTTTATTTTGCTAATCTTTTCTAGATTTTAATAAAGCTTGAGGAAAATGGGGTACTGATCTATAATCAGAAGAGGTGAAAATTTACGCTTAGGTGTCTCATCGTCATTGGGTACGCTCTTGTTTTCAATGACGTTTTTATCTTTTTCTTGCTTCGACGATACAAGGGCTACCTTTTTTGGAATCTCCAGCTCTTTACCACTTCTCAAAACAATTGCACTTGCATTTTCTCTTGGATTTACTACCGTTTGAGAGGATAGTTTCCCTGAACTTTGTGCCTCTAGCTGACTAATTGCTGTTGCCATCTGCCCTACCTGCTTGTCCAAACTTTGAATACTGGGCTTCGCCTGTTGTTGAAATTGTTTCGTTTCCTGTTGAAATTACAAAGTACTAGTGGCAAGAGACTTAACAATATCTTCTAAAGACATACCTGAATTAGACGTTTGGCCTGATTGTTGATATGGTTGTTTATACTACTGAAAACTTGGGCGATTCTAAGTTGCGGGCTGATTTGTTTGTGGATTCCCATAGCTAAGATTGGGGTGATCCCTCCATCCTAGATTATACGTGTTCAAAAATGGATTATACTTACTTTGTGGTTGTCCAGGAAAACCACCAGTCACATTCACTTGCTTAATGGGCCCTTCTTGAAGAGTTGGGCAATCGGTTGGATGGCCTACTACTGAACAAATCCCACAAGCCTTCACCGATTGCATATTACCTACAGCCATTTGATGAACAAGAGAAGTTAGACTCGCAATTTGTTCTTCTAGGGATAAAATATTTACCTCATTAAAATTCTTAGACGGAGTGTCAAGCCTTGTGCCAAACTATTGAGAATTGGCTGCCATATTTGCAATCAAAATTTTCACCGCCTCTGGAGTTTTATCCGCCAAAGCTCTTCCACTAGCGGCATCAATCATGTTCCTATCAGTGGGTAGAAAGCCCTCATAGAAATACTGGATAAGTAGCTACTCACTAATCTGATGATGGGGGCAGCTCACACATAATCTTTTGAAATGTTCCCAATATTCGTGCAAGGACTCTGCGCTATGCTGTTTTATACCACAAATTTCTTTTCGAATGTTGGCCGCCCTTGAAGCTGGGAAATACTTCTCTGAAAACAACATTTTCATCTCGTTCCATGTGGTAACACTCGTAGAAGGTAGATAATAGAGTCAATCCTTAGCCGTATCCTTCAAAGAAAACGAAACGACTCTTAATTTGATCTGCTCGTCAATCACCCCCATGGGCTTCATACTCTTGCATACCATATGAAGCTCCTTTAGATGCTTGTGAGGATCTTCACCTGCAAGGCCATGAAAAGTAGGCAAGAGATGTATTACGCCAGATTTTAACTCAAAAGTAATATTAGCATCTAAAGTAAGAAACGTTGTGCATAAAGGTTGTTGATCCAAATCAGGAGCGGCTAGCTCCTTCAAAGTTCGATTTACAACCATGACTTCCTCCTCTTCTGAATCAGAATCGCTAGCAAATAGGGAATCAACAACTAGTTTGTTCTCTTCAGAATTCCTCAGAGCTTCTTTTTTTAACCTACACGCATTTTTTTCTATTTCTGGATCGTACTACAAATAACCTTGATTAGTAGATCGAGTGACAATCATACAATCAAAAAAGCGCTAATAAACCACAAAAAATAAAGCAGGAAAAAGAAATTTGGAGTAATTAAGAAAAATTAAAAATCTACGCAAAAATATAAAAAATGTCTAAAAACCTTAGTAAACGATGAAATTTGGACTCGAAAGGGTGGGGCTCGTAAGTCTTTTAGGCTAACGAGCCTTGCTCAGAACGTCATTTTCCTTCAGAAAAGTTAAGTTTCGAGGCCTAATTCTACCAAAATTTTGAAAATTACTGAAATTTAACGATAAAAAAAATGTTTTTATTTTTTTCAAAATTCAGAACAAAATAAAGATTAGAAATACAAAAATAAACTAGAATAACTCCCCGACAATGACACCAAAATTTGGTGTGCTGTCATAGGCAACCAAAAATAAAACTTATACTCTGAAAAATATATGTAGTAGCGTGAGCAAGGATCGTTCCCACAGAGAGTATCTAGCCTAATTTTATGCTATGTGAACAAGGTTGGGGGAAGGGTTTGAGTTTAATGTAAAAAAGAAAAAGATAACTAAAAATAATTCAAATTAAAGTGTCGAAATTAATCAAAAGAACAAACCTTGGTCTAAGTCAGCATCCACCATCGAAATCTTGTAATTGATCATTGATGCAAGTATATATCAATTCAAACTTTAAATATTCACTATTAGAATTATTTTTCTATCTCTCGTTAATCATAGTTAATCAGAATAATTGCGACCTAATTAACCCTAACTACTAAACAACTTTAGTCATGCGCTAAAAGTTTAATCTAGTAGCAGCCTTAAGAACTAGAAAGATCGATGAAGCTAAACAACCCAAGCACAAGTAGTTGTATTTAATTTAGTTGAACGTCCTTCCTAAGATCTAATAATCTCTAACGCAGCAAATCATTAAATCTTAGTCGCTTCGCAAGTTAGAGGGATGAAACAATTATAGATTTGATATCTAACTTAGCAGTAGATTATAACGAATAATAATGTAGTAGGCCTCCTAGCAGTCAAACGAGATAATCATGAAATTAGCACAGAAGAATATTCAATACTTAAAGCATAAATTGAACAATACAAACTAATTAGATCTCACAGTTTTGTTGATTCCGAGGCTTCAGTTTCCTTCGACCAAGAATAAAAGTTTAGCCACACAGAACCATGAAGAAAACTCAAAAAATAAGAGGAGAGAAAGAGATGTGGTCGAAATTTTATGACTTCTCCTCTTATTTATAGTTTGTAAAGCCTATTAAATCTCCTAAAATAATGGAATCCTAATATAAATAAAATAAGGAAAATATTAAAGATAAGGTAAAGTCCTAATATAACTAGCAAATCTTAAAACAACTAGAAACGACCTAATACAATTAGGATAGCTAAAGGTGCTGGAATGTTCATGCACCACCTCCTCCACCACCAACTAGAAAATCCTAGAGAAACAACAATCCAACACGTCAAACAATGTAGGTGCAACAACTTTACGTCCAATTTCGACCTTGATTCAGCTAGTATTTCTCAAAACTCAAAACATGAAAGTTGTAGATATTCTTCTTGGATTTCCACAACATCTTGAATCGTCTCAATCGGAGCTCAGATGAGAGAGATATACCCAAAAAATAAACTAGTGTTGAAACTATCCAAAATTGGGCGATTTAGCTTTGTTTTGCTTCTAACGCCTTCATTTGCATCCTAAATCAAAATATAAAAATAATGAGTGCATTTAGACATCAAATAGATGTAAAAGATTAAATATTAAGGGAAAAAAATATGACATTTTGCTTTCCTATCAGGCATCGAAATAATGCCTAAGCTTCCAAGCTGCTGTTAAGAGAGCCAAAGCCATCATCTCCAAAGTCGAGTACTTGAGTTCAAGCCCACATAGGATCTTGCTTACATAATACATGAGTTTTTGCACCCGATCCTTTTCTCAAATCAAGGCTGCAGCTACTACCCCATTCGAGCTGGCCAAGCATAAGGTTAGGACTTCCCCATTTTCTGGTCGTGACAAGAGCGGAGGGGAGCTAAGATACCTCTTCTCTCCTTCAAAGGCCTCCTGGTATTGCTCAGTCCACTGGAAGTTTTTTGGATTTCTTAACACCTTGAAGAAAGGAGCATATTTATCTGCAAACCTGGGTATAAACCTGCTCAAGGCTGCTATTTTCCCTACTAGCATCTGCACATCCTTAACACTTTTGGGAGGGTTCAAATCTAATATGGCCTCGATTTTATCTGGATTCGCTTCTATGCTGCGACTGGTGACCATGAAGCCCAAAAACTTTCCTGCCCTGACACCGAAATCACACTTCTCTGGGTTGAGCTTGATCCCGAATCGCTTTATGGTGGCAAAGGCCTCTGCCAGGTTAGCCACATGAGAGTGTACACTTTTGCTTTTAGTCAGCATATCGTTGACGTAGATCTCCATGTTTTTCCCAATTTGGTGGTCAAACACTATATTCACCATGCGCTGAAATGTAGCTCTGGCATTTTTCAGCCCAAATGGCATCACCTTATAGCAGTAAGTCCCTATCTTTGTGATAAAGGCTATTTTTTCTTCATCTTAAGGGGCTATCATAATCTGATTGTAGCCATTGAACGCATCCATGAATGTGAGGAGCTCACATCCTGAGGTGGCATCCACCATCTAGTCTATCCTGGGTAGCAGGTAATAGTCCTTAGGACAGGCTTCATTGAGGTCTTTATAATCAACACACAAATGCCACCTCTCAGGGCTTTTAGCTACCAACACCACGTTGTCCAGCCATTCCGGGTACTACATACTTCTTATATGCCTCGTTTTTAGCAACTTTCGGACCTCTTCTCGAATGTTTTTATTCCTTTCCTCTCTAAAACTCCTTTTCTTTTGGTGGTTGGGTCGGAACATTGGGTCCACATTCAACTTGTGGACCATCACTGACGGATTTACCCCTGTTATGTCAGTTGTATTCCAAACAAATACATGTATATTCTGAGAAATGAAGTCAATTATACCTTTTCACAGGTCTAGAAGAAGGTTGTGGCCTATCTTGATCTGTCGCCCTTCCGAAATTTCTACCTTATCCAATGCCTCAGCGGGGGTAGCCCTCTTCTTCTTCTCTCCCTCAATTTCTGAAACATTGATCTGCTCAATCTTTGGGCCCTTTATCTTGAGAGAAGTAGAGTAACAGTGGTGAGCGGCCAATTGATCCCCTTGATGGTAGCCACGCTTAAGGGAGTTGAGAACTTCAGTGCTTGGTGCAAAGGAGAAGCGACTGCCCGGAACTTCATCAAGGCTACTCTTCCAAGGATCCCATTGTAGGCTGCCTCACGATCAAGGACAATGTGATCTGCCATTATTGTTATTTTTTGATCCTCATCCTCTAAGGTTACAGGTAGGTTGATAACTCTCTCTGGGCGGAATGCTTTCTCTATGAATCCAAACAATGACTCATTTAGGGGACGGAGCCTATCTCGCCCTACGTCCAATTTGTCAAAAGCTTTCACGAACAATACTTCTGCGGAGCTACCGGTGTCAACCATTAAACAATTGACCGTGTAGTTGGAAATATGAGCTTCTACCAACAATGGATCATCGTGTAGGTATATTACCCCATTGAGATCACTTGTTGTGAACGTCAACTATTCTTCCATTCTTGACTTTTTATACTAGGACTCATATCCCACAGATCTGGCATATAACCTTCTTGCAGTTCTGTTGGCTCCCCCGGAGGCAAATCCCATGACAATGGTGTCAACCACCCCTAGGTGTCGATTCTCATGTCCTCTCCCTTCCTTGTGGCTGCATTCTTTTTCACGTCGGGGATTGCGCTCCCTGTCACGCCTGGGACTCTGTTCTTTATCACGCCGTTGCTCCTGACTCTCAGCCACGAACCTGTTCAACAATCCATTTCTTACTAGAACTTCTATCTCTGATTTAAGCTGCTTGCAATCTTCTGTGTCATGGCCATGGTCCTTATGGTACCTGCAATATTTGTCCTTCACCCTTTTTTTTCTGGGTTGCCTGTCATCCTGGCCGGCCAACGGAACTCCCGCTAGGTTTGGATTTCGTGCAGAATCTTTGCCCTGGGGGCGTTTAAAGGGGTATAACTTTGCTCAAACTTGCTCCGGTTGTTACTGCCTTGTCCTTCAATTCGGCCCTTCGTGGCTCCTCTCTGTTTGTTTCCATCCTAGGCTTTTCCCTTAGCCGAGCCTCATTTCTCTTCTTTCTTCCTAACTGTCATGACTTCTTTAGAGCTGATATAATTAGAGGCCCGAGCCATGAGCTCTTTCAGATCTCGGGGCATCCTCTTACCCAAGGAGGCCTGTAATGGCCTGAAGTGTAAGCCTAGCATGTATGCAACCATAACTACTAACTGGTCGAGGTGCAGTACCTCTAGGACTACCTGGTTGAATCGCAGAGTGTAGTCCCGCAAAGTCTCTCCCATTTACTACTTTATGGAGAGCAGAGATGTGGTGAGCCTTGGGACTTTTTACTGCTGGCAGCAAGAAACAAGCTGGTGAGCTGGTCAAAATTATGGATTGAGTCTTCTACCAGGCCAGCGAACCACTTCCGCACAGATCCTACTAACGTTATTGGGAAAACACAACACTTGATGGCGTTTAAGACATCCCGGAACGTCATATGATGCTCAAAGATCATAAGGCAGTCTTTCGGATCTCCAGTCCTATCGTAAGTTTGTTGACTCGGGAGTTTATATCCATACGACATGGGCTCCCACATGACTTCTCTAGTGAAGGGGTGATGTTTCCCTTGTCCCACCAAGGCTTGATGTTGTCCCCTTTGGCTGCGAGAGACCCCGTGGTTCTTACTCTGACACTTAAGTCAGTTATCTGTAGGAAGTAACTCGTAGGTAGAATTGTAAGGAATATGTTGCGTACCTTTTACCAAAGAATCGCCACATATTTATACCTGAAGATTGCTAGTTTCCTAGATGAGGGAGAATTCCTAAAGGTTTACACTTCCTAGAGTCCATCCTTGCCAAACAAGTTCTTAAGGATCATCCATTCCGAGAATCCATCCTTATCTGGGCTCCTCACATTGTACTTATCCTTATCAAGATGATGTTTCCTATGCGTATGGCTGCCCTTCTGCTCCCGAAAAGTCTAGGGCTCAGAGAAAGACGGAGTTGTTATTAGTTGTTTGGGCAAATTTTCTAGGGCTAGAGCCCCACCCATATAAGTAATTAGGGTAAATTGTATTTTACCTCCTAAGGTTAGCCTAAATTGTATAGTACCCCTATGATTGCGAAACCACTACATTATATATTTGTAATCGCTAGAAAGGATAAATACGCCCCCATTAGCTAACATCCTTTAGTTTTTTAATAGAAATATTAAAATGACAAATGCAACCTCTCTATTAGCAAAAAATAAAGGGTGAAGTACACCAGACCCCCTATCTAGTTTGGCGAAAGTACACAACACCTCCTATGGTTCAAAAATCCTTTGAATTAGTCCCTGTGGTTTGCCGAAAGTGCACAACACCTCCTATCGTAAAAAAAGTTAACAGAATCGTAAAAAAATGTAAATACCTTCAATCTTTTTTCATTTTTCTCTTTTATCATTTTCCCTTTTTTTTAGACAAAAACTAAAAGAAAGAGAATATATATATATATATATATATATATACGCATAACATAACAAAATAAATATGTATGTACAAGGGTGAGAGGTAGAAGGCGACGGGGCTAGGGGGTTGGGGTGGGGTGGGGTAGGTGACGGGCTGAGGGGTATGGGTGTTGATGGAGCTGGGTGGGGGTGGGGATGACGGGCTAGGTGGGGGGTGGGTGACGGGGGTACTAGGGAAGATGACTATTTTCTATTTTTTTTGTTTTTTTGTAAAATGGGTATAATTATTTTATTGTCAAATTCGTTAAAAAATAATAAAAATCTCATTTAACACGTTTGTAGAACACGCTCTATTAAATATGACAAATGGGTGTTGTACACTTTTGGAAAATCATATGGACTAGTTTAGGGGGTTTTTGAACTATAGGCGGTGTTGTACACTTTCGCCAAACCACAAAGGGGTCTGGTACACTTCACCTAAAAATAAAAAAATAAAATTGTCCACCAATAATTTCAAGCCACATGGTTGCCATCTCAATATTAGCAAAAAAAAAAAAGAATTATCAACAAATAATTTCATGCCCTATGGCTCCCTTACCCCTCCTAAACACCATCCGTCCCCTCCCCCATCAATAGCCTCTTCCTACCGCCAATCCAAATAGAACCCCCGCGACAGCCCTACCCCTAACCCCCCACCAATAGCCTTCCCACTAGAGGTAGATACATGTGGGGGTAAATGGGGGTTGCAGCCCCCACTGACCCAGAAAAATGTTAAAAATTTTATGTATTGTTTTTTTTTTAAATAGATATTTATCTATTTTTAGTTAAAAAAATTAGTTAGCTCCCACTAAAAAAAATGTATTCACATGGTTAAAAAATTATGTGTTTTAGCCCCCATTAACAAGAATTCATGGATCCTTTCCTACCCTCCTACCCCCTTCTCAACCAGTATCTTTCCCCACCACCCTTCACCAGCAGGCCACCCCAATCCCTACTACTACCCCTAAACTCACCATTAATAGTAATGCTAGCAGGTTGTGCGTGTAAAATGTAGTGTGCTCTGAGTGTAGAATCGTATCCACAGGGAAGCTTGTTAGTTAGTTAGTGAAGTAGTATAAAAGTGTTAAAGCTATTTAAGTGATAGTTTGAAAAGGCGTTTGGAGTAGCGTGCAAAAATGTAATTTAAACTAACCTAACTAAGCTAAACTAAGTATTTGTTGAATACGAGGGAAATGAATCTAGGGGGATGGACATGCAATGAGGCAATTAATATAGGCTTGACATCCAGGTTCTCTAATTCTATGCAAGGGTTAAGCTAGAAGCATTAACCTAGTCAATTACCTTAGTCTATTAAAGTCCCGATTATTAACTCTATTATAGGTGTCGTTCTATCTACGAGTCCATTATATAGCTGTAGTATGAATCTGTCCTTGCAACCTGGCGTAAAAGGTCTGTTTTAACTAAGTAATTAAAATTTCCTTACTAGTATAGAGCTATGGTATAACCTATAGTTTCATGGAATCTAAGGTTGTCAAGCTATTAATTCACTATTAAAGCATGGATATATGGCACGAAAGTAAAGCAATCATAACATCTACTTAAAAGTATTACGTATGAAAGACAATACTAAATTAAAGAAAGCCATATATTGCAATTGAATTTGTTAAGGTAAAACTTTGACTGCCCCGAGCTGCTTCCTGGGCTGGACCTGAACCTGCAAAACAAAGGAACCGAGGGGGATGCCACAGTGCCCACTCCAACGCTCAAGTCAGTTAACGGTGAGAAGAAGCTCGTAAGTAGTAAGTGAATGATATTTCTTGCATACCTTTCATCGCGAGATTGCTTCATATTTATACCAGTGGCCTGTTAGTTTCCTAGATGAGAGAGAACTCCTCAAGATCTATCCTTCCAATAGTCCCCCTTTGCTGAGTGATTCTCTCATGATTATCTTCCCTGTGAGTCCCTCCTTATCCGGACTTCCTAAGTTATCCTTATCACAATGATATTCTCTCGCGAGCGCCTACCCTATTATCTCGACAAGTCCGACGCTTAGGGAATGACGGAGTTATTTCTTAGTAATATAATTAATTTCACGGGGCTAGAGCCCTACCCCTATCAGTTGCCCCATCCCCCCCAATCCTCTGAGCTCAGCCGCAGGTCGAGGGACTGTTATACTAGTGGGGCTCTCCAACTTCCTCAATGGTTACTAGCCGTTACAACCGTCACATGTACATGCCTCCTCAATTTGGCTACTTTCCCGCAGGCACGTCTTTCTTAATTCATGCCTCTACTTCCTATGACCCTACATGGGTCATCTTAATAGCATGTGGGGCCCTGTAGGGTCCTTTATAAAGGGAGCCTTAAGACCCGCTCCATACCTACGTTATGTTTTTCACAATCCCTGCCTTCTTCTGCTTCTTTCTCCTCCGTGTTCATCATGCCCTTCGTGAACTTCCACCATCGTCTTAGGTACGCTTATTTTCCCTCTTTCCAACATGGTTAAGTCTCCCCAGTCAAGTGTCGTCGGTGAGTCCAATGACGGACCTAAGGGCGCCTCTCACACCCCAAGAAATTCTGAACCCATCGCTGCCACCCCAATTTCTCAAAGTCCTCCTGCCACTAGGGGTGTTAGAAAGAGCTCCAAGAAAGCTACTACTAGGAGTAGGTCTTCTCTCCACCGTCTCGCCACAACACCAATAGGTCTAGCTAGAATCGATGACCTTTTAGTTTTCGGTGCTGAACGTAAAACCTGTACCATTCTTGGAAATCCATTACCCATCTTAGGGGTATTGGAGTTATCCCCCATAACTTTGAGGTCCGTATTCCGAACGATGGCACGTCGGCATCCACTTGTGAGCCCGACAAAGGAGAAGTTACCTTTTACTATGAACAACTCTTTATAGGTAGCCTGTCTCTCCTCCCTTACCTGGTGGAAATTTTCAACTACCTCCAAATCAGCACTTCCTAGGTTACTCCCAATAGCTGGAGGCCGATGGTAGGTTTTTATGTTTTGCTGAAGGAGTTGGGTTACATGCCCACCCCCAAGCTCTTTCTTTTCTATCACTAGCTCAAAACCAATGACAAATCTTCATGCTGGCGCTATTTTTCTGCCCGCCATCATCCCTGAATTGCTGACGTCCTTGATAATTCCAAGAACTGGAACAACAAATTTTTCTTTATGAAATCCCCCACGGGATGGGAGGTCCAGAGCATCTGGGCTGTCCCTCCTGAAACAGACAATGACCCTCCTACCCTTGATGAGATTGAGAAATCGGTTATCGAGGAGCTCTAGAGAGCAGTTCCTATTAGATGTGATATTCTTACCTCTAAAAGGATAGCCGCTAGTGGCTTATTTCCGTGACCCATAGAGCCGAGGGTCGTGGCTCTCTCTTTACCCTTCACGAATCATAATAACAGGGCTAGAGGAAGACCATCACTTGCCCCTCCTCCAGCTACCCAGAACCTTGAGAGATCCGACTCTACATCTCTTAACACGTCATCCGGTACCGAGGGTTAGGCTTTACTCTTGCGCTTGTCTTTACTTTTTCCCTTTTTTATGAGACTCATGATATCTCTACTTGTTTATCCTTTGTGCAAATAACATGAAGATCTCGGAGATCATTACTTCCGCTAGAGGCGAATGGGTGACCCGAAAGCGCTTGGTTAAAGCCTTTGGTCAACCTTGTCACACCCCGACCTAGAAACCTACAAATGCTAAGGCCGGTAGGTGAATTTCGTAACTCAAATATGTAAAATTGATAACTTAATAACCTAAACATTCATATATAATCCATAAAAGTTCAAGAGTCTTTTAATTACATCGGCCTTAGAAAAGGAAACCATAACTAGTTACATATGTACAAGACCTCGAATCACCTGTTCGAACATAATGACTAACACACATTCAGGTTTCTAAGTCTCAAAAGAATAGAAGTATTTAGTTACATTGTAGTTGTCCAAAAGAATAAGTTATACATCAAGTATTAAGTTATATGGTAGAAATCCTCGATATCACACCAAGGAGTTTCGCCAACACCTTGAGGGGCCTGCTTGGGTTCTGCCTCACCTGAAATGATAGAAAAAAGGGTGAGCTAATCCTGCTTATAGCTCAGTGAGGATGAAATAGGAAGGGTTTTCACAATTGTTTTATCTTTTCGCAAAAAGTTCGAGAAATCTTGCCATGCACTTAAAATGTACATGTCAGTAAGCAGGTAGTAACTCAAGTATGCAATAAGAAGATGAACAAAGATACTTATTGCAAAAGGATATGGGGATTGCTGATGTTGATAGCTTCTGACTTGAATCAATTAATGATAACCCCACACCACAACCGAGGATCAAGTCCTCAAAGAAAACCCGACATCAACTCCAACAACCGAGGGTTCTGGATAGCTCTTCTCAAAGCTAAAGAATTGGTTCATGGTGGTCGTGTGTATAACCAGCAAGCCCGATACTACTCGGGGCCATCGATCGCACCAAGGCCTTTAGAAGGTTGCAACCTTGATGCATATATATATAACACCCAACTCTTCAAGGGACATCACCAAGAGAGAGAGGGACTAGGATAGCAACAAAGTAGGCTGCTTCCGTTACATGCACAAATATCATGAATAAGGCAAGTAAGCATATAAACACCTTGCATGTATAAACATATGTAGTGCCACAATTAATTGGCATACTAAGCAAGCACATAATCATCTTTCATGTATAACATCTATGACATTATGTAATAAGTAGCCACCAATCAATCTATCTTGAGACCTTACTTCATATGCTGTTAGTTGTAATCCTATGTTGCCTACATTCACTAGCCTCCTAAGCAACATATTGAAGTTATCAACTACATAGCACCCAAACCATGGCATAAATCCACAATTAAATTCCACTATGATAATTTGGGGTTCGATACGGTTCCAACGCATCCAATCGTGCCCTAATCCAACATTTGTAGCTCCCGAAATCACTAAAACAAGTTAATTACGCGAAACTGAAAAGTCAAGTTAGACGAGGGCACTCGTTCGGTTCCTTCGACCGATTCCTTCTGGAGAAGTCAGTTGAGGTAAGTCAGACGAACCCCTCGTCCGACTCCCTCGACCGGTTGGGCCAAAACAGCCCAGCCAACACACGTTTTTCTCAAGTTTTGCCTTAACCCTTTTCCTATCTTGCAAGCCATAACCATACCACTTCTACCACACTTCAAGGTGACCTCAATACCATGTTTGGCATGCTAATAGCTCAACCAACAACCCAAGAAAACAATGGTCAAGAAAAATATCAATTCAAATATTTCAACATATATATCCTTGATTCAACAATTCCACATCTAGTTTCTACTAAATCTACTAAGCAAACTTCAATCTTGCATACCATGACCATCTACACACCATTCTAGCCAACAAGATCAAGAGTTTACAAACATTACACCACAAGAAACTCCAACAACTCTTACTTAGAAATATATAAGCTCAACTATCTCATAAGCATGTATATACCTAGATTAAGCTACAATGGTAGTTAACGAACATGAACAAGCAAGATATGAATTTGTTAGAGCCATAGGTTTAATTGAAAACATCCATCACCTTGTTCTTGAAGTCTAGAAGAAAGAGTTGCAAGATACACACTTGAAGAAAGCTTGAAATGCAAAGGAAATGTTCCAAAATGGCTGAACTACTTCCTTTCTTCCTTCTCCTTCTTCCTTCTCCACTTATCTCTCTTCTTACCCTCTTCTCTATGGACAAAAATCTGAGTGTGGTGTGTGTAGTATGTGTATCGTGTGAGTATGTGTGTGAGTATAGTGTAATATAGTGTATGTATTATGTTAGGATATTTTGTTAAATTGCCATAGGACAAGAGTGCCCTCCAACTTGCTTATGTATTACTAGTTTGCCCTTTTAGTTCTAATCTAATTGTTTTAGTTAGCTAGCATACGCAATAGAATCCAATTATTGTATAGGATATCTAAAATACTCAAATGCACGTTAATCAATGCAATGCACGTAAATCGAGACAAATGTACATAAATTAACATAAAATCACCTAAACAAGGTAAATGCATATAAAATGACTTAATTTGGTATGCTATGATAGACATGCACGTGTGGTCTCAGGCTACGCCTTACATCCTCCCCCCTTCAAAGAATTGCGCCTTCACAATTACCTTATTACCTTTCAAACAAGAACGAGTATTGTAGCTCCATCTGATCACGTCTCTCCCACGTTGCATCTTCAACTCCATGGTGATCCCAAAGTATCTTCACTATCAGAATACTCTTATTGGGCAACTCTCGATCTTGCTCATCCAGAATCCGCGCGGGCCTCTCCTCATAGGACAAGTTCTCCCGAAGTTCTAGCAGTTCCGGTTCTAGAATGTGAGAGGGGTCGGGATGATACTTCCTTAATATCGAAACATGGAACACATCATGAATGTTGGAGAGATTTGGTGGTAGATCTAACCGATACGCCAACTTTCCGATTCGATCCACAACTTCAAATGGCCCTACATACCTTGGGCTTAGCTTCACTCCTTTTCCATGCCTGATCAATCCTCTTCAGGGTGACAACTTCAAGAATACTCGATCACCCACTGCAAATTCTACGTCTCGCATCTGCTTATCGGCATAGTTATTTTGTCTACTTTGGGTTGTGAGCATTCTTTTCCTAATCAATTGCACATTCTCAATCTTCTCTATTAACTCCGGTAGCAATGTAGGGTCAACCGTCTTCAACTCATCGACCTTGTCCCAATATAACGGTGACCTATACTTTCGTCCATACAAAGCCTCGTATGGTGCCATGCCAATTGTTGTCTGATAACTGTTATTATAGGCAAACTCTGCCAAAGGTAAATGCCTCTCCCAAGAACCTCCGAATCTAATACACATGCCCTCAATATGTCTTCCACACACATATATGCAGCAAACTAAAAATAAGAATTTTAGTTATTATATGCCATGGATACTTATCATACAATACATTTTAACTTACAATTACACAATATATACATGAGCTCAAGGGCTCCAAAATAGAACATAAAGTAAAACAAGCAAGGTGGTCTTCATATAACAACGAGAACCATAATCCACCTCAAGCAAATATGACACTGCAACTAAGGCAACTGTTCAGTCTGGACCTCCTGCTCCTCACCCTCAACCAAATCAAGTTGGGGTTCAACCTCAGCACCTCCTGAAACATGTTAGTGAGGTATGAGCAACCACAATTGCCCAGTGAGGGATAAAGTCTACCGGGGCGTGCAATGCAACAATTATAACAATTAAGCAATAAAAGCAAGTAAAGGACAATTGAAATAGCAAGAAACCACACATATCAAAGGATACGATACACTTAGCCCTAACACTCCAGAATTCTCTTATCTTCGATCACGAACATGAACCACGAACCACGATCGGTGTGTCGATATAAACCCCAATCACTCCAGTGGGTGTACTTTAAATGTACACCGATAACCTACGACCCAACATCCCCTGACAATCTCTGGACCAGGCGAGTGAGGGACTAGGGCATGGAGATCAAATATCCATTGGTACACCCGCTACTGCCCAACTAATATCCAATACATCTGCCCCTGACACTATGGTTGTGCAACTACTATGCAATGCACTTTATCAATGGCAATATAATAACAATAATGGAAGCAATAATACATGGGAGGAACAACAAAGTAGGTTATCCTCGAAACAGTTAGAATAGAAGCATTCGCATATAACAACTAAACAAATTACAAAGGGGCATTTACACATTTCACATAGAATTTTTCCAAAAGCTCAATAATGCCTTAGAAACACATTTAAACATCTAAGGAACAGTTACAAGCTCATAGAAGCGTGAGACAACCGATTCTTGCTTTAACCCCTTTTGTAACACAAAGCATTTTCCTTCCAAACTCAAGCTATTGTTCTAGATTGGTAAGTGGCCTAATCCATACTTCTAATTAACCCATAAAGCACCTTTAGAACCCTCGAAGCTACCCAATTACCCTCGTTTAGCATAAAAGACCCAATTTCTCCCTTGTGAGTTTGTACTACAAGTACCCTATTCGAGGCTTATCCAAGGTTACCCAAAGCATATCTAGTACCTAAATAGCTTAAGGACACTAAATATGATGGCCAAAATGACCCGAATTTATATTAACCCCGAAACCCCTTTCTAAAAGTTGCATATTTCATATTTTAGCCAAGTTACGAGCAATTAAACCTTATGGGGTCATTTTACTACCTGCATTAGCACCCAAAGCATCTATTTGGATCATTGAATCAAGCTATAAGGTTCATTTTCACAAACCCTAGAAAATTCATCACTATTTACCCCTACCAATCAACTAACGATTTCAACCGGTTAAAATACGAAACGATAGCATAAATATGGTCTCTACTACTTGTATACAACATATATAACCTACTTTAAGCATTCCATAACCATTTAGTAGCAAAAAAAGAAATTCAAGAAAGTTGTAACATTCCAATAATGCAAAATAAACATGCAAATCCCTCACCTATTGCGCAGAGAAGCTCAGGGAAGGCTAAAGGATACTTTAAACTACTTGTACCTAGCTTGGCTTGGCTTGAATTGAATATTTGTTCAAGCAAAACTCCTCATTGGTTGCTAAAGGGGCTGTCGAGTTTATGGCACTATTTAGCCCTTCTATTATTATTTTTTTGTTATGCTATGAGCTATAATGTGTATGTTGAGTATAAATGCCTATGTATGTTATTTTAGTGTGAGTGTGTTGGACAAAACATAAGTCAAGTTAGCTTAAAATGAGTCCTAGGGTGCAATTATATGTTAGCTAGTTAAAATATAAGATTAGCCTATGTAATACTATTCACTAGTCTCAATAAAATATTTTCTAAACGGATGCTCTTATCGCTTTTTGCTCAAACGCACATTTTCTTCATTCCTAAAACAATTAATATGATTTAAGAAAATTGCTAATTCGAAGTAATTAAGTAGTTGAAAAACATGATGAATTGTGATCACAGAAAGTGACAAGTAATGCACAGTAAGATGCGCAAATAGTGGATGCAACAGTAAAAAAAATGTACGGTAGAATCTCGGGCGTCACACTTTCTCCCCCTTAAACTAATTGCGCCCATGCAATTCTTACAAGATTCGGTGAATAACTCTGGATATCTCTCTTGCGTCTTATCCTCTCTCTCCCAAGTAACATCCTCTTACCCGTGATGATCCCACATAATTTTTTCCATCGGGATGCTTTTAGTTCTGAGCTCCTGAACTTTCCAATCAACAATTCAAAAGGGCTTCTGAGTATAAGTCAACGTCTCACTGATCTCTAACGGTTCGGGCTCAAGAATATGAAAAGAATGTAGTTGATACTTCCGAAGTATAGACACATGGAAGACATCATGAATTCTGCCCAAACTAGGAGCTAAAGCTAATCTGTAGGCCAAGCACCAACTGTCTCATTTATTTCAAACGGTCCCACATATCTCGGGTTGAGCTTACCTTCTTTCCCATGCCAAATCAAACCTTTTCCAGGATAGATTTTCAGGAATACCCGATCACCCACGACAAATTTCAAATCACGTCGACGTCTATCTACATAGCTCTTTTCCCGACTCTGTGTTGTAAGCATTCTCTTCTTAATAAGCTGCACATTATCAATCATTTTGTTCATCTCTGCCAATAGAGTAGGGTCAATAGTTCTCATCTCTCCAACCTTATACCAATACAAATGAGATCTGTATTTACGACCATACAATGCCTCATACGGTACCATGCCAATAGTAGCTTGATAACTATTGTTATAGGCGAATTCTGCAAGTGACAAATATCTCTCCCAACTTTTACCAAAATCCAGAATACAAGCTCGCAGCATATCCTCGAGTATTAGAATAGTTCTCTAAGATTGACCGTCAGTTTGAGAATGATAAGATGTACTGAAGCTCAGTGTGGTGCCTAGAGCTTTCTGAATCTTCTGCCATAACTGAGATGTGAATCGAGGATCCCTGTCCGATACAATACTTTTTGGAGTTTCGTGGAATCTAACAATATTTTCAACATATAACTCTGCTAGCTTGTCAAGAGATTCAGTCTTCTTTGTAGCAATAAAATGAGAAGTTTTGGTTAGTCTATCTACGACAACCCAAACTAAATCATTACCTCTCGAAGATCTTAGTAAGTCTGACACGAAATCCATAGTAATGTGGTCCCATTTTCACTCCAGAATAGCCAAAGGTTGCAACAACCCTGTAGGTCTCTGATGCTCTGCTTTAACTTTCTGACATGTAAGACATCTAGCAACATAGTCAGCAATCTCTCTCTTCATGTTGTTCCACCAGAAGTTCTGTTTCAGATCTCTGTACATCTTTGTACTGCCTGGATGGATAGTATATCTAGAACTGTGAGCCTCTGCAAGTATTTCTTTCTTTAAGGCTGGCTCATTCGGAATACAAATTCTTCCTTTGAATTTAAGAATGCCATTATCATCACGTTTGAAATCCGACTCTCCCCTTTAGACTTTTCTAAGATTTATAACAATTGAGGATCAGTCTGTTGAACTTCTAAAATCTTGGATAACAATAAAGATTGAATTTGCAAACTTGCAAATTGAATACCAGAATTTGAAGTTTTGGGCTACCATAAATATAGCTCTTCCATGAATTCTCAATTTTGATAACCAGACTAGCAACGGTAGCCTTTCGGCTCAAAGCATCAGCAACAATATTGGCCTTACCAGGTAGAAAATTAATAGTGTAGTTATAATCCTCTAGTAACTCCAGCCAACTCCTCTGCTTCATATTCAACTCTTTCTGTGAAAACAGATATTTCAGACTCTTATGATCTGTAAAGATTTCAAATTTGTTGCCCAAAGATAATGTCACCATTTCTTTAATGAAACGATAATAGCCGTAAGCTCAAGATCGTGCATCGGATAGTTGAGTTCATAGGGTTTCAATTTCCTAGAGGCATATGCAATAACTTTTCCATTCTGCATTAATACACAGCCCAAATCCTCCTTAGAAACATTACTGTAGATTACCAGATTATCAGTACCGTTAGGCAAAGCAAGAATAGGAGCTGTGGTTAACCTCTTCTTCAATTCCTGGAAGCTAGCCTCATACTTCTCATTCCAATCAAACACAGTTCTTTTCTGGGTAAGCTGAGACAAAGGCCTGGCAATTTTAGAGAAGTCCTTGGCAAACCTTCGAAAATACCCTACTAAGCCAAGAAAACTACAGATCTCTGTAACAGTCTCAGGCCATTTCTAAGCTAATACAACCTCAATCTTCGCCGGATCAACAGAGATATCATCCTGCGAGATAATATGACCGAGAAAAGTAACTTGTTTTAACCAGAACTCACATTTTCTGAACTTTGCAAATAATTTATGCTCCTCAAGAGTCTGTAATACAATCCTAAGATGTTGCTCGTGCTTAGCCTCAGATTTAGAATACACAAGAATATCATCAATAAAAATAACCACAAATTGGTCCAGATATGGACAGAATACCCTCTGCATTAAATCCATGAATGCAGCGGGAGCATTAGTCAAACCAAACAGCAGAACAACAAACTCATTATGACCATAGTGAGTCCTAAAAACAGTTTTAGGTACATCATATTTCTTGATCCTCAATTGATAATAACGCTGCCTCAGATCAAATTTAGAAAATACCTTGGCACCTTACAACTAATCAAATAACTCCTCAATTAGAGGCACCAGATATTTATTTTTAATAGTTACCTGATTGAGACACCGATAATCAATACATAAACGAAGAGATCCGTCTTTCTTTTTAGCAAATAAGACAGGTGCGCCCCAAGGTGAATAACTCAGCTGAATGAATATCTTCTCAAGTAAACCCTGTAACTGAACTTTCAATTCTTACAATTCGGGTGGAACCATTCTATACAGAGTTCTAGAGATAGGTGTAGTCCTTGGCAATAGATCAATAACAAACTTTATCTCTCTATCAAATGGCAACTCGGGTAACTCTTCAGGAAAAACCCCCGAAAACTCACTCACAATAGGCACATCATTTAATTTTAGCTTATCCGAAGGTTGATAAATCAAATAAGCCAAATAAGCATCACAACCTTTACTCAGCATTTTAGTCGCCTTAATAGAAGAAATTATACGAGTACCCGTAGACTTATGACTACCAACAAGTGAACCTACCTCAATCTTATAAGGCAATTTATCAATTTTCAATGCAGAAGATTGAGCTCACATAAGTGTGAAAAATGAGTGTGTAGCCCCAGTATCAATTAAAACTGTAACCGGTTTATTATTGAGAAAAAAAGTACCTTCAACAACTACAGTCGTATCAGGAAGCTCATCTGTATCTAAGGAAAATACTCGGGCTTGCCCCCGTGGTGCTGATGCTGCAGTTGGTGCCCTGGTCTGAGTACCTTGACCAGATGTATGACCTCTGGTGTTCTTGAATTTCAAGTACTCCTTAACCTTGTGCTGGTTACTCCCGTAACCTGTACACTTGTTCAATTTCCTCCAGCAGTTCTCCTCAGTATGGCCCTGACGTTGACAGAAGCTGTACTGTTGGTGATGTCTTACAACAGTGCCTCCCGTAAGAGCTCTGTAAGAAGAGATTGCTGAACTACCCTGCTGAGATCGGGCTACAGCTAGACGAGACTGCCCCTGATTCTGACTCTGAATCGGTCGTGCCTGAGTTTGAGTAGGCCTGGTATAACGCTGAGTCTGCTTCGGCTGTTGACTCTGACCAACTGAAACAGTCTACCTCTAAAATCCTCAATTTTGCGTTTGATATGGTCGTTTAGTGGGCTGACTCGGTTCCCCAAACAGATCTGCTTTGCGTTTCCCATATCGGGCAGCTATCCTGACTGCTGCTGCATAAGTGAGGTAATCTTGGGTAGACAGATTCAATGAAATATCGGGCCTCAGCCCCATAACGAACCTCTGGATCCTCTTACTATCCGGCAGCACTAAGGCTGGCACATAACGGGACAAGCGAGTGAAAACTGCGTCATACAAGTCAACTGACATGTTGCCCTGTTTTAGATTAATAAATTCCTACTCTCGCCTCTCAATAGCTGTCTCGGTAATGAATTTCTCCCGAAACTCTCTGACAAACTCATCCCAAGTCCGTGGTACTGCCTCAGCCTCCCATTTGGATTTCACTGTATGCCACTACTGTTCCGCGTCTCCCTCGAGCAAAAACTCCGTGCAAGCAACGCTCCTCGCGTCATTGTACTTGAGGCCAGTAAGGATCTTCTCCACTTTGTTCAACCACTGCTCAGCTAACATATCATCGGGTTCTCCAAAGAAGCTAGACGGACCCCGATTCAGAAATTTCTCGAGATAATTGCTACCACCACCCATTACTCCACCTTGACCCTGACCCTGATTACCTGCGGGCACAAAAGCTCCCTGCCTCTGTAATACTTGTGCAATTGACCTATGGCAGCAGTCAACTGAGCATTGAGAATCTGTTGATCTATATCTTCTTCCTCAGTATTCTGATTTCTGGTCTGATGGCGAGGCCCCATTCCGAATAACTAGAATGCAAAGTGTTATGACAGGTATATATATAGTTTACAAGTAAAACACATAAGAAGAAGTTCAAATAAATCCACATAAAGTCACATATAAGGTCATATGAATATCTTATATATAAGAGATACATATAAGTCACTTAAGCACACTTTACATTCTAGACTTTCCACGTTCATACAATAACTCTTAAAAGACCTTCCACATTTACATTTCCATGCTAGCATGTTCTTTGCCAAATCAATTTCCACTTAGTCAATCAAAGAGTCACTGATTCATGCAATCACGCATTCATGTAATAAATCTCTACCCACAGACCGAGAAACCTATCCCGGCTCATGCATTCTAATAGCTCTGATACCACCTAAATGTTATGCCCTGACCCAACCCCACAATAAAGATTAAGTCTGGACCCGACAAACGGACAGAGTCTCCTCTGTACCGTGGACATTCTGAACATCTGTAAACATTCAGTAAAGCCACAAAACAACAAGAACATCATTTCTAATTAAAAACCCAGCTTCAAGGCCATACGAGCCTTAACCAACACAAGACAATGTAAATACATACAAGCATGCAACAATAGTCCTAAAATCCTTGTCTTCATTCGCTTATCATACCATTCTATGTTAGCAATTAAACATTCTTAGAAATTAAAGTCATCCCTACAACCCTTACAACCACACACACATATGTAGCAAACTAAAGAATTTTAGTTATTACATGCCATGGATACTTATCATACAATACATTCTAACTTACAATTACACAATATATACATGAGCTCAAAGGCTCCAAAATAGAACATAAAGTAAAACAAGCAAGGTCTTCATATAACAACAAGAACCACAATCCACCTCAAGCAAATAGGACACTGCAACTAAGGCAACTGTTCAGTCTGGACCTCCTGCTCCTCACCCTCAACCAAATCAAGCTGGGGTTCAACCTTAACACCTCCTGAAACATGTTAGCGAGGTATGAGCAACCATAATTTCCCAGTGAGGGATAAAGTCTACCGGGGCGTGCAATGCAACAATTATAACAATTAAGAAATAAAAACAAGTAAAGGACAATTGCAATAGCAAGAAATCACACATGTCAAAGGATATGATACACTTAACCCCAACACTACAGAATTCTCTTATCTTCGATCATGAACATGAACCCCGAACCACGATCGGTGTACCAGCATAAACCCCAATCACTCCAGTGGGTGTACTCTGGATGTACCCCGATAACCTACGACCCAACACCCCTTGGCAATCTCCGGACCAGGCGAGTGAGGGACTAGGGCACGAAGATCGAATATTCACTGGCAAGCCCGCTGTCGCCCAGCCAATATCCAATACATCCACCTCTGACTCTATGGTTTTGGAACCTCTATGCAATGCACTTTATCAATGGTAATATAATAACAACAATGGAAGCAATAACACATGGGAGGAACAACAAAATAGGTTGTCCTCGAAATAGTTAGAATAGAAGCATTCGCATATAACAACCAAATTACAAAGGGGCATTTACACATTTCACATAGAATTTTACCAAAAGCACAAGAATGCCTTAGAAACACATTTAAACACCTAAGGAACAGTTACAAGCTCATAGAAGCGTGAGACAACTGATTCTTGCTTTAACCCCTTTTGTAACACAAAGCATTTTCCTTTCAAACTCAAGCTATTATTCTAGATTAGTAAGTGGCCTAATCCATACTTCTAATTAACCCATAAAGTACCCTTAGAACCCTCGAAGCTATCCAATTACTCACGTTTAGCATAAAAGACCCAATTTTTCCCTTGTGAGTTTGTATTACAAGTACCCTATTTGGGACTCATCCAAGGTTACCCAAAGCAGATCTAGCACCTAAATAGCTTAAGGACACTAAATATGATGGCCAAAATGACCCAGATTTACATTAACCCCGAAACCCCTTTCTAAAAGTCGCCTATTTCATATTTTAGCCAAGTTACGAGCAATTAAACCTTACGGGGTCATTTCACTACTTTCATTAGCACCTAGAGCATCTATTTGGATCATTGAATCAAGCTATAAGGTTCATTTTCACAAACCCTAAAAAATTCATCACTATTCACCCCTACCAATCAACTAACGATTTCAACCTGTTAAAATATGAAACAATAGCATAAATGTGGTCTCTACTACCTGTATACAACATATATATAACGTACTTTAAGCATTCCATAACCATTTAGTAGCAAAACAAGAAATTCAAGAAAGTTGTAACATTCTAATAATGCAAAATAAGTATGCAAATCCCTCACCTATTGCGCGTAGAAGCTTGGGGAAGGCTAGAGGACACTCTAAATTACTTGTACCTAGCTTGGCTTGGCTTGGATTGAATATTTGGTGAAGCAAAACTTCTCCTTGGCTGCTAAAGGGGCTGTCGGGTTTATGGCACTATTTAGCCCTTCTATTTTTGTTGTTATTGTTGTTGTTATGCTATGAGCTATAATATGTATGTTGAGTATAAATGCCTATGTATGTTATTTTAGTGTGAGTGTGTTGGACAAAACATGAGTCAAGTTAGCTTAAAATGAGTCCTAGGGTGCAATTATATGTTAGCTAGTTAAAATATAAGGTTAGCCTGCGTAATACTATTTACTAGTCTCAATAAAATATTTTCTAAACGGATGCTCCTATCGTTTTTTGCTCAAACGCACATTTTTCTCATTCCTAAAACAATTAATATGATTTAAGAAAAATGCTAATTCTAAGTAATTAAGCAGTTGAAAAACATGATGAATAGTGATCACAGAAAGTAACAAGTAATGCATAGTAAGAATGCGCAAATAGTGGATGCAAAGTAAAAAAAATGTACGGTAGAATCTCGGGCGTCACATTGTAGGTCTTTGATACTTCGCCTTCACCCGTTGATATGTCATGCATCGAGACACAAACTCTGCGATCTCCCGCTTCATATTATTCTACTAATAATGTTACTTTAAGTCTCGATACATCTTCATTCCTCCCGAGTGAATAGTATATCTGGAATGATGAGCTTTTTCAAGCACTTTCTTCTTCAACTCCGGATCACTCAACACACAAATCCGGTTCCTAAACTTCTATAACCCATCTTCATGCAACTTGAAATTCGGACTATCATCATTTATCTTCTGAAGTTGAGGATCTTGTTGTTGAGCTTCTTTGATATGAGATAACAAGGTAGATTGCACAACCAAATGAGCATTAAAAGATACCCCCTTACCTGTTAACTCAGGCCTCTACCGACTTGTTTCCTCGAGCATTTCCCATTCCTTGATCTTCATCATTGCCAAACTTGTCTTTCGGCTCAATGCATCCTCTACAACATTTGCTTTTCCTGGCACATAATTAATTATGCAGTTGTAATCATCCAGAAGTTTCATTCACCTCATCTGTCGCATGTTCAACTCCTTTTGAGAAAAGAGATATCTCAAACTCTTATGATCGGTGAATATCTCAAACCTACTTCCTCACAAGTAATGCCTCCACTTCTTCAAGGCAAACACTATAGCTGCAAGCTCCAAATCATGTGTAGGATAATTCACCTCATAAGGCTTCAGCTTCCGTGATGCATAAGCTATGACTTGATTGTTTTGCATCAATACACATCACAGTCCTTCTTTTGAGGCATCACTATAAATAACAAATCATTGACTTCCTTCGGGTAATGCTAACACAAGAGCAGCTGTCAATCTTTTCCTCAACTCCTGGAAACTATTTTCATACTTATTATCCCACTCAAATTTAATTTTCTTTTGAGTGAGCTTCGTGAGTGGCCCCGCAAGCTTCAAAAAATCCTTCACAAATCTTCAGTAGTATCTCGCTAACCCGAGAAAACTACATACCTTGGTGACATTCTCTGGCTTCTTCCATGACTGCACAACATCTATCTTAGAAGGATCCACAGCAATCCCTTCTTGAGATATCACATGACCCATGAATGCTACTTGCTTGAGCCAGAACTCACATTTGTTGAACTTGGCAAACAACTTATGCTCTCTCAGCTTCTGCAATACCAAATGCAAATGCCTTTCTTGTTCCTCCTCAGTCTTCGAATACACCAGGATATCATCTATGAAAATCACTACAAAATGGTCCAAATACGGTTAAAACACCCTGTGCATCAAGTCCATAAAAGCGGCAGGGGCTTTTGTTAGTCTAAATGACATCACAACAAACTCATAATGCCCGTACCTTGTTCTGAAATCTAACTTAAGCACATCTTCTTGTTTGATGCGGAGTTGATAATAGCCCTGCCTCAAGTTAAACTTCAAATAGACTTTGGCTCCTTGAAGTTGATCAAACAACTCATCAATCAACGACAACGTGTACTTGTTCTTAATGGTCACTTGGTTTAATTCCCTGTAATCAATGCAAAGTCTCAATGTTTCATCCTTCTTTTTCACAAATAGGACGGGTGAACCCCATGGAGATGAACTAGGTTGAATAAATCATTTCTCTAGCAAAGCTTGCAGCTGGACTTTCAACTCTTGCAATCGGTCGGAGCCATATGGTACATAGCCTTAGAGATCGGTTGAGTACCTGGGAACATCTCAATCACGAACTCAATTTCCCTTGCAGGTGGCAACCTAGGCAACTCCTCGGGAAACACATCAACATATTCCTTAACCACTGACACTTGCGCTAACTTGTTTTGATCTGTTGGCTTGTTGATCAAATAAGCTAAGTACCCAGTGCAACCTCTCCTCATATACTTCACAGCTTTGATTGAGGATATCACCATCTTTTTTAACAAGTCATGCCTTCCTCTCACTTTAAGCATAGGTTGCCCTGGTACCTGAAATTCTATAACCTTCGTCCGATAATCTAGTCATCCATGATGTCGTGACAACCATCCATTCCCAAAAAAACTTCATAATACCTAAAGATCAGCACTATAAGATCGGCCAAAAACTCTCAGTCCCCAATTCGAATCTTGCACGCTTTATATGCCAACCTAGTAGCACATTTAGAGCCCATCGGGGTACTAACCTTTACATGATATGGTAAGTTCTTCACTGGCAACTTAGTGCGATATGCACACTTAGGAGTTATGAATGAATGTGTGGCTCCTGTATTAATAATCACCTTAACACATTGATTTTGAATCAGGAAGGTACCTTCAACAACAGTTGCATCATCTAGAAGTTCTTCTTGATCCATTGCATAGGCTCTAGCTTGAACTCTCTAGCCTAGAGCATTTCTAGCGGGCTGATTTGGTGCAGCCTTATTCGGCATCTTCAGACAGGCCTTAATCTGGTGTTGACCACTTCCACACGTCACACACTTGCTCGACTTCTTCCAACACTAGCCTTTCGTATGCCTCCTCTTTTCAGAATAACCATATATGACATTCTGAGAAGTAATAGCAGTACCTGTTGTACAACGAGCTGGTTAAGTGGTTGGGGCATTAGTCTGGGGTCTATTGGCAGCTAGCCTTGCTTGATTCTGTCCTTGACCTTGAGTTTGATAAGGCCTCTGTGGTGCTTGGCCTAAGAATGGCCTCTCGTTAGGTTGGCTCAGCCTACCTCGATGCTCAAACTTCCTCTTCTCAACACGGGACGCCGAATCCAACATCTCCCCATATGAAGTAAAGTGGTGTGAAGCTAAAAAGTCTTGGATCTCAGGCCCCAATCCCCGTTCAAATTGTTTGATCCGCCTACTCTCAGTCTGAACCAATTCAGGGATGTAATGGGACAGCTTGTTGAATCGGGCCTTATACTGTACCACTGTCATTGCACCTTGCCTGAAGGTGAGAAACTCTTCTTCTTTCCTTTCCCAGGCTACCTCTGGAATATAATTCCCTTTAAAGGACTTGACCAAGTTAGCCCACGTGAGTAGTGTCTCCCTATGCTCCCAACTAATATGTTCCGTTCTCCACTACTGTTCTGCATCTTTCTCTAACAAGTAGGCTGCAAAACCCACATTATTCTCATCCATATAGTTATGAGCAGCAAATATATTCTCAACCTTAGCCAGCCAAGCCTCTGCCCTCTCATCATCAAGCTCACCAAAGTCTTTCAATGTATCATTCCTATTTCCTCTATTATGGTTAGGGTTGTTGCCAACACCTTGATTATTGCCATTACTATTACCCACTACTGTTGCTGCGGCTATTTTAGCTTGTTGTTCTATAACCCTGCTCATCCTATCAACAACAGTTGCCATCAAATTGAACATCGCCATACTAGGATTAGCTTGATTTGCATTCCTGGTCTTTTGAGGTCCAGGGTTATTGCGGGTGTTACGTCCTGCCATCTATAGATATAGAACAGATACCACTAACGATTATAGGTTATGTATGCATGATATGAAATATGAATATATATACTAACAATGTTCTTGTCACGAAGCACATAAGTTCCTAGAGGTGCTACAACATGTTCTTATTCTAATTCTCATACCCACTAACTAAAGGTTCTAAATCTAGCTTACGCCTAGCTATCTAGCTAAGCTTTGATACCAATTTAGGTATCACACCCCGACCTGGACACTTGCGAAGGCTAAGGCCGATACATGACTTTTATAACTCAGAAATCTGTAAAATTGATAACTTAATAACCTGAACATTCATATATACTCCATAAAAGTTAAAGAGTCTTCCAGTTACATCAGCCTTAGAAAAGGGAACCATAACTAGTTACATATGTACAAGACCTCGAATTACCTGTTCGAGCATAATGACTAACCCACATTCAGGTTTCTAAGTCTCAAAAGAATAAAAGTATTTAGTTACATAGTTGTTGTCCAAAAGAATAAGTTATACATCAAGTATTAAGTTATATTAACAAGTAGTAATCACATAAGGCAGAGATCCTCGATATCACACCAAAGAACTTCGCCAACACCTTGAGGGGCTTGATTGGGCTCTGCCTCACCTAAAATGATAGAGAAAAAGGTGAGCTAATCCTGCTTATAGCTCAGTGAGGATGGAATAGGAAGGGTTTTCACAATTGTTTTATCTTTTCACAAAAAGTTCAAGAAATCATGTCATGCACTTAAAATGCACATGTCAGTAAGCAGGTAGTAACTCAAGTATGCAATAAGAAGATGAACATATATACTTATTGCAAAAGTTTGCGGGGATTGCTGATGTTGACAACTTCTGACTTGAATCAATTAATGATAACCCCACACCATAATCGAGGATCGAGTCCTAAAAGAAAATCCGATACCAACTCCAACAACCGAGGGTTCTGGATAGCCCCTTCAAAGCTAAAGAATAGGTCCATGGTGGTCATAGGTATAACCGGCAAGCCCGATGCTGCCCGGGGCCATCGATCACACCAAATCCTTTAAAAAATTACAACCTTGATACAAATATATATATATAATATCCAACTCTCCAAGGGACGTCACCAAGAGAGAGAGAGACTAGGATAACAACAAAGTAGACTGCTTCCCTCACATGCACAAATATCATGAATAAGGCAAGTAAGCATGTAAACACCTTGCATGTATAAACATTTGTAGTGCCATAATTAATTGGCATACTAAGCAAGCACATAGTCATCTATCATGTATAACATCTATGACATTATGTAATGAGTTGTCACCAATCAATCTATCTTGAGACCTTACTTTATATGCTGTTAGTTGTAATCCTATATTGCCTATATTCACTAGCCTCCTAAGCAACATATAGAAGTTAGCAACTACATAGCACCCAAACCTTGGCACAAATAGACAATTAAATTCCACTATGATAATTTGGGGTTCGATACGGTTCTAACATATCTGAGCGTGCCCCAATCCGACATTTGTAGCTCTTGGAATCACTAAAACAAGTTCATTGCGCGAAGTTGAAAAATCAAGTCAAACGAGGGAGTCGGACAAGGGTACTCGTCCGGCTCCTTCTGAAGAAGTCGGAAGAACCCCTCATGCGACTCCCTCGACCGGTTGGGCCAAACCAGCCCAGCCAACCCACGTTTTTCTCAAGTTTTGCCTCAACCCTTCTCCTATCTTACAAGCCATAACCATACTACTTCTACCACACTTCAAGGTGACCTCAACATAATGTTTGGCATGCTAATAGCTCAACCAACAACTCAAGAAACCAATGGTCAAGCAAAATATCAATTCAAATATTTCAGCATATATATCCTTGATTCAACAATTCCACACCTAGTTTCTACTAAGTCTACTAACCAACCTCCAATCTTGCATACCATGACCATTTACACACCATTCTAGCCAACAAGATCAAGAGTTTACAAACATTACACCATAAGAAGCTCTAACAACTTTTACTTAGCAATATATAAGCTTAACTATCTCATAAGCATGTATATACCTAGATTAAGCTACAATGGTAGTTAACGAACATGAACAAGCAAGATATGAATTTGTTAAAGCCATAGGTATAATTGAAAACATCCCTCACCTTGTTCTTGAAGTCTAGAAGAAAGAGATGCAAGATACACACTTGAAAAAAGCTTGAAATGCAAAGGAAATGCTCCAAAATGGCTGAACTACTTCTTTTATTCCTTATCCTTCTTCTTTTTCCATGTATCTCTCTTCTTACCCTCTTCTTTATGGATGAAAATCTGAGTGTGGTGTGTATAGTGTGTGTATCATGTAAGTGTGTGTGTGAGTATAGTATAGTATAGTGTATGTATTATGTTAGGATATTTTGTTAAATTGTCTTAAGACAATAGTGCCCTCCAACTTGCTTATGTATTACTAGTTTGCCTCTTTAGTTTTAATCTATTTGTTTAGTTAGCTAGAATACGCAATATAATCTAATTATCGTATAAGATATCTAAAATACTCAAATGCACGTTAATCAATGCAATGTACATAAATCAAGACAAATGTACATAAATCAACATAAAAACACATAAACAAGGTAAATGCATATAAAATGACTTAATTCGGTATGCTATGATCTGCATGCACATGTGGCCTCGGGCTGGGCCTTACAAACCTGCTTCAAAGAAGCAGAAAGTGGCATCCTCTGTCAGTGACGAGGAAGTACAAATCCTCGAGGAGCCACCTGATCCTGCCCTAAAGAGCTCAGGTCCTACCAAAGAGCCCTTGGCCTCTACTCTAGGCAACACTGGCTTCTCCACTATCAAGCCCTCAAAATCTAAGAAAATTACCCCCACGTCTCTTCCTGAAGTGTCACCAATTAAGCCCCGTAGGCACTTGCTATCTCCACCTCCATCTCCTCCTGAAACTAGGGCCTCGCTCCATTCTCCTTCTGTTGACGTGCTGCGGGAAGAGCAGGGTCGCCCCCTCGGCAAAGCTTATCACGTTAACACCCCTCGTCTATGGAAGCGTGACGGGTCCATCCCTCTTGGCCCCTCCTTTGGATATGACGGCGAAATTGAGATTTACGATGGGCAGGGTAGTACTACTTGTGTTTCAGCTCATCACCTTACTGCCGCCAGGGCTAACCAAGAAGTCAGAGAAGCCTTTTATGAGGCAATTCGCCTTACCCCTTTTCTTCCTTGTTGATTATTTCCTTTTGTTAATGCTTTGTTTTCTTATTTTCAGAGCTGGCTATATTTGAACCACTTCCACGGGATGCTCCATAAGGCCCTGGTGGCTTATGAGAGATTTGAGATCAACACTTCTTTAGCAGTGGTTAGAATCGAGAAAAAAGCCAATGCTCATAAGCGGCGCCTCGAGGAGCATCATTTGGCCTGCATCAAGGCTTTTGACAATGACCTGGGCACTTTCAACAAAATGGAGGCCCTCATTGATAAGCAGAACACTGCCATCCAGGAGGCTAGACTTTACCAAACTCTATCCAGGGACATCCTTTCTGTGGCACTCAGGTCACAGTTGTCGGAGGCTCAAAAGACATGTCGCCGAATCCTTGTTGAGAGGGAGCAGGCCATCTAGGCCCGCGAGAAACTTGAGAAGGACCTGAAGGAGGCCTCTGCCCAAGCTGTTGATGCTCAGGCCAAATATGATCAACTGGTACAGGTCATCAGTCTACGAGGGAAAGCCGCTATTACAACTTACAAAGAGAGCGAAACTTTCAAAGCTCTATTGGGGGAGCTACTTTGCCCTGCTATTGCCAAAGTTGAGTTCAAAGTCGAGGTTGCCCTTATGGAGGACATACAAGCTCGTTTGCAGGCTAGGGTATTCAAGTAGACTTGTCAGACCTCCTTGGCGAAGCCCCTCCCGATCCAGAGATTAACATTGGCTAAGTAGGAGCCACAGACATAGGCAGCGGAGCTCAGGCTTGACTAGGCCCTTATGATGCACAATCTAGTTTTTTTTTTTAAGTTTGTAAGTCAGGGGATTTGAGTCCCTTTTGTACAGCTCCCTCCGTGCTTAATGAAATTTTCTCTTTAGAGCTCTTTTGTCTGTTACTGTGCAAACTGTTTTTTAAGTTCGTCTTGTTTTTTGTTGGGTAATTTCCCCTTTAAGGCCTTTTGTTTTTCTGCATCTTAGTCTTGTCCTGGCTTCGCTTTATACATGCTGCGTATTCGAAACCTTTGGTTCTTTTAAGCATTGTTTCATTAGACCTCTTAGCCCCCTTAAGGAACAGCCCTGTTGGGAGGATAGTGACCATCTCATTTAATGGGCGTAGTTTTTCCAAGTGTGAAGCTTTTAAGCTGCTTCACCATTGGACTCTTCAGAAAGAGCCCCTTAACCATAATACAAAGGCAAAGGCAAATTCTTAGGAGGAAAACAGAGCTTTTATTACCCAAAAAAGCATTACATAGACTACTATCGAATGCTATTTATTCACTAACATTATTCTTGGAATATTACATGAAATATTTCCTAAGGTGTTCAACATTCCATGTATTAGCTAATTCCTTTCCACTAGGTTTTTCGAGCCTAAAGACCCCGGGTCTGACCTCTTTTGACGCTAGGTAGGGGCCCTCCCAGTTTGGCACCAACTTTTCTTGCCCCGACTGGGGCTTGAAAATGGCCTTCCTGAGCACCCAGTCAAATCAAGGTCCTTTCGGAGCCCTAGATGATTTATTTCATCTTCATAAAGCTGGAGACGGCTTCTTGGAGGACCAATTTCTACTAGGAGCATTGCCTCCATATCAAACATTAGTGAAAATGGGGTTTCCCCTATTGTAGAGCTCGGAGTTGTCCTGTGAGCCCACAAGACTTCTGGTAGTATATCCACCCATAGCCCTTTTGCCTGCCCCATCTTGATTTTGATGCCCTGCAAAATAGCTCGATTAATTACCTCAACTTGCCTATTAGCGTGGGGATGAGCTACAGAAGCAAATTTTAATCTAATTACCAGCTCTTCGCATTTGCCATGAAAGTAGCTAGAATCGAATTGCCTGCCATGGTCCATGACCAGGGCTCGGGGCACCCCAAAGCGCATCATCACTGACTTCCATACAAAGTTCCAGGCTGCTCCCTCAAAGATTCTAGGGATGGTCTCAGCCTCCACCAACTTTGTTAAGTAATCAACTGCCTTTGGCCCTTGCTCAGATGTAGGGGTTCTAAGATGTCTAGTGCCCACTGGGCGAAGGGCCAAGGGATGATCATATAAACTAGTTCTGTCACCGACTGCCGGGG
Source organism: Ehretia macrophylla (assembly GCA_037974665.1). Lineage (NCBI taxonomy): Eukaryota > Viridiplantae > Streptophyta > Magnoliopsida > Boraginales > Ehretiaceae > Ehretia > Ehretia macrophylla. The sequence continues at coordinate 27,470,486 of CM075769.1, forward strand.
TATCCTGGAAAACCTCTAGCAGGTGTCATATTTCTTCACCATCTCTAGCGCATCCTTCTGTATGGTAGGCCAATAATATCCCTGTCGGAGGGTCTTCCGGGCTAACGCCCTGCCCCTTGGGTGATTTCCACAAATCTCTTGGAGCACATAACTGCCCTTATCTTAACTTATACATTTTAATAGCGGCCAGGTCTAGGTCTACTTGTACATCTGCCCTCCAGCATGATAAACTTCAAGGTGCGACACTCTACACTCTGGGCTTCAATCCCATCGCGAGGAAGGTTACCCTGCTCCAGGTACACTTTAATTGGCTGCATCCAATCTTCCCGTACAATCATGGCTGCGACCTCCAGAGATAGGGGTTGTATAGACGGGATCTCAATCTCACTCACCTTTATAACAACTGGCCCAGAGGAACTTACGGCCAATCTCGTGAGAAAATCTGCTTTCACATTTTCAAATCGAGGAACCTGACAAATATGAAAATGCCCTAGACCTTGGACCAGCCCCCTAACTTTACTAAGGTAGGCCAACATCGTTACATCTTTTGCCTCGTACTCACCCATCACCTGATTCGCCACTAACTACAAGTCTGTAACCACGTCTACTATCCTTGTTCCAAATGAGATAACCATTTTAATACCTGCTATTATTGCTTTATACTCGACTTCATTATTGGAAGCTAGGAACAAGAACTTGAACGAGTACTGATTTTCTGTTCCGTTAGGGCTGGTGATTATAATTCCAGCTTAACTCCCTTGTCTTCCAGAAGCTCTGTCAACCTGCACCTTTCTCGAGACATCATTTTCCTCTACCTGGTCCCCCGTGCACTTTACCACAAAGTCTACCAGGGCCTGAGCCTTAATGGTTGTGCCTGGTAGATGATATCATACTGACTAAGCTCTATAGCCCATTTCAACAAATGCCCTAAAACTTCTGGCCTCTGTAGTACCTGCCTCAGGGGCATATCTATCATGACTCGGATTGTATGTGCATAAAGTAATGTTTGAGTTTTCGGGCCGCTGTTAAGAGAGCCAACGCCATCCTTTTCAATGTTGAGTACTTGAGTTCTGGCCTCCGTAGGATCTTACTCATATAATATATAGGCTTCTGGAGCCGGTCCTCCTCTCTCATCAAAGCCGCTGCAACTACTTTACCCGAACTAGTGAGGTACAAAGTCAGGACCTTATCTGGATTCAACTCTATGCCCCGGCTAGTGACCATGAAGCCCAGAAACTTGTCTGCCCTGACTCCGAACACACTTTTCTCTGGGTTAAGCTTGATTTTGAATCGTTCCATGGTAGCAAAGGTTTCTACTAGATCTGCCACATGAGAATGTGCATTTTTACTTTGTTCAACATGTTGTCGACATAAACCTCTATGTTCCTCCCCATCTGGCTGTCAAACACCTTGTTCACCATGTGCTAGTACGTAGCTCTAACATTTTTCAACCCAAAAGGCATCACATAATAGCAGTAGGTTCCCATCTCTGTGATAAAGGCTGTCTTTTCCTTGTCTTCCGGGGCCATCATGTTTTGATTGTAGCCTTTAAATGCATCCATGAATGTGGGCAGTTCAAAGCCAGAGGTGGCATCCACCAACTGGTCTATTCAAGGCAATGGATAACAGTCTTTGAGGCACGCCTCATTAAGGTCCTTATAATCGACACATAAGTGCCACTTCCCAAGGCCCTTGGCCACCAACACCACGTTGGCCAACCATTCTAGGTACTACACATTATTTATATGGCCCGCCTCCAGCAACTTCCGGACCTCTTCCCTGATATTCCTACTCATTTCCTTCCTAAAATTTCTTTTCTTTTGTCAGACGGGTTGGAACATAGGGTCTACGTTCAACTTATGGACCATTACTAATAGATCTACACTTGTCATGTCAGTTGTACTCCAAGCAAATACATGCATATTATGAGAAAGGAAGTCAATTATACCTTGCCACAGGTCCGAAGAAAAGTCATGGCCTATCTTGATCCGCTGGCCCTTTGAAATTTCTACCTCGTCCAACTACTCGGTAGGGTAGACCTCCTTCATTTTCTTGTCCTTTGACACATCAAGCTGCTCAAGCTCCGGGCCTCTCATTTTGAGAGAAGCAGCATAGCAACGATGAGTGGCCAACTGATCCCCCTTGATAGTAGCTACGCCCCCTAGGGTTAGGAACTTCAGGGCTTGGTGCAGGGGAGATGTAACTGCCCAGAATTTCATCAGGGCCACTCGCCCAAGGATCCCATTATAAGCCGACACGCAATCGAGAACAATGAGGTCTGCCATGATCGTTACTTTCTTCTCCCCTTCTTCCAAGGTCACAGGTAAATTGATAACCCCCTCTGGGCGAAAGGCTTCCCTTGTAAACCCAGATAATGAGCCATTTAAGGGACGAAGGCTTTCACGTCCTATTCTCAGCCTATCAAAAGCCTTCATCAATAATACTTTTGCGGAGCTGCTAGTGTCCACCATCAAACGCTTGACTATGTAATTGGAGACTCGAGCCTCTACCAATAGTAGATCATCATGCGGGTATATTACACCCTTGAGATCATTTGTGGTGAATGTCAACTATTCTTCTACCCTCGTTGTTTTATACCAAGGCTCATCTATTACAGCCATGGCATACGACATTCTCATTATCCCACTGGCTCCGCCGGAGACGAATCCCCCCGCAATGGTGTCCACCACGCTTAAGTGCCAATTCTCCTGATCTCTTCCTCGTCTACGGTTACGTTCCCTTCCGCGTCGGGGGCTACGCTTCCTGTCATGCCTAGGGCTCTGCTCTCTCTCTCCCTCTGAGGCTTCTGGTTCCCTGCAACGAACTTGTTCAACAGTCCATTTCTTACCAGTACCTCTATCTCTACTTTGAGTTGCTTGTAATCTTCTATGTCATAGCTATTATCCCTGTGGGACCTGCAATATTTATCCTTTGACCTTTTATCCGGATTGTCCATCATCCTAGGCGGCCAACAGAACTCCTGATGGGTTTGGATTTCATGTAGAATTTCTGCCCTGGAAACGTTCAGAGGGGTATAGCTCTGCTCGAACCTACCCCGGTTGTTACTGCCCTGTCCTTCCGACCGACCCTTCGGAGCTCCCCTTTGCTAACTCGCCTCTTGAGTTTTTTCCTTCGTCGGGGCTCCCTTCTCTTCCTCCTTCTTGGCTGACATGACCTCTTTAGAATTGATATATTTGAAAGCTCATACCATGAGGTCTTCCAGATCACGAGGCATTCTTTTACCCAATGAGGCCTGTAAGGGCCTAAAAGGCAGACCTTGCATATATGGGACCATAGCCATTGACTGATCGAGGTCTGGTACTTCCAGGGCTACTTGATTGAATTGCTGAGTGTAGTTCCGTAGAGTCTCTCCCCTCTGCTGCTTTATGGAAAGTAGAGACACGGTGAGTCTCGGGGGCTTCTTGCTGCTAGCAAATTGAGCAAGGAACAAACCGGCGAACTGGTCAAAGTTGTGAATTGAGGCTTCCGCCAAGCAAGCAAACCACTTCCGTGCCGATCCTACTAATGTAACTGGGAAAGCTTGACATTTGCTGGCATCTGGGACGTCCTGGAACGTCATATAGTGCTCAAAGATTGTGAGGTGATCCTTTATATCCCCCGTCCCATCATAAGTCTGCAAATTGAGAAGCTTGTATCCATATGGCATAGGCTCCGGCATAACCTCTCTGGCAAATGGGTGGTGCTTCCCCTGCTCTACCAAGGCCTGGTGATGTCCTCCATGGTTACGGGTGACCTCCTACCCATCATATCGTGGGGGTCTTCTTGCCTTATCCTGCCCCGGCCTTTTCGTTAGGCCTACTGAAGCTGTCTTATCCACCGAGAGTACAAGAGGTTGGGGTGGATTGCCTATCACCGGATCCTCCCGCTGGAGGGGTACGACTTCCGGTCGCGCCAGTCCCTGTTGGGATAAAGACGACATATTTCCCGAAAAAAATACCGGTGGAACCGAAGTGGTAGCCTTCCCCGACAGTGTTGGATTAAGTGAAATTACTGATATTGGGGGATCCGCAACTTCATGAACCTAATGCTCCTCTTAGGGGTTCTGATTTTCCCCAGCATTGGCCTGACTGCGTGTGTGAACCATCACGGTATCTCAGTAGGATTACTAGAGACGTTCCCATAGATGGCGCTAAACTGTTAAGGTAAAACATTGACTGCCCTGAGCTGCTTCTTGGGCTGGACCTGAACCTACAAAACAAAGGAACCAAGGGGGGTGCCCACGGTGCCCACTCCGATGCTCAAGTCAGTTAACAGTAAGAAGAAGCTCGTAGGCAGTAAGTGAAGGATATTTCTTGCATACCTTTTATTGGGAGATTGCTTCATATTTATACCTATGGCCTGCTAGTTTCCTAGATGAGGGAGAACTCCTCAATATCTATCCATCCAAGAGTCACCCTTTGTTGAGTGATTCTCTTATGATTATTTTCCCTGCGAGTCCCTCTTTATCAAGACTTCCTAAGTTTATCCTTATCACAATGACATTTCGGCGCGAGCGCCTGCCCTATTATCTCAACAGGTTTGGGGCTCAGGGAATAACAGGGCTGTTTCTTATTAACGGAGCTAATTTCATGGGGTTGGAGCCCCACCCCTATTAGAATTAAATAAATTAAATCTGAGACCATATATTAAAAGACTGTCATTTATAATATCTTCCCTTAGATAATAGCTATACTAAAACATAATAATAAATACAAGTTGTACAAATAAGAGAGTCAAAAAAGGCTCTCCCGATATGACGACTTTGTATTTCTGATTCTAGGAATTTGAGCAGAGGTACGACGCAAAATAGCTATTCGGGAGAAGATTCCCCCGAATAAAAGTTTTTCTATCGAAAGCTATTTGGGCAGAATTTTCTCCGTATTCTACTAATACTACTAATTTAAACTAACTAATAATTTAAAACTAAAATTAAACTAATTAACTAATTAATTAAAATAATAATAAAAAACTAAATAATATCTTTAAATTTGCACCGGGTTGGGGGCTATTAATAAGCAATTTTTCTAGGGTGTGCTCGAGCACGCTAGCCCTTCCTGGAGCGCTTGAGCATGCCTCTGCTTCTTCTGTTGGTTGTGCGACACGTGGACGTCCGGAAGGTAGTGGAAACATCCGGGTAATGCGCTCGAGCGCCCAATGGGGTGCGCTCGAGCGTGCCTCTGTTGGTTCGCCAAACAAGTGACACGTGAAATTTTTGAAAGATGGTAGAATTTGCTGTGAGCGCCCTTCACTGGCAATTTTGACTTTGACCAGATCGTTGACCGAGGTATTTTCAGGCATTTTTCACTATTTTGACCCTCCAAATGATGAAATTTGGCTAAAATCACGTTGGGCATAGAAGAAGCCTGCGTTTTGCTTAGAAGGCCGTTTCAACCCCAAAAAGTGGTATGATTTGTCAAAAATGGACAAAGTTTACTTTTCCAAATCATCTAGGTCAAAAACAGATGAAAAATAATCTATCTTATCCTTTTGTCAAAAAATTTTCAACATGAAACATGAAAAGTGCAATTCACTATTTTAAACCTATTCATCAGTTGATGAGAAACATGATAAAAGAACCTTGTACATAGTTTTCACAAATAGATACTCTTTTTTGAAAATGGACTAATGATAGCTTCGGAGTATAAATTTAGAAGTAAACTAAGCAAATTAAGTTCAATCTAATTTCAACTTTCAAGACATGCAAACAGATTGGACTTTGATATTTTCGCCTTTATTTGCAATCAAACTCTTGATCATGCCTTAACCTTTTTAACGTTTGCCAGAAAAAATATAAAAGTAAAACTTTCTACTATCTCTTTGTTAGTGTTCAGTTTTCTTTGCTTTCTGGATATCCCATGTAGCGGGCTTTAAGGCCAACAATCCCCAGCCATTATGACCGAGGTTGCCATGTTTTAAAGGGACCCCTACGTGCCTTAATCACCCAAGATATCCAGGCTCAAAACCTTACACTATAGCACATATCCTAAATGACAATGTTTAGGATAGTGGTGCTTTAGAGTTTCATAACATAATTTACACCAAAACTTTTCAAAAGTAAGGGTATGTACATCTCTTTTTCTTTTTCTTTTTTTTCTCCCTCTTTTTTCATAGAATACATACAGACAGAGTAACAGAACATAATGTACAGACATGGCATAAGGGTTCAGGTTTCAATCACAAGAAGTTGTTATAACAAACGGTAATCCTATCTCAGTCATTTCATAATCACACACCTATCAATTGAAGAAAAGAAGAACAACTAAGTTTATTCATGAATACAATAACCCAAAGTTTTTTTTATAGAGTTTCCTCAGAGTTTTTCACAATACATAGCTAACAATTCAAGTTCTCAAATCATCTAAATCACCTTCTTTTAAACAAGTAAGCTAGCAAAATACTCTTCCTCATGATAAAATGGTGCATTTCTTGCATATTTTGAAAATTATTTTTATGAAATATGTGCACCCCCACACAAAAACTTTGCTTGTCCTCAAGCAAATAGCAATGTAAGATAGTGATAGTGTAATATGCAAGTAACAACACAATGACAAATACTACATCCCCAAACCTATGGGTTGCTTGCTATACAGTACATGTTGATCAAGTATAAAAAGAAATATAGTAAGGAAAGATATTACCTGATGTAAAGAATTTCTATGTTGATGTCAAAGCATTCTACTATTTTTTGTCAAAAGATGTATCATTCTGCAATTAAAGATTAGTAGACAAAGCATTTTACAGATTATCATCAATATAACAAAAAATAGTTAGTTAATCTATACAAAATAGTATAAGGGGGAGATCAAAAATAATTATGGTCAAGGAAACTAAGTATAATACTAAAGCAAATAAGTAAACTAACCAGACCATTTAGACTCTTTTCTGGGGTTCTAGAGTTGATACTATTGAAAAGACTAGCTCTTCCAGAGGTTTCTGTGCTTACGACATCTAGTGCTTTCCTTCAGTACACTAAAGGCCAAAACCAGTTCTACAGGGTCAAGGATACTACAGTGGGGTTTTACGTTACAGATATTACATCAGGTGTATGCTCACACTCCTAACTACCTTATCAAGTAATACCCAATAGACCCAAACTACATTAAGCTGGTGGAATAGCTCACACTATAAGACAGAGTTACACAATTAATCCAACCACACACAGAAACGTACAGTGACCATTATTAGAATGACACTAGTACCTTTATGAATGTTCCTCAGGCTTACAACCCAAACTACATGAAGCTGGAGAAAGATTCACCGAGTACATGTAAAAGACAAAAATTAAACAAATATTAACACAAAAGAGTACTAGGTTGCCTCCTAGTAGCACTAAGTTTAACGTCTTCAACCAAACGGTTGTGCTGAGTTTACTTGCCATCAGCTTGGCAGAATCCTTTATGGAAGGTATACAGGGTCCAGAAGTTCAATAGATTCAACTTCATGAGGGATCGTCTTTGGATTGAATACATGCTTCAATCTTTGCCCATTGATTGTGAAGATACGCCCATCCTTGGGGTGTTTAATCTTGATAGCTCCAGAAGGATATGCTTCAAGCACCTTATAGGGTCCATCCCACTTAGTTCTTAATTTGCCTAGGAAGAACTTAAGTCTAGAGTTAAACAACCAAACTATATGAGAAGAAGATAAGGTCTTTCTTAGAATAAATCTATCATGAATTCTCTTCATTCTCTCTTTGTAGAGTTTGGCATTCTCATAAGCTTCGAAACGAAGCTCTTCCAATTCACTTAACACCAATTTCTTACCTTCACCCACCAGCTGCATGTCAAAGTTCAAGGCTTTAATAGCCTAGTAAGCTTTATGCTCAAGTTCAATAGGGAGGTGTCAAGTTTTACCGTATGTTAATCTATACGGGGACATACCGATGGGAGTTTTGAAAATACTACGGTAGGCCCACAATACATCATACAGGTGACTTGACCAATCTTTTCGATCGGGCCTAACCGTTTTCTGAAGAATTTACTTGATTTCCCTATTTGACACTTCCACTTATCCACTTGTTTGTGGGTAGTAAGGCGTCTCTATCTTGTGGTAGACTGAATATTTTTTCAAAAGGGCTTCGAGTGTCCTGTGACGGAAGTGCTGTTCACCGTCACTTAGAAGTACTCGTGGCACTTTGAATCGAGAAAATATATTTTCTTTAATGAACTTGACCACAACTTTATGGTCATTGGTTCGGGTTGCCACTCCTTCTACCCACTTGGACACATAGTCCACACTAATAAGAATATAAGTATATCCTGAGGAAGGAAGAAAGGGACCTATGAAGTCTATACCCCATACATTGAATATTTTACATATGAGAATGTGTGTTAGGGGCATCATGTCCCTTCTAGAGATAGATCCAGCTTGTTGATAATAGGGGCAATTCTTACAAATTTGTTGGGCATCCTTGAAAAGAATGGGCCAGAAGAATCCACACTGAAGGACTTTGGCAGCTATTCTTTTTCCTTCAAAATATCCACCACATGCTTCTGAGTGGTAGAATTGAAGTATGTTGCCAACCTCATCCTCAGGTATACATCTCCTAATAACCTGATCGACACAAATCTTGAAAAGATAGGGATCTTTCCAGATAAAGTACTTGACTTGTGCCATGAATCGTTCATTTTCTCTTTTACCCTAGTGAATTAAAAACTCTTGGATAGCCAAATAATTGACGTAGTAGGCATACCAAGGGGTTTGATGTGAGGAAGCAAAAAGTTACACATCAGGGAACGTATTTTTGAAAGGCAGAGTATCAATAGGAGAATCACATACCAAACGTGATAGATGATCGGCAACAGAGTTCTCGCTTCCTTTCTTGTCCTTGATCTCGAGGTCAAACTCTTGAAGGAGTAAGAACCAACGGATTAAACGTGACTTTGTATCTTTCTTGGTCAATAAATAACACAAAGCAGCGTGGTCTGTGTATACTATTACTTTGGATCCTAACATGTAAAACCTGAACTTGTCCAGGGAGAAGACTACAGATGACAATTCCTTTTTAGTGGTTGTGTAGTTGTTTTGTGCATCGTCCAAGGTTTTGCTAGCATAGTATATCACAGTAGGCAACTTATCCCTACGTTGGCCTGATACAGCTCCCATTGCATAATCAGATGCATCGCATATTATTTCAAAGGAGAATCTATAATCAAGAGGTTGGATGATAGGAGTAGAAGATAGCAAGGATTTAATCTTCTCAAAAGCTTCCGAGCACTTGTTATCGAAATTAAATTCAGTATTGTGTGCTAGGAGACTTGAGAGAGGTCAAGCTATATGGCTAAAGTTCTTGATGAAACACCGATAAAAATCGGCATGACCAAGGTAGGAACAAATATCCTGTACCGTCTTGGGTGCGGGTAGCTTTTCTATTAGCTTGACTTTGGCTGGGTCCACATGGATACCATCCTGTGACACCACATGGCCAAGAACTATACCTTGTCTAACTATAAAGTGGCTCTTTTCCCAACTCAGAACCAAGTTCATTTCAACGTATCGGTCTAGCACTTGTGAAAGGTATGTAAGGCATTCATCGAAGGGAGCTCCAAACACTGAGAAGTCATCCATGAAGACTTCTAGGAACTTTTCGATCATATTTGAGAAAAGGGCCATCACATATCTTTGAAACGTCGCAGGTGCGTTGCAAAGACCGAAGGGCATACGCCTGAATGCAAAGGTCCCATAGGGACATGTGAACGTAGTCTTTTCCTAATCTTCAGGAAAGACTGGGATTTGGTTATATCCTGAATACCCATCTAGAAAGTAGTAGTAGCCTTGTCCGACTACTCTATCTAAGAGTTGGTTGAGAAAGGGTAAAGAAAAGTGATCTTTCCTAGTTTTGGAATTGAGCTTTCTATAATCAATGCATACATGCCACCCAGTTGTAGTGCATGTAAAAATTAGCTCTCATTTGTCATTTGAAACCACAGTAATCCCAGATTTCTTCGGTACCACTTATACCGGACTGACCCATGGACTGTCAAAAATCGGGTAGATAATACCCACATTAAGTAACTTGATGATCTCTTTGTGAACGACATCACCAATCTTTAGGTTTAGTCTTCTTTGAAATTCTCGAGAAGGAGTAACTCCTTCCTCGAGATGAATTTTGTGCATACACACAGAAGGATCAATTCCTTTCAAGTCAAAAATTGTCCAACCTATCGCCTGTTTATGAGTACTTAGGACTTTTAAGAGTTTGTCTTCATGCTTGGTAGTCAGATCTGAGGCAATGATGACTGGAAAGGTCTCATCAGGGCCTAAGTAGACATACTTTAGGTGCTGAGGCAAGGCTTTGACTTCCAAGGCTAGTAGAGACTCAATTGTAGAACAATCGGAGACTTTAGGGAAAGGATTTGTTACTTGATTGATCTTACCTGGATCAGCAACAATGGAAATAGAGGTGACCATTTCAGGTGAAATGTTGCATTCATACAAGAGCCATTCGAGCTCTTCTATTTCTTCATCAGGAGTTAAGATTGATTGGGCAAACTCATCTATGCATAAGTCAATGGCATTTAAATGGAAGCATTCTTCTTCCTCATCTTGGTTCAACTTATTGGCTGCATTAGCAACCCTCAACTTTGTTCTCATGTTCCCAAAGGTCAATTCTATAATTCCTGTCCTACAGTAAATAACAGCATCAGCTGTTACTAGGAATGGTCTGCCTAGTAAAATGGGAGTGGTATTCTTGTTATCAGGACCTAAATCCATGTCTAACACTTTGAAGTCAACAGGGAATAGGAAGTCTCCAACTCTAACAATAACATTCTCTACAATGCCTCGAGGTCTTCTCTCAGATCTATTCGCTAGTTGGAGTGTCACATTAGTTGGTGTAAACTCCCTAAGACCTAGTCTTTGATAAACTATGTGAGGGATTAGGTTAACACTAGATCCTAAGTCTAACAAGGTGCTTTCCACACGTTGGTCATTAATTAAACATGGAATAGTGAAAGCTCCTGGGTCACTGTACTTTTGAGGCAGTCTTCTAGTATAGATGTTACTATTTCAGTGAGTTGGACCTTCTTAGGAATGGAAGTGGTCCGACGCTTCTTGACACACAAATACTTCAGAAATTTTGCATAGGCTGGGATCTGTTGAATTACCTCAACTAAAGGTAGATTGATCTTGATGTCTTTTAGATGTTCTAAGACCCTAAGTTGCTTGGGATCATCAATTGGTTTCGGACGAGATAGAGCTATTGGAAAAGGTGCTTGAGATGAGGCTTTAACTATTGGCTGTACCATTGGGTTTTCATTCCTACGGGAGTCATTAACATCGTTACTCAATTCCTCGATCTCAAGTTCCTCCATCTCCTCAGGAACATCCCTATTCTTTTCTCTAACCTTTTTGTCTATTATTTTCCCACTCCTAAGGGTTGTCACGACCTTAGCCTGTTCTTGGACGGTCTCAATTTGGACATTACTACATTGTCCTCGTGGATTTTTTACGGTTTGAGACGGGAGTTTACCCTCATCTCTCTTGCTTATATTTTGGGCCAACTGCCCAATTTGGCCCTCAAGTTTAGCAATAGACTGTTGCTAACCTTGGACCACTTGTAAGAGTTTATCAAACTTGTCATCAGATAATGACTGTGCAGGAAGAAGAGCAGGAAAATTGTTCCGTTGTGTTCTGAACGGATCTTTCTGGACTTGGTAAAAACCAGGAGGGTCAGAGTTTTGTGGCCTTTGATATGGCTGTTGTGGGAACCGAGGCTCAAAGTTTTCTTATTTTTTCTGATATTGTTGTTGAGAAAATTGAGGCTCTTGATTCCTTTGTCGCCATGAGAATGAGGGATTGTCTCGCCAGCCATGATTATACGTGTTGGACTAAGGATCATAATTCCTTGTATATCTTTGAGTGTTATAGACTTGTTCTTGCATGAACTCGGAAAATTGTGAACCGATTGGACAGTTCAAAGTAGAGTGATCTACTGTAGAACATACGACACATACTTCCATGATATGAGGAGCTTGTGAAAAAGTAGACCCTAGAGAGATGAATTTTTCTAGTTGCTGGGCTAGGGCATCTACTTTATCAGTCAAATGGGAATTGGAGTTAACCTCGAACAATGCCCTCTTTTGGGGGTTTTGGGTGCTCTTGTTTTCTTTATCTATAGTTGTGTTTTGAAGAAAGTCTTCAACTATATTCTCTAATCTACTCCAAGCTTTGTCTGCTGTGAGGTTATAGAAACCTCCATTGCTCATTGCATTAACCATCATTTTCTACTGAGGTGTAAGACCTTTAAAGAAATAATGCAAAAGTTCGTGACGTGCAAACCCATGGTGAGGACACTGATTCCTAAGATCATTAAATTTTTCCCATGATTCATGAAAGAGCTCTAAGTTTGACTAAACGAATGACATGATGTCTGTTCATAAAGTAGTGGTTTTGGCTATTGGAAAAAACCTATGTAAGAATTTTCGAATAAGTTCTCCCCAAGATGTGATAACCCCTGTGTCTAAATGATTTAGCCATTGTTTGGCTTTGTCTTTTAAGGAAAATGGAAACAAACGCAATTGAATACTCTCACGGCTCACGTTAGGGATATGAAGCACAGAAGATGCCTCCAAGAATTGTATGATGTGACCGTGAGGGCTTTCGTTGCTTTTCCAGTAAAAGGAAGGTCACATCGAAATAGTCCCTGTCTTAAGTTCAAAATTGACATTGCCAAAAGCCGGTAGGGCTATGGTAAGCTCTGGATTATAATCGCCCGGAGAGAAATGTTGACGAATAGTCATTGATGGGTCAACGGGTCGATTAACGGGTTGATTAAAAGGTTGAGCTACCGGAAGAGGTTGAAGGTTTTGAACATTTCCTTCTTGCTCTGCCATCGAGACTTGGACTCTCATTCACGGAGTTTTCTGGGGCTCGGGATTAAACGGGGCGAGTTCTAGGTTCAAGGAACGACACCCGTGCATACAAAATATTATATAGCTAAGTGTAGTAAGTAACTACATTAAATATGTTAAGTATAATTACAATCTATTTTAACAAAGCATAATTTAAACAATTATTAACAAATACAATATAGAAAATATATAAATCTTTATAAACTTAAATACAAAATGAAACTACAAGATTTGTGCAACTAATATACTTTACAAGCAGTAATACAATTAAAATAGTTTAAAACAAATATGAACAATATAGACAATAATTATAACACTTTAAACAAGTTCACAGATATTTCAAAAACTAAACTATACCGTGCTTCCCCGGCAACGGCGCCAAAAACTTGATGCTAACAGGTTGTGCGTGTAAAATGGGTGCAAAATAACCAAGTTTTAATAACATGCAAGTGCACGGATCTTGTAGTGTAGTGTGCTTTGAGTGCGGAATCGTATCCACATGGAAGCTCGTTAGTTAGTTAGTGAAGTAGTGTGAAAGTGTTAAAGCGGTTTAAATGACAGTTTGAAAAGGCGTTTGCAGTAGCATGCGAAAATGTAATTTAAACTAACCTAACTAAGCTAAACTAAGTATTTGTTGAATACGAGGGGAATGAATCTAGGGGGATGGACATACAATAAGACAGTCAATATAGGCTCAACATCCAGGTTCTCTAATTCTATACAAGGGTTAAGCTAAAAGCATTAACCTAGTCAATTACCTTAGTCTATTAAAGTCCTGATTACTAACTCTATTGTATGTGTCGTTCCATCTACGAGTCCGTTATATAGCCATAGTATGAATCTGTCCTCGTAACCTGGCATAAAAGGTATGTTTTAACTAAGTAATTAACATCTCCTTACTAGTCTAGAGCTATGGTATAACCTAGTCTCATTGAATCTAAGGTTGTCAAGCTATCGATTCACTATTAAAGCATGGGTATATGGCACGAAAGTAAAGCAATCATAACATCTACTTAAAAGCATTATGTATGAAAGACAATACTGAATTAAAGCAAGGTATATATTGCAATTGAATTAAATAAACTAAATCCGAGACCATATATTAAAAGACCATCATTTACAATATATTTTCCTAGATAATAGCTCTACTCAGACATAATAATAAATACAAGTTGTACAAATAAAAGAGTGAAGAAAGGCACTCCCGATATGACGACTTTGTATTTCTGATTCCAGGACTTTAAGTAAAGGTTCGACGCAAAATAGCTATTCGGGTGGAGATTCTCCCAAATAAGAGCTACTTGGGCAGAACTTCTCCCGAATAAGAGCTTTTCTATCAAAAGCTATTCGGGCAGAACTTCTCCCGTATTCTACTAATACCACTAATTTAAACTAACTAATTAATTAAAACTAAAATTAAACTAATTAACTAATTAATTAAAACAATAATAAAAAACTAAATTATATCTTTAAATTTGTACCGGGTTGGGGGGGTATTTATAGGCAATTTTTCTGGGGCGCGCCTATGTTTCTTTCGTTAGTTGTGCGACACGTGGACGTTTAGAAGGTGGTGGAAACATCCGGGTAGCGCGCTCAAGTGCCCAATGGGGCATGCTCGAGTGCGCCTCTGCTAGTTCACCAAAAATGCGACACGTGGAATTTTCGGAAGATGGTGGAATTTACTATACAAGGCGCTCTAGCACCCAGAAGGGCGCGCTCAAGCGCCCTTCGCTGGCAATTTTGACTTTTCAATGTTGACTTTGATCATATCGTTGACTAAAGTATTTTCGGGCATTTTTCACTATTTTGACCCTCTAGAAGATGGTGGAATTTGCCTTCATTTTGGTCAGAAGACTGTTTCTACCCGAAAATGTGGTATGATTTGTCAAAAACGGACAAAGTTCACTTTTCAAGATCATCCAGATTAATGTTCCGAGTTCGATTTAGTGCTAGTTTCAGCCAAATTTCTTCGCTACAAGTTCCATTCATCCACCGATTCCTGAGTTTCCATGTTCTCAACTTCTTGACTTGTAATTTGGATCGTTTTAGGTCTGATTCTTCACTTTTTGGTATCATCCTACATTGCATCAAAAGTCTATAAGTGCTTGCATTTATTCCTAAGTTATGATGCAAATGTAGTACAAATACAATGGTTTGAGTGCTGCTAATACAGTCACATCAACTACCTACGACCACCATCCCCAACCCCTAACCCTGCAACCATGACCACCACTCTCAATCCCAATCTAGTGTTAATTCTAATTGTCTTGGTTTTAATTCAATTATTCTAGTTAACTATTGAACTTAGTTGGTTTCAAATATTAGCTACACGACATAAATGACTCAAATACACATTAAACAATGAAATGCACATAAATCAAGATAAATGATCTTAACACAATATAAATGCACATAAATCAATATAAAAGCATAAAAATGATTTAATTATGTATGATATAACCTATATGCATATGTGGTCTTGGGTCGGGTCTTACAACTTCCCCTCCTTAAAAGAATTGCGCCTTCGCAATTATCTAATTACCTCGTAAACAAGAACGGGTATTGTTGCTCCATTTGGTCACGTCTTTCCCAAGTTGCATCCTCAACTCCATGGTTATTCCAAAGTACCTTCACCATGGGAATACTCTTGTTGTTTAATTCCCGGTCTTGTTCATCCAGAATCCGCACGGGTCTCTCCTCATAAGACAAGTTCTCCCGAAGCTCTAGCGGTTCCAGCTCTAGAATGTGAGAGAGATCGGGATGATACTTCCGCAACATTGAGACATGGAACACATTGTGAATATTGGAGAGATTCGAGGGTAGGTCTAACCGATATACGAGTTTATCAATTCTTTCCACAATTGTAAATGGCCCAACATACCTCAGGCTTAATTTTTCACCTTTTCCATGTCTAATCAACCCTCTCCGGGGTGACAACTTCAAGAATACCCGATCACCAACTGCAAATTCTGAGTCCCTTCTTCGCTTATTGGCATAACTTTTTTGTTTACTTTGAGCCGTGAACATCCTCTTTTGAATCAACTGGACATTATCCATCTTCTCTATCAACTCCGACATTAATGTAGGGTCAATGACTTTCATCTCTCCGACCTCGTCCCAATATAATGGTGACCTACACTTCTGTCCAGACAGAGCCTCGTCCCAAAGGTAAATGTTTCTCCCACGTACCTCCAAAATCTATTACACATGCCCTCAACATGTCCTCCAAAATCTGAATAGTCCTTTCGGACTGACCATCCGTTTGAGGGTGGTACGCTGTACTAAGCTTCAATTTCATCCCCAAGGCTTCTTGAAACTTCTGCCAGAACTGAGATGTAAACCTTAGATCTCTATCAGACACAATGCTAGCTGGCATACCATGTAATTTCACAATATTAGCCACATACAACTCAGCTAATTTCCTGAGGCTATCCGTCTTATTCATCGCAATGAAATGAGCTGTCTTCGTCAACCTATCCATAATGACCCATACTACATCATTTCCCCGAGGAGACCTTGGCAACTCCATAACAAAGTCCATGGTCACATGCTCCCATTTCCACTACGGAATCTCTAAAGGTTGAAGAAGCCATGTAGGTCTCTGATGTTCTGCCTTCACCCGTTGACATGTTAAGCATCGAGACACAAACTCCGCAATCTCCCGTTTCATGTTGTTCCACCAATAGTGTTGCTTCAGGTCTCGATACATCTTTGTACCTCCTGGGTGAATGGTGTACTTAGAATGATGAGCTTCTTCAAGCACCTTCTTTCTCAACTTTGGATTATTTGGCATGCAAATCCGATTCCTAAACTTCCATAACCCATCTTCATGCAATTTGAAATCCAGACTACCGTCTTTTATCTTCTGAAGTTGAGGATCTTACTGTTGATACTCCCGGATCTGGGACAACAAGGTAGGTTCTTTGATCTCCAACCTTGCCAAACTTGTCTTACGGCTTAATGCATCCGCTACTACATTTGCCTTCCCGGGCACATAATTAATGGTACAATTGTAGTCATCTAAAAGCTCCATCCATCTTTTCTGCCTCATGTTCAACTCTTTCTAAGAAAAGAGATATCTCAAACTCTTATGGTCGGTGAAAGTCTCAAACTTACTTCCCACAAGTAATGCAACCACTTCTTCAAAGCAAATACAATAGTTGCAAGCTCCAAGTCATGCGTAGGATAATTCACCTCATAAGGCTTCAACTTCCGTGATGCATAAGCTATGACTTGATTGTTTTGCATCAACACACACCCCAATATTTCCTTTGAGGCATCACTGTAAATAACGAACCCTTGACTACCCTCAGGCAATGCCAATACAGGTGCAATTGTCAATCTCTTCTTCAACTCTCGAAAGCTATTTTCACATTTATCATCCTATATGAAGCTGACCTTCTTTTGTATGAGCCTTGTGAGTGGTCCCGCAAGCCTTGAAAAATCCTTCACAAACCTCCAGTAATAACCTGCCAACCCGAGAAAACTACGTACCTCGATGACATCTTCGGTTTCTTCCATGATTGCACAACATCAATTTTGATTGGATCCACTGCAATCCCTTCTTGAGATATTACATGTCCCAAGAATGCTACTTGTCTAAGCCAAAATTCGCATTTACTAATCTTAGCAAACAACTAATGCTCCCTTAACTTCTGCAATACCAAACGCAAATGTCTCTTATGCACTTCCTCGGTCTTTGAATACACCAGGATATCATCTATAAAAATCACCATGAACTAGTCCAAGTACGGTTGGAACACCCTGTGCATCAAGTCCATAAAAGCGGTAGGAGCATTTGTTAACCCAAATGACATCACAACAAACTTATAATGCCCGTACCTCGTCCTAAAATTTGACTTAGGTACATCTTCCTATTTGATACGGAGTTGATAATAGCCCTGCCTCAAGTCAAACTTCGAATAGACCTTGGCTCTTTGAAGTTGATCAAATAACTCATCAATCAACGGCAACGGGTACTTATTCTTGATAGTCACCTGTTTCAACCCCTTGTAGTCAATACATAACCTCAATGTTCCGTCCTTCTTTTTCACAAATAGGATGGGTGAACCCTATAGAGACGAACTAGGTTGAATAAACCCCTTCTTTAACAATCCTTGCAATTGAACTTTCAATTCTTGCAACTCGGCCGGGACCATACGGTACGGAGCCTTAGAGATCGGCTGTGTACCTGATAAGGTCTCAATGACAAACTCAATTTCCCTTGTTGGTGGCAACCCCAGCAACTCCTCCGGAAATACATCATCATACTCCCTAACCACTAGCACTTCTGCTAACTTAACTTGATCCGTTGGCTTATTAATCAAATAAGCCAAGTACCCATTGCAACCTTTCCTCAAAAACTTCACAGTTTTGATCAAGGATATAATGGCATTTCCTAATAAATCACGTCTCCCATTCACCTTAAACATAGGTTGTCCCGGTACCCGGAACTCTATAACCTTTGACTGATAATCTAGTCGTGCATGATGTCGTGACAACCAGTCCATTCCCAAAATAATCTTATAGTCTCGAAAAATAAGCACTATGAGATCGGCTAAAAATTCTCGATTCCCAACTCGTAGCTTACATGTTTTACACGCCAATCTAGTAGCACATTTAGATCCCATTGGAGTACTAACCTCCACATGATATGGTAAATTTTCCACTAGCAACTTAGTGCAAAATGCACATTTGGGAGTTATGAATGAATGCGTGGCTCCAGTATTAATAAGCACCTTAACACATTGATTTTGAATCAGGAAAGTACCTTCAACAATAGCCGCATCGTCTGGGATCTCTGCTTGATCCATGACATAGGCTCGAGCTTCAATTCTTTGGCCTGGGGCATTTCTTGCATGATGATTCTGTACACCCTTGTTCTGCTACCTTGGGCAATCCCTAGCCTGGTGCTTATCACTTCTACACCCCAGACACGTGCCCAGTTTTTTCCAACATTGGGCTTCCACATGCCCCATCTTTTTACAATAGTTGCACAAGGCACCTTGAGTAGCAGTAATAGCACCTACTGTACCACGAGCTAGTTGATTAGCTAGGGTATTAAGCTGTGGTCTGGGGACAGCTGGTCTCACTTGGCCTTGGCCCTGGGAGTTCTAAGTCTGGAATGCTCTGGACTGACCCTGAGTCTGAAAGGGCCTCTTGTTCTGCTGAGATAGACCAACCTTCATTGCTAATTTTATCTCCTCAACCCTCGATGCAGCTGCAAAGATAGTATCATAAGTGCCGAACTCTGCTACTGCTAGCCCATCCTGAATCTCGAGTCTCAACCCTTGGTTAAACTTCCATATCTTGGTGGTCGGGGTTTGGACCATATGTGGTGCATACTGGGAGAGTCTATCAGATTTTGCCCCATACTTAACCACCGTCATACTTCTTTGCTTCAAGTACATGAACTCCTTCATCTTCCTGTCCCAAGAAGCCTCAGATATGTATTTACTCTTGAATGCTCTAACAAAGTTTCTCCATGTAAAGGGAGTGTACTGAGTCTCCCATTGATCTCTCACGGTATCCCACCATGTTTTAGCATCACCTTCTAATTGAAAGACTGCGTAGGCGACTTTCTTCTCTTCTGTATAATGTGAAACCCCACTTTTCTATCTTATCTCGTTTTGTGTGAATTAACCTGTCTATGTGCTATATGACTTAGAATATGGTAATTTTGGTATCAATACTCCAAGAACATGCTAAATGTGCATTCATGAAGTTTTCATAATAAACGGAGTTAGAAATTTTATCGTCGATTTTTAGTGAATAGTATTTTCGAAACACGTCCGCTAAAATTTTGAAACTGGTCTTTTTAACCCTTCTAGACCTAGTCCACGGACTTTAATAGACCTGTGTTTGATTAAAACGGTTTTAAAATCGGCTTAGAAATTTATTAGGGTTTTTACACCGACTTTTGCGAAAATCAAGTTTTAACCTGACTCGGGTGAAATTGTTTGATTGTAAAACTTCTTGTCACCTAAAAATAATCTACTTGAGCTATCTTGGGTGTTGAATAATTGTTTTGACCTTTGGTGATCAAGAAAATGAATTTAAAGTCAAGAAAACACAAAAAAAATGCTAAGTTAATTCAACTTTGACTTTCATTAAATGTTGACCAATATGCATATATCACCAACACACACAAGAAAAGCACAAAACACACTCATTTGCACTCACATTGCCGTGAGGAAGGAGAGGAAAAATAGAGACAAATTTTCAAGGTTTTCAAAGCAAAATTTCAAAGAAAAACCTAGTTTTTGTCCGTAGAATTTAGTGCCGAGTTGGATTTCGCTTGTTGGGCATGCATTGCACGCATTCCTAGGCTTTTATGGCATCAAAGGTGAGAGAAAAATTATAGATCTCAAAACTCATCTTTTGTGTTTTTGAGTAAAATTGAATATCGAACCGTTAGAATGTTAATATGATATTAGATTATTGCTCCATGCATGCTAGGGATGATTTATATGTAATCCTATGAGATTTGAACGGTTGTAGCATAATTATTATTTTTCGGGTATTTAAAGTTGATTAATTTGCTAAATGTTGATTATTTTGAGTTGTGTTGATCGGAATCGATTGCCGTCGATTTTTAAAAGTTTGATAATTACGTGGTAGCGCCGTTGTAATGCCGAATTTTCGATTGTGATGTCCGTGCTAAAATCCAAAAATTTCAGCCATGACACACTAGGGTTTTAGGGTTATTGGGCATGATTTGGATGTGTTTTGGTTGGTTTCCGAGGGGGCTAATGTAGTTGGTTGATTGGGTGAGTGATAGAAACTGATTTGGAGTTGTTTGGATTAGTAGAATGTAAGATATGATTATTTGAAGTTTAGGTTGTCTTTCTTTAAAATGTTAGATTGAGCCTTAGTTGATTGGGTGTGGTTTGAGTGATTGAATTGTGAGTTGTTAATAGGTAAACTAGGGTTTGATTGTGTGTTTAATGCATGTTCGGTTGGATGGCTTACTTTGTGATCTACCTTAGTTATTTGTCGTTAAATTGGTTTTTCATGTTATTATGATGATAATATGATTATTGATGATTATTGATTGATGATTGGTGCCGGGAGGTAGGCAATTCTGCTAGAATGTCCTCCTGTGAATGATTGATGTTTATTATTATTGCTGAGTCTTTGGTATGTGTGTGACACCACTCGGACAGCATCGGGCTGTCGAGTTGATAATGGCATGACTAACAGAGACTACCTCCAACTCGCATGATGGAGGTGTCATGGAGGGCGAGGCTAGTGAGGTACCTCAGGTGTGTGAGTTTATAGGAGTCACAAGAAGGCTGTTATGATCGTGATGGCGTTTAGAGCTACACCAACTAGTGTATCCTTTATTGAATGGTCATTATAGTTATGTGATGATGGTATTATTGATGTTATTGTGTGTTTACTTGCTCAAAGGATTATTTTCAAGGAGCTTAGTAAACCTTGCTCGAGATCTATCGGATCCTCACTGGGCTTATTTATATAAGCTCACTCTCTATTATTGCATGCCTACAGGTGTACTTTGGCAGGATTACGGGTACGTGCCTCTTGAAGAGGAAAATGTGCCTTACGTGGATGAGTCTTATGTTCCGGAGTCCTATCCTTGATGTTGTATTGTTTTACTATCTTGTATATTAACCTAGTTGACTTTTATATGCTTCGTAGTTCATAATGTAAAAGATGTTGAAAAGATAATGAATTCGTTGATACTGTCTTAGTAGTCTTTCTTTTGTTTATGATTAGGTTGCTAGATTGGCTCAATATGTTTTTGTAATGTATATTAAGGTTTATGTGTTATGTTGGAACGGAAGCGTATAACAAAGAATGATTATGGTGTAATATGGTTGTATGTTGTTATTTATTGAGGAGTTGTTTGTTGTATGGTTTATGGAGTTGATGTATGATGTCCTATTGATGTTGGTTTAGAGCCTCGGTATCCTATTCACTGTCGTTATATTGCCGAAATTCCGTTGCGTCCTGACTGATTATAGGAGGGGTCGAGTTGGGGCGTGACATTTAAGTGGTATCAGAGCGCATGTTAGTTGTCAGCCGGGGTATTCTCAGAATGTGGGCAATGGTCTTAGCATGAAAGTATGTATGAAAAAGAAAGAAAAGTGATCTATGTATTAATATGATTAAATGATTAAGTGATTAAGTGATTGTGTGATTTAGTGCTTATGTGATTATGTGATCAATTTGTTTATGTGTTTTATATGACTTTGTTGTTTATGTGCTAATAGTTGTTATAACCTGTTTACATGCTATAACCTGTGCTAACTCTTTGATTAGTAGAATGACGGGCAGATCGAGAACCAGAGGTAGGCTTGAGATGACTGATGAGACTCCTAGTAATGCGGCACCGGGCCGTGATAGGGGTGATGACCGTTTGGGGGCAGCTATGGAGAGGATTACTGAGTTAGTGGCCGGACAGGCTCAGTTGATAGTAGGGTAGGCTGCCCAGACTCAGGCTTGCCAGGCTCAGTTGTTGAATGTGCAGGGTGGAAACCACGGGCGTGGTACCCTAAAAAAGTTCTTAGGGTATCATCCACCTAGATTTCAAGGGGAGCCGGATGATAGGAAGGCTAAGGCGTGGATTAGCAAGGTGGAGAAGATTTATGATCCTCTTGATTATACCGATGAGCAGAAAGTCTCTTTTGCCGTGTACTTGCTAGATGATGAGACAGAAGAATGGTGGCGCACAGTGAGAACTAGCTAGGCGACTCAGGGTATTTCGTATGTTTGGGGTACCTTTCTAATGGCTTTCCGAGCAAAGTATGTCCCGAGGATTGCGAGGGAACGGAGAGAAGCAAAGTTTCTAGCCTTAGTGCAGGGAGATGCTTCAGTGGCTCAGTATGAGGACACTTTCACTAGGTTGTCCTCGTATGCACCGGAGTATGTGGCTGATGAGTAGCAGAGGACTCGTAGATTCATGTTGGGGTTGAGGCCCGATTCAGGATGTGATGGCTCTGAATCAATATGATACATTCACTGAGGCCTTTGAGGCAGCTTCTAGACTAGAGAAGAGAAAGGGGGATCAACTTGTGTCTAGTCAGCCCAGTAAGAGGCTGTATCAGCCGCAGTATCAGCAAGGTATGTATAGGCCTCCCGTACAGCAGGTTGTGTGCAGGCCACCAGTTTAGCAGGGTTCTTTTAGGCCACAGGGACAGCAGAGTTATTATCGGCCTCAGTTTCAGCAGGGGTCATATCAGGTTCAGTCCTAGTTTAGGCCAGCCCAGTCTTAGGGTCAGTACAGGCCTAGTTTGGTAAGGCCTCAGCAGCAGCAGGCTGGTTCAGCTGTTTCTTCAGCTCCTGGTTCTTCTAGGGGCAGTGTTAGTACATCATCACCGCAGTGTACCCACTGCAACCGCACGGGGCATGTGAAGGCCGATTGCAGAGTGAAAGCAGGGACGTGTTTAGGATGCGGCAGTAATCAGTACAGGGCGAGGGATTGCCCTAGATATTCGAGGACTGAGGGTCGGACAGCGACTCAGGGTTATCAGGGCCAACCTGCGGCCAGTGCACCTCAGCAGTAGCGGGTTCAGGCTCAGGCCTACGCAGTTTGTGATACCCCGAACTTGGCATGTATTCAATAGCATTTAAAGTTCATTTAAATTGCATTTTATTGACCTTTCACCTTCTTTGACCAAACTAGTTGACTTTTCATCTACATTGATCAACTAGGACAAGGTGGGAATTTTTGAAATGTTTAATAAAAGGCAAACTCGGGATTAGAAATAAAAAAAAATGCAATGTTAAGTTAGTCAAATTTTGGGTCAACTTTGGAATTAAATCTGAACCAATTGGGGAAGAGTTAGGTAGCAAATTATATATGGTTGGAAAGCTCTATGAGTCTAGTTTCTGAGGCTTCAAACCGTTCGTGAATTGGAGTTTTCTAGAAGAAGTTATGGCCGTTTTCGTAAGGTCGCGCATAGCTGTTTTGGTTTAGCGGGTTGACCGAAACTTTGACCTTTGACTTGTCATTTTTTTTTCCTAAATAAGCAGAATTGCACACGAAAAAAACAGAGAAGAAAGACTTGAAAACATGAGGAAAAGAAGGAGAAAAAAAAAAGAAAACTTCAACTACAAATCACCAAATCTTTGCGTGAGCTTGCACGGGGTGGTTTCCGAGGCACTCTACGAGGTTTTCCTAGCGTCTAGGAGCGTCTAAGGTGAGGGTTTCATCGTTATTTGCGCATTTGAAATATTTGTATCTAAACTTTGATTTTTGGATTTTATGCGTAGATTGTTGTTTTAATCATTTTGTTGCTTAAAGAATGTTCCTTGTTGATTGTAGAACATGTATTTATAGCTTTTTAACATTTTCTGCGGTTAAATATTGGAATTGAAATATAAATTGTGTGATGAATAGTAAATTATGAATAGTAAACCCCTGTTTCGATGAAGTTGCTCCGTTACGCATTCTGTTGATGTAGGAAGATGCTAGATATGCTAGAATGCCTAAATGTGTGGTTTAATTGGAATGTGTAATGGAAAAACAGAGAAAAATGGCTTAGTGAAAGTCGGGGTCGTTTAGGTCGAGTTTGGCATTTTCTCGTTTTGCGTGTTGGCATTGTTTTGGGAGGCCATGGAAGCACTTTTGGTGCGATTATGGCATTGGTTGGGTGTTTGGTTGGTATAGTTGTAGTTCAAACGAGCAAAGGGGGAAATCGGGGCTTTGCGCGAATTCTAGGGTAAAGTAGGGTTTCGGGGTCCTTGGATGTGCCTTATGGTGACCTTAGAGGATTGGCGAAGTCGGTTTCCAGAACTCGTGGCTCGTTTGGAAATGGTAGTGTTTTGTTAGTTGGGATCGATTTGTGATTTTGTTTGTTATCTTGATATTATGCCTATAGAATGCTTAGGGTTGCTTGATATACTTGTTTAATTGGTGTTATTGTTGCTTATTATTGCTTGTTATGCTTGAAAAGTTAGTTGAATGCTAGTATTGATTGTGATTGCTTGTTATCTCGTTTGTTGTCACTAGTTTGTATTGTTGTGCTATCGCTCGTTTATTGCCTTGTATCGAGTCTTGCATTGCATAGTGTCAGCACGTGAGTGATGGGCCTCTCTGGGTAGCCTCGGGTTTCCAGTGTTGGTTGCTCTAGCTCCGTAGCTATTCCCTCTTCTAGCTTGGGTTGCCTCCCAGGGAGATTTGGGTCGTAGATTGATGGATACTTCCGGGGTATTCCAAACTGGTGTTATAAGGTGGATGCGCGCTTATTGTCATCGTTGTCAACATCAAGCTCGAGATTGATGTATCGCTCGTGAAATGGTACTTTGCTCGTATGAGTGAACCATAGCCTTCAGAGTGTGGTATAGCTTTGAATGGTTGTGTTAATGCTTTCAGTAATTGCTTATTATATTGATTATTTGTTTTGATTGCTTATTTATCAGTTATATTGCTTAACTGTCTTATTTGCATTGCACGACTTTCTTTCTCTCCAATTCGATATCTGTCTCGCCCTCACTGAGTATACGTGTTGTGTATACTCACTCCTCACCACCACATTTCAGGAAATGCCATGTTAGCTGGAAAGTTCGTGATTTCGTGAAAGTCCGTGCTTGAAGAGTTGTCCTGCGTGCCTATGTGACTTGAGTTGTCAAAGTTGTAAAGTTGTATGCTTTTATGTATTATATGTATTTAATGTTAAAGGGGATGTAATTTAAGTTTCACTAGATTATGTATTTAGTTAATGTAGCTTAACTTCAATGTATATTTGTAATGATAAAGGAAAAGAGATAGAAATGTATGATAGTCTAGCTTATGATATAGGTTGGTGTAGTTTAATTGCTAAGCTTGAATGTATATTTACTTGTGTTTTGCTTGTTGTGAACCAAGGCTCGGATGGCCTTGAGGTGGTTGAATGTTTGGACATGGTATTGGTCCACTTATATGCTGTCGGATGTTTTACTTTTCACCTAGAAACAGGGGAGACTCCGTCCGTTTTCCCTGAAAATTTATGCTCGGGTTTGGTTTGGGTTGTGTTTAGATCGATTGATAGAACTCCCGGTCTCGAGAGGGATCGGGATGTTACACAGTTGACTTAGAGGAGATGCCTAAGGAGACTGCAGTTGTGGAAGGTAACTTTCTTATACTTGATCAACTTGTTAAAGTGTTGATTGATTCTGGTGCTACGCATTCTTTCATTACTCTTGCTTGTATGCAACGTGTTAATTTGCAACCTGAAAGATTGCCTTATGTGGTTGAGATTAGTACCTCTTTGACTGATAAGTATGTGACTGGCCTAGTTTGTAAGGATTGTATAATACATGTTAAGGGGCATAATTTTCCTTCGAACCTTATCTTATTTCCTATCCGGGGGTATGATGTTATTTTGGGTATGGATTGGCTTTCTAAGTATGATGACCAGTTGAACTGTAGAACCAAGGTAGTACAGTTTTGTTTGCCAGATCAGCCAGTAGTTGAGGTAGTAGGGAATCGGGATGCAAAGACGAGTTTTGTTATCTCAGCAACTAAAGCCGTTAAGTTGGTGAGTAAGGGGTGTTCGGGTTATCTAGCTTATTTGATCAACAAGTCATCTGATAAGCTACAGTTGGAGGAAGTCCCTATTATTCGGGAATATCCCAATGTATTTCCCGAGGAGTTGCCAGGGTTACCGCCAGAGAGAGATGTAGAGTTTGTGATTAATGTTATTCCCGGTACTTAACCTATTTCTAAATCAGCATACCGGATGGCACCAGCTGAGTTGAAGGAGTTGAAGACTCAGTTGCAGGAGTTATTGGAGAAGGGATTCATTCAGCAGAGTTCTTCACCTTGGGTAGCTCCTGTTTTATTTGTGAAGAAGAAGGATGGTACCTTGAGATTGTGTATTGATTACCGTGGTTTGAATCAGGTGACCATCAAGAACAAATATCCTTTGCCACTGATTAACGAGTTGTTTGATCAACTTCAGGGAGCCAAAGTCTACTCTAAATTTGATTTGAGGCAGGGGTATTATCAGCTTCAGATTCGTACGGAAGATGTTCCGAAATCTACCTTCAGGACTCGGTACGGGCATTATGAGTTTGTTGTTATGCCCTTTGGCTTAATTAATGCACCGGCAGCATTCATGGATCTTATGCATCAGGTTTTTCAGCCATATTTAGACCAGTATGTGGTAATCTTTATTGATGATATCTTGGTCTATTCTAAATCTAAATTGGAGCACGAGCAACATCTACGGCTTGTCTTACAGAAGCTGTAGGAGCATCAGTTGTTTGCTGAGTTCAGCAAATGTGAATTTTGGCTGCAACGCATATCTTTTCTTGGCCATGTTATTACACAGAGCGGTATTTCTGTAGATCTCACTAAGATTGAAGTGGTGATGTCTTGGAAACGTCCGAAGAATGTTTCGGAGGTTCGTAGCTTTCTTGGCTTGGCGGGTTATTACCGTAGGTTTGTAAAGGACTTCTCAAAGATTGCTGGGCCACTTTCTAAGTTGACTCAGAAACGGACTATCTTTGCTTGGGATGTGTTCTTATGCAGAATAGCCGAGTTATTGCCTATGCTTCCCGGAAGTTGAAGCCTTATGAGGTGAATTATCCGACTCATGATCTTGAGTTGGCAGCAGTTGTCTTCGCACTGAAGAAGTGGCGTCATTATCTGTGGGGCAGTAAGTTCGAGATTTTCACTAATCATAACAGTTTGAAGTACTTGTTCTCACAGAAGGAGTTGAATATGCGCCAACGGAGGTGGATGGAACTTATTGGAGATTATAATTGTTCTATCAATTATTTGCCTGGCAAGATAAATGTTGTAGCAGATGCTCTCAGCCGGAAGGCGAGTATCTCTTGTTTGGCTGTCAAGAAATGGGAGATTCTTGAGGAATTCACTTATTGGAGACTGGAGTTGACTCAAGTTGGGGTGATGTGTTCACATCTCCGTATTCAACCTTTATTGCTGTCTCACATCAGAGAAGCTCAGCAGCTGGATGTTAAACTTCAGAAGATCAAGGATCAAATCACTAATGATCAATCTGACTTTAAACTGCATGAGAACGGTATTCTTCGGTTTCGGAACAGGGTATGTGTTCCCGATGAACCGGGCTTAAGGCGAGGTATTCTGGATGAAGCTCATAATTCTAAGTATACTATTCATCCCGGTGGAACCAAGATGTATCGGGATTTGAAGCAACATTATTGGTGGAATAACATGAAGAGGGAGGTTGCTCAGTTTGTATCTAGATGTTTTACTTGTCAGCGGGTGAAAGCCGAGCATTAACGACCTGCAGGTTTGCTTCAGCCGTTGGCTATACCAGAGTGGAAGTGGGAGCATATTACGATGGATTTCGTTACTAGTTTTCCTAGAACACCGAGGGGTAATAATGCAGTTTGGGTTGTCGTGGATCGTTTGACGAAGACAGCTCATTTTATTTCGAAGAGGATGGGAGATGAGGTTACAAAGTTGAAGGATCTTTATTTGGATCAGATTGGTAGACTTCACGGGATTCCATCTAGTATTGTCTCAGATCGGCATCCTCGACTTACTTCTCGTTTGTGGGAGAAACTTCAGAAGACTTTGGGTACTCAGTTGAACTTCAGTACCGCGTATCATCCACAGATCGACGATTAGTCTGAGCGGACTATTCAGATTCTGGAAGATATGCTTAGGGCTTGTGTTTTGGACTTCGGGAAGAACTGGGAGAAACATCTACCACTTGCCGAGTTTGCCTATAATAATAGTTATCAAGCTACTATTGGGATGGCACCTTTCGCAGCTCTTTACGGTCTTAAGTGTCGTTCACCTTTATATTGGGACGAGGTAGGGGAGATGAAGACTATTGATCCGACTATTATGCCAGATCTTCTTGAGAAGATTGAGAATGTTCAGTTGATCAGGCAGAGAATGCTTACGGCGCAGAGTAGATTCAAGAGTTATGCTAATAAGCGTCGTCGGGACTTGGAGTTTGTAGTCGGAGATCGGGTTTTCTTGAGATTGTCTCCAAGTAAGGGGTTTGTTCGTTATGGTAAAGGTGGTAAGCTGAGTCCGAGATTTGTTGGGCCGTTTGAGATTACCGGCAGGGTTGGTAAGTTGGCATATCGGTTGGCTTTACTGGAGAACTTCTCTAATGTCCACGATGTATTTCACGTGTCTAATTTGCGAAAATATAATCCGGATCCTTCTCATATTCTTGAGCCAGAGCCGTTACAGCTTCGTGAGAATCTGACTTATGACGAGCGTCTGATTCGTATTCTTGATCAGATGGAACGAGAGTTGAGGTCGAAGAAGATTCCGATGGTTAAGGTGTTATGGAAGTATCACGACATTGAGAAAGCTACCTAGGAGAGACGAGATCAGATGCAGCAGCAGTACCCAGATCTGTTCAGTACATCAAGTAAGAATTTCGAGGGCAAAATTTCTTTAAGCGGGGGAGAACGTGAAACCCCACTTTTCTATCTTATCTCATTTTGCGTGAATTAACCTGTCTATGTGCTATGTGACTTAGAATGTTGTAATTTTGATATCAATACTCCTAGAACATGCTAAATGTGCATTCATGAAATTTTCATAAAAAACGGAGTTAGAAATTTTATCGTCGATTTTTAGTGAATAGTATTTTCGAAACACGTCGGCTAAAATTTTGAAACTGGTCTTTTTAACCATTCTAGACCTAGTCCACGGACTTTAATAGACCTGTTTTTTATTAAAACAGTTTTAAAATTGGCATAGGAATTTATTAGGGTTTTACACTGACTTTTACAAAAATCGAATTTTAAGCCGACTCGGGTGAAATTGTTTGATTGTAAAACTTCTTGTCAACTAAAAATAATCTACTTGAGCTATCTTGGGTGTTGAATAATTGTTTTGAACTTTGGTGATCAAGAAAAGCATTTAAAGTCAAGAAAACACAAAAAAAAATGCGAAGTTAATTCAACTTTGACTTTCATTAAATGTTGACCAATATGCATATATCACCAACACACACAAGAAAAGCACAAAAACATACTCATTTGCACACACATTGCCGTGAGGAAGGAGAGGGAAAATAGAGATAAATTTTCAAGGTTTTCAAAGCAAAATTTCAAAGAAAAACCAAGTTTTTGTTCGTAGAATTTCGTGCTGAGTTGGATTCCGCTTGTTGGGCATGCATTGCATGCATTCCTAGGCTTATTTCACATCCAAGATGAGAGAATTTCTAGATCTCAAAACTCATCTTTTGTATTTTTGCATAGAATTGAATATCGAACTGTTAGAATATTAATCTGATGTTAGATTATTGCTCCATGCATGCTAGGGATCATTTATATGTAATCCTACTAGATTTGAACAGTTGTAGCATAATTATTATTTTTCGGGTATTTAAAGTTGATTAATTTGCTAAATGTTGATTATTTTGAGTTGTGTTG
Source organism: Ehretia macrophylla (assembly GCA_037974665.1). Lineage (NCBI taxonomy): Eukaryota > Viridiplantae > Streptophyta > Magnoliopsida > Boraginales > Ehretiaceae > Ehretia > Ehretia macrophylla. The sequence goes on from CM075769.1 coordinate 27,500,677, forward strand.
ATCGGAATCGATTGCCGTCGATTCCTAAAAGTTTGATAATTACGTGGTAGCGCCGTTGTAATGCCGAATTTTTGATTGTGATGTCCGTGCTAAAATCCAGAAATTTCAGCCATGACACACTAGGGTTTTAGGGTTATTGGGCATGATTTGGATGTGTTTTGGTTGGTTTTCGAGGGGGCTAATGTAGTTGATTGATTGGGTGAGTGATAGAAACTGATTTGGAGTTGTTTGGATTAGTAGAATGTAAGATATGATTATTTGAAGTTTAGGTTGTCTTTCTTTAAAATGTTAGATTGAGCCTTAGTTGATTGGGTGGTATTTGAGTGATTGAATTGTGAGTTGTTAATGGGTAAACTAGGGTTTGATTGTGTGTTTAATGCATGTTTGGTTGGATGGCCTACTTTGTCATCTAACTTAGTTATTTGTTGTTAAATTGGTTATTGATGTTATTATGATGATAATATGATTATTGATGATTATTGATTGATGATTGATGCCGGGAGGTAGGCAGTTCTGCTAGACTGTCCTCTTATGAATGATTGATGTTTATTATTATTGCTGAGTCTTTGGTATGTGTGTGCCACCTCTCGGGCAGCATCGGGATGTCGGGTTGATAACGGCATGACTACCAGAGACTACCTCTAGCTCGCATGATGGAGGTGTCATGGAGGGCGAGGCTAGTGAGGTACCTCAGGTGTGTGAGTTTATGGGAGTCACAAGAAGGCTGTTATGATCGTGATGGCGTTTGGAGCTACACAAACTAGTGTATCCTTTATTGAATGGTCATTATAGTTATGTGATGATAGTATTATTGATGTTATTGTGTGTTTACTTGCTCAAAGGATGATTTCCAAGGAGCTTAGTAAACCTTGCTCGAGATCTATCGGATCCTCACTGGTCTTATTTATATAAGCTCACTCTCTATTATTGCATGCCTGCAGGTATACTTTCACAGGATTACGGGTACGTGTCTCCTGAAGAGGAAAATGTGCCTTACGTGGATGAGTCTTATGTTCCGGAGTCTTATCCTTGATGTTGTATTGTTTTACTATCTTGTATATTAACTTAGTAGACTTTTATATGCTTCGTAGTTCATAATGTAAAAGATGTTGAAAAGATAATGAATTAGTTGATGTTGTCTTAGTAGCCTTTCTTTTGTTTATGATTAGGTTGCTAGATTAGCTCAATATGTTTTTGTAATGTATATTAAGGTTCATGTATTATGTTGGAACGGAGGCGTATAACAAAGAATGATTATGGTGTAATATGGTTGTATGTTGTTATTTATTGAGAAGTTGTTTGTTGTATGGTTTATAGAGTTGATGTATGATGTCCTATTGAGGTTGGTTTAGAGCCTCGGTATCCTATTCATTGTCGTTATACTGCCGAAATTCCGTTGCGTCCTGACTGATTATAGGAGGGGTCGAGTTGGGGCGTGACATATAATCCTATGCAGCATAGATCTTCTCCATCCGAGACAACCAATATTCTGCCTCTTCACTATTTGGCTAGCCCCTGAACTTCAGAGGGCTATAGAATAGGAAAGCCTTGAGGTTATCACCTCCCCTATTGGCTCCATTCCAGCCACTGCTACCAGCACTATGGTTGTTGTTGTTATTATTATTAGCTGCTACTGATGTTGTGGCTGCCGCGGTTTCTGCTTGTTGTTCCATAGCCCTACTTATTCGATCAATGGCAGTTGCTATCAAACTAAACATTGCTTTCCCAGGGTTAGCTTGATCCGTATTACCCGTTGCTTGAGATCCGGTAGTACTGCGGGTATTAGGTCTTACCATCTATAGATATGGAATAAACAACACTCATGGTCATATGACATATATGCACTATTATACGAGGGTTAGTATAAGTACCAACATTACTCTTAATACGTTTAATACATATAAGCATACCTAGCACATAGATTGCACATAAATAAATATAGCACGTTAAGCACATAAGTTCATATAAGCACGTATAGCACTAAAGTATATTCGTTCTAAGGTCCTACCCACTAACCAGGGGTTCAAAAACCCGGACTACGCTAACACAAGCTAGCTCTATACTAACTAAGGCTAGCTCTGATACCACTAAAGTTGTAACGCCCCGACCCGTATACCTGCAAAGGCTAAGGCCGGAACGCGACATTCATAACCAGTAAATTTGTAAATTAAAAGCTTAACCACCTGTACATCCATTTTTATATTCCATCAGAGTTCAAAAATCAACCAAGTCATCGGCCTTAGAAAGTTATCCATAACCTGTTACATATGTACAAGACCTCAACCCTCCTGTTCAAGCATAATGTCTAACCAATATTCAGGTTTCTGGGCCTCAAAAGAATATAAGCATTTAGTTACATTAGAGTTGTCCAAAAGAATAAGTTATACATCATTAGTGATCACATAAAGCAGAAGTCCTCAGGATTACACCAAGGAGTTCTATCATCATCTTGAGTAGCCTGCTCAGGCTCAACCTCACCTGAAATGTTAAAAGAGGGGTGAGCTAGATCCTCACGTACAGCTCAATGAGGGTGAACAAGAAAGGTTTTCATAAAGGTTTTATCTTTTCGCAAACGGTTGATAAAATATGTCATGCACTTAACCACGCAAAGATATCCTTAACACAAACCTTCAATTAATATATCTCTAGAACATCAACAAATAGTGATCACATAAAGCAGAAGTCCTCAAGATCACACCAAGGAGTTCCGTCATCATCTTGAGTGGTCTGCTCAGGCTCAACCTCACCTAAAATGTTAAAAGAGTGGTGAGCTAGATCCTCACGTATAGCTCAATGAGGGTGAACAAGAAAGGTTTTCATAAAGGTTTTATCTTTTCGCAAACGGTTGATAAAATATGTCATGCACTTAACCACGTAAAGATATCCTTAACACAAGCCTTCAATTAATAATAAGAAGGTCGAGATATACCGGCAACCCGGAGGTCCCGTTACTTCCTCTATTAGTAATAAGAGGGTCGAGATATACAGAAAAATCCAGAGGTCCCGTCACTTCCTCCCTTAACAATGGTTATAACTGCCGCGCATATACAACTCGAATGCATTTATAATTATCAATGGATGTCAAACAATCATATAATAATTATGCATATATAGTACTTGTGGTGCTTCAAGTAATGCCAAGTATCATGAGATACCGAAAAGACATCAATAGACTACTTAAAACGGAAACAAAATGCAAACATGAGCAAAACTATGAAGCAACTTCAATGGTTTTTGCAATAGCCTAACTTAAATAGCTCGTTTCCCTACTCTCCCGAACTCAAATTAATCTAATTTTGGTATATAATCGAAGCTTATTGAATGTAGAAAGTTCTAGAATCAAACAGAACTCAATTTAGAGTTGAATTGAGTGAGATATGGCCTCCGGAAAATCACTGCACAAATCTGTCAAAAAACCGGTCCAGTAAATCCGGTCAAGTTCCGGATGAGTGGCAGTGAGCATCCAGATGAGTAAATCCGGTCGAGTAACTCGACCAGATCCACTCTTCTGGATGGAGGTCCGAGAACACGAATGTCACGCCCCAACTCGACCCCACCTACAATCAGTCAGGACGCAACGGAATTTCGGCAGTATAACGACAGTAAATAGGATACCGAGGTTCTAAACCAACCTCATTAAACATCATACATCCAGCAACTCCTCAATTCAAACAACAACATACAACACAGCCATATTATACAATAAACCATCCTCGTTATACGCCTCCGTTCCAACATAACATACAATACCTCAACCTTATCATACATTTCAAAAATAAGTTGAGACACATCTACAACTTAACCATAGACAAAAGAAAGCCACTAAGTTAACATCATTTGGATCATCATCTTTCAACATCTATTACAATAAGATCCATAAAGCATATAAAAGTCTATTAAGCTAATATACATTATATTAAACAACATATAATCATGGATAAGACTCAGGAACATATGACTCGTCCATGTAAGGCACATTTTCCTCCTCAGGAGGCACGTACCCGTAATCCGGCTCTGCAATACCTGTAAGCATGCAATAATAGAGAGTGAGCTTATATACATAAGCCCAGTGAGGATCCGATAGATCTCGACAGTATTCACTACGCTCCTTGGATTTAGTCCTTTGAGCAAGTAAATACACAACAACAATAATAACATTATCATCACATAACTATATAACCATTCATTAAAGGATACTCTATTTGGTGTAGCTCCAAACGCCATCACGATCTCAACCGTTCTTCTTATAACTCCCCATTACTCACGCACCCGAGGTACCTCACTAGCCCCTCCCTCCATGACACCTCCGTCATGCGAGCTGGGGGTAGCCTATGGCAGTCATGCCGTTATCAACCCGACAGCCCAACGCTGCCCGAGAGGTGGCACACACATACCAAGACTCCATAATCATCAATCATCAATCAATCATCAATCAATCAATTGGGGATCAGCAACGAAAGTGCCCGATTCCCGAACTCAATAATAATCAATCAATAACATCAATATAACATCAATATTTAATTAAACAACAAACCACGAAGTTAGATGACAAAGTAGGCCATCTAACCGGACATGCATAATATACGTAATTAAACTCTAAATTACTCATCGACAACTCACCATTCAACACTCGAACACTACCCAACCATCTAAAGGCATCGTTCAAGAAATTAAAGAATGACAACCTAAACTTCTAAAATTCATAACTTACAATCTACAAATCCAAACATTACCAAATCAGTTTCTATCACTCACCCAATCAACCAACTATATTAGCCCTCTCAGAAATCCACCATAACACCTCCAAATCATGCCCGATAACCCTAAAACCGTAGGATGTCATGGCTGGATTTTCCGTATTTTCACATGAACAATGTAATCGAAAATTCGGCATTACAACAGCGCTAACACGTAATTATCAAGTATTTAGAAATCGACGGCAATCGATTTCGATCAACACAACTCATTTAATTCAACTTTGAACATTTTAATCAAAATTAAATACCCGAAAAATAAAAATTATGCTACATCCGACAGAAATTTGTAGTATTAGTATATAACGATCCCTACCATGCAAGGAACAATAATATATCATCAGATTTCAATTCTAAAGGTTAAATTTTTATTTATGAGCAAAAGTATAAAAATGACATTTTGAGATCTAGAATTTTTCTCTCACCTTTGATGCGATATAAGCCTAGGAATGCGTGCTATGCGTGCCCAACAAGCAGAATCCAAGTCGGTGCGAAGTTCTACGGACAAAAACTAGGTTTTTCTTTGAAAAATTGATTGAAAAGCTTGAGTTTTTCTCTTTCTTTTTCTCTCCTCTTTCTCTCGGCCTTGTGTGTGTTTGTGGTGGTGTTTTGTGTTGTGTTGAGTGTGTGTTGATGACATTAGCTTATAAGGTCAATAATTTAATAAAGTCAAAGTTAATTTAAATTGATATTTTTGTGTTTTCTTGACTTTAAACTCATTTTATTGCTCACCAAGGCTCAAAATAATTATGCAACCCCCAAGATATCTCAAGTGGATTATTTTTAGGTGACAAGAAGTTTTACAATCAAACAATTTCACCCGAGTCGGCTTAAAACTCGATTTTCGCAAAAGTCGGTGTAAAAACCCTAATAAATTCTTAAGCCGATTTTAAAACCGTTTTCATCAAACACAAGTCTATTAAAGTCCGTTGACTAGGTCTAGAAGGGTTAAAAAGACCAGTTTCAAAATTTTAGCGGACGTGTTTCGAAAATACTATTCACTGAAAATCGACGATAAAATTTTTGACTCCGTTTTTTATGAAAATTTCATGAATGCACATTTAGCACGTATTAGGAGTATTGACATCAAAATTATAACTTTCTAGGTCCTATAGCACATAAACAGATCATATGCACGCAAAACGAGGTATAGCACGTAAAACGAGATAAGCAAGAAAGTGGGGTTTCACAACGAAAATATGGCATTTTTGCTCTTTTGCTTTCTATTTTGCCTCCAACTCATCCAAACATTTTACATACTCAAAAAGGTCTTCTAGGCAACATTCTTAAGCTCAAGAACAACACTATAACATTCTCAAATCGAACAACAACCCAAGTACACTTCAAGAACTCTTAAAAACCTCAAGAACACCAAGAACACCTACTAAGCATCAATGTGTTTGGCTTCCAATTCCTACCTTACCCACAAGTTAAACTAGCTCTATTCAAGTAAGAATCACTACACAACTCATACATTCCAACCCGTTAGATCAAGCCCTAGCTCAATATACAAGATAAGCCTCAAACTTTGCAATAAATCTATACATATTCATTATCAAACATATTCATAACCAATATCATGCTCAATACACAATTAAAACTCATCAATCAAGCATAATATGCCTTTGTAAAACATTTATAAAACTTCCCTCACCTTTGCCTTGAATTCTAGATGTGAATGGAGCAAGAAAACTTGATGAAAGCTAGAGAAAATGCAAAGAAAATTGCTGAGTAGTGGCTGAAAATCTTCTCCTTCCTCTTTTCCTTCTTTCTTCTTCTTTTTCCTTTCTTCTCCCTCTCTCTCCTATGGACGAAAATCAGTTGGGTGTGTGTGTAGTGTGTGTTTTCAAATTTGTGTGTGTGTGTAGAGATTTGGTGTGTGTTTTGATTGAGCAAGAATAGTGTTAGGATATTTGTTATCTTACTTTAGGACAAGAGTGCCCCTCAACTAACTTATGTATCACTAGTTTGTCATTCTAGTGTTAATTCTAATTGTCTTGGTTCTAATTCAATTATTCTAGTTAGCTATTGAACTTAGTTGGTTTCAAATATTAGCTACACGATATAAATGACTCAAATACACGTTAAATAATGAAATGCACGTAAATCAAGATAAATGATCTTAACACAATATAAATGCACATAAATCAATATAAAAACATACAAAATGAATTAATTATGTATGATATAACCTATATGCATACGTGGTCTTGGGCCAGGTCTTATAGTTAGGGTTTGGGATTTGAGGATGGTAGTGTCAATTTTGGGGGTGGGGTAGGCTACTAGGGTTGGGGGTAGGGGTTGACAGGTAAGGGTAGAAGGGTTGGGCTAATTGTAAGGGTGAGGGGTGAGGGGTGGGATGTTGGAAGGGGGTGAGGGTGGTTTCAAAATCATATGGAGGTAACATGCACTTAAGATTAACCACAGAGGGTTAAAATACATTTTACACTTGTAACTAAGTTATTCACTTTACATAACATAAGAAGTTTATTTATTTACTATTTTGGACTATTCTGATACATATATAGTTAGCTTAGCTAGGGTATAAGGCACCTTTTTGTTTTTGGTTTGAAGGAGGCGAAGTCGATTTTGATAACTAAGCAAAAAAGGTTAATCTTGAAGTCTATTGAAAAAATGAATTTGAAGAATGTTTTGCCCCTCTTATCTTTCTCTAATAAAATAAGAGAGGTTGTGGAATGGACTCCACATTCTTGGCCCCGAGAGATTGAGTCAGACATAATTGGTAATCTAGTCAATACAAAAGTTTGTTAAAGGTGCATGCTACCTAGATATACTATGGTATTTAAAAAATTTAAACGCACTGAAAACATAATAACATGCTAATCTAAGATCAGACCACAAGAACTAAGAAAATTTATTGCATAAACATTATTCACATATGTATATAAATTATGTAAAGATCAAATTCAGCAAGATATAGAATTTAATGCCTACATTCGTTAACGTAGAAACTTAACAAAAAACACAAAACTCAAACTTTCTTGGGAAGATCTACATGCCTAAAATGATGAAGAAGCTTTTGGTCTTCTCCTCTGTGACCTTCTTCCTTGCTCAAATTTGATGAAGAATTGTTGGATTCTTCTTCTTGTATTTTCCTACCTCTACACATGTACAAGAGAGAAGAGAAATTTTCTTTTTCTTGCTTTGTGCTTGTGTCGTATGAATTATTCTCTAGGGAGAGGTGAAAGTGAGCTCTATTTATAGATGTAGAAAAGCTAGAGTAGTTAATCCAAGTTAAAATAGGAATTAGTTGTTTCAAATCCAAGTAGGAGTCTCTTAAAACAATCCTATACACCTTGAACTACAAGTAATTCAATGCAAATAAACTAGACACACTCCAACACATGTCCACCACCTCCACATGTGTCCCGCACGTCCCAAGGGGACTCTAGACGCCTATTTTCTTTTTCCTTGTATTATTTTGCTGAATTAATTATTTTTAGTTTCCATATTGAGCTTAACAACTCCAAATAAGAAATTATAGTTGCAATAGGATACTAAATTTAGCAACAACTGAATACATAAAAGATAGTTAGGAAACTTCAACAACATCGTAAAGGAAATAGGCTAGAAAAGGGACGAAAAGGCATAAACAACTTGACTAATGAAAAGAACAAATTGCCCTTGCTAGCCCCATAGCACATTTAGGCTTTTCAACCTTGATTTATTCCACTAAAAAGTCATGGTTGCACTTCAAGATGATTATTGTTGTTTGCAAAATCTCATCATACTAAGTACGATCTTTGTCCTCGACCTACAAAGTAGAATGACCAAAATACATTTCCATGTAACACTCACAAACAAGAAATACTTTATTGTACTATCTCTTCCTTGATTGCATCTTCTCCTTGAGACATCTAAATCCTTTAAGTAACCATCCTCCGGATACAAATACTTGATCTAAGGAATGACCCTCAAGTCAGATATCCGATATACTCCTTAAGTATACCACTAAACTTAGATTTGAATGATCTATCAGATAATCACAAGGGAACAATTTTCGTCATACGGCAGCTTGGATTCGATATTGCATACACACGTCTCAACTAATCATACCCATATGCCCAACACACAAAGTTGTTGACCCACAATTGAGGTCTTGCCCATAGTGCATCAAAGCACTTGAATCTAATTTTTTCAATTAATCCACATATACTAAAGATTAAGAGTACCGATCACTTAGTAGCATAAGGTATATGTAGATTTCTATCTTTGATAGTATTTATTAGAGAGATCATACCTAAATGGTCCGTTCAATATGTGATACACACACTAGCAAGTCTTAATCCGAAAACCTACTAGTGACCAAGGAAGATCACCTTTCACATGAGACTAACTCACTATAACCTATACCACGATGAAGTTCCCAACTCCATATTCAGTTATGAACTGAATTTGGAACCAAGTGTCTATGACTTAGATTTCTGTGCTCGGTCACAATGTACCTAAGTCTTTCACTATAGATCAAAGGCTTCTATACATGCAAATACATATAAAAAGACAGCGAGAATAAGGAATGAATGCTTTCATTAACACTAACAATCATAATATGTATTCAATGTTACTGAAATATCACGTGCTAGTGGTCTTTAGGGCATACTAATCCCAAGAGACTCCTACTTGCACTAAAGATCACTACTGCTACCTATCTTAAGACCTATAGACTCTACATGAGTTGAGAATATTTTCTCTGTGAGTATCTTGGTAAATGGATCTGCTGGGTTTTTAGTTGAGGCAATTTGTTTTACCACTATATCCCCTTGTTGGATAAACTCTCGGATTAAATGGTACTTTCTCTCTATATGTTTTCCTTTTGTGTGATTTCTTGGCTCCTTACATTGTGCTACAACACCACTATTATCACAATACATGACAATAGGTCTATTGACTACTGACGGTACTTCTAATTTTTTAAGGAACGTTTTGAGCAATACTACTTATTTGGCAACTTCAGACGCTGCTACATATTTTGTTTCCATGGTCGAATCAACAATACAATTTTGTTTGACACTCTTCCATGAGACAATTCTACTTGACAAAGTAAAGACGTATGCAAAAGTGGACTTCTTAGAGTCTTTGTCATACTGAAAATCTAAGTATGTATAAGATAACGGCATCAGATCGTCTACGCGGTACTCTAACACATAGTTCTTCGTTCTCCTAACATATTTGAGTATGTGCTTAATTGCGACCCAATGAGTTAATCTTGGGTTTGACTGACATCTACTGATCATGCCTACAACAAAGCAAATGTCTGGTCTTGTACATAGCATCGTATACATGAGACTACCAACTACCGAAGCATATGGAACCTTCTTTATGCTTTATATCTCCTCCGGTGTCCTTGGACACTGATCTTGGATAGAGGTACTCTATGCCTAGAAGGTAACAAACCCTTATTAGAGTCTTGCATGCCAAACTTGATAAGAATGTTCTCAATATATAAAGACTGGGATAATGTTAATGTCTTATTTCTACGATATCTCAAGAGCTTGATCCCAAAAATATAACTAGTTTTTCCTAAGTCTTTCATCTGAAATTGAGTAGATAGACAAACCTTTATGAATGACAACATCCCTACATCATTCCCGATTAATAGGATGTCATCCACATAGAGGATTAAGAATTCTATAGCATTGTCATTACTTTTTTTGTACATACATGCCTCATCAATGTTCTGATCAAAGCCAAAATATTTGATTGATTGGTCAAACTTGATGTTCCATGCACGTGATGCCTGTTTAAGTTCATAAATAGACTTCTTAAGCTTACAAATTATATTTTATTCACCTCTTGCAACGAAACCATCTGGTTGCATCATATAAATGCTCTTGTCTAGATTCTTATTAAGAAATGTTGTCTTGATGTCTATTTGTCATATCTTATAGTCATAATGACATGTTATGGCTAACAGAATCCTAATGGAATTGAGCATGGCTATTGGTGAAAAGGTTTCCTCATAGTCTATTCCTTTTTTTTGAGTATATCCTTTGTAAACAACCTTGCTTTGAAACTTTCCACTTTCTCTTCCATATTTCTCTTTCTCTGGTAAACCCATTTGTAGCTTATGGGTTTTACACCTTCAGGTGCAACTACAAGTTCCCAGACTTGGTTAGAGTACATAGACTCTAACTATGATTTCTTTGCTTGATGCCATTGGTCAGCATCCATGTCTGTAACTGCTTTATCATAACTAATGGGCTCAACAATCTAATTTGTGGAGTTTGTTTGAAAAGACTCTCCATAGTATCTATCAAGTTATTTGACTATCCTCCCACTACGACGAGGCTTCGAGGTACTAGTTATGACAGGCTGTTCATTCACTTTCTCATTTGGTGTAGGTATATTTGGAGATCAATGAGGAATCTCCTCTAGAGCAATATCAGAATCTGGTGATGTCTAGATCGATATATCATTTTCTAAGTATCTAGCATGAGTGCTAATTATTAACACTTTCTGCTCCTTGGGGTGATAAAAGATCCCACCTCTGGTTTGTTTAGGATAGCCTATGAAATAGCATATTTCAAATCTCGGTGCCAACTTGTAGCATTGCTAATCAGTACATAGGCTGAATATCCCAAACGTGGACGTGCCTCAAACCTAGGTTTGCAGCTTGTCCACATCTCCAGTGGAGTTCTAGGTACTGATTTGCAAGGAACTAAGTTCAAAAGATATGCTGATGTTTTTAGTGCATATCCCCATTATGATATGGGTAATGTTGTCACGCCCCAACTCGACCCCTCCTACGATCAGTCAGGACGCAACGAAATTTAGGCAGTATAACGACAGTAATTAGGACACCGAGGCTCTAAACCAACCTCTTCAAAACTCATACAACCAACTCCATAACAATTCAACAATTAAACAACACAACCACAATATACAATAAACATTATTTACCATTGCATCTATTGGTTATACGCCTCTGTTCCAACATCATACATTTACTATATAACATACATTCCTAAAATAGATTATAACCAATCTAGTAGCCAAATCATATTCTAAAACACGACCTCTAAACTAGCAATATTTAATCCATTATCTTTACAACATCTTATATATCACAAACTTCTCAGTAAATACAAACCAACTAGTTTTAATATACAAGATAACAATAAAATACAACATCAGATATCAAGAACAAGATTCCTGCACCTAGGACTCGTCCACATATGACACATTATCCTCTTCTGGAGGCACGTACCTGTAATCTGAATCGGTAACACCTGTATGCATGCAATAATTTAGAGTGAGCTTATATAAAATAAGCCCAGTGAGGATTTGATAGATCTCTAACAGTATTTACTATACTCCTTGGAAATCATCCTTTGAGTAGTAAACACACAATGAACATCAATAACATTATAAATGCAACAATAGCAATAACTGTAAACACACAATAAGGATACAATACTTTTGCTGATGAAGCTCCATACACCAATTCAATGCTCATCAACTCCTCCAAACTCAATGACACAAACCTGAGGTACCTTGACCTAGACCCACACCCCATGGCCTCTCCGCCTATGCGAGATAAGGATTAGCCATGATAACTGTGCCCGCAGCCCAGGATGCCTCATAAGGTGACACAATATTATCAAAGCTCACAACAATGGGACTCAAATCGAAAAGTCAACAATATTGGTTGCCCGACTCCCGACTCATAATAACAATCAGTTAACAATATAACACCCCGGATTAACCCCGAGCGTGTTCCTCACAGTTTTGTAACAACAATCAATAATCAATAATCAATTAATCCGTATTTCAACAATCAATTAAACAACATTTAACAATCAACAACTATATAATCATGAAACAATTAAATTAGATAACAAAGTAGACCATCCAACTCAACAGGCATTAAACACACAACCAAACCCTAGTCTAACCATCAACAACTCACAATTCAATCACTCAAACACCACCCAAACATCCAAAGGCATAATTCAAGATTTTAAAGAAAGACAACCCAAACTTCTAAAAGTCATAACTTTCATTCTACTAATCTGATTACCTCTAAACATGTTTCTATCACTCACCCACTCAATCAACAACATAATCCCCCTCGGAAACAAACCATAATCCATCCAAATCAAGCCCAAAAATCCTAAAACCCTAATGCATCAAGGCTGAAATTTCTGGACTTTCACACCGACATTGCAATCAAAATTTTGGCATTACAACATTACTACCACGTATTTAACAAACTTTTACAAGCTAACAGCAATCGATTCCAACCACCACAACTCCAGATATTCAACAAATAGCCAACAACTCAACTTTTAATACCCGAAAAATAAAATTCATGCTACAACGGTTCAAATATTATATAAACACATATAAACGATCCTTAGCATGCACTGAGCAATAATATAACATCAATTCAACATTCTAACGGTTCAAAATTCAATTATATGCAAAAACATAAAAATGACATTTTGAGATCTAGAATTTTTCTCTCACCTTTGATGTGTTTTGATGCAAGAAAGATGTAGAATGGATGCCCAACAAGTGAAATCAAGCTTTGAATGAAGTGATTTGGACTTGAATTGCAAAATCTATGTGAAAAATGCTTTGAAAAACCTTGAAAATGCCTTCTTTCTTCTCCCTCATGGATTTTCGGTAATGTGTGTGTTTTGTGAGTGTGTTTGCTTTGTTTTTAATGTGTGTTGATGATATAAGCTCAAGGTCAACAAAATTTGCAAAGTCAAAGTTAGTATTTTTAGTCTTTCAATAGTTTTTAGACTATTTTTGCTCACCCAAATGCAATTAACACTTGGACTATTTTTAAGTAGTATATTTTTAGTTGACAACAAGTTTCACATGCATAGACTTACACTCGACTAGGTTAAAAACTCGATTTTTGCAAAAGAATGTGAAAAGTCATATTATTTGTTTTCAAATGTCTTTTGAATGCACAATTAATCTAAAATCATTTAATACAACATATAAATACATTTATATTAATATATACTAGGTAAACGAAAGTCAATGCAAGAATCAGGTTTAGAAGAAATCACTATTTGGCTAAAAAATGCTACTTTTTGCCCGAAAAGTCTATTTAAATTACTATTCCGTTTCAGAATCAATTTTTATCAAACATGGATCTATTAATAATAGAGGACTAGGTTTTAAGAAGTTTAAAACACCAGTATAAAAATTTTAGCGGACGTGCATTCAAAATACTATTCAAAAAAATTGACGATAAAATTTCTGGTGCCGATTTTGATGAAAATTTCATGAATGCACATATAGCATGTATTAGGAATATAAATCACATATTTAGCACATTCTAACCCATATAACACATAGACAGGTCAAATCACGCAAATCGATGCAAAGACACGCAAATCGAGGTTAAAAAAAAGGGGTTTCACATTCTCCCCTCCTTAAAACAATTGCGTCCGCGCAATTCTGCCTTGACCCTCGGAGGACCTCATGCACTGTTAGCTCAAACATACAAAATGAAAGATCGAATACCAAATTCCAAATATCAACTAAGAACACCAGATAAGAACACCGAGTAAAATCATTGATTAAGAATCCCCGAACAAGAAGCTCGAATAATAATGACGAATAAGAACGCCGATCACAAATATCAAGTAGGAACTTCAAACAAGATCACCGAGCGAGAATACCGAATAATAATCCCAATATAGAACTCCGGATGATACCGTATAAGAATTCCTCATAAGAATATCGCATAGAAAATACCATAGAAGAAGTCCAAAGAGGTATGCTGAATAAGAATCTTCATATAAAAATCCCAAGAAAAAATGCCGAATAAGATCACCAAATAAGAATTCCAATAGTCAATATATAGTTGTAAAGTAGCTTGACCCCCAATCGGAATTTCATATGCTTCAGCGTCACATACTACTCAGTCATCAACTGATATGATGCACGTGCTAACTTTAATCGTATAAGGTAAACTCTTTACTCACATTTTAGCACGTTGCACTCAAGGAGATATAATATTTAATTGATTAAGAATAAGTAAGTTACCTTTCACCACTGTTGTCGCCTCTGGCAATTCCTCCAAGTCCACTGCATAGGCCCGAGCCTGAGCCCGCTGCTGCTGAGGTGTACTGCTTGCAGGTCCACCCTGATAACCCTAGACTGCTGGCTGACCCGTAGAACCCTGATACCTAGGGCAATCCCTCGCCCGGTGTTGGTTGCTGCCACAACCTAAACACGTCCCTGCCTTCTTCCGACAGTCGGCCTCCAGATGGCCTGTACGTTTACAATAAGTACACAGCGGTATCGATGTACTGACACTACCTCCAGAAGACCCAGAAACTGAATAAGCAGCTATACCAGCCTGCTGCTGAGGTGACGCAACACTAGGCCTATACCAACCCTGAGACGGGGCCGGCCTGTACTATGACTGTGCCTGAAAGGAGCCCTGCTGAAACTGAGGCCGATAGTAACCCTGCTGACCCTGCGGTCTGAAAGAACCCTGTTGAACCGAAGGCCTATAACTACCCTGCTGTACTGAAGGTCTATACATACCCTGCTGGCCCTGTGACTGAAATGGCCTCTTGTTAGGCTGACTAGGTCTAATTTGTTCCCCTTTCTTCTTTTCCAGTCTGGATACCGCATCAAAAGCCTCAAAAAATATATCATACTGATTCAGGGCCATCGCATCCTGAATCTCCGACCTCAAAACCAACATAAACCTCCAGGTCCTGCGCTCCTCATCTGCTACAAACTCCGGTGCATACCGGGACAGTCTAGTAAAAGTGGCCTCATACTGAGCCACTGTAGCATCCCCCTGAACTAAAGACAGGAACTCCGCCTCTCTCCTTTCCCGTGCAATCCTCAGTACATACTTCACCCGAAATGCTCTAAGGAAGGTATCCCAAACATACGGAGTACCTCTTGCCTCCCAACCGACTCTCACTGTGCGCCACCACTCCTCTGCCTCATCATCAAACAAGTAAACGACATAAGTGACTTTCCTCTCATTAGTATAGTCTAGAGGATCGAATATCTTCTCTATCTTATTAATCCAAGCTTCCGCCTTCCTATCATCTGGCTCTCCCTGGAACCTAGGTGGATAATAACCCAAGAACTCCTTCAACGTACCACGCCTGTGGTAACCACCCTGAACATTCAACAACTAAGTCTGTAAAGCCTGAGCTTGGGCAGCCTGCCCTGCTAGTATCTGTGCCTGCCCTACCATAATCTCTGTCATCCTATCCATGGCTGCACCAAAACGGTCATCACCTCTATCTCGGCCCGGTGCCACATTACCCGGTGCCTCATCAACTACCTCAGGCTTACCTCGGTTCTTGGTCTACCAGTCATTCTACTAATCAAAGAGTTAGCACAGGTTATAGCACATAGACAGGCTATAGACAATTATTAGCACATAAACAACAACTCACATAAAGCACATAAATCACTTAACTATCAATCACATAAACAAATTGATCACATAATCACATAGTTACTAAATCACATAATCAATTAATCACTTAATCATATTAACACATATTTCACTTTTCTTTCACTTCATACATACTTGCATGCTTGGACCACTACCCACATTCTGAGGATACCCCGACTAACAGCTAAACATGAGCTATGATACCACTTAATGTCACGCCCCAACTCGACCCCTCCTACGATCAGTCAGGACGCAATGGAATTTTGACAGTATAACGACAGTAATTAGGACACCGAGGCTCTAAACCAACCTCTTCAAAACTCATACAACCAACTCCACAACAATTCAACAATTAAACAACACAACCACAATATACAATAAACATTCTTTTACCATTGCATCCAAAAGTCATATGCCTCCGTTCTAACATCATTCATTTACTATATAACATACATTCCCAAAATAGATTATAACCAATCTAGTAGCCAAATCATATTCCAAAACAAGACCACTAAACTAGCAATATTTAATCCATTATCTTTACAACATCTTATATATCATAAACTTCTCAGTAAATACAAACCAACTAGTTTTAATATACAAGATAACAATAGAGTATAACATCAGATATCAAGGAAAAGACTCCAGCACATAAGACTCATCCACATATGGCACATTATCTCTTCTGGAGGCACGTACCCGTAATCTGAATCGGTAACACCTGTATGCATGCAATAATTAAGAATAAGCTTATATAAAACAAGCCAGTGAGGATTCGATAGATCTCTAACAGTATTTACTATACTCCTTAGAAATCATCCTTTGAGCAGTAAACACACAATGAACATCAATAACATTATAAATGCAACAATAGCAATAACTGTAAACACACAATAAGGATACAATACTTTTGCTGATGAAGCTCCATACACCATTTCAATGCTCATCAACTCCTCCAAACTCAATGACACAAACCTGAGGTACCTTGACCTAGACCCATACACCATGGCCTCTCTGCCCATGCGAGATAGGGATTAGCCATGATAATTGTGCCTGCAGCCCAGGATGCCTCCCGAGGTGACACAACATTATTAAATCTCACAACAATGGGACTCAATTCGAGAAGTCAACAACATTAGTTGCCCGACTCCCGACTTATAATAACAATAACAATTCCAATTCGAGAAGTCAACAACATTGGTTGTCCGACTCCTGACTCATAATAGCAATAACAATCAGTTAACAATGTAACACCCCGGATTAACCCCGAGCATGTTCCTCACGATTTTGTAACAACAATCAATAATCAATTAATCCGTATTTCAACAATCAATTAAACAACATTTAACAATCAACAACTATATAATCATGAAACAATTAAGTTAGATAACAAAATAGACCATCCACCTCAATAGGTATTAAACACACAACCAAACCCTAGTCTAACCATCAACAACTCACAATTCAATCACTTAAACACCACCCAAACAACCAAAGGCATAATTCAACATTTTAAAGAAAGACAACCCAAACTTCTAAAAGTCATAACTTACATGCTACTAATCCGATAACCTCCAAACCAGTTTCTATCACTCACCCACTCAATCAACAACATTAGCCTCCTCAGAAACCAACCATAATCTATCCAAATCAAGCCCAACAACCCTAAAACCCTAATGCATCAAGGCTGAAATTTTTGGACTTTCACACCAACATTGCAATCAAAATTTTGGCATTACAACATTACTACCACGTATTTAACAAACTTTTACAACCTAATAGCAATTGATTCCAACCACCACAACTCCAGATATTCAACAAATAGCCAACAACTCAACTTTTAATACCCGAAAAATAAAATTCATGCTACAACGATTCAAATCTTATATAAACACATATAAACGATCCTTAGCATGCACTGAGCAATAATATAACATCAATTCAACATTCTAATGGTTCAAAATTCAATTATATGCAAAAACATAAAAATGACATTTTGAGATCTATAATTTTTCTTTCACCGTTGATGTGTTTTGATGCAAGAAATATGTAGAATGGATGCCCAACAAGTTAAATCAAGCTTTGAATGAAGTGATTTGGACTTGAATTGCAAAATCTATGTGAAAAATGCTTTTAAAAACCTTGAAAATGCCTTCTTTCTTCTCCCTCATGGATTTTCGGAAATGTGTGTGTTTTGTGAGTGTTTTTTCTTTGTTTTTAATGTGTGTTGATGATATAAGCTCAAGGTCTACAAAATTTGCAAAGTCAAAGTTAGTATTTTTAGTCTTTTAACTAGTATTTTTAGTCTTTTAATTATTTTTAGACTATTTTTGCTCACCCAAATGCAATTAACACTTAGAATATTTTTAAGTAGTATATTTTTAGTTAACAACAAGTTTCACATGCATAGACTTACACCCGACTCGGTTAAAAACTCAATTTTTGCAAAAGAAGGTAAAAAGTCATATTATTTGTTTTCAAATATATTTTGAATGCAAAATTAATCTAAAATCATTTAATACCACATATAAATACATTTATATTAATATATACTAGGTCAACGAAAGTCAATGTAAGAATCGGGTTTAGAAGAAATCACTATTTGGCTCAAAAATGCTATTTTTTGCCTGAAAAGTCTATTTAAATTACTATTCTGTTTCAAAATTAATTTTTATCAAACATGGGTCTATTAATAATAGAGGACTAGATTTTAAGATGTTTAAAACACCAATGTAAAAATTTTAGCGGTCGTGCGTTCAAAATACTATTCACAAAAACTGACGATAAAATTTCTAGTGCCGATTTAAATGAAAATTTCTTGAATGCACATATAGTATGTATTAGGAATATAAATCACATATTTAGCACATTCTAACCCATATAACACATAAACAGGTCAAATCATGTAAATCGAGGTAAAGACATGCAAATCGAGGTAAAGAAAAAAAACTGGCGTTTTACAAATGTCGCATGACTCTTCATGGATCTTACCACATCTAAAATTATTCTATTTATTCTCTCAGCTACACCATTTTTTTGAGTTGTCCCAGGTGTAGTTAATTGAGTTACTATCCCATGTTCTGTGAGGTACTACCAGAACTCACTCGAGAGGTACTCACCATCACGATCAAATTGTATAGCTTTGATATATTTTTCTAATTGTTGCCCTGCTTCACCTTAAATTCTTTGAACTTGTCAAAAGATTGTGATTTGCATCGCAGTAGGAATAATATCTATATCTAGATTAATCATTAGTAAATGTGATGAAATACTCATAATATCCATGAGCTGGTGTGCTCATAGGACCACACATATCAGTGTGCACCAATTCTAATGTTTCACTGGCTCTATGTTCTGTAGAAGAAAATGGCCTTTTGGTCATCTTCCCCTAAAGACATGATTCACACTGAGGTAACTGATCAAGATCCTATGGGTTTAGATGTCCATCCTTAATCAACCTCTGAATCTTGTTTGAGCTAATATGGCCCAAATGTAAGTGCCATAAATAAGCATCATTGGTTGAAGAAAACTTTCTCTTATTGTTATGATCTATGTTGTGCAATGAAGATGTTTAAAGATATAAATAAAACAAGTTATTATATAAACTACCATAATAAACTATGTTACCATCTCTACTGATGTCCATACCATAATGGAAAGAAATTGCATAATTATTATTTAAAAGTTGCGAAACTGAAATTAAATTTTTTGAAAAATCCAAAACATAATAATAATTGTTCAAAACTAATACCCTAGTAGTATTTAAACTAAGATAAACGTCTCCCACTGCAGGTGTCCATGCTTTTGCTCTGGTACCAACTCTCAGAGCAAACTCTCATTTTTCAAGCATTCACATTGTCCGAAACACCTATAATGAATTGTAAATATAATCAGTGGCTCCAGAATCTACAATCCATGAGTAAGTAGAATCAACCACTAAAACTGTTTCAATAAAAAAGGCTAAGAAGGTACCTATCCTACCACTGGCAAAGTATTGTGGGCAATTTCTTCTCCAATATCCTCTACTTTTACACTTGGAGCACTTGCCTTTGGGCCTACTACCCTTACGCTTCCTATACGATCTGGTTCTTATCATCATCCTTCGGTTTATCAGCGTCTTCAAGTTCTCGAGAACTGTAACAAGCTGGGTAGGTTCTAGATTCAAGTTTCCCATTACATGAATGAGCTTGATCTGGTCGAAACTTCTTAGAAGGGTATCTAAAACTAGATCCACATGTTCTGCAGGACTAATTCTTGCCCCCATGAGAGTTGCTAGATGAAGAAGATTCATCACAACTCGAACATGGTGCTTGACAAATTCCCCTTCTTTCATCTTACAGATCATTACATCACATACTATTTTTAAAAAAGTTAGCATATATGACGCGACTATTATATTCTCACGTTAATACCGTAAAGTGTCTGATAGGGCTTCTAGGACTACCACAATGATTTTATCATTGGCACAAACTGATCTCCTTTCGGCCTCACGCTGATGATTATCGAAATCTTCTAGGATACCAAAATGAACTCCTGTAAGAACAAACCTAAGATTGTTCCCTTCTAAGACTAAATCTAAGGTCCTTTTCCAATCCTCATAATTTGTGATTATTAAAATATTCATGTATAATGTACACATAGGAAAAACACATATATACACGTTAAACTTTTTGCCTTAATAGTTAACCCTTTAAACTACTACATGCAACAATGTTTCAATTTACTTACAAACCTTACAACTTTAGGATGGCCAAACTCGTAGTAATATTGAGTCAAGCTTACGCTTCGTTTGGATTGTTATTTTGTATGGATAAACACTACCAAATAATAATCCAATCATCGAATAATTTAGCTTCTCTAGAATAGGTTTATTTTAGCTAAAATACTATTTCTTCTAGAGTCGAGTGAATTACCATTCCTTAGTTGATATTCCCTAAAATGTTCTAAACTTAAGCCTGTCGTAGGGTAGTGACTCTTATCTACATCCTATAAAGTGATCTTTAGTGAAAACCTCCATCGTTAGGATGGTTGAGCCCACTAATCACATTGTCTTATGATTATCTATGTTTAGTCTATCCACTAATGTCTAACTTAAGTATTACCCTCCGTAGGGAGCATACTGCATAGTAAGCCTTGAAGTTTTCCATTCCTCTCTCTCCCACTCGAATATTTAATAAGAAAAGGGTTTTTACATATATTTTTTTAATGCTTAAATCTAGGTTTTATCTAAATAGTGTAAGGCTAATAATATCCTCTAAAATATGGGTAAGCTCCTTATTCCCTAGTTTATTATAGGCTTTTATTTAAAACCTTTTAAGTACACCTTTTAAAAATATATTACCTAATCTGGACTTTAGTATCTAAACCATAGGTAAGGTCTACTTAGGTTATTAATTTAAGAATTGGGCCCTAAAAGATAAATCCTATCTTTAACTAATTTTAAATTATTTCTATATGTAATTAATTCTTAGATTAATATAAATTAATCTTATCTTAGATTAATTCTTAATTATCCATATCTTAAGTATATTAGGATTTGCCATTCAAAATTCTAATGGTGATAGTATTTCCATTCAATCCATAATATTCCATACATTTAATAAAGACAATTAAATATAGATATTAAAGCATAGAATAAATAATTAAATAATTAAATTTAATTATTCTGGGTATAATTCTAGATAGACTTTGAAGTTTAAACAAACTTTAAATTTGACCACAAATAAACTTCAAATATTGCAAGAAAACAAATTCCTATAAAACAAATAACCATGGTCTATCAAAGACCATGGCTAGGGGCATCCACCCCTCCAAAGGATGCCCGCGTGGCATGGGGCACCTATAATTTTAATTTAATTTAATTTTATTTTATTTTGTTATCATTCTTGCAATCCAAGTAAAACACTTATGGTTTATCCAAATCAAACTTACTTTACCTTTTCTTTAATTCAATCTTACTTTTTCTTCAATTCAATCTATCTAAATAAAATATTTAAAAATGTTCATGTTATTTTGAGATAAACGAAAAACACACATCTAACTTTAATTAGATTGAATCAAACATGCAGAAACATGTAATCTTTCATCTATTATAGCTACAACTTGTTTGCTCAAGAATTTTCTTTGTTACATAACATGAACATGCACAATTCTTTATATTAAACAAAAATTCTGGCAAACAAGAAATATAAAGACTACCACCAAAAGGTCTTTAAACTATATAATTTACATATGCATAAATTACAACATTCTTGTATTAATGTGGTGTAGCTCTAATACCACTGAAGGTGCATGCTACCTAGATATACTATGGTATTTAAAAAATTTAAATACAGCAGAAACATAGTAACATGCTAATCTAAGGTCAAACCACAAGAACTAAGAAGATTTGTTGCATAAACATTATTCACATGTGTATAACAATTATGTAAAGATCAAATTCAGCAAGTTATAGAATTTAATACCTGGATTCGTTAGCGTAGAAACTTAACAAAAAATACAAAACTTGAACTCTAACTTGATTGGGAAGATCTACACGCCTAGAATGATGAATAAGATTTTGGTCTCCTCCTCTATGACCTTCTTCCTTGCTCAAAGATGATGAAAAATTGTGAGATGCTTCTTCTTGTATTTTCCTAGCTCTACAAGTGTACGAAAGAGAAGAGGGAAAAAAAATTTATTCTTCTTACTTTGTGCTTGTGTCATGTGAATTATTCTCTAACAAAAGGTGAAGGTGACCTCTATTTATAGATATGGAAAAGCTAGAGTAGTTAATTCAAGTTAAAATAGGAATTAGTTGTTTCAGAATCCAAGTAGGAGTCTCTTGAAACAATCCTATACATCTTGAACTACAAGTAATTCAATGCAAATTAACTAGACAAACTCCAATACATGTTCACCACCTCCACACGTGTCCTACTCATCCCAAAGGGACTCCACATGCCTATTTTCTTTTTTCTTGTATTATTTTGCTAAATTAATTATTCTTATTTTCCATATTGAGCTCAACAACTCCAAATAGGAAATTCTCCTAAGTAAAAAACTTAGTTGCAATAGGATACTAAATTTAGCAACAACTGAATACAAAAAAGATAGCTAGGAAACTTCAACCACATCCTATAGGAAGTAGGCTAGAAAAGGGACTAAAAGACATAAATAACTTGACTAATGAAAAGACCAAAATGCCCTTGCTAATCCCATAACACATTTAGACTTTTCAATCTTGACTTATTCCACTAAAAAGTCATGGCTGCACTTCAAGATGATTATTGTTGTTTGCAGAAGCTCGTCATACTAAGTACAACCTTTTTCTTCGACCTACTAAGTAGAATGACCAAAATACCCCTCCATGTAGCACTTACAAACAAGAAATACTTTATTATACTATCTCTTCCTTGATTGTCTCTTCTCTTTGAGACATCTAAATCCTTTAAGTAACTATCCTCTAAATACAGAACACTTGATCTAGGGAGCGACCCTCAAGTAAGATATTCGATATACTACTTGAGAATACTACTAAGCTTAGATTTGGATGATCCACCGGATAATCATAAGTGAGCAATTTTCATCACGTGACGACATGGATTCTATAGTGCATATGCGCATCCCAACTAATCATATCTATATGCCCAACACACAGAGCTGTTGACCCATAACTGAGGTCTCACCCATAGTGCATCAAAGCACATGAATCTGATTTCGTAAGTTCATCCACATATGCTCAAGATTAAGAGTACTGATCATTTAGTAGCATAAGATATATGTAGATCTCTATCTTTGATAGTACCTATTAGAGAAATCATACCTAAGCAGTCCGTTCAATATGTGACACATAAACACTAGCGAGACTTAGTCCAAAAACCTACTAATGACCGTGGCAGGTCACCATTCATAGAAGACTAAATCACTATAACCTATACCACGATGAAGTGCCCAACTCCATCATTCGATTATGAATTGAATCTAGAACCAAGTGTCTATGACTTAGACCTTCTATGCTCGGTCATTGTACACCTAAGGCATTGACTATGGATCAAGGGCCTCTATACAAGCAAATACACATAAACAAGACAGAGAGAATAAGTAATGAATGTTTTCATTAAAACTAACAATCACAATATATATTCAATGTTACTGAAATATCACATGCTAGTGAATTTAGGGCATACTAATCCCAATATTTGCTTCTCTATATGTAACGCCCTGATCCCTCACGAGACCGGATGCTCTATTAACCATGCTATTTTCAACCCAATTCTAACCCGGTCTCAAAATTTTAGGAAAAAACGAACAGAGTCTTCCCTGTAACGTGGACATTTTGAAAACCTGTAAACATTCAATAAGCTATAGAGCAACAATAAAGCCATTTCCAAAATAAAGATCCCAACTTTAAGGTCATCCAAGCCTTAAGACATACAAACAGTTTAGATACACACAAGCATGCATTCACAATATATTCTCTTTACAAAACCGCTTATCATGCCACTCCATGATAGCCTTTAAACATTCTTAGGAAATGAAAACAACCTTACATCATAACATTCACACTCAAACATGCAAGGTAACTAGAAGTAGAAACATAAGTTATTACATGCCTTCTACCATAATCATCTAGTATTCAGCTTACAACCACACAACATGTACATAAGCACTTAGGCTACAAAATATGACATAAAGTAAAGCAAACAAGGTCCCCACATTACAACAAGAACCATAAATCCACATCAACCAACTAGACACTGCAACTACAGTAGTTGATCAGTCTGGACCTCCTATTCTTCACCCTCTACCAAATCTAGCTGGGGTTCAACTTTAGCGTCTCCTAAAACATGTTAGCGAGGTATGAGCAACTACTATTGCCCAGTGAGGGATAAGGACTACTCGGGACGTACAATGCAATAGTTATAGCAATTAAACAAGTAGACAAGTAAAGAACATTTGAAACAGTAAATAGCCACACATATCAAAGGATACGATACACTTAACCCTAACACTCTAGAATTCTCTTAACTTTGATCATGAACCACGATCCACGAACTACGATCAATGTGCCAACAAATCCCCAATCACTCTAGTGGGTGTACTCCAGACGTACCCTGAAAATCCTACGACCCAACACCCCCTGAAAATCTTCAGACCAGGCGAGTGAAGGACTAGGGCACGGAGATCGAATATCCACTCGCAAGCCCGCTGCCGCCCAGCCAATATTCAATACAACTACCCCTGACACTATGGTTGCGCAACCACTATGCAATGCACATAACAATAGCAATATAACAATAAAAATAGAAGCAATAACACATGGGAGGAACAACAAAGTAGGTTGTCCTCGAAACAGTTAGAAAAGAAGCAATTTCATATAACAATTTAACAAATTACAAATGGGCATAATTAAGATTCACATAAAACTATACCGAAAGCTCCCAAGCATCTTGAGACCACATTTAAACACACAAGGAGTCATGTCAAGGTCTTAGAAGCGTGAGACAATCAAAATTGCACTTAAACCCCTTTGTAACTCAACTTGTTTTTCCTTCCAAACTCATGTTACAGTTCGAGATTCGCGAGTGATCTATTCCATACACCTAGTTAACCCCTTAGGCACCATTAGGACCCTCAAAGTCACCTAATTACCCGCATTTAGCCCGAAAGTCCCAATTTCTCTCTTTTGACTTTGTACTACACGTACCTCACCCGGGACCCAAACAGAAGCTAGAAAAGTATAACTAGAGTCTACTTAGCCTAAGAATACCAAAAGTGAAAGCCAATTCAACCCGGATTCACGATAACCCTAAAACCCCTTTCTAAAAGTCGGTTATTTCATGCTTTTGATAGGTTATGAGCAATTAAAACTTACAGGGCCTTTACACTACTTTCATTAGCACCTAAAGCATCTATTAGAACTATTAATTCAAGCTATAAGGTCCAATTATGCAAAACCCTAGTTTTCCCGTCACTATTCATGTCATACGATCAACAAGCAATTTTAACTGTTTAAACTATGAAACAATAGCATAAATTAGGTCTCTACTACTTATATACAACATACATAAGCATATTTAAGCATTACATAAGCATTTGATAGCAAATCTAAGAATTCAATAAAGTTGTCACATTTTTCAAATGCAAAAATAGGTATGAAATCCCTTACCTATTGTGCGTAGGAGCTCCTAGGAGGCTAGTAAACACCCTAAACCACTTGCACCTAGCTTGGCTTGGCTTGGAATGAGGATTTGTTGAGCAAAAATCTCTCATGCTCCTCCTATGCCAATTTTCAGCCTTGTTACAGTGTTTTCAGCATTGCTCTTTTTTTTGTGAGCTTGTTATGTGTATGTTGAGCAATATAAAGGGTGGGGTCAAGTTGGGTGTACATATTGACTACTAAAAGGAGTTTAGCTAGCTAGAAACAATTCCTAATTGTGCAATTAATGTTAGCTAATTAAAACACCTAATTTAGTTACGTAATACTATTCACTAGTTTGCTAAAACATTTTCTAAACGAAGGCTCCTAATGCATTTAGCTCAAACGTACATTTTTCTCATTCCTAAAATAATTAATATGATTTAAGAAAAATGCTAATTCAAGATAGTTAAGCAGTTGAAAAACGGAATGAATAGTAACCACATAAAGTAACAAGTAAAATGCAGAAGAAATGCACAAATAGTAGATGCAACAGTGGCTTAAAATACTGCTAAGATCTCGAGCGTCACAGTATATACATGGCATAGGCAGAAAACTAGACACTGTTAAAAAATTGTCCTGATCAATTAGGGGTCTTAAGCTACTGTTAAGAATAGTGTTACCCTTAAGAAGATCAATGGAGGCATTTGAATCTATTTTCACGGTTAAAAACTCAATAGGCAATGCGATAGCATGATTTAAACTGACTCAAAGAGCCATCAATCCTGCTTCCATATTCGATTCCACTTCGAGATTGATGGTAAATCCTTTGGATCCATTCCCCATCCTCTCCATAGAACAAATCACTTACCGCGCTTAAATCTAGATTTTCTTTCGCGCAATTATCAACGTTGAGTTTTCATACCTTTTATGAATTGATTATTGAAAATCCTATTTGAGAGTTTTTCCCTTTAATCTCTTTCTTTTTTCACTAGTTCTAATTCAGATACGTACTTACATCCTTTTTCTTTTCAAAAGTCACCATCCCTTCAAATTAAAGGTTACTTTCCAAATGACTTAATCATTTTAATTTTTATCTATAAATTACTTTACAAGAGGTTTTAGAGAAAAACCATCCAATTTACTATACACAAATTATAAGGTAAAATAATGAATTTTCCAAAAGCTTTGACCTGTTTGGAAGTGTTCTTATTTTTTTATTTTCTAAAACAGATTTACATAATAGTTTTCAAAAATGATTTTTAAAAACAAAAAAACAAGAAAACTTGTTTGCGTATAATTGTTCTCTGAACAAGTTTTTAAAATGAAGATACCTTTAAAATTATATGAACAATTTTTTTTCTTTTATCCAACTATAATTTTTAGAACTACTAATTCAATTAACTAAAATATTCAAATAAATAATTAAATACCTATTCATTAATTATTTTAAATTTATTAATAAATTAATTTAATGGAAAACTAATAAAAAAATAAATTAAATAATAAAATTGATCAATTAAGAATTAATAAATAAATAAATTTAATTATTGTTTAATAAAGATGTTTAAAAAATTAACAAATTAATAGATAATAAATAAAATTCTTTAAAAAATAAATAAAAAGTAATAATTAATTAATTAAATTGATAATTAAATAAATTAATTAATAAAGGAATGAAATTATTAATTAAACAAGTTAACTAAAAATTAATAAGTTAATAAAATTTTATTGATAACTAATAAATTTTTTAATAAATTTTAATTTAAAATTTTATTAGTTAATTTAATTTAATTAATAATGAATAATTTTTTTAATAAATAAATATTAAATTAATTAAAAATTTATTAAATTTAGTTAGTTAAAAATTAATAATTTAATTAAATCTAATTTATAATTAATAAAAATTAAATTAATTAATTTTATTAAATAATTAATAATTAAGAAATTTATTAACATATTTTTAATTTCATAAATTTAATAAATGATTAATTAATTAACATTATTAATTAAAGTTAAATTAATTAAATTTCCAAATAATTTAATTATTTAACAATAATAAATTGACATTGTTAATTTAAAATATAATTAATTAATTAATTAACTATTGATTAAATTAATTAATTTAAAATTAGTTAATTTTAAAATAATTAAATTTATTATAGTAATTAATTTAAAATATGTTAATCTGTGTTGGGAGTAGGGTAAAGGGAACAAGAAACACATGAAAACATAAACAATGTATCCTTGTTTTCTTGTTTCTTAAAAACACATTTCTCAAAACAAGTTTTGAAAACAATTGTTGAAAACAACTCATGTCAAATAATTTTATCTTTTTCTATTTTCAAACATCTTATCCACTTAATCAGTCCTTTCTGTTGAGATGTATCGAAAATTCTAAAGAGTCGAGCTCCTTTCTATTATATCTAGAATTTTCATTTGGTGAATCTGGTAGGATCTCCATTCTGGAGGCAGATCATCTTTGTGGTTTGATTAGAACAATGTTGGGGGCTCAAAGGCGGTTCAGGCGGTTTAGGAGGTTCTACGTTCCATTCAGTATTTATAGGATTAAAGGAGTTTGTATGGTGTTTTCTGCGATCTTTACTCTTGAATTGGTGTCAGGGTTTTTGGCTTGTTTAGTTGTTTTGAATGACTTTCTAACAAGTTGTTGAACTTCCCGTCCCTGACAAAAAATTATTTTCAAAAACAGTTTTAAACAAACCCTTATATTGTATAGATAAACTTGAGAGAGACTAGTAATGTTTTCTCTTAAAATAATCATATACAAAAAAAAGTTATTTTAATTTTTAGATAAATATTTTTCTCTACTAAAATTTTTTTCTTATCAAATTAAGTTCCTGCGAGCAAACGGAGCCTTGGTGTAGACGGGTAAATCTTTGACCAAAAAAAAGAAGTGGTCTTCCATTTTATCATGGTTACGCTTTTGGAATCATTCTCATATTCTGTGCTTTACAGCAACAATACACATACTACGTCTCGAAGGAGTGTACCCCCTATAATCAAGAGTCCAAATTTCCTCATATCTCGTAATATTACGAGAGATTCAATAATTATAAATTTTTATATTATTTTTATAATTATATTAATAATTTATAATTATTAGATATTATTTATAATATAATAATATTATGACTAAATTCATTTCTTATAATCACACCATCTATGAAAAAAACTTTCAAGTGGACTGGTTCATACTTGTTAAACATAATGATGAAAGCCACTAAGATTTTGGTCAAGTGGTAAGGTTACTCACTATATATGAGAGGTTGAAAATTTGAGTCTCGTTAATTATGTTTTATGACCTTAGGCCTCCCTTGAATAAAAAAATAATAAAAAAGCAGTAACGATGATACATATATAATAATAACACTTTCTTTTTTATATAGTGAAATTCTCATTTTCTGTTCTTTTTTCATGTTTATAACAACCGAAATATTGCATCACGTAAAAGGTTATAAAGAAAATTCCAATACGGAGAAAGCAGCATCCAGAACAGATGCTTGCTACCTTTCATCCCGACTTAACGAGAACAACAAGAAACCAACGAGCAAAGAGACGGTTTCACTTTACGTGTTATTTATTTTTTTTGTTCTCCAATCACTTTACGTGCTCTTGATATTGGATATTTACTGTATTTATGGTCTTTTCAGATAATTAGGATAGTCTCCTTTCCTATTTCTTTAATTTCCAAGATGAGATTAATATGGGACATCAAATTTATTTTTGTAAATATCAATGTTCTGTTTTAAAATTTACTTTAGACACTTGGTTTCAAAATAAAGTCCAAATCTAAAAAGGATGTCCTTGCTATGCGATATACAAGGAGTGGGGATAAAGATATTACATTACTTGGTATTGAAAAATTAGTTTTGGGCCACTAGGGTTTTGATCTAGTGGTAAATTACTCACTTTATATGTGAGAGATTGTGAGTTTGGTTCAGGTTACGAATTTGATTCTCGCTAGTTATATATATATATGTTGTATGACCTTTAAGCCTAACTTGAATAATAATAATAAATAAATAAAAACAGTTCTGGGGATCTGTAATATCATTTTTAAAGCCAGAACTTTTGGAGAAAATGAAAAAGCTGTTCGTGTTAGATTTTGTCAAGAGTAGGGTTTCATTTTAAAATTAATTACTTATAGTTTATTTGTATAGGATCTGTATGTTTTAACACCATATTTCGAGTGACAATGATTAATGAAACATTTTTAAATTTTATAGAGTTAACATGATGTAATAGATTCAACGAGTAGGCGCAATCTAATAAATCATATATGGATGGACAAAACGAGTCTTGTCAATGAGCTAATAAATATACTTAGAAGGATAAAACTAAAAAAAGATTCAACCATAATACCATATTAAGAGATATAAGATTCATTTCGAAATTAATTGATATTAAATAAAGTAACTCAAAATCTTATATAATGATTTTAAAAATTTACGATTTATCCCTAATGAAATGATTGTATATTGTAAAATTTCATGGTTTTTTAGCAAGCATAATGTTTCTCGTTGTTTAGTATGACGCCGTATCCAGTTGAGTAATCATACGAAAAGGTACAACGTATTTTCAAGACTTAGCAAAGCTTGTTCTTGAAGGAAAATTATTGGAAGTGGGGTGTTTAACCAGGCGCTTACCGGTTTATTAATAATAAGGAAATACAAGAGGGCATAAAACTTACGTCTACAGAGTATGATATTGTCTAATCACAAAATTAAATTTATTCATAACGTTATAAAAATATAAATAAAATTTAATAATTATAATTATTGATACAATTGAGATGAAAAAATATAAACTAACTCACAAATTGTAAATCACGCTCATATGTTTTCGATATTATGAGAAATTTTTATTCGGTAATCAAAAGCGCAGCCAAGCTGGATATCTTGAGTCAGCATCATGTTGTCTAGCACTTTGTTGGTTCAATTTCCACCGCATCGACTCAAAAAGCACAATCGTCCTTCTATTATTTGGACTAATTTGCTGAGTTTATACAATCTTTTGTCGCCACACTTGAAGTGCCAGGCTGTTATTGTGTGAACAAAAAGTGAACCACAAACTCAATGGAGGCTTACATGCCCAGCTTGGTTTTCCAAACAAGTCTCTTCAACTATTGTTGCAAAAAAAAAAAAAATGATATGGCTGATAACGATAACATTA
Organism: Ehretia macrophylla; assembly: GCA_037974665.1. NCBI lineage: Eukaryota > Viridiplantae > Streptophyta > Magnoliopsida > Boraginales > Ehretiaceae > Ehretia > Ehretia macrophylla. The sequence continues at coordinate 27,532,163 of CM075769.1, forward strand.
GATCTTGATTGACTATAATTGACGTAGATTTTGGACAAGGATGTTAGCCGTGCCTTTGTATATTATGATTCATGTACATGTAGCATATAGTACTTTTTACACGCTTAGTTGATGCGTGTATAAATAGTGTATTACTGTAACACTTAATGATATAAAAAAACACCAATATTTTAAACATTTACATGGTATCAGTAGTTAAAGACGTCAGTCTTTTCCTATAGTAGCCTATCATTTCCCTTTTCCTTTTTTCTCTGTTTCAGACTTTCATCATCGCCTCCAACATCCCTTTTCTCTACCTTCCTATAATGTCAAACTCTATGTTACTGTGGCCCTCGACAACCCCAACTATTTGACTTGGAAATCACAAATGGTTACCTTTCTTAAATTATTTCTAAAATTATTTGACAATTAAAAAATAAAAAAACTGTTAGAGTAAAATTAAAATAGAAATTTTTTAAAATCAAAATATAAAAAAAATTTTAGAGTAAAATTCAAATAAAAAATATCTACATATAGAAAAATAATCAAAATTTCTTACATATAAAAAAAAAAAAAAATTATTAGAAATGGTCTTACCTTCAACGATCTAGAGGGCTATGTAGATAGCACTATCTCAAAGCCTTTTACATCGACACCACATCGCAATCCACCACACTTCCTAATCCACGGAACCTGCCTCCTCAACTCTGTCTGTTACTGATTGGACTCGTTATGACCGATTTGATACTCCATGCCTTACTTCAACTTTATCTGATAGCCTAATGCACCAGACTAAAGGCTATTATGACTCTGCACACTTCTTGTGGAAATCTTTGGCGGATTCTTTCGGGCAAATTTCACAAATAGTTCCTATTATTATTTTGTCTTAATTTAGTTTTTATTATTTTATTTATTTTAATTTAGTTTTGATTATTTGTAAAAAAAATTTAATTTGGTCTCTTTCATTAAATAAGAGTTAAATCTAACAAAAAGTTGGTCATGTCTACCGCACATGACCACGGTCTCAGGGGTAATTTTAAAATATAACAATAAAAGTTCAATTTAGTCCTTAATGTTTAGAAAAAGTTTCATTTAAATCCTCAATGTTTTTAAAAAAATTCAAATAAGTCCTCAATATTTTTAAAATGTTTCAAATAAGTCCTTAATATTTTAAAAATATTTCAAATAGGTCCTTAATATTTTAAAAATATTTCAAATAGGTCCTCAATATTTTAAAAATGTTTCAAATAAGTCCTCAATATTTTAAAAATATTTTAAATAAGTCCTCAATGTTTTGAAAAGATTTCAATTAAATCCTTACTGTTCTATAAAGTTAGAAATAAACCCTTAAGATTCCCCATCTCTTAAACACACAAGGTTTGGGTGGTTAACAAGGAGGAAATAGACTTGTCTTGATGGATGTAGCTAAAAAAATTTAGTCGAGTTAGCTTTTAACTAATAAGTAATAGATAACTAAGATAGCGTCCGCGAAACCAAATTCGAATTTGTCAAAACCAAAATTAGGGAAGTCACAATACGTAAACAAAGAGGCAGAATAAAGACACAATATACGTTACCAACTACAGATCTTTAACATTTTTCATTTGAATACCTGTTATGAAAACAATCATAAACACCTCAACATTAGAAAAAATGATGTTTCTTCATCCTTAATCCAAAAAAAACATGACAATAATATCATCAAAGCATCAGTCATAAAAGCCTATCATAATCCCATAACTTGTCATAAAAAAAAGTCATTAAATATGGTTAAAGTCATTACAATTAGCTGTCATAGTCCCATCCATCTACAAAAATATCCATCAGTCATGTCATAACCTATTTGTAACCCAACCACAAAAATCATTGGGTTAACTAACTTTATTCATAGCATGTTCATTCATTAATATGAATAAAGTTACAAATAATATCTATCAGTCCTGTCATAACCTATTTGTAACCCATCCACAAAAACCACTGGGTTGACTAACTTCATTCATCAATATGAACAAAGTAAAGATTTAATTAAAATCTTTTCAAAACATTGAGAACTTATTTGAAACATTTTAAAAACATTGAGGACTTATTTGAAATATTTTTAAAACATTGAGGACCTATTTGAAACATTTTTAAAACATTGAGAACTTATTTAAAATATTTTTAAAACATTGAGGACTTATTTGAAACATTTTTAAAACATTGAGGACCTATTTGAAACATTTTTAAAACATTGAGGACTTATTTGAAACATTTTTAAAACATTGAAGACTTATTTAAAATTTTATTGTTATATTCCAAAATTACCCCTGAGACCGTGGTCACGTGCGGTGCACGTGACCAACTTTCGGTTATATTTAATCTTTATTTGACGGAATGAACCAAATTAAATTTTTTTTACAAATAATAAGAATTAAATTAAAATAAATAGAACAATAAAAATTAAACTGAAATAAAAAGATAACAATAGGGACTATTTGTGAAATTTGGCCTTCTTTCCTACAACAATCTTTTGCCCGTAAATCACTTCTACGTGCTCAACTTCGCTCCATAACTCCGCTGCCGACTATCTTCAAACATTCCATGCACTGTCTTCCGCATTATCTGCCATCGGTGACCCAATTTCTGACTCTGATCTCGTCTTAGCTACCCTTAATGGTCTTCCTCATGAGTATCGATCCTTTGTCACCACAGTTGAAAATATGTCCACTCTACCAATGTTTAATGAACTGCGTGCCAAACTTCTTATCTTTGAGCAACTTGTTTTGCTTGATGATGGTGAACCTACCGCCACATCTGGCTCTAACCATTACGCTCTCGTCACTCAGTCCGTTCCGTCCTCCAATTCCGATCAGGCACTACTATATTCCTCCACTTCCAAACACATGACATCCTCGGCTTCCTCCAAGGGGTCAACCGTTGATCGCCCTAACTCTAATAACTCCAAAACAAAGTGTCAAATCTGTCACAAATTTGGTCATTCGGTGGCCCGGTGTCATTTTCGCTACTCTCAGTCCCGCAACAGTCATCCTAACACCCACTTTGCTGGATACCAACACAATCAGTCAACTACATCATCGTCAATTCCTTCATCTGCCGTTCAATCATGGATACCAGATTCCAACACTTCCTCACATATGACGTCCGATCCTCATCTCATTTAAAATATTCAGCCATACACAGGGTGCGACAATGTGGTTATCAGCGATGGTGAGTTTTTATCTATCCAAAATACTGGCTCATCTGCATTATCCACACCATCTCATGTTTTTCGTTTAAATCGTGTCTTACACGTCTCCCGTCTCACAAAAAAATTACTATCTGTCTTTAACTTTACTAAAGATAATTCCGTCTCACTAGAGTTTACTCCTTTTCATTGTTTTGTCAAGGACCTCCGCACCTAGACTCTGTTAGCCAAGGGCCACGTTAGGTCAAATCTCTACACCCTACTGTTGTTGTCTCTGTCTACTCCATCTCCTCAACTTGCTCTAACAGCATATTCTACATCCGTCTCACTTTGGCATCAGCGCTTAGGTCACCCCTCCAAATCAGTTCTCACCTCGTTGTGTTTGTAGGATTATATAGATTTTTCTACTTCTTCTTTAAATAAATGTTGTAATGCGTGTACGTTGGGAAAAAGTCACAGATTGCCCTTCTCACGCTCTTCTCGTGAGTCAGTAGTTCCTTTAGACTTAGTCTACTGTGACATTTAGGGACTAGCCCCGGTCAGTTCCTTTTCAGGCTTTTGTTTTTTTTTTATTTTGTTTATTGAAGATTTTAGTCGATATACTTGGCTATACCCACTCAAAAATAAAAATGACAGTGTCACTAGCTTTACTCATTTTAAATGTCTTGTTGAAATTTTTTTCAATACTCAAATTAAGTCCTTCCAATGCGACGGTGCTAAAGAACTAACTCAAGGTCACTTTAAACAAATTCTTGTCAACTCTGGAATTCAATACAAAATATCATGTCCTCATACTCCTAAGCAAAATGGGCTCGCTGAACAAAAGATACAACATGTGACAGAAATGGGCCTCACATTAATGTCTCAATTTGCTATGTCGAAAACTTTCTGGCTCGAGTCCTTTACAACTGCAGTTTATCTTATCAACCGTCTCCCTACTCCTATCCTTTCTAACATTTTACCAAATGAGAAAATTCACAATAAAATGCGTAACTACTAATTACTTAGAGTTTATGGCTGTCTATACTACCCACTATTGACTGCCATTAAACCTGACAAACGAAGTCCAAAATCTGTACCTTGCATTTTTATAGGGTATGATGAGTATTATAGAGGTTACGGATGTTTTAATCCACTTACCCACCGTGTTCACCTCTCACGACACGTTATTTTTATGAACAACAATTTCCGTTCACTGGCTCATCATCTTATGTGCATAATTCTCAACTCCCCAAGCTCAACATTTCACCCTACACACAGGAAACTAATTGTCACTTTTTTCCATCAACGCCACAAACACTGCCACAATCAGACAACTTCAATTCATTCCCTCGAACTCCGCACCTGCCTCGCAAACTCCGCATACTCAGGCACCGATCATCAATTCCCCATCCCGCCAGCTCACTCTTTCTACACGTGAGTCAGATTCCTCTAGCTCTTCAGTCTCGTCCGATAAGTCTCGATCTAGTCCAAGTGGTCAACAAACTACTTCTACACCTACTCAATCACATGCACCTGATTTGTTACCTTCCCAATCAGCTACTACTCCTATTGGCAAGTATGTGTCACCTCAATCTAGAGTATTGTCTCCTAGCTCTGCATCCCAATGTCCCTCATTTGACTCTAAAAGACCTCACAAGAACTTCAGCCTGTTACCTCACAATACCATATGGTTACAAGGACTCGTGATAATACTCGTATACCAAAAGCATTCCTTGACTTCGTTGTTTTTCCAATCATAGAATAGTCCACTATTCTTTCCAACTCTCATGATTATGAGCCCAAAACGTTTCCTCAAGCTTCAAAATTCCTACATTGGAGTCAGGCCATGGCAAATGAGTACAATGCCTTGATTTTCAACGGTACCTGGCTTTTAGTTCCTAAAACTACAAAATCAAACGTGGTAGGCTATAAATGGGTATTTTGTGTCAAACGGAAGCTAAATGGTGACGTTGAGAGATACAAAGCCCGCTTGGTCGCTAAAGGCTACAACCAAGAAGAAAGTGTCGATTATACCAATACATTCAACCCTATAGTAAAACCGACAACAATCCGAGTTCTTTCTTTGGCTCTATCCAAAAACTGGCAAGTTTGTCAACTCGATGTAAACAATGCCTTTCTTCATGGCTTGCGTACAGAAAGGGTGTACATGTCACAACCACCTGGCTTTGTCCATTCATCATTTCCCCATCATGTATGTCAACTCAAAAAGGCGATATATGGTTTAAAGCAGGCTCCACGATACTGGTTTTCTCATCTAAGCTCATTTCTTACTCATTTGGGATTTCAGTCATCAACATCGGACTCTTCCTTATTTATTAAAGTGCATAATAGTCATGTGATGTATATTCTTGTGTATGTAGATGATATATTAGTTACAGGAAGTGCTCAATGTTTGATTGATGGTGTTATCACAGTTCTTACGTCACACCCCGACCTAACCCCAATCTAAAGATCAAGTCTGGACACGACAAATGGACAAAGTCTCCTCTGTACCGCGAACAAACCAAAACCTGCCAAGCACCCCAACAACAACAACAACATGCCACAAACCCACAACCATATAAAGTTTCGATCAATTTTTTATGGTAGTTCTAGCTTTTCTTTACTTAGACAAGATATATTTACATTCTTGACTAGGCAACTATTAAACTAAAGTAGATATATAAGCATCATACATGTCATTTTACTAGTTAATTACAACTTTAGATACAAGCCCTTTATACATGAAATACATACAAGACTATCTAAGTCTCAAAATAGGTTACACATTCATTATATCAAATATGACTTCACTTCATAACACATTCCGTTCAACATAACGCAAAGGCATCCAACCTCAACAAACAAGATCAAGGAAACACTTCAACTTCTTCCTCCAATTCCTGGGGAACAACTTTAGCCTCTCTTGAAACATGGTAGATAAAAGGGGTGAGCATACACAATGCTCAGTGAGGGGGGGATAAAACGGGGAAGTTTTCAAGAAAAAAATTCGTGCAATGCATATAAGCTAAGCATTATAATCACTAGCAAGTACACTTAAAGAAATACGATAGGATATCATGATACAAGATATATATTAAAGCATTAGAACATTAAATAACCATATATAAAAAGGATACGCTCGCTTTCATCCACCTACGTCTCTTCCAATTTCCTTGCTTCACCTTGCGAGGCTTGTACTGTCGGCAATCCCTTATAACTCCGTTGGGTGTACTCCGGATGTACCCCGATAATCCTACGACCCACACCCCATGGAACGCTTCATCCATATGGGATAGGGAATAGGTCGCAGAGGATGAGCAATCACTGGCAAGCCCGTTGCCACGCAATGGAAGGTCACTACATCCGTGTCGAATGCTTAAGGTTGCAACCTTTGCTACGCGTGTTGAAACGCTTGATTTACTTGTTAGCTTATTAGTCTCGCTGAAACACTTTGATAGCATGTAAGACATAAACATGATATAGCACGTATTATATGATCATTTAATAGCATACAAGCGAGGAACGACAAAGTAGGCTATCCTCGAGTACATAAGCATTAGCATGCATTATAATCACTAAAACATGTACTACCTCAATTTAGGCTCAAGTTTACATGCTTTAGAACATTTTTGCCTAATTATTCATTGACATATAAGTAGCTCTAAACTCTCTTAATTCTCTAGATAACAATTAACCACACAAAATTCAACAAGTTAATCACACATTTAAGTCTCAACTACATCAAAACACAAGAAGAACTTTAGTTCCAAACCTAGTTACAACACCTTGCGTGCAACAAACGTTCAATAGCGCAAAGGGGCAAGGGAAAGGGATCACCAGCAGCTCACTGCTAGAGGAGTAGCTGTCGGGACTAACCAACACCGGCGCCGGCAGCCAACCTGATGGCACTAGGCAATCACGGTACACACATACACACACACATTTGCACATGCACTTTTTAGATACTTCTTTGCACATTTAGCTAGCCTTGAGCATTTACTTGTTATGCATGTAGTTCAAAACTTCATTTAAACCATAAATCAAACACCTTAGCTTCACATTTGAACATGATAGCAAAGCCATAACTACAACTACAACAACATACAAGAAGTAACTTTACATGTAATTCAAAGCTAGCACTTAAGTCTACACACTTAATAATTAACTTTACATGCATATCTAGCTTCATTGATCAATTGTCTACAATATAGCAATCATACTATTAGCAAAAATAACCATTAGAAATGCAAATAAACATGATTCGCTCAACTAGTAATGGTAGAAAAACAAGAATTTGGCTATGGCTATGGCTAGGCTTGGAAACCGTTTTTTCTTCCTTATTTTCTTCTTTTTCCTCTCTTTTCCTCACAAACCCTAGCTATTTTCTCTCTATCTCTCTCTCTTCTTTCTTTCTCCACCCAACCCCTCTTTTTTTTTCTTTGATTTTATCTTGTTTTATGATATTAAATGGTACTAATTAGCTAAATGGGCTCAACTTGGGCTTTAAACAATTCTTTCATTTAATTAACTAGGCCCAATTGTCTATTTAACCTTCTATTAGTCCACTAAAGCCCACTAACGCACACACTTTTAATTCCCATGTAATCTACTACTACTAGCATTAATTCTACGCACTCTAAACGCGATGCAACCAATCAATAATTCACGTATTTCAAGAAATATACAATTTTATGCAAAAAAATATATGCAAATAATTAAAGTAAAGATATAAATATATGAAAATAATTAAAATAAGCATATTCTTTGGCTCAGGCGTCACACTCTCTCCCCTTTAAAGAAATTTCGTCCCCGAAATTCTTACTTGATGTTGAAAATAATTCCGGATGTTATTGCTTTATCTGATCCTGTCTCTCCTAGGTGGCTTCCTCAATCATGGGATTACTGATGTGATTAGTTGTGTGTGTAAAAATTGGTGTAAAAATAACCAAGTTTAAATACCCGCAAGTGCACGAATCTTATAGTGTAGTGTGCTCTGAGTACGGAATCGTACCATAAGGAAGCGCGTTAGCAAGTTAGTGAAGTAAAGTGCAAAAGTGTTTAAAGTGGAAGTGTAACAGTTTATACAGGGTGTTTGATTATACTACAACTAAATTAAACTAACTAAATGTGAATACGAGGGGTAGGGATCTAGGGGTTGAATATATAAATGAGAAAATTAATCTAGCCTCGGTATTCAGGATTATCTGATTTTATGCAAGAGGTTAAGCTACAAGCATTAACCTAGTTAATTAACTTAGCCTATTAAAATCCCGATTACCATCTCTGATGTAGGTGCCGTTCCATCCTTCGTATGGATCTGTCCTTGCAACCTGGCGTAAAAGGTCTGTTTCAACTAAGTAATTAACATCTCTTTTCTAGTCTAAAAACTATGGTCTACTCAAAAGCATTACTTATAGTCTCTTGGAATCTTTTAAGTTTGTCAAGCTATTTGATTATCTTTTTAAACATGGATACATGGCACGAAAGTAAAGCTAATATAACATCTACTTAAAATCATTACATTATGAAAGACAATAATAATAGTAAAGCACTCATACATCTACTGAAAAGCATTACGTATGAAAGAAATTATTGAATTAAAACAAGTCATGTATTGCATTTAAAGCGTATAATCTGAATCCGAGACCATATATTAAAAGACTAACATTTACAATATTCTCCCCTAGATATCAATCTACTAAGATATCAATCTACTAAGGCATAAATGAATACGAATTCTGTAAATAAAAAAGAGTCAAGAAAGGCTCCTCCGTATCGACGAACGCATGATTCTGATCCTTGAAATTTGAGCAAAGGTCCGACTCAAAGTAGCTATTCAGGTAGAGCTAATTTCCCCCGAATAAGAACTACTGGGGATGAGTTTCCCCCGAATAAGAGCTTTCTGATTAAAAGCTATTCAGGTAGAACCTCCCCTGGATAATAACTACTTGGGTCGGACTTTCCCCTAAAAGTAACTATTCGGGCAAAATTTCCCTGAATAAGAACCCCTTAGGTGGGATTTCCCTCGTATCCTACTAATTAACTACAACTAGAACTAAAAACTAAGTAGAATTAACTCAAAAATTGATTAAAAATAACCAAAATTTAAAATTAATTACAAAATTCAGAGGAAGGGGGGGCTATTTATAAACAAAATTTCAGAAAGCACGCCTCTGTTGCGCCAAATTGCAGCGTGCTACTTGGAGATTTCAGAATATTCTGCAGGCGCGCTCGAGCGCCAAGAATGCACGCTCGAGCACCCATCTGCTCCATCGCTGAATTTTCGCCATGTGTTTTCTTTTAAAACCTGGTGGAATTTTCCGTGTAGGGCACTTGAGCGCCAGGAGGGCGCGCTCAAGTGCCTTTTTGTTGACTTTCTGGGCTGGAATTTTGACTTTTGACCGAGCTGTTTTCGGGCTATTTTTAGCGTTTCGAGTTTGATTACGCGTTGGTTTCGGCCAAATTCCGACTCTAAAGACTCTATTATTCTACCGGTTCTCGTGTTTTCTCCAATCTTCACTTCCTGACTTGCATTTTGGATCATTTTGAGTCTAAACTTCTATTTTCTGGTATTCTCCTACATTGCATCAAAAGTATCAAAGTATTGCAATTGTTCCTAAGTTAAGATGCAAATATAATACAAATACCAAGGTTTGAGTGCTGCAAATACAGTCACATCAATTACCTTTACTATAATACCTTTACCATCGAAATGTTCTTTGTCCGTAACTTTTGCACTTTTCAGTCCAGAATTCAAATCGACTTCTCCTCATAAGTCAATTTCTCATTGATCGGGAGTGGTTCCGGCTCAAGTACATGCGACGGATCCGGATGGTACTTCCTCAATATCGATACATGGAACACATCATGAAGTCTCGACAAGCTAGAAGGCAATGCCAACCGATATGCCAACTTACCAACCCTTTCAATAATTTCAAAGGTACCCACAAATCTCAGACTGAGTTTTCCACTTTTGCCATGTCGTATCAAACCTTTTCGGGGAGATATTTTCAGGAAAACTTGATCACCTACTTCAAATTCTAAGTCTCGCATGTGTCTATGCATAGCTTTATGCCTGCTTTAAGTTGTGAGCATCCTTTTACAAATAAGATGTACTTTTTAATTTTCTCCATAAGCTCAGGTAACATGGACGGATCCATAGCTTTTATTTCACCAACCTCATCCCAATATAATGGAGACTGGCATTTCCGCCCATATAAGCCCTCACAGGGAGCCATACCAATAGTGGCTTGATAATTATTGTTGTATTCAAACTCCGCTAGAGGTAAATGCTTCTCCCAACTTTTCCGAAAGTCTAGTACACAGGCTCGAAGCATATCTTCTAAGATTCTGATAGTCCTCTTTGACTGTTCATCTGTCTATGGATGATAAGCAGTACTGAAGCTCAATTTAGTCACCAATGACAATTGTAATCGTTGCAAAAAATGAGAAGTAAATCGGAGATCTCTGTCCGACACAATACTTACTGACACCCCATGGAGTCTTACAATATTTGCAACGTATAGATCAACGAGTTTCTCGAGATTGTCTCGCTTATTCATCGGTATAAAATGAGCTATCTTTGTTAGCCGATCCACTACAACCCATACAACATCGAAACCCCTCAGTGTTCTCGGCAAGTCTGTCACAAAATCCATGGTAACGTGCTCCTATATCCACCTTGGTATAATCAATGGTAGCAGCAAACCATCCGGACGCTGATGTTCTGCCTTAACTCTCTAGCAAGTCAGACATCTGGATACAAATTCAGCAATCTCTCTTTTTATATTGTTCCACCAGAAATACTATTTCAGATCACGATACATCTTAGTACTACCGGGTGAATAGTATATTTGGAATTATGTGCCTCTAATAGAATTTTCTTCTTCAAATTTTGATCACCGAGAACACAAACTCTATTTTTATAGCAAAAAATGCCATCATCAAGCATCTTAAAGTCCGACTCTCCCCCTTTAATTCTTTCCTGGAACTTTTGAATATGCAGGTCATTTTGTTGCGCTTCACGAATCTGTGATAACAATAAAAATTGAACCTGTAAACTTGCAAACCGAATCCCTGTTTGAGTAATCCCTGGCCTCCACAAACTAATCTCTTCCATGAACTCCCAATTCTTAATTATTAAGCTAGCAACACTTGCCTTTCGACTCAGTGCATCGGCAACCACATTAGCCTTTCCCGGCAGATAGTTAATAGTACAATTATAATCATCTAGCAATTCCAACCAACACCTCTGTCTCTTGTTCAGTTCTTTCTGCAAAAACAAGTATTTCAAACTCTTATGATCTATATAAATCTCAAACATGTTACCCCATAGATAATGTCACAATTTCTTTAATGCAAATACGACAATAACTAGCTCCAAATCATGGGTAGAATAGTTACCTTCATAGGGTTTCAGTTTCCGAGACGCATAGGCAATTATTTTTCCATTTTGCATCAACACACAGTCCAAACCCTCTCTAGAGGCATCACTGTAGATCACAAAATTTTCATTCCCCTCAGGCAACACAAGAATAGAAGTTGTGATCAATCTTTTCTTCAACTCTCGGAAACTATCTTCACACTTGTCATCCCAGTTAAAACTAATCTTCTTTTGGCTCAACTGAGTCAAAGGACCTGCAATTTTAGAGAAGTCCTTAATGAACCTGCGATAGTATCCTACCAAACCAAGGAAACTGCGCACCTCAATTACATTTTCAGGCCTCTTCCATGACAATACAACTTTGATTTTAGTAGGATCCACAGCGACCCCCTGTTGAGAGACAATATGCCCTAGAAATGCCACGTGATATAGCCAAAATTTACATTTGCTGAATTTAGAATACAACTGTTGACTTTGTAGTATTTGTAGAACTAGGCACAAATGTTGTTCATGCTCAGCCTTCGACTTAGAGTATACCAATATATCATCAATAAATATGACCATAAACTGATCTAAATACGGTCAGAACACCTAATGCATTAGATCCATAAAAGCTGCTAGAGCATTAGTCAAACCAAATGGCAATACAACAAACTCATAATGGCCATACCTGGTCCGGAATGCAATCTTGAGCACATCCTCTTTCCAAATTTGAAGTTGATAATACCCCTGCCTTAGGTCAAATTTAGAGTACACTTTTGCCCCCCCGTAACTAGTCAAGCAGTTCTTCAATTAAAGGTAGATGATATTTATTCTTAATTGTTATCTGGTTAAGACCCTAGTAATCTATACACAACCGCAGCGTTCCATTTTTCTTTTTCACAAATAATACTAGCATACCCTACGGTGAAGAACTCGGCTGTATAAATCATTTTTCAAATAATCCCTGCAACTGAGTCTTCAGTTCCTGCAATTCAGTTGGTGCCATTCTATATCGTGCTTTGGATATAGGTGCAGTCCCTGGCTCTAAATCAATTACAAACTCTATTTCCCGATCTGGTGGTAACCCTAGCAACTCCTCAGGGAACACATCTGGATATTGTTTCATGATTGGAAGTTCATTCAACTTCAACTTGTCAGATGGTTGATTAATTAAATAAGCAATGTATGCGTCACAACCTTTACACAACAGTTTAGAAGCCTTAGCAGAAGAAATAAAAGAGACCCCAATAGATTTACGATTCCCTACTATCTCTATCATTATCGCTGATTGTCCAAGCATCTGTAATCTCATTACTTTAGTTCTACAGTCAAGTTGTGCATAATATTCAGCCAACTAATCCATCCCCAGTATAACTTTAAAGTCTCATAAATGTAGTATAATAAGATCAGCAAGAAAGTTACGCCCCTTAATACATATAACACATGCTTTACACACATATTCAATAATGAACTTTGTACCCATAGGTGTACTTACTTCAATTCTATATGGAAGTTTTACAACTTTCAATTCAACACGTTGTGCACACAAATGAGTAATAAATGAATGAGTTGCTCCAAAATCTATTAAAACTTTAATTGACTGATTATGAATTAAGAAAGTACCTTCAATTACAGTAGTTGTGTCAAGTAATTCTTCCTAGTCAATAGCATAGACCCTGGGTTGAACCCATTACATTAGGGCATTACTCGAGGCTCTAGTCTAATTACCTTATCCCGAGGCCTGTCCCTGCACATTTTTATATTTAGGGCAATTTTTAGCCCTGTGTTGGTTACTACCGCAACTAGAGCACTTATCCACCTTCCTCCAGCAGTCTGCCTCTGTATGGCCTCTACGGTTACAATGGGTACATAGCTAGTTTTTTCTTGTAGCATCACCCCCAGTAAAGGCTTTGAATGCCGAAGTGACAGTACTACCCTGCTAGGATCTTGTCATTGCTGGCCTATTCTGGCTTTGACTTTGCTGTCCCTGGGTCGGAAAAGGTCCCGCATAACTCTGGGATTGAAACTACCACTGCTGTCCACTATGAGTTTGATACTACCTTAGCTACCCCTAACTCTATGACTGATAAGGCTTCTTGCTAGGTTGACTAGACTCGGCTCTTATCTCAGCCTTTCATTTCTCAAATCCCATTGATGCATTGATAGCATCATTGTATGTAGCAAAGTGAAATGGAGACAAGCTAAGCTGTATGTCAGGCCTCAAACCTCGGATAAACCTCTGAATTCTTCTCCTCGTAAGCTGCACTAACTCGTGTATATACTGGGATAGCCTATTGAACGTAGCCTTATACTATATAAGTATTATATCACCCTATTTCAAAGTCATAAATTCTTCCTCTCTTATTTCACGGGCAACCTCGGGAATATAATTGTCCTGGAACTCTTTAACAAAATTAGCCCACAAATAAAATGTATGATGGTGCTCCCACCTCAACTTAACAATCCTCCATCACTGCTTGGCATCACTATCGAGCAGAAATGTAGCAAATGTAACTTTTATTTCATCTGTGTACTCTAAAGCACTGTAAATATTTTCAATTCGGCCTAGCCACAATTCAGCCTTCACATTATCTAGTTCCCCTAAGAATCTGGGCTGCTCATACTTCAGAAATCTTTCCAACAGATTGTCATTGTTAATGCCCTCACCACTGCCATAGCCGCTATTACCTATATTACCATGATTGCCACCACTAGGATTACTTGGCCCCTTGACCCTGCCTTTCTAATATCTATGCCATTCTATCCATCGTTGCCGCTATTCGATCTAAAACCTGCTGGTTAGTAGGTGGTTGTTCAGCTTCCCCTGAACCCTCTCACTCATTTTGTCATCGTGGTCTACCTTCTGCCATCTTGATTCACTATAATATACGTGTGTCATGATAGAGGCAAAATAGTTCACAGATAAAACAAACAAGGAATATTTTCCACTCAATGCACATTATCCACATTAGTCACATATAACACATTTAACACTTGATACATTCTATATCCTACATGTGCACACATTCATGCAATGACACTTTTACATTTAGACCTCTACCCCACAAATCGAGAATCCTTTCCCAGCTCATGCACTCTATGCTTTGATACTACCTAAATGTCACACCCCGACCCAACCCTAATCTAGAAATCAAGTCTGGACACGACAAATGGACAGAGTCTCCTATGTACCGCGAACAAACCAAAACTTGCCAAGCAACCCAACAACAACAACAACATGCCACAAACCCACAACCATATAAAGTTCCATTCAATTTTTCATGGTAGTTCTAGCTTTTCTTTACTTAGACAAGATATATATACATTCTTGACTGCGTAACTATTAAACTAAAGTAGTTATATAAGTATCATACATGTCATTTTACTAGTTAATTACAACCTTAGATACAAGCCCTTTATACATGAAATACATACAAGACTATCTAAGTATCAAAATAGGTTACACATTCATTATATCAAATATGACTTCACTTTATAACACATTTCGTTCAACATAACACAAAGGCATCCAACCTCAACAAACAAGATCAAGAAAATATCACGACCCCCTTTTCTTAATTACTATAATAGGCTCTGATACCGCATTAATGACAAGAAAAGAGATATAACCAAACTTATAATAACCTCAAACATTTGGGATTGTGATGCCACGGGCTTAAGAAAATCGCTCCCTTTAGATCTGCTAAGGCACAAATTACTAGCCTGAGCTCTAAAGTCCATAAAACCATAGAACCAAATTGCTAGTATTAATATTACATCACCAATTGGTTACATCAACACTAATAAAAGACATTATACAAACTTTATCACTATGAATTAAGATTACAGCCACTGGAATTACATTTACAAGACCTAGGTTTATTTGCTCATACCTAAATCTAGCCCCAACCAAACCCTTAAGTCTCAAGAAAACAAGGACTAAATTAACGCAAGTCTTAGTATCCAAAAGTAAAACATTATATCAAGATGATTAAATTACAACATAATCCCCTACTAAAAGGTTATAGTTACAACAACAGGCATATACGTCACAAGAACGTAAGCACGTCCGGACATATAAAGAAGCACTTGCATCAACTTGGAAATGTGGGCTTGAGTCCAGATTCACCTGTAATGGTCATAAAGAGGGAGTGAGCTATACCTAGCTCAGTGAAGAATAAGGGGAACGGGAGTTTTTCACAAAAGTTTTATCATTTCGTAAACCTTTCGAAATCCGTGCCATGCATATACAAACTTTAATCAAGAATAACAAGATCGGGTTGAACATAATAAGGAACAAGCAACTATACTATTAATATGCATGAATTGCACATAGGAATCGTAGTATTTGGATCATGCAATAAGAAACGGAGTTAAACATAATAATAAGCAACAACTCTACTCCCTGAGGACTCGCAAGGGACCAAGCGAGAGTAGAAATCATATAATAAAAGGATACGAGCAACACTTTTCTCCGAGGACCACAAGGGACCAAGCGAGAATGGTTGCACAAGTAGGAGATGGCCAATCTCGATGCTTCGTCAATATCACAACCCTATACATCAAACAAGAAGGTACTCCATGGAGACGATGTAACACCCGAGACTTGCATCATATTCATAATTAACTGTTGCACATTTTACGTGCATTTCTGAGTATATTTGAGTATGAATTTCTCTACTTTATGTGGTTACTATTCATAAAAAAATCTTATGTTTAAATTATTTGATTTTATAATTTTCCTAGGTCATATTACATATAAAAAGAATGTCGAAAGTAAAATTTTGTTCTTTTGATCTCGGGAAAGTGCATTTAGAAAATATTTCATGTACCGTATGAATAGTGAAATTTATTACATGAAATGCATTGCCAGGCTTTTAAAAGCAATTTTTTTGAGCTTAATTGTATTAGATTTTGAGCAATTACTAAAAGACCAAAATGGCATTTACTGTTTATATATCACCTAGTATATATATAGCATACAAAAGACTTAGAAAAAAAAATAAAAGCTAAAAAGTCCCCCCCTCCCCCCCCCCCCCCTTCCCCCAAACTCGTGAGGTCAAGGAAAAAAAGAGGAGAAAATTCAACTTTGCTTTATCAACCATAGCTCTAGCTTGCATCCAAGGGTGGATTCCACTTCTCCAAAGTCTTCTCCTTGCATTTTTAAAGCTCCTAGGTGAGGGAGTTGCATCATTTTCATTGTTTAAAGTTTCTTGCCATTTTTAATATTTTCGGATTTTGCTTATTTCATGCCATAAGATACTTGATTCTTGCTCTATATAGTATTATTACATGCTAGAGACCACTTATATGCAATGGTATAGCTTGAAACTAAGTTTTTAGCAAGATTTCACTTAAGGAAGATGATGAATAGTACCAAACGAGGGTTTCCGAAAAAAGTTGTAATTTAATTCGATTCGAGGCTTCTAGTATATGCTAATTAGGTCTATGAACATGGAAAAAATGTTAATTGCGCTTGTTAGACTCGAAACTTGGATATTTGATCAAAATAAGCCATTTTAGAAAGGGGTTTCAGGGTTAATATGAATCCGGGCACGTTTTGAGGCTATGACTAGTCTTTATTAAGTATTGAAACCTTAGAAGTGCCTTAATTTCGCTTGTTTGGATTCCGGAATTGGTACTTGTAGTGTAAACCCACAAAGATGCATTTTCGGTGTTTTCGTGTACTTGTGCTCTAGGTTATGATTTGGAGGCTCTAAATGAGGTATTTAGGTATCTTTAGATTGGTAGGATAATTAGCTAGCTTAACTTGATCCTTGAATTCCGGTAGGAAACTAAATAGCCTAGTTGAACAAAAGGGAAAATGTGAGATTTGTTTGCTTTAGTGCTTGTATGAGCTTGTAGTTGCTTATTATGTGTTTATATGTATGTCTAATGTATATTTAAGCTATTTGTAGAGTTTCATAAAAAATGTGTTGATGACCCCTTTGTGTACATATATAGTTATTCTCATGTTTAATGCTTATATCTTGTTAGGATGTTCATATTGCTTATATTTAGTGTTGCATGATTGAAGTTATGTTTAAGCCTTGTACACTAGACTATTAGAATGGTTGCTTGAAACATATGTTAAGTTTAAGCATATAAGATGGCATTTTGTTAAAGATAAAATTTTAATAGGTATTGTATGCTAAATGAGTGAGACTATAAGTTAGCTAACCTGGAGGAATAATTGATAAATGTTGTAGTTAAGGAATAATTGAAGTAATGTTTGGTCTTAGGTACAAGGTGATTGAGAGTGATATGAATACAATCTTGTATCTTGAATGTTGGTTGTGATTTTAGTTGTAACTAGTAAAAATTGAATGGATTTTGTAGTAGTAGCTAAGGTGTTTGTTTAATGTCCTAAACGAAGTGTAGGATTGTGTCCCATGCTAGTATAATGCTCATAGTTAGTTCAATGCAAGAAATGTGCATGTGTGTGTGTGGATACCCTGTTTAGGAAATTCACTATTGCCATCTTCTAGAGCATTTTTGACATAGTAAATGAGCTTAGAATTGAAAATTTTGTATAGCAGCTAGATTAGGAAGTTTAGAACAAATGTTGATTTCTAGAACTAAGACTAATTCTAACGTTTTAACCCTCTGATCACATCATTTCCAAAATGTAGCTAAAAAAATCGTTGGTTCTGCCCAGCTATGCGAGGTTGCGCGGTAAGGGTTATAACTTTTGGAATTTAACTCGGAATTGAGCACCGTTTGAACCTAAAATTAACTACACTCGAAGAGCTACGATTATACATAAAAATAAGGTAGTTTAGAGGTCAATAGCCTAGGTAACCGAATTGATTAAATTAAGCTTCTGTTAGAGGAATTGAAAAATGTCCTAGTTGAGCTTGCAGTATTAACTTTGCACTTGGAAACTTGTATTGAATGTTTGAAGAATTAATTAGAATGTAAATTAAATATAAAGATGTTAACCAATACATGTTAGTTGAGTCCACTTGTACTGTTGACATTTAGTTTATATGTTAAGTACAATTTTGATTAGTTATAGTTAGCTTAACTTTATATATATATATAAATGCTTCTATATTGTTACAAAGCTATGGTGTTTAATTAAGTTACAATAAAATAAAGTATGTAATATAGATTCTTGGATGTGAAAGATGTTGATATATGTCAATATCCACCTCCTCATAATAAGTATCGTTAATTATATGGTAGCATAAATTAACGATTCTGACTTAAACGTCGATGAGGTCAAAAGAGACCGCGATGGCTACAAGAAAGAAGTTCGGGAATTTGGAATTACCTAAGATGACATCGGGATGATGCAATGCTAAAGTTAGCAAATTTAACCAAATGAAACTTCCTAGAAGTTGACTTGGATGCTAGCCACCCATGTGGTCAATTGTAGCCACTCATGTGATAAATATAGGTGGTCAATATTTTGAACATAGTTGGTAAAGCCAGCCAAGATTGAAATGTTTGATAAAAAAGTCTCCTATGGCGGGCTAGCTGAATTCTATAAATAGGTGTTCATCAAATTCATCCACAACACAACTCTAAACACAATCCTAAGTTAGTCTTTCTTTTTTGTATTCTTCTTGTAAGTCTAGAAGCCATTGAAGCTCTAATCTAGAGAGCGCACGGCGGGACAATTATCTTGTAAGTATTATATTGAATTGTTATAAAGAGTAGTGTTGTCTTTCTACTTGATTGTTGTTAAGATGTTTCTGGGAAATTGTTATATTCTTACATGGTATCAAGAGCTTAAGGGGCTCTTAACAACAATCTTATCTAGTAAAGCTCAACAACTATGACTACTCAAGGTGCTAGTTTTTCTTCTACCAGTTCTAGTTCCGGTTTGGTACCGACAATTCGTATCCGTCCCCCTACCTTCACAGAATGAAAGCTTGATGGCACGAACTATCTTTGGTGGAAGTTCAAAATCACTACAGTTTTGGACTCCTATGAACTCTTTGATATAGTGTTAGGCACACATGCAGAACCAATTGCAGTCTGTCCTGAAGATGACACAAAAAAGGTCACACATCTAGATCCTTAGCTTGTCAAAGAATGGAGGAGACAAAATGCTGATGCACTTTATGCAATTGTAACAAGTGTTCAGGATTTATTCCTTACTCTAATTCAATACACAACCAAGGCAACTGAAGCTTTGAACATACTGAGAAATCAGTATGAAACAAGGAATCAAACTCGCATTCAGAACTTGGAGAATCAGTTAGCTGCTGAGAGATTAAGTGAAGATGAAGCAGTTGAGTCATTTATCAGTAGGATGAAAAACCTACGTGATCAAATGGCTACAGTTGGTATTTCCAAATCAACCAAGGAACTAGCTCGAAGGTGCATTAGAGTGTTGCCTCCAAAATTTGATGGCCCTATGACAGCACTCAATACACAAGTTCGCATTCCTCCTTTGACGTTTGAAGAATTCACTGCCATGTTGATAGAGGAAGAGATGAGGCTGAGGAGCAGAGAAAATCAACTTGACTCTGCCTTTACAACCAAGGCGAGGAATAGCCAAGAAGAAAAGAAGAAAGCAAAGAAGAAGACGTTCTCTGGATCGTGCTACTACTGCAATAAGAAAGGTCATGCTGTCAAAGATTGCAGGAAACGAATCCATGACGAGAAGAACGGAACTTTAAAGCCAAATTGGAGAAATAAAGAATCTGCCAATACGGCTGAAACAGAAGTGCATCTGTTTACTGTAACAGATGTATCGGAGGAAACGTGTACTAGCGCACATGTACATCAAACAAGTACATGGGTGTTAGACAGTGGAGCTTCCCGACACATGACCAGCAAGAAGGAGTTATATGACTCCATAAAACCTCTACAAGAACCAATGAATGTTATCGTCGGGAATAATGCTAGGTGTCCCGTTGAGGGCACTGGAACCATCTCGCTCGTGTCTAAAGATGGAGGAAGCAAGAAGCTGTCCAACGTATTCTTTGTACCCCAGATCACCAGAAATTTGCTATCTGTAGCTGCTATTACAGATAATGATCTAGAAGTGCGGTTCAAGAAAACGGAAGCTTTGATTCTTGACAAGGATCAAAATATCGTAAGTAAAGGTATTCGCAAAAATAATCTTTACGAAATCAGCTCTCTTTCTGCTGTCGTGGATGCCAAAATAAGTCAACTTTGGCATGAAAGGTTCGGGCACATTTCCTATCCTGTGTTAAATGAAATGTAAAAGAAGAAGATGGTGGCCGACTTGCCTTCAATTGAAGAAGTTGAAGGACTATGTGAAGCTTGTATGCTGGGCAAGCAACATAAACAGTTATTTCCCAAAGAGAGTCATAACCGATCAAAGGCTCCTCTAGAGTTGGTACATGCTGACCTCTGCGGAAAAATGACTACCACGGTGTTGGGAGGATCTTCCTACTTTATGCTGTTAGTCGACGATTATAGTAGGAAGATATGGGTGTACTTCCTTCGGGACAAAGATGATACTCTTGAAAAGTTTAAAGTGTGGCACAAATTTATGAAAAATGAGAACACAACTCAATTGAAGAAACTTCGTACCGATCGTAGGGGAAATTCTGTTCTACAGAGTTCACCAACTACTACAACAAGCTTGGGATTAAGCGCCAATTGACTGCTCCATACACACCACAACAAAATGGAGTTGTGGAATGAAAAAATCGATCAATTGTAGAAATTGCTCGATGCATGTTGAAAGGTGATGGCCTACCTGACACATTTTGGGCTGAAGCAGTCAACACAGCGGTATACATCATCAATCGGTGCTTAACCAGGGCACTCAATGATAAGACTCCTAATGAAGCTTATTATGGTACGAAACCTTCTGTGTCTCATTTAAGAAAATTTGGGTGTGAGTATTTTGTACACATTCCAAATGAAAATCGAAAGAAATTGGATGACAAGAGCAAGAAGGGCATTTTCTTGGGATATAGTGAAGAGTCTAAAGCATACAGAATCTATGATGTAGAGGCCAAGAAGGTGATCAAAAGCCGAGATGTGGTGTTTAATGAAAGACCACACTCGATGGAGGATAGCAGTCCTGCCATTTCGTCATCAACCGATAAAGTAATCCACCAAGTGCCTGAACAACGACCGGGGAACAATGAAGAAGTGTCTAATGATGGGGGGACTGAAGACCAGCTGGTTGTACCCACAAGGAAGCCACAACCGAAGAGGTTCCAACGGCTCTTTGATGGAAGAAATCCAGGAGTTACTGATGATAGTCCACATCCTGATGGACTCAGAGGATCAAAGAGAATAGAGAAGCAGAACAGATTAGGACACCAACTAGTAAACTTGGCTTTGATGACCCAAATCATCAAGACGGTAAAAGAACGGGTAACTGTGGAGGAAGCCATGTCAGATCCAAATTGGAGAGCAGCTATGCAAGCCGAGTATGATAGTATCATGAAAAATGATACTTGGAAGATCGTTGAAAAGCCACCGAACAGAAAAATTATCGGCACCAAATGGATCTGGAAAGTGAAGTACAAGGCAGATGGAAGTCTTGAAAAATACAAGGCACGCCTTGTAGCACAAGGATTTTCGCAAGTCGAAGGTTTCGATGTATATGAAACCTTTGCTCCAACAGCAAAAATGTCAACAATCAGGCTAGTTGTTGCAGCTGCCGCGCATTATGAATAGATTGTACATCAAATGGATGTCAAGTCAGCTTTTCTTAATGGGCAACTTGAAGAAGACGTCTACGTTGCACACCCCCTGGCTTCCAAATACGAGGTGAAGAAGAAGAAGTCTGCAAAGTGAAAAGGCTTTATATGGGTCAAGGCACCACGAGCTTGGTACAAACGTATAGACTCTTTCTTGTTACAACATGGTTTCTGTAGAAGCAAATCAGAGGCCAACTTGTATGTTCTAAGTGAACAAGGAAAGAAGGTAATTGTAGTTCTATATGTGGATGATCTTGTAATCACTGGTGACCATGAAGATAATATTCAGAAGACGCAAGAATGGTTGAGCCAAGAATCTGAAATGACAAATCTTGGTCTTCTTCTTTATTGCTTGAGAATCGAGGTATGGCACACACCTCATACTATCTTCATCTCGCGGCAACGATATGTTTGTGAGCTTCTGACTATATTTGGTATGTCCGAATGCAAACCAGTTGTTACCCCGATGGAAGTGAATACAAAGTTATCAATTAACGATCCTTCAAAACAAGTTGATAACAAGCTCTACAGAAGGTTGGTGGGAAGTTTAATCTTCATTTGTAACACAAGACCTGATATTAGTTATGTTGTGGGAGTTCTTAGTCGGTTTTCAAATAAACCGAGACAAAGTCACTGGCAAGCAGGGATGCGAATCCTCAAATATCTCAAAGGCACGTTGGAGTATGGGATATCATACAAGTCTGGAGATACTTTATTTGGGTACTGTGACTCAGATTGGGCTGGTGATATTGACTCAAGAAAATCTATTATAGGTTACGTATTCACATTCGGTGGTGGAATCATCTCATGGTCTAGTAAGAAGCAACCCACTGTTGCACTTTCATCAACGGAGGCAGAATACAAGGCTGCTTGTGTAGCATCCTGTGAAACTGTTTGGCTACGACCCATCATGACTGATATTGGCATTCCAATAGAGGAAACAACAATGTTGAAATGTGACAGTCAGAGTTGTATAGCCATGTCAAAGAATCCGGTATTTCATGCTAGAATAAAACACATAGAGATTTAGTAGCACTATGTGAGAGAACTGATCGAGGAAGGTGAAATCTACATGGAGTACTGCCCTACAGAAGATAATTGTGCAGATATCTTCACTAAAGTGTTAGGGAGCGTCCAATTGAGCAAGCATCTTCAAACATTGGGTGTTGGCCCAATAGCTTAGTCAACATAAGGTGAACATTGAGGGGGGGTGTTGATATATGTCAATATCCACCTCTTCATAATAAGTATCGTTAATTATATGGTAGCATAAATTAATGATTCCGACTTAAACGTCGATGAGGTCAAAAGAGATCGCGATGGCTACAAGAAAGAAGTTCGGGAATTTGGAATTACCTAAGATGACGTCGGGTTGATGCAATGCTAAAGTTAGCCAATTTGACCAAAGAAAACTTCCTAGAAGTTGACTTGGATGCTAGCCACCCATGTGGTCAATTGTAGCCACCCATGTGATAAATATAGGTGGTTAATACTTTGAACATGGTTGGTAAAGCCAACCAAGATTGAAATATTTGATAGGAAAGTCTCCAGTGGCGGGCTAGCTGAATTCTATAAATAGGCATGCATTAGTTCATCATTTTCATCCACAACATAACTCCAAACACAATCCTAAGTTAGTCTTTCTTTCTTGTATTCTTCTTGTAAGTCCAGAAGCCATTGAAGCTTTAATCTTAGAGCGCACGGTGGGACAATTATCTTGTAAGTATTATATTGAATTGTTATAAAGAGTAGTGTTGTCTTTCTACTTGATTGTTGTTAAGACGTTTCTGGGAAATTGGTTATATTCTTACAAAAGATAGTTGTTAAACCTTCTATAGTCAATTGCTAAAGTGTTATACTTATATGAAAACTAGGGTATTCATATTCAAGCTAATCCAAGGAAACTTGGAGTAACTAAGTCATCTTTACATCTTGAGGCTTGATAAAGGTGAGGGAGTTTTCATTCTTTTGTACATTTTAGTTTACTTTATTGTTCATAATTGTGGAGTTTAATATAATTGCTTATATTGTTATAATGCTTATATTGCATATTGCAACTACTTGTGAGGGCAGTCTACTTTGTCGTCCCTCTTATGTGATATTTGAAAATCTTGGCTCTCATGACTTGACTCGGGGTTGCGCAACCTTTTCGGATATGGTAGCGTCAAGAAACACGGGTGGCATCGGGCTTGCCGTGCTCCCTCGACTACCATGGTGCCTATTCCATTTCTCTCGCTGAGTATACTCTACTACCCCAGAGGCATGGTTCACCTCGTTGGGGCATATGGACCTACCTCAGGAGAAAGGGTCGTAGGATCGTGGTACATCTGGAGTACCCCATTTTGGAAGAATAAGGGTTTTGCCGGCATTTGCTTGAAGATCGTGGTTCGTGGTTCGAGATTGAAGACATAGAATTGAACCGTATCCTTTTATAAAGTGTTTAATTACTTGTTTCAATAGCTTGCTTATTTGTGATATTTATGTGTTATCTTTGTGCATTTCATGAAAGCATTTCCCGGTATACTGCATCACATCTCTTACTGAGTATACATGTTGTATACTAACCCTCGTTTCTAACACCTTTCAGGATCAGTGCTATCAGAGGTAGAAAAGAAGGCTCGTGAGTTTCGTGGTTGATTATGCTGGCTTACGTGGATTGTCATTGAATTCAGTTTTGTAATTGTAAAGTTAAGTTTAGAATGTATTGATAGTTATGAATGGCTTGTAATGTTGTGATAACTTGTAATCTTTACTTTATTGTCTAGTAGCTGCATGCTTGCATGTTTGACTGGTTGACGGACTTAAAATATAAGAAAATTAAATAAATAATATTATAGTGGTAAGATAAGTGGGTTTAGACTATAGAATATCAATAGTTATGTCTGGCATGCTTGTATGATGAACTTTTGCTAAGTTGTGGCTTGGATGATTTTAATGCAAAATGTGTTGTGGCGAAATTGTAGGGTGAAATGGATTGAGGTTGCGGATTATGGTCTTGTGGTTGTATGTTGATGTTGCAGGTTTCTAGATAATCCTATATATAGGGGAAGCTCCATCCATTTTCCCCTAAATTTCATGCCCGGGGTTTGGAATTGGGTTGAGAATAACATGGTTAATAGAAGTTCTAGTTCCGTGAGGAATCGGGGCGCTACAGACAACCTGTTACACTGATTAAGAGAGTACTCCGAAGGCAACCCATGAAGAAGGTACTCAGGAAGCAACCCATAAGCATGACAACCAAGAGGGAACTACGGAGGCAACCCATGAAGAAGGTACTCCGAAGGCAACCCATAAACATGCCAATCAATAGGGTACTACGGAGGCAACCCATAAAGAGGCTACTCCGAAGGCAACCCATAAACACACCAATCAAGAAAGGTAGCGACACTATCAGACCTCATTTACATATAGAATACATAGGCACCATATGGAGAATAACCAAAAGGTTGTCTCCGTCAAGCATATTCAAGCATATACTTAATCCAAGCTTAATCAAGCATACTTATCATATGGTCAAGCAAGTAAACAAGTGAACACCTTGCATTTAGAATTCATAATACATAATATGGAAAACAACACGGAAAGTTACTTCATCATGCAAGCGTTTAACCATGTAGCGACCTCATACGAACATGTAGTGATATGTGCATCGTTTAGATAATCATGGAACCAATACTCATCATGCTTGACCATATGAATACCATGTAGAAGAGCTCAACATAGCCGTATACCAAAGGAATATGTAAGAATACCTTAAAACTTCTCAAAACGACAACAAAATGCAAACACAAACGAAACTATGAAATGCCTCTGCATTAGCCTAGCTCAAACAGTTAATTTTCCTACTTTCCCAAACTCCAAATAATCTTCTTTTGGTATAGAATTAAATCTTATTAAAAGAAGATAGTTCTAGAATCAAACGGAACTCAATTCGGAGTTGAATTGAGTGAGATATGGTCTTTTGAAAAATGTTGCACAAAACTGAAAACCATCCGGTCGACTGATCCAGTCGACTGGAGTTGACCGGATCCACTTGACCGAATCTGGACCAGTGATATCCAGATGACTGATCCGGTCGACTGGACTTGGATCCGGTCGACCGATTCCTGCTATCTTATGCACGAACTTGCTATTTTTGTTCACTTTTCCTTCTTTCTTGCATCAACTAAGCTCATGCATCACACTCCTTCCAATTACTACTTCATTATCAACATCTAAACATACCACAACCATTATCTAGGTGTAATTACATCATGGAAGCAATTAGAAGGCACAAGTTTAACAACAACGACACAAGCAAGGTCAATTTCCAAAACTAGCCACCTAGTGTTATATTCACCACCTCCCTACTCCAATTCATGTACAAGACTCATATTCAACATCATCTTAGCATACAAGAGTATATACAAGCAATATAGGACTCTACAACAAAGCGTGGAAACCCTAATCATCAATTCAAGTCCAAATCCACCATCTAGCATGCACATAACCTTAATCATACTCAATGGAGATATAAAACTCATAATCATGAACTAAATGACTTTTGCAAAACTTTTGAAAACATCCCTCACCTCTATTAAAGCAACAAATGCAAGATAAAACTTGTAGGAGCAAGAACAAGGCTTGAAAATGCTTAGAAATGGTTTGAATCTCCTTCTCCTTCCTTATTCTTCCTTCTTTTTCTTCTTTCTTTCTTCATCTTCCTCTCTTTTCTCTCAACTGTGTAATTTAGTATGAGTGTGTGTGCTGTATTTTTGTGTGTGTGTAGGGTATATTGTGTGTGTTTTTGTTTGTGTTGGTAGGTAGAGGATATTTTAAAAGGCCAAAAGACCAAGTTGCCCCTCAACTAAATGACTATCTTCTAGTTTGCCCTTTTAGTTGTTTCCTAACTATTTAGTTAGCTATTGTAGTGTAGTGTAATTTAATTACCGTCTACGATATCCAAATCACATAAAGGCACGTTAAACAATGCAAATGCACTAAAACAATACAAATGCACGAAAAATGATGTAAATGCTTGTAAAAGTACGTGAATGCAAATAAAATGATTTAAGTGCACATTGAATTTATATGAAACTATACAAAAATATGTATGCATACGTGCGGGGCTTCACATCCTCCCCCCCTTAATAGAATTGTGCCCTCGCAATTCCTTTGTCCTACAAGTAATAGAGAAATTGACCACTAAAGTATAATAAACTTCTATTAATGTTGCTAAGCTTACATACCTCAATTATCCTCAATTTAACACCTAATTTATACCCTCAAATCTATTGCCACACCAAACTATGCTAATGGCTCAAGTCTTAATCATATCAGAATTAACTCTTATCATTTAATGTGTACTATATATCTTAAGCAACACTTTCTACATATCCTCTCCATCTACCAATACTCCATACTCTCTAAATAGTTATAACATATATACTACACATTCTTTCAAAACATCCTATAAACTAATGCACCAAGTTGGTTAGAAGTCATCAAGATTTATGAAATAGAGTTCTAAGGTTCATACACTTAATCAGTGCAGTCAACTTCTAGCTGCAAGTGGGTAGGAACTTAATCCTATCGTTATCTTATAAGTTCCTCGAGGATCCTTAGCTTTAAAACAACTTAGTCTAATCTAAGACATATAATCCCTAGATACTTCTTTCCATAACCATCAAAGATATAATGACTCCAAATGTACATCGAACGTTAATAACTACTATAAGTTCTCTAGGATCACGACTTATAATCCTCATAGTTTTAAATTCATCCTCAAAATTCTTTTCATTGCCCCAAATAAGTAATACGGCATGTCAAACTACCTACTTACTATATCACATGAGCGTCTTAATCATCAAATTTACCTAGTCCTATTAATCATTAAGCTTATTGTTCTAACCCTTATAATCTTAGAAGGTTATCTACGGGCCAACTCATACATGCAAATCATGCCACATAGAATAAGACACAAGACATCAATACACATTAAATACACATAGTTCACATATAACACATAAGGTATGTTGGGCAAATTATAAGTAACACATAAACACATGAGTGTCATAAATACACGAAAGCAATAAGAACATCACACCTCCAAGTCAGGACATCTACCCACTGACCAGGGGTTCTAAACCCAGACTACACCTAGCTGACTAACTAAGCTCTGATACCACTCTGTCACGACCTCATTTTTCCTTAATTACTATAATAGCCACTGATACTGCATTCATGACAAGAAAAGAGATATATCCAAACTTATAATAACCTCAAACATCTGGGATCGTGATGCCACATGCTTAAGAAGATCGCTCCCCTTAGGTCCGCTAAGGCACAAATTACTAGCCCAAGCTCTAAAGTCCATAAAACCATACAACCAAGTTGCTAGTATTAATATTACATCACCAATTGGTTACATCAACACTAATAGAAGACATTATACAAACTTCATCACTATGAATTAAGATTACAGCCATCAGAATTACATTACAAGACCTAGGTTTATTTGCTCATACTTAAATCTAGCCCCAACCAAATCCCTAAGTCTCAAGAAAACAAGGAGTAAATAAACGCAAGTCTTAGTATCCAAAAGTTAAAACATTACATCAAGATGATTAAATTACAACATAATCCCCTACTAAAAGGTTATAGTTACAACAACAAGCATATACGTCACAAGCACATAAGCATATCCAGACATATAAAGAAGCACTTGCATCAACTTGGAAATGTGGGCTTGAGTCCAGATTCACCTGTAATGGTCATAAAGATGGAGTGATCTACACCTTGCTCAGTGAGGAATAAGGGGAACGGGAGTTTTTCACAAGATTTTTATCATTTCGTAAATCTTTCGAAATCTGTGCCATACATATACAAACATTAATCAAGAATAACAAGATCGAGTTAAACATAATAACAAACAAGAAACTATACTATTAATATGCATGAATTGCACATAGGAATCATAGTATCTGGATCATGCAATAAGAAACGGAGTTAAACATAATAATAAGCAACAACTCTACTTCCCGAGGTCTCGCAAGGTACTAAGCGAGAGTAGAAATCATATAATAAAAGGATATGGGCAACACTTTCCTTTGAGGACCATAAGGGACCAAGAGAGAATGGTTACAAAAGTAAGAGATGGCCAATCTCAACGCTTTGTCAATATCACAACCCTATACATCAAACAAGAGGGTACTCCATGGGGACAACCTGTGACACTTATTAAAAGAGTACTCCAGAGGCAACCCATGAAAAGGGTACTCAGAAGGCAACCCATAAGCATGACAACCAAGAGGGCACTACGGAGGCAACCCATGAAGAGGGTACTCCGGAGGCAACCCATAAACACGCCAATCAAGAGGGTACTACAGAGGCAACCCATAAAGAGGGTACTCCGGATGCAACCCATAAACACGCCAATCAAGAAAGGTTGCGACACCATCACACCTCATTTACATGTAGAATATATAGGCACCATATAGAGAACAACCAAGAGGTTGTCTCTGTCAAGCATATACTTAATCCAAGCTTAATCAAGCATACTTATCATATGGTGAAGTAAATAAACATGTGAACTACTTGCATTTAGAATTCATAAGATATAATGTGGAAAACAACAAGGAAAGTTACTTCATCACGCAAGTGTTTAACCATGTAGCGACCTCATATGAACATTTAGTGATATGTGCATCGTTTAGATAATCATGGAACCAATACTCATCATGCTTAACCATATGAATACCATGTAGAAGAGCTCAACATAGCCATATACCAAAGGAGGGTGTAAGAATACCTTAAAACCTCTCAAAACAACAACAAAGTGCAAACACGAACAAAACTATGAAGTAACTTCAACACTTCTGCATTAGCCTAACTTAAATAGCTATATTTCCTACCTTTTCAAATTCCAAATAATTTGATTTTGATATAGAATTAAATCTTATCGAAAGTAAATAGTTCTAGAATCAAACATAACTCAATTCGGAGTTGAATTGAGTGAGATATGACCTTTTGAAAAATGTTGCGCAAAGCAAAAAACCATCCGGTCGACTGGAGTTGACTAGATCCACTCGACCGGATCTGGACACGACTGATCAGGTTGACTGGACTTGGATCCGGTCAACCGAATCCTGCTGTCTTATGCACAAACTTGCTATTTTTGTTCCTTTTTTCCTTCTTTCTTGCATCAACTAAGCTCATTCATCACACTTCTTCCAATTACTACTTCATTATCAACATTTAAACATACCACAACCATAATCTAGGTACAATTACATCATGGAAGCAATTAGAAGGCACAAGTTTAACAACAACGACACAAGCAAGGTCAATCTCCAAAACTAGCCACCTAGTGTTACATTCACCACCTCCCTACTCCAATTCATGTACAAGACTCATATTCAACATCATCTTAGCATACAAGAGTATATACAAGTAATATAGGACTCTACAACAAAGCTTGGAAACCCTAATCATCAATTCAAGTCCAAATCCACTATCTAGCATGCACATAACCTTTATCATACTCAATGGAGATATAAAACTCATAATCATGAACTAAATGACTTTTGCAAAACTTTTGAAAACCCTCACCTTTATTCTTAGAAATGGTTTGAATCTCCTTCTCCTTCCTTCTGCTTCCTTCTTTTTCTTCTTTCTTTCTTCCTCTTCCTCTCTTTTCTCTCACGTGTGTAGTTTAGTGTTTGTGTGTGTGCTGCATTTTTGTGTGTGTGTGTGTAGGGTGTATTGTGTGTGTTTTTGTTTGTGTTGGTAGGTAGAGGATATTTTAAAAGGCCAAAAGACCAAGTTGCCCCTCAACTAAATGACTATCTTCTACTTTGCCCTTTTAGTTGTTTCATAACTATTTAATTAGCTATTGTAGTGAAATGTAATTTAATTACCGTCTACGATATCCAAATCACATAAAGGCACGTTAAACAATGCAAATGCACATAAAACGATGTAAATGCACGAAAAATGATGTAAATTCTTGCAAAAGTACGTGAATGCAAATAAAATGATTTAAGTGCACATTGAATTTGTATAAAACTATACAAAAATATGTATGCATACGTGTGGGGCTTCACAGAAACACTTCAACTTCTTCCTCTAGTTCCTGGGGAACAACTTCAGCCTCTCCTGAAGCATGGTAGATAAAAGGGATGAGCATACACAATGCTTAGTGAGGGAGGGTTAAAACCGGGAAGTTTTCGAAAACCTTTTTCGTGCAATACATATAAACCAAGCATTATAATCACTAACAAGTACGCTTAAAGAAACATGAAAGGATATCATGATACAAGATATACATTAAAGCATTAGAACATTAAATGACCACATATAAAAAGGATACGCTCTCTTTTATTCCACCCACATCTCTTCCACTTTCCTTGTTTCACCTTGCGACACTTGTAATGCTAGCAATCCCATATAACTCTGTTGGGTATACTCCAAATGTACCCCGATAATCCTATGACCCACGCCCCATGGAACGCTCTGTCTATGTGGGATAAAGAATAGGTCACGGAGGATGAACAACCATTGGCAAGCCCTTTGCCGCCCAGTGGAAGGTTACCACATCCGTGCCAAATGCCTAAGGTTGCAACCTTTGTTACGCGCGCTAAAATGCTTGATTTACTTGTTAGCTTTTTAGTCTCGCTGAAACACTTTGATAGCACGTAATACGTAAACATAATATAACACGTATTATATGATCATTTAATAGCATATAAAAGAGGAACGACAAAGTAGGTCGCCCTCGAGCGCATAAGCATTAGCATGCATTGTAATCACTAAAACATGTACTACCTCAATCTAAGCTCAAGTTTACATACTTTGGAACATTCTTGGCTAATTATTCATTGACATATAAGTAGCTCTAAACTCTCTTAATTCTCTAGATAGCAATTAACCACACAAAATTAAACTAGTTAATGACACATTTAAGTCTCAACTACATCAAAACACAAGAACTTTAGTTCCAAACTCAGTTACAACACCTTGCATGCAACAAACGTTCACATAAGTAAATCAAAACTTGCACATGCACATTTTAGCTATTTCTTTGTACATTTAGCTAGCCTTGAGCATTTACTTATTATGCATGTAGTTCAAAACTTCATTTAAACCATAAATCAAACACCTTAGCTTCACATTTGAACATGTCATGCCCCAACTCGACCCCTCCTACAATCAGTCAGGACGCAACGGAATTTCAGCAGTATAACAACAGTAATTAGGACACCGAGGCTCTAAACCAACCTCTATAGAACATCATACATCAACTTCACAAACCATACAACAAACAACTCCTCAATAAAATAACAACATACATCATAACCATATTATACAATAAACAGTCCTCGTTATATGCCTCCGTTCCAACATAATACATTAACCCTTAATATACAATACAAAAACACATTGAGCCAATCTAGCAACCTAATCATAAACAAAAGAAAAGCTACTAAGACAACATCAACTAATTCATTAACTTATCAACATCTTATACATTATAAACTACAAAGCAGATAAAAGTCTACTAAGTTAATTTACAAGATAATAAAACATGTACGACATCATGGATAAGACTCTGGAACATAGGACTCATCCACGTAAGGCACGTTTTCCACATTCTCCTCTTCAGGAGGCACGTACCCGTAATCCTACAAAAGTACACCTGTATGCATGCAATAATAGAGAGTGAGCTTATATAAAATAAGCCCAGCGAGGATCCGATAGATCTCGAGCAATGTCTATTAAACTCCTTGGAATAATCCTTTGAGTCAGTAAACACACAATAACATAAATAATACTATCATCACATAACTATATAACCATTCAATAAAGGATACTCTATTTGGTGTAGCTCCAAACGCCATCACGATCTCAACCGTTCTTCTTATAACTCCCCATTACTCACGCACCCGAGGTACCTCACTAGCCCCTCCCTCCATGACACCTCCGTCATGCGAGCTGGGGGTAGACTCTGGTAGTCATACCGATATCAACCCGACAGCTCAACGCTGCCCGAGAGGTGGCACACACATACCAAGATTCCATAATCATCATCAATCATCAATCAATCATCAATCAATCATCATTCAATCATCATTTATTCATCATTGATAGCATCAATTATCATTTAAGCAACAATAACTTAGTTAGATGACAAAGTAGGCCATCTAACCGGACATGCATTATATATACAATTAAACCCTAAGTTACTCATCAACAACTCACCATTCAACACTCAAACACCACCCAATCATCTAAAGGCATCGTTCAAGAAATTAAAGAATGACAACCTAAACTTCAAAAATTCATAACTTACATTCTACTAACCCAAACATTGCCAAATCAGTTTCTATCACTCACCCATTCAACCTACTACATTAGCCCTCTCAGAAATCCACCATAACACCTCCAAATCATGCCCGATAACCCTAAAACCCTAGGATGTCTTGGCTGAATTTTTTGGATTTTCACACGAACCATGTAATCGAAAATTCGGCATTACAACAGCGCTAACACGTAATTATCAAGTATTTAGAAATCGACGGCAATCGATTTCGATCATCACAACTCAATTAATTCAACATTGAACAATTTAATCAAAATTTAATACCCGAAAAATAAAAATTATGATACATCTGACAGAAACTCATAGTATTACCACTAAACTATCCCTAGCATGCAAGGAGCAATAATCTAACATCATATTACAATTCTAACGGTTCAATCTTCATTTATACGCAAAAATGCAAAAGACAAGTTTTGAGATCTAGAATTTTTCTCTCACCTTTGATGTGTTTTGATGCAAGAAATGTGTCGAATGGATGTCAAACAAGTGAAATCAAGCTCTGAATCACTCAATTCGGCTTTGAAATGCAAAATCTATGAGAAAAATGCTTTGAAAATGCCTTCATCTTTCTCCTCCAAAGAGCCACGGTTTTGTGTGTGTTTTTGGTGGTGTTTTGCTTTGTTTTCAATGTGTGTTGATCATATATTAAGCAAAGGTCAAATAAATAAAAGAAAGTCAAAGTGGAAACTAATTATTTTTAGTGTTTTCTTGACTTTAAATGCATTTTCTTGATCACCAATGCTCAAAACAATTATGCAACCCCAAGTTATCTCAAGTGGGTTATTTTTAGGTGACAAGAAGTTTTACATTCAAACAATTCCACCCGAGTCGGCTTAAAACTCGGTTTTCGCAAAAGTCAGTGTAAAAACCCTAATAAATTCTTAAGCCCATTTTAAAACCGTTTTAAACAAACACAGCACTATAAAAGACCTTGGTCTAGGTCTAGAAGGGTTAAAAAGACCAGTTTCAAAATTTTAGCGGACGTGTTTCGAAAATACTATTCACTGAAAATCGAAGATAAAATTTCTGATCCTGTTTTTTATGAAAATTTCATGAATGCACATTTAGCACGTATTAGGAGTATTGACATCAAAATTATAACATTCTAGGTCATATAGCACATAAACAGGTCAAATGCATGCAAAACGAGATAAAACACGTAAATCGAGTTAAAGCAGAAAAGTGGGGTTTCACAGAACATGATAGCAAAGCCATAACTACAACTACAACAACATACAAGAAGTAACTACACATGTAATTCAAAGCTAGCACTTAAGTCTACACACTTAATAATTAGCTTTACATGCATATCTAGCTTCCTTGATCAATTGTCTACAACATAGCAATCATACTACTAGCAAAAATAACCATTAGAAATGCAAATAAACATGATCCCCTCACCTAGTAATGGTAGAAAAGCAAGAATTTGGTTATGGCTAGGCTTGGAACCCACTTTTTCTTCCTTATTTTCTTTTTTTTCCTCTATTTTCTTCACAAACCCTAGCTATTTTATCTCTCTCTTCTTTCTCTCTCCACCCGACCCCTCTCTTTTTTTTCTTTGATTTTATCTTGTTTTATGATATGAAAGGTGCTAATTAGCTAAATGGGCTTAACTTGGGCTCTAAACTATTCTTTCATTTAATTAACTAGGCCCAATTGTCTATTTAACCTTCTATTAGTCTACTAAAGCCCACTAATGCACACACATATTAATTCATATCTAATCTACTGCTACTAGCATTAATTCGACACACTCTAAACGCGATGCAACCAATCAACAATTCATGTATTTCAGAAATATGCAAATTAATGCTAACAAATATATGGAAATAATTAAAATAAACATATAAACATATGCAAATAATTAAAATAACCATATTCTCGGGCTCGGACTTCACATCTTAACCGCCAATTCACACTTAAGGACTTAGGTCCTATTTCATGCTTTCTTGGTTTACAAGCCCACAGGGTGAACAAGGGCATAGTTCTTAATCAATCCAAGTTCATAAATGAGCTCCTTACATGAACGGCCATGACTGAAGCAAAACCTGTGTCTACACCAATTGCATCAAACCAACAACTTTCAATTATATCCGACGATCCCTTTGATGATCTGACTTTGTATCGGAGCATTGTATGGGGACTACAATACTTAACAATTACTCGCCCTGACATCAGTTATGTAGTGATGTAGTTATATTTTGTGGGCTTATATATGTGTTTTTTAGATTTAATTCATCACATTTATTGAAAAGATTGATAATTTTAATTTTAATTTTTTGCATGTAGGAATTTGATCATGAAAGAACAATTAAAGTATAATCTAGAAAAAAATATTGGGAAGGAATGAAGCAAAAAATTATCGATTGAAGACATGCTAAAAAATAGAGTGAAGAAAAAGGAAATAAAAGAGAAAATAAAAAGTAATAAAAAAAAGAACTCGACCAAGGCTTTTAATAAGCCTTGGTTGTAGGTCTAATAAAAAAAGTCCACAATGTGGACTTTGCCACAAAAGGAAATTGGACAACAAGAAATCCACATTGGACTTGGTTTAAAAAAAAATAAAAAAGAATGGCCAAAGTTGGCCATGTAGACCAAGCCCATTGATTAGGGTGGTCTACTTTGCTTATATAAGGAGCACATGTAAAGCCCCATATCATGACCAAGTAAAACTTTTTAGCTGCTTACAAGAGTATGGGTGATTTCCTTTAATTTCT
The DNA here is from genome assembly GCA_037974665.1 of Ehretia macrophylla. NCBI lineage: Eukaryota > Viridiplantae > Streptophyta > Magnoliopsida > Boraginales > Ehretiaceae > Ehretia > Ehretia macrophylla. Next base: position 27,568,395 of record CM075769.1, read on the forward strand.
TAGGCCATTTCGGCAGTTTTTCCCATTTTAGGGGTTTTGGTCCGAAAAAGGGGTTTCACTTCGGTGCCAATTATAGGAAGATCGAGACCCCGCCGCAAAAAATGGGCATACGCCATTGGTTTCCTTTAACTTGTACTACTTAATGGTGAAGTTTGGAAAAATTGTATTCCGGCCCGAAAATACGAAAATCAAGGACACCTGCGCACGAAATGAGCAAAAAACAGAACGTTGGTACTACTCCCAAGGAGTGACACGTGTCTCGGGACACGTGTCCCCCACGTGGCCAACCATGATTGGTCGGCCAACGAGGAAGGGACACGTGTTCCCCCCTATGTCAACCTTAAGGGCCTATATAAGGGGGTCACTTGGCCCCTTGAAATCAAATGGGTAGACAATTGTTCTCTGGCCTGGTTCCATTAAATTATATCGATTTAGTTTAGTTAATGTTCCGAAAGTTTCAAAACCAGTCCAAGTCTTCTCCAATTTTCGACATCTTGAGGCAAAGGTTTTATTGATTTACTTATTTATGGTATTGACATGTTGTTAGTATATTCCTATTATGCTTAAATTTGTCCAGTTAATTGATAATATATACTGCCCAATTTATCTGGTAGTTCTAGCATAAGGTAAGCAGAGATGCTGCCCAAATATTTTTCAGAAATGTTATACATGTTATTTGCATGCCATCATAATGTCCAATTTATACTTGGAAATTGCTTTATTATAGCCGTTACTCTGCCGAAATACCGCGGAACATGTGTTATTGCTTGTCTAGATCCTGCGTATTGTTATTGTGAATGTTGTTAAGCCAATCCATTACCTTTGGTAATTATTAGCTTTAATTTTATAGTAGTTTATATCTTAGGTAGTATAGAAAAATCTTCACTTTACTGATCAGTCAACTAAGAAAGAAGGCAAAGCATATTTTATTTTACTTACCAGCCACCATCACCACCTTCACCGTCAACCAACAAAAAGAATATTAAGGCTGGCAAGAATAGAACGATTTCCATGACTTGAGGTGAGCTGTTTACATAAAATCATATTTATTTATTTGTTGTTCTAGATTACATTCTATTATCTGCTTGTATTAATAATTCCAAATTATCTACTTTAGTATTTGAGTTGTTCACCTACTTCAATTAGTTTGTGACAACAATGAGTTCAATTTAATGTCTACTTTAACAAAACCCTATTATACTCTGAGTTGCCAAGAAAATGTTTAATACTTTCCCGGGACAACCTCTTTAGTTAATCCCCATATGATCTATTGTGTGTTCTATGACTACTTGTGCATGCCTATGTGCTCTTGAAATTGGGGGTTACAACCTCAGGCATTATAGCATTCGGACACCGGGCGGTATAGGGTTTGCCGGTGCTCCCGTGACTATCGTGGTCATATTCTTTCTCTCGCTTAGGACCACTACCGCCCTTGGAGAACTTTCTCGCTTGGGACCAATACTGCCCTCGGAGAGCTGAGTCGTAGATTTTGGATACAATCCGGAGTATCCTCTTAGGAGAGATAAGAAATTAGAATTATGATCAAGGCTAGCCACCTCGCGAAATGATCGGATTTTACTGTGTGTTTAAAGTACTCTCTCTTGGGACCACTACCGCCCTTAGAGAGCTTGCTCTCGCTTGGGACCAGTATTGCCCTTGGAGAGGAAAGACTATTTGTCTTTATGACACTACTGTTATTGATACATGATTCAAATAAGATAGAAATCTTTACCGGTTATCACATGTTATTGTATTTTAACATTTACCATATGTGAATAATTTGTTACTGACACCGTACGTAGATTGCATCATGATTTGCAAAAGAGACCGACCAGAGATGTTTTCAAAACTCTTTTATTCCATCCTCACTGAGCTTCCCCAGAGCTCACCCTCTTTACAGGTGCAGCTTAGCTTGATATGGGTAGACATTATAATTACGTGCTTGAGGCTCCTCATGTTTCAATCCAAGTTGTAAAAGTTAGAGTTTGTTTATATTACTCTCGGGTAGAAGGGTAGTTGTGCTGAAACCCTAGTTTGTATGATCGTCGGGTAGTTATTGGATCTCAGATGATGTAACACCCTTTGTACTTAATTTATTGTATAAAAGATTATTATAGGATAGTTTTCTGAGAAGGGCTGGGTTGGGGTCATTACAGCATGGCATACAACAGCAAAAGAGAATGAAGAGTTGCAGCGAAAAAAAAGAAAATAGAGAAATAGAGAGGCTTTGGACAACGTGAGAAAAATAGACAAAGAATAGAAGCAACAGATGTCACGCCTCAACCCAACCCCACACTAAAGGTTAAGTTCGGACCCGACAAACGGATAGAGTCTCCTCTATACCGTGGACATTCTGGAAACCTGCAAACATTCAATAAAACCACAAATATGACTAGAACTTCAATTCCAACTAAATCCCAACTTCAAGGCCATCTGAGCCTTAAGCAATACAAAACAATTTAAATACATACAAGCATGCAATCAACAATTCTAGAATCTTTATCTCATAACCGCTTATCATACCACTCGATGTTATCATTTAAACATACTTAAGAATTAAAGTCAACATTTCAACCATTGCATTCACACCCAAGCATGCAACAACTAAAAGCAGGAATATAATAACATACCATAGTTACATATCTCATACTACATCTAAACTTACAACTGAACAAATATATACATGAGCCCATAAGCTACAAAATAGGACATAAAGTAATACAAGCAAAGTCTTCATATAAACAGCAAGAAACACAGCCACCTCAAGCACAAAACACACAGCAACTAAGGCAACTGCTCCGCCTACACCTCTTGCTCCTCACCCTCAACTAAATCAAGCTAGGGTTCAACCTCAGCACCTCCTGAAACATGTTAGCGACGTATGAGCAACCACAATTGCCTAGTGAAGGATAAAGTCTACCAGGGCGTGCAATGCAACAGTTAATACAGATAAAGCAATTAAACAACAAAGGCCATGTAAATGACAAGCTACCATGCATTTAAAATGATACAATTCACTTTAAACCCAACACTCCAGAAGTCACTTGATTTTCAATCATGAACCTCGATCCACGAACCTCGATCAATGTGCCGGTATAACCCCAAACACTCCAGTGGGTGTACTCCGGATGTACCCCGAGAATCCTACGACCTAACACCCCCTGGCAATCTCCGGACCAGGCGAGTAAGGGACTAAAGGACAGAGATCGAATATCCACTGTCAAGCCCACTGTCGCCCAGCCTGATATCCAATACATCCGCCCCTAACACTATGGTTGTGCAACCACTATGCAATGCACTTAACATATGAAAATATAATGACATTGTAAAACAAAAATACTTAGGAGGGACAACAAAGTAGGTTGCCCTCAAAAACAGTTAGAATATAAGCATTAGCATATAAACGACTAAATGATTACAAAGGGGCATTAATATATTTCACACGAAACTTTACCAAAAGCTCTTGAACATCTTATAAATACATTTAAACACTTAATAAGCATTTACAAGATCATAGGAGAGCAAAACAGCTGATTTTCCACTTTTCCCCCTTTATATCCTAATCCGTTTGATTTCCAAATTAAAAGGGAATGTTCCAAATTCATAGGGAAGCTATACCATACTTCTAAATATCCCTTATGGCACCCCTAAGACCCTAGAAGTTACCCAATTACTTGTGTTTAGCACAAAAGCCTCAATTGCCCCTTTATGAGTTTGTACTACATGTACCCTAACTGGAACTCAACCGAGGTTTAGCAAAGCATATCTAGCACCTATGTAGCCTAAGAATACTAAATGTGAAGGCCAAATCAACGCAGATTCGCATTACACCCAAAACCCCTTCCTAAAAGTCACCAAATTCACGTTTTAGCCATGCTTCGAGCAATGCAACCTCATAGGGCTATTAATCAATCTTTATTAACATCTAAGGCACCTATTTGAAGCAAGTAATTCAAGCTATAAGGAACAATCTCACAAAACCCTAGAAAATGACACTATTCACTGCCCTAAACTCAACGAATGAATTTAACCGATTAAAAAGTGAAGCAATAGCATAAATGTGGTCTCTATAGCATGTATGTATCCTATATAACAAGATTTAGGCATATCATAAGTAAATAACAACAAATCTAGAAATTTGGAAACTTTACAACATTTTAAAGAATGCAAAAACACATGCAAATCCCTCACCAATTGCGCGTAGAAGCTAATGGAAGGCTAGAACACTTGTAGAAGTGCTTGAACCTAGCTTGGTAGGGCTTGAAATAGAGCTTTGATGAGCAAAATCTTCTTTTCTTTCCTTGTTGCTGCTGTCGGGTTTTAGGGGTTACTATTGGGCTTTTTATTTTTTTTCTAAGTTATGTTATATGCTAATGTGTTGTATAAGTATATATGCCTATGTGTATTATGTTATATGTGTATATATTGACAATAAAAGTGAGCCAAATAACTTATAAAGTCTAATTAAATCAATCCTAATGCAATTAATTCCATTTAGCCACTAACTACATATTTTAATATTCACTCGAACCACTAGAATATTTTCTAAATGAGCCTTCCTAACACTATGTTGTCAAACATCCATTTTTCTCATTCCTAAAATAATCAATATAGTTTAGAAAAAATGCTAATTCGAAGAAATAGATAGTTGAAAAATACAATGAATAGTAACTAAGTAACAAGTAATGCACAGTTAAAATGTACAAATAGTGAATGCAACAGTTAATGAATCATGGCAATGTTCTCAGGATGATCCCACATAATTTTAACCATCGGGATGCTTTTAGTTCTGAGCTCCTGAACTTTCCAGTCTACAACCTGAAAAGGTTTCTCGGTATAAATCAAATTTTCACAGATCTCTAGCGGCTCTGGCTCAAGAACATGAGAAGGATCCTGCTGGTACTTCTGAAGCATAGAGACATGGAAAACATCATGAATTCTGCCTAAACTAAGAGGTAAAGCTAACCGGTAAGCTAATACACCAACTTTCTCAGTGATTTCAAACGGTCCCACATATCTCGGACTGAGTTTACCCCCTTTACCGTGTCGAATCAAACCTTTTCGAGGAGAGATTTTCAAAAATACCCAATCACCCACGGCAAACTCTAAATCTCGGCGGCGCCTATCTGTATAACTCTTTTGCTGACTTTGTGCTGTAAGCATTCTGTTTTTGATAAGCTGTACATTATCAATCATTATGTTCATCTCAGGCAATACAGTAGGGTCAATAGTCTTCATTTCATCAACCTCATCCTAATATAAAGGAGATCTACATTTACGCCCATATAGTGCCTCATACGGTGCCATACCAATAGTAGCTTGGTAACTATTGTTATAGGCGAATTCTGTAAGCGGTAAATATCTCTCCCAACTCTTACCAAAGTCCAGAATACAAGCTCGTAACATATCCTCGAGTATTAGGATAGTTCTCTCAGATTGACCGTCTGTCTGAGGGTGATAAGAAGTACTGAAGCTCAACGTTGTGCCCAAAGCTTTCTGAATCTTCTGCTAGAACTGAGATGTGAATCTTGTATCTCTATTTGACACAATACTCTTTGGAATCCCATGAAGCCTAACTATATTCTCAACATATAATTCAGCTAGCTTGTCAAGAGAATCAGTTTTCTTTGTGGCAATAAAGTGAGAAGTCTTGGTCAATCTATCAACGACCACCAAAACTGAATCATTATCTTTCGAAGATCTTGGCAAGTCTGACACAAAGTCCATAGTAATGTGGTCCCATTTCCATTCCGGAATAGCCAAAGGTTGCAATAACCCAGCAGGTCTCTAATGCTCAGCTTTCACTTTTTGGCAGGTCAAGCATCTAGCTACATAATCAGCAATCTCCATTTTCATGTTATTCCACCAAAAGTTCTGTTTCAGATCTATGTACATCTTTGTACTCCCTGGATGTATAGTATACTTGGATCTGTGTGCCTCAGCAAGTATTTCTTTCTTTAAAGCTAGCTCACTCGGAATACAGATTCTGCCCTTGAATTTAAGAATGCCATCATCATGTAGTTTGAAGTTCGACTCTCCCCCTTTAGAGTTTTCTAGGGTTTTCAACAATTGTGGATCAGTCTGCTGAGCTTCTCTAATCCTGGATAATAATAGAGATTGAATCTGCAAACTTGCAAATTGAATACCAGAATTTGAAGTTTTGGGCTTCCATAAACATAGTTCTTCTATGAACTCCCAATTTTTGATAATCAAGCTAGCAACTGTAGCCTTTCGGCTCAAAGCATCAGTAACAATATTGGCCTTACCTAGTAGATAATTAATAGTGCAGTTATAGTCCTCAAGTAATTCCAGCTAACGCCTCTGCCTCATGTTCAACTTTTTCTGTGAAAATAGATATTTCAGACTCTTATGATCTGTAAAGATTTCAAATTTGTTACCCTAGAGATAGTGACGCCATTTCTTTAGTGCAAAGATAATAGCCGCAAGCTCAAGATCATGCGTCGAATAGTTGAGCTCATAGGGTTTCAGTTTCCTGGAGGGATATGCAATAACTTTTTCATTCTGCATCAATACAGAGCCCAAACCCTCCTTAGAAGGATCACTATAGATTACTAGGTTATCAGTTCCCTCGAGTAATACAAGAATAGGAGCCATGGTTAACCTTTTCTTCAATTCTTGGAAGCTAGCCTCACATTTTTCATTCCAGTCAAACACAGTTTTCTTTTGAGTAAGCTGAGTCAAAGGTCTAGCAATTTTAGAGAAGTCCTTGACAAATCTTCTATAATAACCTGCTAAACCCAGAAAACTGCAGATCTCTGTAACAATCTCAGGTCATTTCTGTGAAACTCCACTTTTCATCTTAACCTCGATTTGCGTATATTGCCTCGTTTTGCGTGCTTTGACCTGTTTTATGTGTTATATGAGTTCGAATGTGCTAAATATGTGGTCTATATTCCTAATACATGCTATGTGTGCATTCATGAAATTTTTATCAAAATCGCCATCGAAAATTTTATCGTTGATTTTTGTGAATAGTATTTTAAGCGCACGTCCGCTACAATTTTGACACGGGTGTTTTTAGGGTTTGAAAACATAGTCCTCTATTATTAATAGAGCCATGTTTGATAAAAATTGATTTTGAAACGGAATAGGAATTTAAATAGATTTTACGGGCGAAAAAGTACGTTTTAAAGCTAAAATAGTGATTTTTGCTCAAAACGATTCTTGCATTGACTTTCATTGACCTAGTATATATTAAATACAAATTATATTTCATTTTAAATATTTATAAAATGGCACAATTGAAAATTGTATTTAAAAGACATTTGAAAACAACTAAATATAACTTTTCACCTTCTTTTGCAAAAACTGAGTTTTTACCCGAGCGGGTGTATGAGTATGCATGTGTAATGTTGTCACCTATTTTTAAACTACTAAACATAGTATTTTTTACTTGAGCAAGCAAAATAGTCAAGAAAAACTACTTAAAAGACTAAAAACCTTAATTAAAAGACTAGAAAATCAACTTTGACTTTTAATATTTTTGTTGACTTTGAGTTTATATCATCAATACACATTAAAACAAGCCAAAAACACCCCAAAAACATACACAAAACCGTGAGTTCAAGGAGGAGGAGGAATAAGGCATTTTCAAGGCTTTTCAAAGCATTTTTCTCATAGATTTTGTAATTCAAGTCCAAATCACTTCATTCAAAGCTTGATTTTGCTTGTTGGGCATCCATTCTACATCTTTCTTGCATCAAAACACATCAAAGGTGAGAGAAAAATTCTAGATCTCAAAATGTCATTTTTATGTTTTTGCATATAATTGAATTTTGAACCATTAGAAAGTTGAATTGATGTTATATTATTGCTCAGTGTATGCTAAAGATCGTTTATATGTATTCTTATAATATTTGAACCGTTGTAGCATAAATTTTTATTTTTCGGGTATTAAAATTGAGTTATTAGCTATTTGGTGATTATTTTGAGTTGTAGTGGTTGGAATTGATTGCCGTGAATTTGTAAAAGTTTGTTAAATACGGGGTAGTACCGTTGTAATACCGAAATTTTGATTGTGATGTCGGTGTGAAAGTCCGAAAATTTCAGCCAATGTGCATTAGGGTTTTAGGGTTGTTGGGCTTGATTTGGATAGATTATGGTTGGTTTCCGAAAGGGCTAATGCTGTTGATTGAGTGGGTGAGTGATAGAAACTGGTTTAGAGTTGTTTGGATTAGTAGAATGTAAGTTATGATTATTAGAAGAGTAGGTTGTTTTTCTTTAAAATGTTGTTATATGCCTTTAGATGATCGGGTGGTGTTTGAGTGATTGAATTGGGAGGTGGTGATGGTTAGACTAGGGTTTGGTTGTGTGTTTAATGCCTATTGAGTTGGATGGCCTACTTTGTCATGTAACTTAATGGTTTCATGATTATATAGTTGTTTATTGGTAGAGGTTGTTTAATTGATTGTTAAAATACGAATTGATTGATTATTGATTATTGATTGTTGTTACAAAACTGTGAGAAGCACGCTCGGGGTTAATCTGGGGTGTTACATGGTTAACTGATTGTTATTGTTTTTAATAGTTGGAAGTCGGGCAGCCAATGTTGTTGACTTCTCGAATGGTTATTGTTATTGTTATTATGAGTCGAGAGTTGGGCAGCCAATGTTGTTGACTTCTCGAATTGTTATTGTTATTATTAATATGAGTCGAGAGTCGGGCAACCAATGTTGTTGACTTCTCGAATTGAGTCCTATTGTTGTGAGCTTTGATAATATTGTGTCACCTCGGGAGGCATCCTGGGCTGCGGGCACAGTTATCATGGCTAATCCCTATCTCGTATGGGCGGAGAGGCCATGGGGTGTGGGTCTAGGTCAAGGTACCTCAGGATTGTGTCATTGAGTTTGGAGGAGTTGTTGAGCATGGAATTGGTGTATGGAGCTTCATCAGCAAATGTATCGTATCCTTATTGTGTGTTTACAGTTATAAATATATTGTTGGATTTATAATGATTACTGATGTTCATTGTGTGTTTACTGCTCAAAGGATGATTTCCAAGAAGTATAGTAAATACTATTGGAGATCTATCGGATCCTCACTGGGCTTGTTTTATATAAGCTCACTCTCAATTATTGTATGCATGCAAGTGTTACTAAGCCTGACTACGGGTACGTGCCTCTTGAAGAGGAAAATGTGCCATATGTGGATGAGTCTTATGTGCAGGAGTCATTGCCATGAGATTGTCTTAGTTGTTGTAAAATAATGTGTTGTATAACCTATCTTAATATAAAGACATATGTATGTTGATTTAGTAGTCTTTATTTTGATCATGACTAGATTACTAAGTTGGTTATAATCTACTTTGAAATGAATGTATAGCCTATGTATTATGTTGGAACGGAGGCGAGTAACTATGAAAGAGTTGATGAAAGAATGTTTAATGTGTGAAGTGGTTGTGTTGTATGTTGTTAATTTGATTGTGGAGTTGGTTGGTGATTTATGGAGTCTGATGTATGTTGTTCTTAAGGGTTGGTTTAGAGCCCTAATGTTCATGTTACTGTCGTTATGTTGCCGAAATTCCGTTACGTCCTGACTAATCGTGGGAGGGGTCGAGTTGGGGCGTGACAGTTTCCAAGCTAATACGACCTCAATCTTAGTCAGATCAACAAAAATAGCGTCCTGCGATATAATATGACCAAGAAAATCAACTTGCTTTAACCAGAACTCACATTTGCTGAATTTTGCAAACAATTTATGCTCTTGAAGAGTCTGTAATACAATCCTCAAATGTTGTTCATGTTCAGCCTTTGATTTCGAATATACCAGAATGTCATCAATAAAAATAACTACAAACTGGTCTAGATACGGTCGAAACACCCTCTGCATTAATTCCATAAATACGGCAGGAGCATTAGTCAAGCCAAAGGGCAAAACAACAAACTCATAATGGCCATAACGAGTTATGAAAGCAGTTTTAGGCACATCATCTTTCTTGATACTCAACTGATAATAACCCTGCCTCATATCAAATTTAGAAAATACCCTGGCACCCTGCAACTGATCAAATAACTCTTCAATTAAAGACAACGAATATTTGTTTTTGATGTCACCTGATTGAGGCCCCGATAATCAATACATAAGCGAAGAGTTCCATCCTTCTTCTCAATAAATAAAATTGGTGCACCCCAAGGTGAAGAACTCAGCTAAATGAATCCCTTCTCAAGCAAACCCTGCAGCTGAACTTTCAATTCTTGCAATTCCAGTGGAGCCATTCTATACGGAGTCCTAGAGATAGGCATAGTCCCCAGTAATAGTCAATCACAAACTCTATTCTCTATCAGGTGGTAAAGTAGGTAATTCCTCAGGAAAAACCCCCAGAAACTCTTTCACAATAGGCACATCATTCAGTTTTAATTTGTCCCCAGGTTGATTAATTAGATAAGCGAGATAAGCCTCACAACCTTTGCCTAACATTTTTGATGCTTTAATAGAAGAAATTATAGGAGTTCCGGTTGATTTTCTACTTCTGACTATTTCAATTACAGGCTGGTCAGGCATTTCTAGTTTCATAATCTTCTTCCTACAATCAAGTTGTGCATAGTATCTTCCCAACCAATCCATCCCCAATATAATTTCAAAGTCGTGGAAGGGTAGAATAATCAAATCAGCAGGAAATACACGCCCCCAATATAAATATTACATGCCTTACAAATAGACTCAGTAACAAACTTCGGATCCATAGGTGTATAAACCACAATCTTATGCAACAATTTATCATGTTGCAATTTAGCATTTTGTGCACAAATAGGTGTAATAAATGAATGTGTAGCCCCGGAGTCAATTAAAACTTTAACCGACTGATCATTAAGAAGAAAAGTACCTTCTACCACTGCAGTCATATCCGGAAGCTCCTCCGCATCCAAAGCAAATACTCGAGCCTGCCCCCGTGGCGCTGGTGCTATAGTTGGTGCCCTGGTCTGAGTACCCTGACCAGATGTCTGACCTCTGGTGTTCTTGAATTTCAAGCAATCCTTGACCCTGTACTGGTCACTCTCGCAACCTGTACACCTGTTCAATCTCTTCTAACAATTCTCCTCAGTATGGCCCTGACGCTGACAGAAGCTGCACTGCTGGTGATATCTTGTAACAGTGCCTCCCGTAGGAGCTCTATAAGAAGAGGTAGCTGAACTACCCTACTAAGATCGTGCTACAACTAGACGAGACTGCCCCTAATTTTGACTCTGAACTGGTCGTACCTGAGTCTGAGTAGGCTCGGTATAACTTTGAGTCTGCCTCGGCTGTTGACTCTGACCAACTGGAACAGTCTGCCTCTGATACCCCTGACTCTGCGTCTGATGTGGTCATTTACTGGGCTGACTCGCTTCCTCAAACAGATCTACTTTCCGTTTCTCATATCTGGCAGCTATCCTGACTTCTGCAGCGTAAGTGGGATAATCCTGGGTAAACAGATTCAACGAAATATCAGGCCTTATGTGATACCCTGAACCCGGCATGCATTTGATAGTATTTAATTGCATTTGATTACGTGTTTATATTAATTATTTTATTCATATGTTGGCATTATTTTCATAAACTTTTCAAAGGTATTCAAATTATATTTAAATTAAATATATGAAATGAATATTAACTATTTTTATTATTTATAGTAATCGGATTCATTTCCAAGTACTTATTTACTTTATTTTCAAATAATTGGAAAAGTAGCTTCGAGCCGAAGTGACTTTTAAACTATTCTATTTTTCAAAAATTATATTTTTATAATAATCCTTATCATTTTTATAGCAATCAATCATTGATCGTTCGATCGTAGCACATTGAAAATGAAAATTAGAGAATTGTTTTTAGTCCTCAGTGAATAGTGTTTTCAGCACTATTTTTAGTAGTTTTAGTTGTTTTTCATTGAATTGCATTGTTTTAACTTGGAATAGATTTATTGCTATCAAAATAATCTTATTTGACCATGTTAAGCTAGGATTTTGACTTGTCAAAATGACCAAACTACCCTTGTCATCTTTTAAATACAAAACAAGGCAAAAAATAACATCGAAACAAATCCCAAAATTCCCCCCATGTCCCCCCCATGGCCGAAAATCACTAAGGATAAAAGAAAAAGATTTTTCTTCCATTTTTGCTTACAATCATGCTTGGAATTGCTCAAGGATCGTGGCTAGGGTTCTTGCAAGGCTTCCTCTTCAATCTCTGTGAGGATTTTCACGTTTTTGTGTATTTTTATTTGAATTTGATTTATGATTCAAAATTATAGATTTGATATATATTATTTTATAATGCATGTTATTGCTTGATATAGCTTCCTTTGAGTTCGTAGAGCATTGTTTGATAGTTATTTAGTGATTTTTACGGCTAGAATTACAAAATTAAATTGGGGAAGAACATGAATAGTGTTTTTAAATAGTAAAACCCTAAATTTTTGGATTTTCGATCCGAATTGCGATTTCTTGATTTGGTTAAGTGCTATTGGTGTTAGAAAGATTAAATGTGTAATAAAAACGGACTACCCTTTGTTAAAATTGGAAATTAGGCAATGAAACGTAAATGGGACGTTTGACCAAGTGACAAACCGTGCTCAAATTGAGTTGGGGTTTTGGCTTGAGACTGCATGGAAGCACTTTTGGCGCTATTGTGGCGTTGATTGAGTGACCGGTTAGTATAGCTGTAGTTCAAACGCACTAGGTGGACTTTCGGGCTTCGGTTGGGAAAGTAAGGTTTCGTGCCATAGAAACGTGCTTTGTAGTATCTAGGTAAGGGTAGTGAAGACAGTTTCTCAATCTTGTAGCTTGTTTGCTCGTAATTGCCTTTGGAAGTTAAAGAATGAATAGTACTATTTGAAGGTTTTGTGTATTGAACTTGTAATGCTTGTTTTATTATTGTTCTAGTTGCAATTGTTTATTGTAATTGCTCGTTATATTGAATTATTGCTACTAATCGGCACTTTGGTGCCTTTGCTCGATTATAGTCATGTTTCTCGTATTGCGTTGCATAATGTCAGACGTGTGAGTTATGGGCCTTTCTGGGCAGTCTCAGGCTGCCAGGGTTAGGTTGCTCTAGCTTTGTGTCCTATTCTCATTCTCGCTAGGGATGCCGTCCTAGGATATTTGGGTCGTAGGTGTGTCGGGATACATCCGGAATATACCTAGTCGAAGTTATAAGGTGGTTGTGCGCTTAACGTTATCGTTGTCAACATCAAGCTCGAGATTGATGTATTGTTCGTGAATTGGTAAATAGCTCGTGTGAGCGAACCGTGGCCTTCAAAGTGTGGTATAGCTTTGATTGGTTATGTTATACTTTCCTTGATTGTTATTGTGTTACTGTTTATATTGGTTGCTTTCTTATTGATTATATTGCTTAATTGTACCTATTTGCATTGCATGATCTTCTTCTATCTCCACCTCGATATATGTTCCGCCCTCACTGAGTATATGTGTGTTGTATACTCACTCCTCACCACCACATTTTAGGAAATGCCATGTTAGCTGGAAAGTTCGTGGTTACGTGATAGTTCGTGCTTGAAGAGTTGTCTTACGTGTTATGTGGCTGAGTTGTAGAATGATGCGAAGATGTACATTGTCATGTGTTGTATGTATTTATTGTTAAAAAGGAATATAATTTAAGTTTAACTGGGTTGTTGGAGTGGTATGATAAGCTAGTTTATGTATTCAAATAGTATAGTTTCACCTCAATGCATGAATGTAATTGCTTAAAGGAAAGGGATATGATAGTTTTGGAACTTAGGAATGTATATTTGCTTGTGTTTGTTGTTGAAAACCAAGGCTCGTATGGCCTTGAGGAGTTGGGAATGGTTGGACACGGTACTAGTCCATTTATATTCTTTCTGCATGTTTTGGTTTGCCCTAGAAACAGGGGAGACTCCGTCCGTTTTCCCTAAAAGTTATGCCCGGGTTGTGAATAGATTGTTTAATAGAATTTCCGGTCTCGCGAGGGGCCGGGGTGTTACACCTCAGCCCCATAATAAACTTCTAAATCCTCTTGTTCTTCAGCCGCACTAAGGCTGGCACATAACAGGACAAACGGGTGAAAGCAGCGTCATACTAATCAACTGACTTGTTGCCCTATTTCAAATTTATAAACTCTTGCTCCCGTCTCTCGATAGTTTTCTCTGTAATAAATTTCTCTCGAAACTCTCTAACAAACTCATCCCAGGTCCGGGGTGTTACCTCAACCTCCTATCTCTATTTCACGGTATACCACCATTGCTCGGCATCTCCCTCGAGCAGAAACTTAGTGCAAGCAACCCTCCTCGCATCAGTGTACTCAAGGACAGTAAGAATTTTCTCCACTTTATTCAACCATTGCTCGGCCAACATATCATCGGGCTCTCCGAAGAAACTAGATAGACCACGATACAAGAATTTCTCAAGGTAATTACCACCACTGCCCTCTATTCCACCCTGGCCCTGACCGGGATTACCTGCTGGGACATTGCCTCCCTGTCTATGCAACACCTCTGCAATCTGACCTATTGCAGCTGTTAACCGAGCATTGATAGTCTGTTGATCTACTTCTTCCTCTCCGGCCACATTCTGATTTTTGTTTTGATGGCGAGGTCACATCTCGGACAACTAGAATGGAAAGTATTATGAAAGGCATATATGTAGTTCACAAAGAAGTCACTTAAAAATAATCTCAAATAAGTTCACATAAGGTCACATATAAGTTCATACAAACACTTTATATACAAAAGGTACAAATAGAATACTTAATCTTACTTTTCTATTCTAAACTTTTCACTTTCATTCAAATACTCTTAAAAGACATTTCACATCCTCGTTTCCATGCTAGCATGTCCTTTACTAATTCAATCTTTCACTTATTCAATTAAAAAAAAAACACTTATTCACACAATTACACTTTCACATAATAGACCTCTACCCACAGACTGAGAAACCTATCCCGGCTCATGCATTATATAAGCTCTGATACCACCTAAATGTCACGCCCTGACCCAACCCCACACTAAAAGTTAAGTTCAGACCAAGAAACAGACATAGTCTTCTCTGTACCGTGGACATTCTGGAAACCTGCAAACATTCAATAAAACCACAAATACAATTAGAACTTCAATTCCAACTAAATCACAACTTCAAGGTCATCCGTGCCTTAAGCAATACAAAACAATTTAAATACATACAAGCATGCAATCAACAATTCTAGAATCTTTATCTCATAACCGCTTATCGTACCACTCGATGTTATCATTTAAACATACTTAAGAATTAAAGTCAACCTTTCAACCCTTGCATTCACACCCAAGCATACAACAACTAAACGCAGGAATATAAGTAATTACATACCATAGTTACATATCTCATATTACATCCAAACCTAAAACTGAACAAATATATACATGAACCCATAAGCTCCAAAATAAGACATAAAGTAATACAAGCAAAGTCTTCATATAAACAACAAGAAACACAGCCACCTCAAGCATAAAGCACACAGCAACTAAGGCAACTGCTCTGCCTGCACCTCTTGCTCATCACCCTCAACTAAATCAAGTTAGGGTTCAACCTCAACACCTCCTGAAACATGTTAGCGAGGTATACGTAACCACAATTTCCCAGTGAGGGATAAAGTTTGTCGGGGTGTGCAATGCTATAGTTAATACAAATAAAGCAATTAAACAACAAAGGCCATGTAAATGACAAGCTGCCACACATTTAAAAGAATACAATTCACTTTAACCCCAACACTCCATAAGTCACTTGATTCCTCGATCCACGAACCTCGATCAATGTGCTGGCATAACCCCAAACACTCCAATAGGTGTACTCCGGATGTACCCCGAGAATCCTACGACCTAACACCCCCTAGCAATCTCCGGATCAGGCGAGTGAGGGACTAGAACACGAAGATCGAATATCCACTAGCAAGCCCATTGCCGCCTAGCTGATATCTAATACATATACCCCTGACACTATAGTTGTGCAACCACTATGCAATACACTTAACACATGGCAATATAATGACATTGTAAAGCAACAACACTTAGGAGGGACAACAAGGTAGGTTGCCCTCGAAACAGTTAGAGTATAAGCATTATCATAAAAACACTAAATGATTACAAAGGCATTAACATATTTCACACAGAACTTTACCAAAAGCACTTGAACATCTTAAAAATACATTGAAATACCTAATAAGCATTTACAAGATCTTGATTTTCCATTTTTCCCCCTTTATATCCTAAGCCGTTTGATTTCCAAATTAAAAAGGAATGTTCCAAATTCATGGGGAAGCTATACCATACTTCTAAATATCCCTTATGGTACCCCTAGGACTATAGAAGTTACCCAATTACCCGCGTTTAGCACAAAAGTCCCAATTGCCCCTTTATGAGTTTGTACTACACGTACTATAACCGGAACTGAACCGAAGTTTAGCAAAGCATATCTAGCACCTATGTAACCTAAGAATACTAAATGTGAAGGCCAAATCAACCCGGATTCGCATTACACCCGAAACCCCTTCCTAAAAGTCACCAAATTCACGTTTTAGCCATGCTTCGAGCAATGCAACCTCACAGGGCTATTAATCTATCTTTATTAACATCTAAGGCACCTATTTGAAGCAAAGAATCAAGCTATAAGGCACAATCTCACAGAACTCTAGAAAATGTCACTATTCACTGCCCTATACTCAACAAACGAATTTAACCTATTAAAAAGCGAAGAAATGGCATAAATGTGGGCTCTATAGCATGTATGTATCATATATAACAAGATTTAAGCATATCATAAGCTAATAACAACAAATCTAGAAATTTGGAAACTTGACAACATTTTAAAGAATGCAAAAACATATGCAAATCCCTCATCAATTGTGCGTAGGAGCCAATGAAAGGCTAGAACACTTGTGGAAGTGCTTGAACCTAGCTTTGTAGGGCTTGAAATGGAGCTTTGATGAGCAAAATCTTCTCATTTTTCCTTGTTGCTGCTGTCGGGTTTGGGTTACTATTGGGCTTTTTATTTTTTTTCTAAGTTATATTATATGCTAATGTGTTGTATAAGTATATATGCCTATGTGTATAATGTTATATGTGTATATATTGAAAATAAAAAAGTGAGCCAAATAACTTATAAAGTCTAATTACATCAATCCTAATGCAATTAATTCTATTTGGCCACTAACTACATGTTTCATTATTCACTTAAACCATTAGAACATTTTCTAAACGAGCCTTCCTAATACTATTTGCTCAAACGTCCATTTTTTTCATTCCTAAAATAATCAATATAGTTTAGGAAAAATGCTAATTTGAAGAAAATAGGTAGTTGAAAAACGCAATGAATAGTAACTAAGGAAGTAACAAGTAATGCACAGTTAAAATGCACAAACAGTGAATGCAACAGTTAATGGCAATGTTCTCGGGCGTCACAATAGAGGCATAGAGTACACGGCATAGGAAAAACATTAGCTTTCGACGTTTGATCTTCAATTCTTCATTGCCCATCCGATAAATTGAGGTTCAACGTTCAGTTAGAATTCATAGCAAATTATAAACAGTGTGTTCAACAGATTTTTACGTGCTTTATGGAGAAATTTAATTTACTCTCTTATCATAATTTTAATTCAGTCTTGTTGAAAATGAATAATTAACTTCTTGTTTAGGGTAGGATTACTAGGCAATAGTTTAAGTTTATGGTCTCGAACTTGGATAGATTATTTTGATGCTATTTTTATATATATTTGATTTACATGCTTTATAAAATATTTTCTATTATTTCATTATGCTTGTAGCTAGTGTTTTATAAGAATTCATACGGTAGATCAAATATATAAATTGGGCTTTATTGCGAAAACTATAGGTTGTACTATAGTTTTCCATACTTAATTAATTAACTCGTGAGCCTAGAATTTTAGGACAAATCTATACTCTATTTAGATAATGGACTTGGGTATAGTGTTGCACCTCTAAACTAGGCCTAACTCGTTGATTAATTAGCTTTAGGTGATTATTTAATTAATTAGGCTTGTACTCTAATTTTGCACCAAAATAGGAAATCCTAAGTTCGAGTCTAGAATTAAAACTTTGCATAGGAATCCGATCCCTAAACCTTTCCCAATTGTGATCAAACCTCAATTTTAGCTCTCATATTTAATTTTAGTTTTATTTTATTTTCATTAGCTTTAATTGAAACTTCAATTCATTATTTAATTTACTACAATTACTTAGGCAGTTTACGCACACTTTTCCACTAAACTTTCAAATCGCCTCATTGTGGATTCGACCTCGCACTAAGTACACTACACTACAATCACTCGTGCACTTGTGAATTAAAACTTGGCTTGGAATTAATCTTAATTTATACCCTAAACTAAGCACCCATCATGCAGTCAATAAAGTTTGCCAATTTATGCATGCTCCAACATATAGTCATTGGTCAGTAGTGAAACGAATACTTCGGTATTTAAAAGGTACTGCCTTTTATGGTTTACGTCTTCAATGCTCATCAGACGCCACTCTTCATGCTTACTCAAATTTTGATTAGGCTGGATGTCCTGATGATCACAAAAGCACACATGGATACTACATTTTCTTGGTTCCCAATATAATTTCTTGGTCTGCCAAAAAGCAGCCTACTACTGCATGGTCCAGTACAGAGGCTGAGTATCGTGCCATCGCGTTTGCCACAACCGAGTTATGTTGGCTTAAATCTCTTTTGTTTGAACTACATGTTATACCCACCGCACCTTCCGTTTTATGGTATGATAATGTTGGTGCTACATATCTGGCTGCAAATCTAATTTTTCATGCTCCCACCAAACACATCGAACTTGATGTTCATTCTGTACGAGAACGAGTTGCTGCTGGTGAATTGCATGTTCGTTTCATTTCTACTCTTGATCAATTAGATGACATTATGACTAAGGGACTGTCCACTACATGTTTCAATTTCATATGTGACAAGCTTGCCATCCTCAGCCCGATTTCGCTTGAGGGGGTGTGATAACGATAACTTTAGGTCTTGACTGACTATGATTGATATAGATCTGGGATAAGGATGTTAATCATGCCTTTGTGTATTATGATTCATGTACATGTAGAATATAGGACTCTTTACATGCTTAGCTGATGCTATCTCTGGTGTATAAATACTGTAATACGGTAGCACTTTAATGATATAGAAAAATACCAATACTTTAAACATTTATAATGGCAGATTGATAAAAAATAAAAAATAATAATAATAATAACTCATCGAAGTTCAGTACTGGCTCTTATACCATGTAAAACGTACTTATCGTTTTGTTACGAATGAGAGTACAGAATTTATCATTCATTGCTCCACGAGCCTGGTACAATGAATTGCGAGAGTTTCTTCTTAAGTTTGGGTTCAAGAATTCCAAGTCTGATGCGTCTTTGTTCATATATCACACCGAGTCACTAATTTTTTACCTTTTAGGGTATGTGGGTGATCTTCTTATTATAGGAAATTGCCCGAAATTTGTATTGCAATTCATTGGGCTCTCTCTAAGTAGTTCTTGGTAAAGGACCTTGATAACCTTAGCTTCTATTTGGGTATCGAAGCCGTCCCCACAGCACAAGGCTTGTTCAATACTCTTATATTCGTGGGCTACTTGACAAACATAGTTTTTCAAACATGAAGGAGTCTGCCACGCCAATGTCGACTTCCTCACGTTTGTGTCCAGATAATGGAACATCTCTCACTGATGGTGAATCTTATAGAAGGCTAGTTGGCGGCATGCAATATCTTCTATTAACTCGCCCTGACATTGTTTTTATAGTGAACAAATTAGCCCAATTCATGCATGCTCCTTGACAAGGCCACTGGATTGCTACTAAATGGCTTATGCGTTATCTCAAGTGAACAATTCACTATGGCTTGTTCTACCAGAAATTTCAGCCACTAATCCTCAATGCATTCTCAGATGCTAATTGGGTGGGCAACAAAGATCACTTTACCTCTACTACTAAAAACATGTTGTATCTTGGTTCAAATCCCATATCTTGGTGCTCTAAGAAGCAACGGATTGTTGCTTGTTCTTCAACGGAGGCAGAATATTGTTCCGTAGCCTCCGCTGCTATAGAAATTTCTTGGGTTAACAACCTGTTACATGCACTCGGCATTAAGCTGCAAAGTTCGCCAACTATATTTTGTGACAATTTAGGGGCCACCTATCTCTACAAGAATCCAGTGTTCCACTCAAGAATGAAGCATGTCGCATTGGATTATCACTTTGTTCATGAGCAGGTATTGGCTGGTACACTTCGGGTCACTCATATTCCATCCCCTCATCAGTTGGCTGATATACTCACAAAGCCCCTACCGAAATTGCAATTCTCTGCTTTATGTCTCAAGATTGGTGTTGTTGATGGCATGTTAAGACATAAGTGTACAACATACTTATCGTTTTGTTATTTCAGCTATTTATTCTTTGTATTCAATGTTATCTTTTGTAACAACCAGATCAAGCTATTTTATCTTCATAGAGTTGTAACTAGGCTTGTAGTTATCAATTACAAACCAAGTTGTATTATAAAGGTTGTACGACTTGTGAATGAAAATATACTGAGACTTATTCTCACAGCACCCTTTTACACAAAGGTTCTTCCTTAAGTTGCATGACAACCTTCCTTTGTATTTCTTTCCTTTATTTCTATTGCGGTAAAGAATATCTTTTTTCTGTCTTCTGTGAGTAAGAAATTAGATGAAAACACAAATAATGTCCCTCGTGCAAGCTTCAGAGAAGGTTTTCTATTCTCATAACTAAGACAATGTAGGATAGAGGATAAATGTTTAGTTTGGTTTTATTTGATTTATTATTTCCTTAATTCTATTCTCTCTATATGAGTTTGGTTTTATTTGATTTATTATTTCCTTAATTCTATTCTCTCTATATTCGAAATTGAACTCTTAATTTGATTTGATAAGGGTTGAAATTGTGGGACCCTGAACATGCATTACATATATTTAAATGTTTTATTCATCTAATTAAAAGTCTTTAAATGCATTTTAAATGGTATTTGACTTTATTTGACTTTGTTTGACCTTTTGACTTTAACTTCTTCTAATTTGGCTAGCATGGAAAACTTGTTATAATGTGAAATAACCTTGGTTCTTTAGTCATTTTGACCTTAGTCTTGCATTTGCCAACTTTGACCAAGCCTTGACCATTTGACTTGGTCTTTAAACAACAACCAAGCATTATTTTGCAAGAACAAAACATATATTACACCAAAAACACCTACTAGATTTAGCCAAGAGGAAAAAAGGGATGAAAAATATTTTTCAAGCTTGATTATTCAATTCTTGGTGGATTTTAGCAAGATTTGATCCATAGAAAAGCTTCTCCTTGCTATTTCAACTCTATTTCTTGCCATATTTGCTAATTTAAGGTGAGGAGGTTTTGTGTTTTCATGTTTTAAAGTTTGATAATTAAATTTAGTTTGGTGAAACATTGTTATTTTGATTCATAATGCTAGATATATATGTTAAGAGTAAACTTTTGGAATAATTGTGTTTTTGTTGATATATCTTGCATTTGTTTTGTGTTTTTGAAGATAAATGTTAGGGTTTAAGGATTTAGGTCGTTGTAATATTGTATAGACATGTTTATGGATGTACTTGTGGTTTATGATGTTGTGGAGGCTAGATAAGAAGTAAATTGCTATGAAAGCTATCATTCATTTTTTGGACAGATTACTGTACCTAACTTCTATTGCAGTTCAGACATAGTAAACATGCTCTGAATTGAATGAAAATTTTTCAATGGGTATATGACTCAGTGTAGAACAAACTTTTCTTTTGGAGCAAGAGCTAATTCAATCGTTTTAACCTTCTAACGAAGCCATTTCCAAAAGGTTTTAGAAAAATGCTAGAAACTAGACAGCTTGGAGTAGTTGCACAAAAATGGCTATAACTCAGTGAATGTAACTCGGAATTGAGTTCCGTTTGAACCTAGAACCATCTACACTCGAGGAGCTTCTTTTCTAAACAAAAATCAGGGTATTATAGGTCATTAGCATAAGCAACTGATTTGATAAATTAAAGCTTCTACTGAAAAGAAAAAGAAATTGGAGGTGCCTTAGCTAGTTTGTTAATTGAATGATTATAAATGAGTATTGTAGACTCTTTATCAAGCATGTTGAAAGTGTTTACTATTGGTTGGGTAACCTACTTTGTTATCCAAATGTGAACTATCAATTGTTGAATGTGTTATTTTTAAATGTAAATGTAATGTTGCATGTTAAATATGTTGAGAGGAAACCTACTTTGTTGTTCTCTCAAAGTGATAACAAGTGTTAAATGGTTGAATGCGAATGCGGTGCGAAATGTTGCAACCTTAGGATGGGCTTGGTAGCATCGTGTCATGTCGGGCGGCATAGGGCTTGCGGGTAATTGCACGACTACCATAGTCTAACACCACTCCCGTGTGGTCGATGTAAGGCCATGGAGAGTGGGGTGTTTAGGTGGGTACATCCGGAGTACCAATATGCGGGAGTAAAAAGTGAATGTGATGAGTTTGTGCAGGCGTTAAAAGTATCGTCATCAATATATGATAAGCGGTATCCTTACAACGTGGTTTATTGCTTTATTGCTCTAGTTATATGTTGTTTCTAACGTGTTCAATTGTTTTTATTTAGGTTATTGCTTTAGAAATCCCTTTTACTGTTTTCCCTCCCCACTGAGCTTTGGTGCCGGATAAGCTCACCTCTCTGTGATGCATGTTGCAGGTGTACATGATGATGATTATATGCACGAGGAAACTGTTGAGAAACCGTGGAATGT
The DNA here is from genome assembly GCA_037974665.1 of Ehretia macrophylla. Classification (NCBI taxonomy): domain Eukaryota; kingdom Viridiplantae; phylum Streptophyta; class Magnoliopsida; order Boraginales; family Ehretiaceae; genus Ehretia; species Ehretia macrophylla. Next base: position 27,591,173 of record CM075769.1, read on the forward strand.
GAACTACGCTTAGCTTGTGTTAGATTTGAAATAATGTTTAAATGGCTTTTAGTGGTTTGTTATAATGCAAACATGTTTTAGTTTATGTTTGGAATACTTGATAACTTATCTATTTTGGAGTCTAGTCAGTTTTGATTGTATATAGGGTTGGTCATGGTTGGATTCATGATCACGTCTAGACTTCAAGTATGCTTGTTGAGAATAAATGTTGGGCATCTTTGCTACTTTGATGTAGGCTTTATTTAAATGTGGTTGGGTTTTCTGTTTCTTGTTGGATGTCCATATTACAGTCGTTATAATGTCCATGCGTCGTCGCGTTCCAAATTGATTTCCCTAAGACCGGGTTTGGGGCATGACAGAAATAATCCTTCAACCTGAGCTCAGTGTTTATCTGCATAAAAAAGTAAAGAACTGCAGGTGTTATGACCTGTATTTCCCTTCGGGCATGAGAGTAAGTTAATATGTCCAAGTTCAAATAATTACTGATAGAAAGGAACAATTAATGAGAGTTCAGTTACCTTTGATAAAGGCATTGAATGAGATATTTAAACTAACAATTAAGACGGGCAGGCATTAAATGCCTAATGCTGCTCGTACTGTTCATGCCTAACCTAAACTTTTATCCTGGGGTAAAGATGTTGTTCAATGGATGATACCTTTATGTCCCATCTGACATTAATGCGAGGTCGAGCAATGGTTTACAGGTCAGATTTTGGTTGGTTCATACTCACTCCAGGTCGGAATCAATTTTTTATGCCCATATCATGATCAAATGTCCAAGATAAAGAGAAGAATTCAAAGCCATTTTTTTTGGGTCATAAGCTAGAATAAGTGAATTGTAAAGTAGGTCAATCATATGCCTAGCTATTTAAACGCTTGACTGGTTAAAAAGTGTGATACACATGAGTCCTAATATGGGTATTTAATATATATTTTATATTATTTAAATAATAATTTTTAAAAGTTTCTATTGAAAAAAAGTGAATATGTTGGAGCAACCAAAAAGCGAAGTAGGACATATAATTTGAGACAATCTTCAACATGTTTCAAGAATGATAACCTAATTAAACCATTCAAGGTTGTATCCAATTAGATGAAACCAACCTAACATCACCTCTTAACATTAGCTAAATCTTCTATCCACAAGAATATGGTGAAGACCAAGTTAACCAAGTGAAATAATATTGTTCTAGTTTTCAATTCTTGACTTATTGATCTCTGAGTTCATCAATGATCTTAACGGTTAATTATGCGTTATCTTTGACTTTCTTAAGATAGTCTCAATTGTTTTAAAATGAACAAATTAGTTATTATTGTTTATCAAAGTTAGTCGGATTAGTCCTTAATGTTAAAGTAAAAGTGATAAGAATGCAAAATGTCATATTTCTCTCCATTAATATTTAATCTTTCACACCTATTTGATGCCTAAATACACTCATTACTTTTATATTTTGATTTAGGATGCAAATAGAGGCGTTAAGTGCAAAACGAAGTTAAATCGCGCAATTCTGGACAGCTCCGACACTGTTACGTTGTTTGGGCATAACTCTCTCATCCGAACTCCGATTGAGGAGATTCAATATGTTCTAGAAAGCCAAGAAGAAGATCTACAACTTTCATGTTTTGAGTTTTATGAAATAAAGGCTGAATCAAAGCCGAAATTGGATGTGAAGTTTCTATACCTGTGCTGTTTAATATTCTAGAATGTTCTTTATCTAGAAGCTTCTAGTTGATAGTAGAGGATGTGGTGCACGAAAATTCCAACTATTTTAGCTATCCTAATTGTATTAGGACTTTTTCTAGTTGTTTTAGGTTTTCCTAGTTATATTAGGAGTTTACTTCACCTTTAGTATTTTCTTATTCTATTTAGATTAGGATTCCATTATCTTAGGGGATTTGGTAGGCTTCACAAACTATAAATAAGGGAAGAAATCATAAGATTTGGACGACCACTTTTTCACTTCCCTTTTCTCCTTCAAAATTTCTTTATGGCTCTGCGTGGCTAAAACTTTTATTCTTGGTCGAAGGGATTTGAAGCCTCAGAATCAAGAAAACTGTGAGATCTAATTACTTTTTACTGTTCAATTTATGCTTTAAGTATTGAATGTTCTTCTGTTTTATTTATATGATTCTTTCGTTTAATTGCTAGGGTGGCCAACTAGTTTATTATTCGTTATAATCTACTGCTAAGTTAGATATCAAATCCGTAATTGTTTGATCCCTCTAATTTGCGAAGCAACTAAGGTTTAATAATTTGCTACGTCGGAGATTATTAGATTTTAGGAAGAACGTTCAACTAAATTAAATACAACTGCGTGTGCTTGTGTTGTTTAGCTTCATCGATCTCTCTAGTTCTTAAGGCTGCTACTAGATTAAACCTTTAGCGCGTGTCTGAGGTTGTTTAGTGGTTAGGGTTAATTAGGTCGCGTGTATTCTAATTAACTACGACTAAGGAGAGATAGGAAAATAATTCCAACGATGAATATTTAAAGTTTGAATTGATATATACTTGCATCAATGATCAGTTATAAGATTCCGATGGTGGATGTTGACTTAGACCAAGGTTCGTCTTCTTAATTAAATTCAATATTTTTAAATTCAGTAATTTTTCTTAAGTTTTCTTTATATACTCAAACCCCTTCCCTCCTCTCCCCCCCCCCCCCAACCTCGTTTACGTAACACAAATTAGGCTAGATACTCTCTGTGGGAACGATTCTTGCTCACACTACTACATATTTTTTTCAGAGTACAGGTTTTATTTTTGGTTGCCTGTGACAGCACACCAAAAAGTTAGATTAATCATAATAGTGGTTAAGTATTAGGGAAGTCGTCTTAATAATATAATTTGAGGTTATTTTAGTAATTTGGTTATTTAGTAATTTGGTTATTTAGTAGTTTGGTCATCAAGCTTTCTTTATAACCCAGTTATTTTAATTATCATGAGTTATTATTGCTTTTCTAGTTCTTTTTTCTAACCGAGTAGAATGGATGGATGGGAGGGTTAATCTAAAGCAAATATAATACTTGATTACTCTTAACAAATAACCTTAAGGTTTATAATATAGTTAACAAAGCGTAATTTTGAGTAACATATCAATCGATGCTAGTTCGAACATACAAGTTATAAAGGATGTTGTACAATTTCATAGGAGGATCCAACATTTGAATTTTGGTAAGGTTAAATATCTTTATTGGTCTCTTAACTTGGGTGAAATGACTATTTAATCCTCCAACTTAAAAAATGTTCCTTTTGATCTTTTAAGTTTACAAAATACAACATTATTAGTCCTTGCATTTCTTGTCAATTTTTAGTTCTTCTCGCATTTTTTGTCAATTTTTTATCATTAATTGCACATGTCAGACCAAATTGATAAGGACCACCTATTGAAAATGGACGAAAAATTGCCAAAAGACTAACTTTATCCTATTTTAGTTAATTAAAAGATTAAAATACTCATTTTTTAAGTAGAGATGATTTCGTCATTTTATCTAAATTTAAAGATCAATGAATACATTTACCTCTTTGATAAGAAAAAATGAAAAACGGTTATATCAATCCAAACTAACATCAGTTCCTAATAGAGAAAATGAGTCTCACATATGTGTGGGCCTACCCCTTATAAGAGGATTGATGCAGTGCGAATTGATTGAATAGCAATCCAAAAAAAAAAATTAAGCTAGTGCTCTTAACGACACTACAAGAATATAGCCTTGAGGTTATGAAAATGGCCACGAAAATCGCTTTTGTAGCCAATTTGTGAAGATTGGCTACGAACGGGCGACAAAAATTAAACTTTCATCACCCCGTCCTAGCTAAAATGCTCAAAAAAGTAAAAATAATATAAAATAATAAAAATATAAAGGTAGCTATGGTTGCCATTTAGTCGCAAGATGGCGACTAAATGGTGACAAAAAGTAAAAATAATTATTGTAAATAATAATTTATTTTTGCAAAAATATAAATTATTAAAAAAATAAATACATGAGAAGTTGTAGCCCCTTGGTCGCTATTTCCAACCAAGGAGCGACAAAATCTCAAACCTTTGTAGCCACGCCATCGCAAATTGCGACAAAGGGGCTACAAAAGTTTCATATTTAAAAGAAAACATATTAATTTAAAATAAATAGATTCTAGCTTTGTGCTGGATCTATTGTCCTTTGATTGAAAATATAGTTTAAGGTTTATTTAGAAGTACAAGGGTGTATTTAAGATATAAAGAGAAAAAATGACTTAAGGAATAATAATTCTTTATTCTAACAAGAAGTAGGATGAAAAAATGCAAGGTCAAAAAAATTAAGATTTTATCATTACCATTTTTTTTCCTTCGTAACAATTAGATTCTAAGTTCACATTAGTATGAAGAGATGGAGCATGACAATAAAAAAAGAAAACATCTAGCTTGAAAGATTAATTTAAAATTAAAAAATTAATAAATAAAACAAATTTAAACTTCTACATGAAACTTTGTATCCCCTTAGTGGCTATTTGAGACCAAGGGGCGATGAAGTCTCAAGATTTTGTAGCAGCTTCATCGCAAATTGCGACAAAGGGGCTACAAAAGTTTCATATTTAAAAACAAACAAATTGATTTAGAAAAAAAAAATTAATAATAATAAATAGATTCTAGCTTTGTGCTAAATCTATTATCCTTTGATTAAAAATATTTTTTAAGATTTATTTAAAAGTATAAAGGTGTATTTAAGGTATAATGACATAAAAATGACTTAAGGAATAATAATTCTTTATTCTAACAAGAGGTAGGATCAATGAAATGCAAAGTCAAAAAAAATGAAGATTTTATTAATCGTATTCTTTTCCCGCATAATAATTAGATTCTAAGTTCACATTAGCATTAAGGGATTAGTTTAAATTGACGCATGACAATAATAAAAAAATATCTAGCTTAATTAGAAGATTCATTTAAAATAGAAGAATTAATGATATAAAATAAATTTGAGCTTTCTTGGTCACTAAATACAATTTGAAAAAATTTCTAAAAAATTTAAGATAATGTCATTAAAGACCTGTTTAGAAGTGTTCTTGTTCTGTTTGTTTTCTAAAACAGTTTATGAGAACAATTTTCAAAAACAAAAAAACAGAAAACTTGTTTGCATAAAAATATTCTCTGAACAAATTCTTAAGATTAAGATACCTTTAGAATTACACACACACACATACACACACACACACAATTACACGCACACATTGTGTGTGTATATGTATAATTGTGTGTGTAATTATGTGACAAGATCTTGTTTTTGAGAACATGATCAAAACAGTTTTTTATAACAATTGTTGAAAACAACCCATACTAAACAAGTTTTTCTGTTTTTTATTTTCAAAAACAAAAAAACTATTTTCAAAACTACTTTCAAACAAACCCTATATGTTTTCACACAGACAAATGAAAGAACAAATATGATGCCAATTAACCACTATCAAGAAAGACATAGTTCTGTGTGCATTAGTGATTCAAAGGATTGTAAGCTAGGTATGTCCCTACAAGTAGGGCCGTCTCAAACAATTTGGGGACTTTGGGCGATTAACTAAATGAGGGCCTTAATAATTAGATTTTTTCTCAATAAAAAAATTTCTAAATTTTCTGCTAAAATAATCATTACAAATTAAAAAAAAATACTAAAATTAAAATTATAAAATAGTATAATATTACAATTTAACAAAAAGATAGACTTATATAAAATTTATTTTTCTTACCTTTTGAGATGCAAAATTATTTATTAAATCGTCATAATCAAGTTTATCTAACAAATTTTTTTCAATAGACAACATAGGTAAACCAATTAATCTTTCTTGAGACATAGATGATCTTAAATAAGTTTTTATTAATTTTAATTTTGAGAAACCTCTTTCTGCAGATGCAACTGAAACTGGAATTGTTAACAATATTCTATAAGAAACATAAGCATTTGGAAAAGAATCAACCTTTTTTATATAATTAAGTACTTCCAATGGACTAGAATTTTCTTTTTGATACATTTCTTTTAACACTTTTAATTCTGAAAATAAATCTAATCCATCTATGTCATAATGTCCATCATAGTTAGAAATTCTTCAAGATTCAAGCAACATTGTTTAATAGTATTTTCATCCATTGACTTTAATCTAGTGAAATTGAACAAGAATCCAAAAAAATGTTCAAATACTTCAAATTGCTCAAATCTAGTTTTAAGTGAAGAAATAATTTGATCAATCATATAAAGAAAATACTCAATTCTAAATAATTCTTCAAGAGATTTTATTTTATCATCACCAACATCTTCGTCAAATTGTTTTTTTCTATGAATCACACGTTTTTCACGAAATTTAGGTTATATTTCCATTTCATTTGCAATTTCTTTGACTGAAATCATAGCAGATACAAATCCATTTTCCCTATAATTTTCAAAAAAAGAAACAAGACCCTTAAGAAGATCTATAGCAACATCAATGTGCATATTTTCACTTTGAAAGTTCTTACTAACAGAGTTTACCGCAAACAAGATATCATACCAAATAGTCATACCTAATAAAAATTCAAAATCCTCTAGTTCATAAGTTGCTAGACTGTTAGCTTCACTCTTTATTTTAGGATCTTCACTTGTTTCTGCTAGTTCAAACAAAGCATCTCTAATTTTTGGAGCTTGATATCTAATAGCCTTTACACTTTCAATACGACTCTCCCAACGAGTTTGTGATAATGACTTAACCGTTAAATTAGATATGTTATTTTTTAAAATTTTCCACCGTTTAGGTGAAGAAGAGAATAATGAATATATCCGTTGTAGAACTCTTAAAAATGATATGGCTCTAACACATGAAGTAGCAACATCACAAAGTACTAAATTAAGACTATGACATGCACATGGTGTATACAATGCTCTAGGATTTATATCTAATAACCTTTTCTGCACACCTTGGTGTTTTCCTTTCATGTTAGATCCATTATCATAACCTTGTCCTCTTACATCATCAATCTCAAGTTCTAAGTTTTTAATTTCTCCTATAAGTTCATCAAAAAGGCCTTTTCCAGAAGTATCTTCCACATTCAAAAATCCTAAAAAGTATTCTTCTATTCTTATTGGACTAGATGAAATATCTACGCACCTTAAAATCATAGACATTTGTTCTTGGTGGCTCAAATCGGGAGTACAATCAAGTATAATTGAATAGTATTTTGCTTCTTTAATATTTTTTAAAATTAAACTTTTTACTTTATGTGCCAACACTTGTATTAACTCATTTTGAATATTATGTCCTAAATAATGTTTATGAATTTCACCATTTTGAATACGCCGAACATGTTCTTTCATTATTGGATCAAATTCAGTAATCATCTCAATAAAGCTTTAAAAAATTCCATTATTTTCTTGAAAATTTTTCTCATTATCCCTATGAAATGCCAAATTATTTTTAGCTAAACTTTTTATAAGAGCAACTATTCTTTTTAGGACATTTCTCCAATGTTCTTTTTCTTTATTAAGTCTTTCTTGAGCATCTTTATCAATTGTTTTGTTTTTTAATAATCTCGATTCTAAATCAAACCAAGCACTCATGTTAACTATATGTTCATTACTTGTTTCATGACTCTTTAGCCTAGCACTTAGATGTTTCCAATCTTTAGTTCATTCGTTACCCAATTGGCTCATCATACTAGATTTTGTACTAAACAATTTACAACAAAAACAATATACTGTATCAAAATCTTTTGAATACACTAACCATCTTCTATCATGGTTTTCTCCATTTGACAATTTTCTTATATAAAGAGAGCAAAAAAGTGTCTACAAGTTTCATCTTTTGGAAAATTTATATCACTCACTCTTATTGGACCCTTTTCTACTAATAAGTCTATTAATTTATTATTAAGATTTTCCCATCTTCCCGGATCATAAATACAATCTAAATCATCTTTAAGATTTTTAGTTTCCATGTTCTTTTCATTATTTTCTTGACATTCTTCATCAACTATCACATTATCACACATTTTATTACTACAATTTTCTATATCTTGTTCTACCATTACTTCATGATCTCTTAAATTATTTAAATTTGATAGTTCATTAGTTTCTTTACTTGAGTTACCTTCATCTTTTTTGTTAGTGGTAATAAATTTTTCTAAAGCTCATCTTTGATGTTTATTTAAACCTTCTACTCTCCTTTTTTTTTTAAGTTTTTCATAACCCGATGGATATTTCCTACTAGACATACTTGCTTCAAATTTAGATACAACAAAACTCAAAAAAAATTACAATAAATTCAATATTAAAAATAACACAATAATTGCAATGAAAAAAAAAAGAAAAACTAAACTATTGCATATAAGAACAATTAATAAAAAAAAAAATGAGAATTGAGAGTATGAAAGAAAGATATAACCTAGACAAACTTGAAACTAAAAACAAGTGCTTCAATACTCTTCAAATGAGCTTGCTGCTTGGCTGTTGAAGTGTGTAAAAAATAAGAAAAAGTGTGTAAAAAAATGAGGAAATAAATTATATATATATACTAAAGCTTTATTTTATTATATATTAAATAGTCCCGCTGCTTGCTTATTGGTTATTTGGTTCAGAAGAGAAAATGAACAGTCTTGTTTGCTGCTTGCTTATTGGCTGTTGGGCCTTCAGTAATAAATGAATCTTTTAATTGTTGTCTGCTGCCCGTTAGGCCTAAGGCCTTAATTACCTTAGTTAATTTTTTTTTTAAAGTTAGGGCCCCTATGCTAAGGGGCCTTGGGCACAGGCCCAAGGTGCCTATACCTTGGGCCGGCTCTGCCTACAAGACTACATCATCATTTCTGGACTGCTTGTAAGTCTATAAAACTCAGTTACTCTCTATCCGTAACAATTAACCCAATACATTCATAGCTTTTTGTCATAAGTATTTATCTCCAATTTGACCAAAATGACAAATGGTAAAATTGTGGATAGGTCATCGAAAGGATCTTAGAGACATACCAAAGTATGAAATCCGGTCTGACATAAATATAATTAGATCTACAGGAAAGCACTCTGGAAGGTGACACGCTTCTTAGTTCAAACATAAATATCTATGTATCTGCCAGTAAAATAACCAAAGTCATGGAGCAAGCATGTTCAAGTTCCAAATCTGGTATCTTTCTATATGCATTGAGGACGATGAGATGATAAAGTACTAGTACATTTTGACCGGTACAAACTAGCCTAATAGGAAAAATAAATAGATTGCCAGAAGCAAAAGATATGGTCCTATGGCTTATAGCTGATGCAGATGAAGTTAGTGTGCAATAAAATACATGAAACGCCATAAACACAAGATATGGCCTATGGCAGATGTAGATGCACTCAGTGTGCAGCATCTTCTGGGTTAGTTTCCACTTCCATATCTTGAATATTGTCTTGGCAGTGAGCAGCAGACGCGGAGGAAGATAATACAAGTTCTGACTGCCTATTTCCACGCACACTACTCTTGTCAGAGTTAGTACACCATTGTTGTTGCAGCCCAGCACCATTCACACAATTATCAATCTCCTCCTGTAAATAGTTTTACATTAAACAAGAAAAGAAGCTTGTTATAACTGAGACCTCAAATCAGGCAGAAGAAAAGATGAAAGCCAAGGAGGATTTTGGTCAGGCGAACAAGAAGGACATGCATAATAATTTGAACCTTCCACAGTCGCACTTCACAGAACAAAACCTTAACATAATACACCACAAAGAACCAGAAAAGAATCAAAAGAAAGGAAGAAAAAACTTCAAGGCTTTTGGAGGACAATGAATTGAATTGTACAAGGAACGATCACAAATTTGCACAATAGATTCATTTTATCAGTTTTTGGCAAATACATAATTCTTTATTTAACACCCCTACACTTCTCCCTTAAGTTATTTTTACACACTAGGCCATGCAGCATTGGAATCATATCATTTGGAAGTTAAACCATTTCTATGATTACACATATAGGTGGAATTATATTCAGGATAGGTCATTTCCAATCAGGAGGAGGTCATAGTGAAGTACAGAAGTACAAGTTGAATGATACAAGAAAAGGAAAAGAGGAAGGGTGAAGGAGGTGAGAAAAGAAAGACAAAAGGGAAGAGTACTACTTTCGGTGAAGCACAATAAAAGATGTTAGAAATTAGAACAGCTGAAATTTCATTTTTCAGGAAGACAAATCAGTAAGTGAAATTAGAACAGCTGAAATTTCACTTTTCAGAAAGACAAATCCGTAAGTGGACATTTAAACATATCTCATCAAACAAATGCCATAATTATTCATTATGTAACAGATGATTGTGAAACATTCGGTTATCAGAAGCACAAAGGAAGATCAAAGAGCAGCATGCAAATAGTGATATAATGAAAAATTACCTGATATACTTAGTTCAGCAGAGTATCATATACAAAAGAGAAAAATAAGTTCATCTTAGATTACGAAATACACTGAACATTTGAGATTCAAAATTCATTTATCTATGGTATTGGCAGGTATGCGGTATAGAATGGCTAACACTGGCTATAAAGTGACAAAACATATAGTACGACCCTTAATGTTCATGTACAATGACTACCTTAGTCTTCTTAAACACATTGATAGCTGACTAGAAAATTTAGAGTTCTTTCAGTTGGCTGAAATATGCAGGAAGATGGCTATTATGAGTTATTAAGAAATAATTTCTATCTATGTCACTTTGATATGTTACTCTAGATATAAGCATGATACATGAAGATACCCCATAGATCTTACGCATTTAGGGATCTTGATCAACATATTAAATGTACTACTAAAAAGAAGTAGCTAAAGTGATTTCCTAATGGGACACTCTTCCGTCTGTCATGACAGACGATACATCACTCACAACAACACATTGTTGTGAAAGATGGATTCCCGTCAGTGTTTATCATTCCTAATATACCATTTTGATGAAGTAACACATTAATCTCCTCTACTAAATGACACCCACATCAGTCAGATGATAGTGCCCTAGAACTTTTTATACAAACTCAATGCAGGTTGGCAGAGAGCCAACTATTGCTTGGTAACAAACAAGTACCAAATTTTTGCAGTGACCAAGAAAAGAAGATCATTATTTTTAGACTATAGAACTGGAGGATGCATTTTCTCTTCAAAAGCAAGAATGGTTTCATGCATGACGAGAATATGGAGTGTACCTAATAATACCTAAAAAAGATTATCTACCATTAACAGAGTATGCCCACAGTATCTTACAATTATCCTCTCATTGCATCTAAGAGAAGTTGTAGAAGCTAACAAAATATCACTCGTATAACAAATACTAATGATGTAAAACTGCAAAGAACTGAAGAAATCTCCAGCATGTTGACAGAGTGGTCAGTTTAATCAAGCAAAGGGACCCAACTTGAGAAAATAATTTTGGAAGAAAGTTATTCTATTAGATGCGCAGAAAATGCACTTATTGCAGTGATGAAAAGGTAAAACGTAGCAGAAAGTACGAAAGGACCTGCACATGTTTATGAAGGTCAGCTGGAGCAAACATTTTCCCTTCCTGTTGCTTTTTGTCCAACCATTCACACAGTTCAACCTGTAAAATGTTTAACATCACATGATCAAACTTTAAGACTTGTAAACGTACTTCATCTAAAAGCTTACTGAAGCAAAGCACAGCAAGCTACATATATGACAACTATGGTTACCAGCAGATTAGCAAAATTATTGACTTTATTTAGTCCTTCCTACAGAAACCCGTAGAAAGGCGTTAACTGATCTACTACAAGGAAAAGAGTGCATCTAGAACTGTGCAATCTCTAAAACCATATCAATCAACACAACCAGGAATAGAATATTGCAATTAGCTCAAATAAGTCATCTTCAACTACTTGGATCTCTTACATGGATCCTTTAGAACCATGACATTCTATTGGGGCTATACCAGAAAGTGAAATTATCGATGTTCTTAAGTCTTGGCATGAGAATCCCCTTTGAAAGTTGTTCTTTGATCCCAAAACAATTAGAAACCTTCATTACCAGTTGTGCCATCTCTTTACCCTATTCATCAACAAGATGAGTAAAGAATTTTACTCAAATAAGCCAGCTCCCAAACTACTTGCCATCATTACACGGATAGTCTAACATAATTCCACTATCAGGGCTATATTTCCTTTAGTTCCATGGTTCTATTACTAATACTGTGCCCTCTGTTATCTCAAGCCACAAACTGAGCCCGCATTGTCACTTATACATAAGACTTGCAAAAGATTTAATGTTTTCGTATAGTATTTCTTACCATTCAACACAAGAAAGACAGAACTTCTTAGAGATTTATAGGAAAGCAGTCAACTCATTAACTAACTCCAGACTAGTTTACCACTTCTCCTACTACTGGTTAGGCCATAAACCAAAATCTAATGATAGAAATGTAGAAATGAAGACCTCAAGCACAAAACAAGGAACAAAAGTGTATGACCAAAATCTACAGCATTCCCTCCACCATCCTTCTATAATGAATCCATTGGCACAGTATTCAGGATAATCATTTTGAGTTTATTACACTTATTCAATATGAGGAGTTTCCCAGAATGCTTAGATATGCTACCCTACAGAGACAATTTCCAAAAGGCTTTGTATATTTTCCCCTGCAGATAAGATAAACATTACGCGAGTTCTGAGGACATGAAAGTGTTAGGTCCTCATTATCCCAGATCATAGTACATACCAACCATTCCCCAATACCAGCATGGCAAAATACAAGACTTCTTTGCCATGTCAAACTAGCCTTCTCTCATTCCATCCTTGAAGATCAAACTACTCGGAAAATTATCTGGCACTTCTCCAACCAAATATATATGATGGCTACAAATATTTTTACATGTCCCAGTTGTCCCCATCACTACCATATTTCTGGATTGTAATACCAGTCCAAGATATGTGCTTCGACAAAGAAACATACTAAAAGAGATATGCACATGAAGGCACAACATATCTGTGGGTTTCCAAAATAGTGTCACATGATTAATTATGACCAGAGATATTGGAAAGAGAGAGAGAGAGAAAATGTGCATGTGTAGTTTGGAAACATGGAAGGTACTCAGAATCAAAAGGAAGTTTAAAGAAAAGCCTTCTCATAAAAACAGCTACATCCTTGATTGTTATTAAATTTTCTAATTCTGACACATTCTCACAACGAACAGCAAGATGCCAGAGAAGCACATATATCTGCAAGGACACCAGATCTTAAACGTATCACCAGTAGCTGTTCAATAAATGAATTCAATCACCCTTGAACGCATATGTTAAAGTTTCTCATATTGCAAAGAAACAGTTTTAACTCGACATGAAAGCCTAAGAATGGTGCTTTCAAGTTCTGACATGTAATCCACTAGAAGACTCTCTTAAGAAGATTAGATGCAAAACGTGTCCTTCATGGCTGCCCAAAGCTCAACCTTCCGACTGTAATGAAACTTCTAATCTTCTTGCTTCGTATTATGTTGAACTAGACAAATAACAGAAGTTGTGCTCCTAGCTTATCCCTCTATTACTAGACATGCTAGCTAACATAAGTTACATCTTAATAATCTCAATAACACGTTAAGTGAATAAAAACAACCATGTATGTCTAGTTACTGAATTACGTATTAGAATTTTTGCAGTATTCTAAGTGTGAAGTTGTCAAAAGCCTTCCTCTCTACAACCTACAACCTGGATTCTAAGTCAGATTACTGCTGGCAATTCTCAAAATGAGATTCCAAACAGAGCTAGGATGTATAGAGTTCAAATGTCGCAATTTTGGATGGTTAAGTTCTCAAACAGTTTTTTTTTTACAATCCAAACCACCAGTGTGCTTTACGTAAATATAGTAAGATGTTAAAAGAAGCTATGTGTAGCTACACTATAAGATAGAGTACTAGAGTCCATAATTAGTTAGAAATATCATACTTCCAACAGAAAATCGAGAAGTAAATCTTATGCCTCAGTAACTCAGAGACCTATAGTGCTTCAAACACAATCACCTATACAGTTTAACAGGTCCATTGTTCTAGAATGAACTATCTTTTCCCAGCCATGTACTGGATCATCCATGAGAGAAAAGTTGTCTGACAGGTCATCATCAATATATAGGTGCTTTTGCTGCTCAAATAGTCTACAAAGTTTCCAGGAACAAAGATAGTTTCACTGCTCAAGTAGTCCATTCAATATTCATAAGGCAAATAGATGAACTAATGTACCAGATTGAGAAAAACCAACCATCATAAATCATTGATTGTCTTTGACATTAAAATATTCAAGAATGAAGAGAGAGGGATGATAACCATTCCAACTAGGTACAAGTACAATAATGGTCTACATTTTTTTACCATGCGGTAGCAAGCCAGGATGCAAAACTTCGGGACATGCATTGAGTACAGCTATTTATGATTTTAACCCTTGATGCTCCCCTTCCAAACTGCATTGTCAGCCATCACTTCACCACTTATGCTACAACTTTTGCAGCAGCTTATGGTGAGAAACAAAAGGACTCCTTTCAAAGGTGCCATTTTCATTTCCAATGCAGACACATTGAATATCCCGTGGACTCATAAACTCCATAGTAAAAGATCATCCAGATCACATGGTTATGCATGGTGTAAAGCGGACTTGACAAGCTCGAGAAACTTTTCTACAATTTTTTAGCTCTTTTTTCTTTTGAGGTTTAAAGATTTCCTTACAAACCTTATACAAACATGGGTTGTAGTCCATTTACACCCTCCTAGAGAAATAAAATAAGCATTCATAAATCCACTAAATGAAAAGGAAATATAGTTATCGTTCCAAGAACATGTATTATCGGAACTAATATATTGATACATCTAATATCTGTGAATTGCATAATGATATGTACAAGGAACCATAAAAGCTAAAAACCATGGTATAGCATATTGCTGAACTATTTTTCTGAAGGTCGTAAACTCAAGTCAGTTTTGCAAGGAAAAATTGACAGTTATATTTTACATTTAACAACTGTTTCAAGAGGAATTATGAAGGACCAAACATTGCTTCATAAAAAGGGATCAAATCAAGGTATACTTAGAATACTAGTAAACTGAATTGGCTCAGATTTAGAAAACAACAGATAATATAGTTGCTAAACTCAAGAATGCGGAAACCGACAGCAGAGACAGAGAGAGAATTCAAATACTAGAATACAGCTTATGTTCAAGATTTATTGTTTTTAAATTGTGTACAGCAAACCTTTTCACATATGATAGCTAAGACTCCATTAAAAAAATTATGACTGCCAGTTCCAAAATGCAATAGGATTTTCTTGACGTTCTGTTACAGTCGGTGAAAGATGCGAATTAGCAGCATCTGTTTGAGAAATAGAAGTCATTTCCCAACAATTTCAGCATGAGATTCATCATTTGGTGAATCCTAATAAAGAAGAAGATTTTCTTGGCAGGCTTACAGATAATCAGGACCTTGGGAGAAAAACTAAGAGCTCCTCAATTTATGGCAACATGCTATTGCATACAGGTGGGGTCATCAGTAAAAGATCAAGCCACTAGAGAAGTATGTACTAAGTTTAAGATATTGTTGGACCGTGATCACCAGATCTTTGGAGAGCCTTGATTGTAGAGTCAAGTAGAACGTCACAAGATTACATTCTATTAGTATCTACATTAATCTACTAAATCACAGGCTCCATAGGAAATAGAATTCTCTTTCCTATCTTAACCGACTTTAGTTCATTCCATTATTTAAAACAAAATTACATCACAAAGGAAAGAAGGAAAGAAAGTAAATTGCTATTGTAACAAAGCAACTTAACTAGAAAACTTAATAAAAGAAATCCATTAGTGAAATCATGGTGCCGAAAACCAATGAGCTGATATTGCAATGTACAAAACGAGGTTGAACACTTAAACAATAAGATATTCTTGTGTCACTCAAGCCAACTGAGGTTTCAGGCGTATCTCAAACCGAATGCAAAAGAGTCAGAATAAATAAACACTTCCAGGCCCAAAAAGGGAAGGGAATGATCAACCATATGGAAATTTGTAGTTCAATAAACATTATATATAGCCTCCATTGAGCAAGTAATAATAAACCATATCCCGTGTGGTTTGTCAAAAGCGATATGGTACTAAACTTTGTGAATAGGTTGCACGATAAACTTTCCCTTAACATTTCTGCAGTGGAAATATGTAGCGTTATTGAAAACTTTAGGAACTAAGAACGTCATTACAATACTAGAGGATACCAGGGTATGGTACTGTTTACCCATGAATCACTAAATACAATTTTACCATTTTTATAAGGACAAACAATATCCAAACAATCATATCGAAGAAAAATAAATACTAGATAGAGCACAATTAAGTCTTGGTCACAACAATAATAAAAATAAAAATAAAAAATCATAAGAATTACCGCGAATGGAAGAAAAATGATCGATTTGATATAAAAAAAATCAAAATTTAACAGAGAGAAAATTAAAGATTCTCACAAGGGCGTGTTTCTTTCCAGCATCAAACGCAATCTTGTGTTGAATGGAAGCTTGTGTGTATAGCTGAGAGAGATGATTAGCAGCATTCTGGAAAATGGAGAATAAATTCTTGTCAATCTCATCAACGACAGTCACCTCCATCTTTCTCTTCTGTGCCATTTTCTTTTCTTTTGTCTTGTTAATCTTGTAAAATTCTTGCAACTTCCATTGTTGGCATTACATAAATTTATACGACACAAAACAATGGTAATTCTGCAACATGATATAATTGTGTGAATACATGGTAAGATCGTCATATTTGGTAACTGATGCGAATAGGGTACGTACTTAGTGGATAGTTGCAGAATTAGGAAGTGTAAGGAGAAATTCATGCAATCTCATTTTGTGAATCTCTCTGGATTTTGCATAAAGGCTGGACTTTTGCCGGATTACATAGATACAAGTCAAGAGTTTGTCGCAGAGTTTTGCTTCTTGACGTTCTGTACTTAGGCTAACTCCTATTTTTTGGATTATTTTTTTATTTCTAGACATTTCTTATTTTAGTTTCAGTTTTTTTATATTTAATTAATTTATTATTTTAAAGAATTTTTATTTCAATTTCACTTTAAAATTTTTGTATATTTTATTAATCTTTTTTTAATGTCAGATGGATTCAGAGATAGGTATAAGAAATTATTGTAGAGATGTTAAAATTTGGAGGTAGAAATTTTACATGTGAAGTTGGTGTATAGAGGTATTAGACAAGGTGATCCCTTGTCTCCGTACCTTTTTGCTATCACCATCTAAGCTTTTACATGTTTATTTGACGAGCACGTTAGTAATGGACTCCTTAAGAGGTACAAAATTACTAGCAATTGCCCTCCCTTGACACATCTTTTATTTGTTGATGATTCAATCTTTTTCTTTGAAGCTAACTATCGTGAAGCAATGGTGGTTCAGGAAATTCTTTACAGGTACTGCTTCGCCTCGGGCCAATGTTTGAATCTCAACAAGTCGTCTGTGGTGTTTAGCCATAATACCCAATCGGCCTCCAAAAAGGAATTGCAGAACTTTTTCGAGTGAAAAGATCATCTAGTTTGGGTTCTTACCTTGGGCTACCAACTGAGTGGGGTAGATCGAAGTCCAAGGCTCTGAAATGGATTCATGAGAAATGTATTAATAAATTGGATGGATGGAAGAATTTGCTCCTTTCTGAAGGAGGTAAAGATGTTCTCCTGAAAGCTGTATTCCAGGCTATTCCCTCTTATGTTATGTCCTCAGTCTTGTTTCCTAAATCATTTTGTAGGAGTCTTTCTACATTGGCTGCAAATTTTTGGTGGAATAAAGATGGGCAGAAAGGCATCCATTGGATTGGTTGGGAAACAATGACTAAGCCGAAATGTCAAAGAGGGATAAGGTTCTGAGACTTTCACTGTTTTAATCTTGCTCTCATTGAGAAACAAGCCTGGAAGATCCTTTTGGAACCTAACAACCTTGCTTCCCAAATCCTTATGATAATCTATTGCTCCAAAGATTCATTCTCGAAAGTCAAGAAGAAAAATCAAGCCTCATGGTCATGGAATAACATTCTGAAAAGTAGAGACCTGATCAAATCTCAAGCAATTTGGCTCATTGGGAAAGGAACAAAAGTCAATATATGGGAAGACCCATGGATTCAAGGCACAGACCTCTCAAGCTACAGAATCAACGAGTTATCTCTTGTTAGTGAGCTCATTCATCATCAATCAAGAAGTTGGATTGTTAGCCAGCTTGAAGAAATTTTTCCAACTCTGATAGTGAAAGTTATTCTCGCAATCAACTTACCATATTATGAACTTGAGGATAATCTTGTCTGGCCCTTTTCTAAAGATGGCTCGTCTATTGTTAAATCTGGCTATAGAGTTGCTAGAGCATGTTTACAGATTCAGTCTTCAACATGCACAGCTAGTTCTTCCCGTTCGACCCCACCGTATCTTTGGGGTCTTATTTGGAATGCGAAGGTCCCTCCTAAAGTTAAAATCTTCCTTTGGAAAGCATGCAACAACACACTCCCAACCACGGAAAACCTCTTCAAGAAAAAGTGCAAGAAAACTCCTTTGTGTACCCTCTGCAATTCTAATGTGGAAACAGTGGAACATATCATTCTTGTTTGTCCTTGGTCTTGCAGATTCTGGTATGCCTCCCCAATCCAATGCGCCATTAATCCAAATCAAATTACTAGATTGGGAGATTGGCTTATTTATATGACTGACCAATGCAGTTTAGTTGGTTATAACAAGAATGATGCTTTTAAAACTCTTGTTATTTGTTGTTGGCAAGTCTGGAAAGAAAGGAGCTCAGCTTGTATGGAAGGTAGAGATGTTGATATTGAAAGAGCTACCACTAGAACCCACCTCAACATTGTTGAAATCAATAACTCACAAGCTTCTATTCACGGCCATAATGATCCTTGCACCCGCAGAGAAGACGCAATCCCAACAACATGGTCCCCTCATCTCCTAAATAGTCTCAAGATCAATGTTGATGCAGCCTTTTGTACATCCACAAAGAAAGCAACCTGTGTTTTCATCTGTCGAGATTGGTATAGAAACTTAATCCACGGACAAGCAGTCTCTTTGTTGTGTCATTCTATTTTCGAAGCTGAGGCAGTGGCTATCAGAAATGCGTGCTACTTTGCTTACCAGTCTTCCTTTTCGAGCGTCACAATTGAAAGTGATGCAGAAGTAGTTCTTAAAGCAATCGATTCTCCTGAGCTTGCAATCTGGAAGGCAAGACCCTTGTTGGAGGACATCAAGAAGATTGTTGCTGATAACCAGTCTTATAGGTTGTTATGCATTAGAAGAACTGCTAATGTGGCGACTGACTGGGTCATGAAATGTAAACTTAGAGACAGCTTGCCCCTAGATTGGGTGTCAAATGTACCAACATAGTAGTTTGATATTTTGTCATCTGACTTCTTACCCACTAGGGTAGGATGATGTACTCTTTCCATTTGCAATTTATATATTGTGCTTTGACCCAAAAAAAAAAAGTTGGTGTATAGAGAAGCTATTGGATACTAATGGCATCCTTACATATAAGATAAAAGTGGATAGAGAATGGGATGGATCTTCTTGTAAAGTGGATAGGGAATAGGATAAAAATCGCCTAACATGGATCTGCCCACATGGGTTTGATTTAAATTTTTCTTTAGGGGTTTAAGTAATTTTTTTTATCCAATATATTGAAGCAAAAGCCAATTACACTATTACATTTCTGGGGTTGTTTCACCCTTTAAATCTCTCTCAATCAACACTATTACATCCTTAAGATTAAGTCAATGTTACATCATAAAGATGTTGCATACTACAAGAACCAATTTCAAAACTTTGACAACTAAGATGAAAATCATACCACTAGACCAAATGACCAATGGTGGTTTTATTTCCATTTTTCTTTTTGACTAATTTATGTAAACCTCCATTCCCTTATCGTACAACTAGCCTTTTCATTTTCACAAATTATTTAAGGGTTAATTACGCTATGGATTTGACTCCTCTACACTTTTTTTTACTACAACTTTCACGCAATATTCATCCTAATTAATGTCGCATGTCATCAAATATTAACTATGAAATACATTAATCTTGATAAACAAATTTTTGAACTAGAGTTAGAAGGCATGAAATACGAGAATCTAATTGTATTAAATCTTCTAATTGCATAAGACTTACCATATTTAGCAAAACACATGGCAGCCATATGATTGTTTAAAAAATTAAAAGGAAAAAATAAACGTTCCACCGCTTGCACTTTATAGAATCGTGATCACAAACATATCTTAAATAAAAAGGACATAGATATACAAAAAAACATTTGGAAATGCTTTGTCAAACAAAAAAGGCTACTAGTAGCATTAGCCATTCTAGACTGCGTAAAAAGCCTTTTCGGATGTTCTTGAAATCGACGCACACGCCCATACGATTAGTTATCATAGATAGACCAAATATAAGGAAATTGCAGTCAAAAGTCCTGGTCTATTGCAATTATCTATATGTGGAAAAGAATTAAATACTGTACTTAATTTTTTTTGCATTGCTTCTCATATATGTTAAGATGGTTCGTCTTTTTAAGAATGAAGTATGTAACGTGAGCTATGAATTTTTATCAAATATAGGATCGTAAAAGTTAAATCTTCAAGCGATTTAAGAAGGGAACAATCTATTGTCCATTATCTGAAAAAGTTTTGATGATTGCAAAAATATCTTAATAAAAATATTCTTGAAGTGGCAAAGAAAAATATGGAGTTAATTGAAGAATTTTTTCTCTTAAAACAATTTTCATTGTATATATATATATGTTATGTGTGTGTGTGTGTGTGTGTGTGTGTATTTATATGGTTTAAATCACCTATAAGCTTTGAGCTTAATTAGGTCAAGTTACTACTTGGTTAAGTAAGCAGAATTAATCACTGGACTCACAATTGGTTATGTTTTGCTCGTTGATGAGAATGCAGAATGTCATATTTTTCTTCTTTAATGTTTAATATTTTACACTTATTTGCTGCCTAAATATGCTCATTATTCTTATATTTTGATTTAGGATGCAAATGGAGGCGTTAAGTGCAAAACGAAGCAATTTGAGCGAATTTGGACAGTTTTGATGTCTTTTCGTAATCTGAGCATAACTCTCTCATCCGAGTTCTGATTGCGATAATTCAAATTGATGTAGAAATCCAAGAAGAGGATCTACAACTTTCATGTTTTGCGTTTGGATAGATACTAGCGGTATCAAGGTCAAAATCACATTAGAAGTTGCTACACTTGCATTGTTTGACATTCTGGAGTATTCCTTAGTCGGAAGCTTCTAGAAGATGGTGAGAAGATGATGCAACAAAATTACAGCTACAACACCAGTTTCCTAGTTATATTAAGATTTTACTTTACTTTAATATTTTTTTTATTTATTCAGATTAGGATATTGTTATTTTAGGAGATTTTGTAGGCTTCAAAATCTATAAATAAGGTACAGAGATATCAGATTTCGTACACATCTCTCTCTCCCCTTTTCTCCAAACTTCTTCTTCGAGTTTTCTTTATGGCCTGTGTGGCTAAACTTTTATTCTTGGTCAAAAAAAACTATGAGATCTAATTAGTTTTTATTATTCAATTTATGCTTTAAGTATCGAATCTTCTTCTGTGGTTATTTTCATGATTATCTCATTCAATTACTAAGAGGCCTACTAGTTTATTATTCGTTATAATCTACTGCTAGGTTAGATATCAAATCCGTAATTGTTTGATCTCTCTAATTTGCAAAGCAACTAAGATTTAATGATTTGTTGCGTCAGAAATTATTAGATCTTAAGAAGATCGTTCGACTAAATTAAATGAAACCTTCTGTACTTGTGTTATTTAGCTTCATCGATCTCTCTAATTCTTAAAGCTGCTACTAGATTAAACATTTAGCGCTTGTTTGTGGTTGTTTAGTAGTTAGTGTTAATTAGGTCACTTGTTTTCTGATTAACTAGGACTAACAAGAGATAGAAAAATAATTCTAACGTTGAATATTTAAAGTGTGAATTGATATATACTTGTATCGATGATCATTTACAAGATTCCGATGGAGGATGTTGACTTAGACAAATGTTTGTTCTTTGGATTAATTTCGACACTTCAATTTGAATTGCTCTCTAGTTATTTTTCTTAAAAATTGTTTTCGTTATACTCAACCCCCCCAATCCTTGTTCACGTAGCATAAAATTAGGCTAGATACTCTCTGTGGGAACGATCCTTACTCGCACTACTACATATATGTTTCGGAGTACAAGTTTTATTTTTGGTTGCTTGTGACAGCATACCAAATTTTGGTGTCGCTGCTGGGGAGTTATTGTAGTTTATTTTTGTGCTTCTTGTGATCTTTATTTCGTTCTTGAAATTTGAAGAAAAAAAAGTTGTTAGATTTTTTATAGTGGCAATTTCGGCAGATTTCAAAATATCTTAGGCATTTTTGTGTTTTAGCGTAGAATTTTTAATTATTCTCATTACTCTAGATATTTTTCCTGTTTTGTTTTTCATGGTTCATTAGGGTTTCCTTGATTGTATGACTATAACTCAATCTACTAATCAAGGTGATTTGCAGTACGATCCAGAAATAGAGAGAACTTTGCGCCGGTTAAGGAGGGAAGCTTGGAGAAATTCTAAAGAGAGCAAACTAGTTGTTGATTTCCCTATTTGCTAGCGATTCTGATTCAGAAGAAAAGGAAGTCATGGCTAGAAATCGAACGTTGAAAGAGCTTGTCACCCCTAATTTGGATCAATAACCCTTATATATCCATAACGTTCCCTGCATTAGATGCTAATATTACTTTTGAATTAAAATCTGCCCTAATACATCTCTTGCCCACTTTTTATTGCCTTGCAGATGAAGATCCTCACAAACATTTAATGGAGCCTCATGTGGTATGCACGAGTAGTAAATCCTCACAAGCATCTATGGGGCTAATAATGACCTCTGTCTATGCAACCCGGCTTGACAACCTAGTGTGATTCTTCACTAATTTCTAAGAAGCAAACGTATATGTTAGAAATACCTGGTAATGAGTCTCAGACAATTTCCTCTTTGCAGCTCTTATTATTTGGAGGACATGGAACAGGTGGTTGGTTGAGTCGATATGACGTATGCCACAATGACTGCATTGTTTTGGACAGGGTTGAGCAATTCTTTGTTTGCTGATTGATTGACTGCCTAGGTTGTTCCTCCAATAAACTGTTCATCTTGTTTTTAATGTTGTCATTTCCATGCCTACAAATTACTTGAATGAGTGATTTATGCTTAACATGCATTATAGGGGTGGGATAATGAGAGTGTTTAATGAACCAGAAAGAAAAACACAAATCTTTTTGTGACTTGGAAGATAATAGTAAAAATGGAGATATAAATTGTGCATTACAATATTGCCGCTCAAGTTACGCTAAAATATGGGCAAAAGGGTTATGTTGAAAAAAATTGCTTGAATGACATCTTATCAGAACATCCATTTATGCTCTGGTCATTGTCCTTAACATGTCCACCGCTATAGTAAGCCTCATCGTTCTTCAGCTAGTGATGGAAGTGTGCTTCATCATTATTCATCATCCCTGCATAAGTGTGATTATCTAGTATTTTTCACTACTCATTACTCCAATAACCTGAAGTACTGAGTGTAGATGCCAATATCTACAGATGGCCAAGGAATTATAAATCATGGAACTGCTCATTCTGCCAAGTATGTAATGAGATAAAAATGCCCCAATTTTAGACGGTTTATTATGTCCCACCATTAATAAAATCACAAAAGGTGGTTGAAGTAGCCACGCTAGAAAGGTGCTCACAATCTCCATATGGAGAAAATTAAGTGTGTCCTCTATAAATATAGATCAGAGAACATGACTTAAGTATTATTTTGGGTAAATTGGACAAATAGTCTCTATTGTTTATAAGTTTTAGACAAATAGTCCTTATTATTTTAGAAGTCACGTGAATAGTCTCCATTGTAAAAGTCCTACCAATAGTTTCTATTATTTACAAAAGTCTCTCCATTAGTTCTCATTGTTTGCAAAAGTCTCTTCATTAGTTCGAGACTTTTACAAACAATAGGGACTAACTGAATGACTTGTGAAACAATGGGGACTACTGGTGAAACTTTTGCAAATAATGGAAACTAATTATGTGACTTTTAAAATAATAAAGACTATTTGTCAAAAATTTGTAAACAATAGGGACTATTTGTGAGATTTGTCCTATTATTTTCAAGTGGCGGAGATGTGCAGCTCATATGGTAGAGAAGTAACAAGATTTTTCCCTCAAAGGCTGGCGTAATTGCTAATATAGCTGCTGTGCAAGGTACTGTTTTGTAGTTATGCCTTCTTCAGATTGTTTTGCCTTGACAGTGACACAAGACTTTGTTTTGGTTAGTTATGGGTAAGGTATAAGGTAAAGCCCAGTCCTCAACAATGTGCCTTATGTTTGATTAATCTTATCTATCTGGTAATATGTCGTCTAGTGAGTCACTTGTTTCAGTTGACCCTTCAAACTAGTAAGCATCAATGAAGCATATTTCGCGGAAAGTGAACATGGAAATTGGTATTGACCTGAGAAGTTATCCAGTTTAACTTGATTATATGCGGACATGCATATAAATCCTGGCCTTACCTGCACTAAAAATTATGCTATCTCCCACTTCTTGTATCAGTACGACAGATTTGAACTTGTAGGAAGCTATATTTTGGTTTAATACGGTACAGATTCACTCAAAGAAGAAAAAAAGAGAAGGAAAACTCTTTCTATTTTCCACTTCATATTTCATCTTGTCCTTTCATGTTATCTTTTAGCTTTCTGGAGGACACTTGAGCAGAATCCGAGTTCTACTGAGTTATGGGTAATGGATTGCCTCTCTTTTCTGACCAATAGTTTGAGTTTCTAAATAGCTTTCTTGCATTTAGTTTCTGTGCACTGGAGAGGCCTACCAAGTAACAACGAACTGCCCGCTGCTCGAGCATATCATCCTATGACATGCATGGGTTCACGATTATATGTTATTTGGCAGTTTTGATGGCAAGTCAACATTTAGTGATTTTTGGTGGTTGGATCCTGAAATAAGGGATCCCGATGCATTTATTATTGGGCTGTTAAATTATGATGTTATCACAATCTTAAATTTCTAATAGTCACATCCTTATACCCAAAATATCATAACCTAAGCTCTCAAATTTAAGTCAGGAAAATTAGGATTTCACGTAATTATATTTAAATCCCAAATTCTCACAAAAAAAAAAAATAATAAAGCTTAGTTATCCACTCGTACTCACTTTTAGTGATTTTCAAACTTAAAGTTCTGATACTATCTCTGACACATCCTGAAATTTTGAATGTACAATGAATCTCAGCATGTGACATGCTGCATGCTAAAAGAGTAAAACTCCTAAAGAACGCTAGGCGCACAACCATTACCAAATTAACTCATAGCAACCAGAAACCCAAATGTTTGAAAATCTCCAATCAAGCAATAAATATTCAAGTAGTGTCTAAATTTTCAAAATACTCAACATCAAAACCTCAGCTCAAGCGACACCATAAAAATGTCAAGGCCAAGATTTAGGTCCCCATTTTTTCTAATTTGTGGAGAATATATATACGGGTAGTTTGTTGAAGATTTATTGTTGCACTATAATGGGATTTTGAGTTCAGATTTGTATTGTGATGAAATTTTTAAGTCAGACCCAAAAAAAAAAAAAAAGATATGTTGCTGGACATATAGTGTTTGAACTTCAATGAAATTTTTTAAGATTTGTTGCTATACAAGATATCATGTTGTCGCAAATCCATATGAAACATGTGACGAATTGTACACTGGCTGTTGGGAGCTTAACGCATCCTAATTGAAGTATGAAGGTGCATGGGTGAGGAGGGCATAACTTGGCTAACAAGATTTTTTAACGTAATTTTGAAGAGTAAGAAGATGCCTGTGATGCCTGATGGAAGAGTAACAAGGCTGATGTTGTAACCCCCGTGCTTACCGGATGAGCAATCCATCCCATTGCCACCTACATGCGACTTCTTTATTTGGATAACGCCAGCAGTAACATGAACTGGTCTTTGTAGGCGACTCTGCTGCAAAAGAAGGAGAAGCCGATATACTGCCCAACATTTGACTTTCCTTCTTGATAAATGGATACTGACAGTCTGACACTGCATCATTAAAAACAATACACAAAAATGAGATCCCAAAGGCAGAAGCGCTTAAAATGTGTAATCAGACAATGCTCAATTTAACTTTGGTTATGAATGATTTTCCCTGTGAATTTCCAAAGAGCGAAAACTCAAAGTTAATTGTGCTAATTGAACTAGAATGGTACACCCAAATACCAGATGCAAACTTCACAGGCCCTTGCTTGGAAGATGAAGCAACATTCTGTCCTATGAGCTGTTCACATGATGTAATAGCTTGCTGAGTTCCCCCTCACTCTCATCCTGCACAGGGTAAGTCACAATTGTTGAATATTACAAAGCAAAGAGGAATGACATGGCGAACTTCAAACTTAAATAGTACCTTCATGGAAAGGAATGCTTCGCGAGAAGGAAGGTCCACACTTTTTACCATCTTAGGAGGATCAAAAGCCACATAATTCAAGTTGTTATCATTTGTATCATGGAATATAGGGTACTCCTCAATCCTATCATCAAAACCGCAGGTATCAGCAAGAATAGGAGTCAAAAGATCAACGGTATCAAGGAATGATCCATTGGAAAATTGGAGGTTCTCTGCAGCATCCCAAAATGATTCATCAAACACGAAATCCAGTTCTCCAGAAGTCTTGCTTGACTTGCTATAGTTATCATGATGAGAAAGTTCTTGTTCTTGCAGCTACAAATACTCCATATTCATTAGACTAATGAGGAATTTTGAGTTTCTTCTATCAGTAATTTAGAGTTAGAACTTTGTAATGATTGCGAGATCTCTATATCATCATGGTAATTCAAGTTTTGTTTTTTGGCTCGGTAAGCAAGTGCTTGTATTGATGCCAAAAAGCAATTACAAATCAAACATAAAACAGATATAGCACGAGCCTATCTAAGAATGTTTAAATCAAATCCCCAAGCTCTACAAAGCCTACAGTTCAGATCATTGTTATTAAATTGTTTGGCCCTAAGCAATTTTTTGTCTAATACAAAAACAGATCTGAGTAAATACTTGATCTTCATTGAGAATTTTGTTGTGTTGGAAGATATTATTCATCTCAAGCCAAATCAGGTAGACAGCTTCTTAGAAGAACTTTTTCATCAGACAAGTATGCAGAGAATAGTCTTTGCTGTACCTGTTCATCCACACGAGAATTTAATCCCAATTGTTGATCCAATGAGGTCATTCTGCCAATCTCATTCCTTTCCTCCATAGTCTTCTTGTGTAGTTACATTGAAAGTAGAGATGTTCTCTATCCCCAATGTATTGCTTACAAAATTCACATAGAGCATTAACATGAATTCCTTAGTTGATGAGTCTCCTCCTGGTAGGATTTCTATTTTGCCAAAAAGGCCAGTGTTGGATTTTGGGGTCGGGTCGCCCCAATATGGGATGACCTGGCCCGACCCATTTTTGTATGGGTCAATAGAAGTTATGGAAAGTTATTCCCATAATTAATTAAAAAGAAAAAGAAACATCTTTTTCTTTAGACATTGGAAAACAGAAGACAGAGGGTTGTCTTCTTCTCAGTTCTTTCTCTTTCAATCTCACTCTTATTTTACTAAGTGTAAAACACTCAAATCAAAGAGGGCTCTTAAGTTATGGAATAGTAAGTCTACAATTGGTATTGTAGACTCAGATTCCTTGTATACGCAGTGGAACGAACATATCAAACGATCTACTATTTTCTTCATAAAATGTTAGTCTCCTTTTTATGCAATTTCAGTTTTATGAAGATTCTGATGATTATATAAAATTCTTCATTGGTATCAGAGCCGTAGTTTTTTGTTCTCTGCAATATATATGTGTATATATATGTGATTTTGTAGAATTATTGCGATTTGAGTGCTATTGGCGTACTTTTTTGTTTAATTACGTTTCTGTGGAGTATCATTAATATGCATAATTTTGGTACTAGTAGAAAGTGCTCATTGCAAGGTAACTAACGACGTAAATTTCGTAATTTTCGTTTAGTATTAAATTAGTTATGAATTTTTAAAGTTAGATTTTCGTAATCTGTTTTGGCCCTTTTTTATGTCTGTATCATGCTCCAAAAATTGTGTATTTGGTAATGTTAGAACGGGCTCGTTGAGAGCTTTCCGTAGACATATAATTCGTTGAATTTGGCCTTAAAATGCAAAAAATATGAACTTTTAAAGATTTTATGTAAATCTAGAAATATATCGCAACTGTGTGTTCTTGGGGTAGTATATGCACATTAAAAAACGTAAAAATTGCAAAACATGATTCTGGACATGAGGGCCACGTGGGCCAATAGTGGAACGCCATGTGGCCATGTCATAGTGGCAAAAATTTTTTTTAAAAAAACTAAATGAGATTGACGTGATTGAATCACGTCAAGTCAAGTTTTTTTTTGAATTTGTTATAGTGTTTCACGTGGATCAATGAGGTTGATCCACGTGGCAACTTGTTGGTATTTAAAAAATATATATATATATCAATCAAATATTTGGTCAGTGATTGAAGTCAATCGCGACATTTGTTTAGTGGTATGCCTTTTGTGGTAGTAGCCACGTGGCTTTCTCAGGGTGAGCCACGTGGCCATATAATATGTTTATATAAAAAAAATTAATTAAAATTAGTTTTTAATTAATTATTTTATTCAGCAAGCCTACCATAGCAGCCACATGTGACAGTTGGCTCACGGCTCGGCTTGGTGGCTTGATTCTCGGCTTGACTCGGCTCTGGAACGGCTCGGCTCGGCTTGGCATTTTTTTTTAATAAAAAAAAAATTATTAATACATATGTTGTATTATTTTTATTTTAGCCCACATCTTTGTGATAATGTTATAAATGACCTCATGTTCATGTTTTGACCCATTATCTTTGTGATAATGACATTTGTGACCCCATGTTTTTAATTTGGGCTATTATCTTTGTGATAATTGTGTTTTGACCCTAATTTCTTGCAAAACTAGGACATACCTTAAATTAATTTCAATTATGTCATGAAATTATGAGTAATTTCATTAAATTGCCCAAAATTTATGTAATTTAATTGTAATATTTATAATTAGGGGTATGAAATTTTTGTAATTTCATTTAAATGCCTAAATTTATGTAACTAAATTATAATCTTTACAATTAGTGACGTGAAATTTTTGTAATTTCATTTCGAAGTATGAAATTTATGTAATTTTATTATACATGTTGTGTACAATATTAATACATGCTACGTGCATTATTAATTTTTGAAATTAATTTATTAGATAGTTATGCATTAATGTTTGTTTATTTACTCGAGAATTTAGTAGACATTCGAGGATTGTGAGAATTACAACAAACTGCGAGAAATATTTCTATCACTACTGGCCATAAGAACACGTACTACAATGGGCCCAAACTAATTATCCCATAGTTCATTTTACTTTTAATATTTACATGTAATATTAAATGTTTAATGGATAATTTTTATGAGCATGTGATAGTCATACGTGATTTCATGTGTAGTGTTAAATGTACTCTCTTTTCCTCTTAACACACGTAGAATCAAATTTGTGTCTTTTGGGTCTCGATAAGTTTGAGACAACTTCTACATGCCCAATTGTCATGGTCCATATGTGTTAAAAGAATTGAATGTGTCAACTTTGGTGGACCACAACAATTATAAAAGAACGGAGAACATTGAGGAGTAGTTATTTTTGCCTAACAACATTAGTTGTTTATATGTTAAACATGTTTTCTAATTCATGTTGTTATCATAAGCATATGTTGCATATGTCAATAATTAGTTTATTAATTCTTTATCTGAGTGGGAGTTCTAAGATTGGGATTGGTGTGATTCTAATATAGAATTATTAGTTCCCACACATGTGAATTTATGTAATTCATATACGGAACTAATGTTTCTACTTGAATAAGATTAAATTGTGATAATTGTGACATTTGAATATAGAATTTGGCAGGCTATACTACAATCTGTTGCTACTATATCTTATGTCACTTTATTACATTTAAATACTTGTTTAAGTAGAATTAAACATCTAAATGTGCTAGTACCAAACATCAGAGATGTCTATGTTGTGGTTATTTATGATAACCACAAAATTGCTGAAGGAAAAATGAACAGTGATGATTGCAAATGTGGCATCATCAAGTTCAAAATATCCTTGTGCAGCAAATGGGTGCTTGAAACACTGAGTTATGTTGTGGTGAACCATTAGGGTGGTAACACTACTCAGCATATGAGATAATAGGTCTATCAGGCTGAAAAGTGTTAATGCTCGCATCTCGTTGTAGAGCACCGTCCATAATACCTCATTTGCTGTCTATGAAGTTTAACCTAATACTGAGGGATTTTGAAAGCTTGAACGAGAAATTCAGAGGAATTTCCATTTCTAAGTTGAGTCAGCTTATAATCAAGTTTGACACATGCTAAAAGCGTTAAAATGCTCATAAGGGGTAGCATTTACGAGAAGTCGAGCATGATATGAGAATCGAAGGTAGTTGGCCACATTTTCACTGATGAACAACTAGTGAAAGTTGTCATCGAATCCTTTCCATCTAAGCTGGATGCACATAATTGTCAACATGACGCATAATAGGAATGTTAAGACATTCTAAATGTTGAGCATCACCTGGAGTTTGTAAATAACGCCTTTTAGCCATCTAGACCATTGGTCAAGCTTATGTAGCTGAGTCCAATAAGCGAGGGTGAAGAGGATCCAAGCACAAGGGGCAATGACTCCAATGACAAAAAGGAAGGATAAACTGACCGAAAAGATCAAGAAGGTAAAACGAATGCGTGACAAATACAAGCTATGTGCTATAATTGTCATAAGGACGGTCACTAAGCTCAGGATTACCTTGGGTCGAAGGCTAAGCGTCTAACCACGTAACTAGAAATAAAAGAGCATTTGTATAATACCGTTAGATTTTAGCTGAATCACGGTGGATGTTTGTAGGAAATAATTCGAGAGTTTGAAAACAAGGGCATCGACACTTGTTAGCTACTACTATGTGATAGTCAAATTCTAATTTTTCCATGCATCCTATATGCTTTGGTTCTATAAATACTTGATCTATAGATAAAATCCTTTTACGATTTGGTTCTCAACTTCGTATATTTAAAACTCAATCAGATTGTTAGGAACAACTCATTATAGATCTAGCTATATTGTGGTTGGTTTTTCTTGTTCTACGACTTGAACATCTAAACCATTGCTATATTTTTCCATGCATCCTATATGCTACATCGTTAAGATCTATAGCATAAAAGCTAGGCTTATTGGCAATAAAGAATGAAAAGACTAGCATTCGAAGGTCTTTTGAGACTATGGTTAGCACAATTCTATCTGCCTCTGTGTGAAAGTTACCTAGCCAATAACTCCACAATAAAATGTTTGGCAAAGGCTTACGAGCTAGTTTTCCATTGCCTTATATTCATCCCGAAATCTATGGTCCAAAGAATGATAGGACAAGGCATGAGGCTTCATATTTCGTTACTTTTCTCAAAATTTTCACAAGACTTGGTCTTGTCCTTTGGTTTTCTTACATGTCCGAAGTTTAATTACTTTGGATGTTAATCTAATCATGTTGAGAATCAAACTGACATAATGTGAAATCTTTGAGAACCGATCCTGTTTGGTAATATTTATTTGATTCGTTCAAACAATTTGTGACGAAAAGGGTTAACAAGAGGACTAAATATTCCTGGCACTTCACAACTATGAGATGTTGTAGAAAGACAGAATACATCCTTATTGAATGTGGTTAAGTATATGATAGCTCATATAAATTTCTCAATTACGTGTTGGGAATATACAACTACCAGATATATTTTTAACCGAGAGCCCTAGAAATCAGTCACTTCAACTCTCTATGAGTCATGGACAGGTAGTGAACTAGTATGCGATGACTTATGATCCTATAGTTGACTATTTTTGTTCATAACATTTCTCATGAGCTTGAGAAAATTTAACCAAAAGGAAATATGTGTATTCCATTTGGTACTTTGAACGCTCCAAAGGGAATGTTCATTACTGAACATATAATGGGAGTGTGTCTGAACTCAACGTTCTTGAATATAGAATTTCCTAGTAGGAGATTCAGTTATCTGAATTGAATGCTCCTAATGATCCTATCCCTTACAAATTTTTAGTTGAAAGGAGGATTTGCTTTCGTTCACTGATCCAAGTGGGAGATAAATACCGGTTTGGTTTTGGTCAACTTGAATCTGTTTCACGATCAAAGTGAATTCGTTTCATTAACCGGTTTGTGGATCATGTACACTTACAATAGTAATATCGGTATGGTAGTTTTGGTCAACTTGAATCTGTTTCACGATCAAAGTGAATTCGTTTCATTAACCAGTTTGTGGATCATGTTCACTTACAATAGTAATATCGGTATGGTCAACTCGAATCTGTTTCGTGATCAATGTGAGTTTGTTTCACTACTAGTGATTATGAAAATAAGTTTTCATATGATTACTAGTTAAGATGATGATGAACTTTAGATAGTGGCTGAAGTTCTCTCATCTTTTTGTAAGGGAAAGTCGGATGAAAGCAATGGAAGAGCAATTGGATTTAATATTAGATAGTAAGCCCGCCAGTGGCTAAAAAGTTGTACCTAAATTGAGGGTATAACTTGCACGCAAACCTTCTTTCGTTGTTAGGTTTGCCTCAATCCACCCATTTCTGATCATGTCGCCCAATTGAACCTTGAATTACATCAGATGGATGTAAAGGTAATTTACATCAAGTGGATGTAAATGTGATGTTTCTTAGTGGAGAAATGCAAGAAGAATTCATTTTGTATGATCTTCAAATGGTTCAATGAGGCATCTGTGTATATGTCAATTGATCTGAGAGTAGATATGTGATTCTATCTCTCTAGATGAATGATATATTGTTGATCAGAAATGACACGAAGTATATAATCACTATTAGAAAGTGATTGGTTGTCCTCAACTTTGTGGGCTGAAGGACATTGGTAGAGTAGCTTATGTGTTTAGAGTCAAGATCCAGAGGGATCAATCTAAAGATTCTTGTTTTGTTACAAGAGTCATATGTCAAGAAAGTTCTTGAATGACTCTATGTAGAAGTTTACAAACCTATAGATGCTCCTGTAGCCGAGGAGAAATCCTAAGCCAAGGGATGTGTCCCCTAATGCCAGAATAGATTGATGAGATAAAAATGTTCCTTATTCAAGCACCATGCGTAGCCTAGTATATACTGTGATGTATACATGGCTAGATATTTGTTTTTGCCATGAGATTGGTAAGTTGTTACCAAATCAAATCTTTGATAAGTTCATTGCATCGTTGTCATAAAATCATGAGGTATTTGAAAGAAAATTTAGATTTTGCTGATGCCATTAAAGTATTGATCTCTATTAGTAGAGATCCATAAATGCTGATTTGGGTGGTGACCCAGATGAGCGTAAAGTTACCTCTTGGTATGCTTACCTGCTGGTCAATGACATTACTTCATGAAATAGCAAGAAACAAATATGCATAGCATTGTCAACTGTGGAAATTGAGTTGTGTGGCATGTTCAGTAGCTATGCAAGGGATAGTATGGCTCAAGAGATTATGATGGACTTGAGATGAGTCAATTGCTAGACGAGCAATGACAATCTATTATGTCCACTAATTAGCCATTGCCTATGCTAAGGATCCTAAATTTCATGGCGAAATCTAGTACATAGACATTATGGCTTTGTGTCATAAAAAGAAGTGATTGTGGAACACTCACCTACGCATGAGATGACGTTGACCCACTCTATAAACCCATATCCAGAGATATGTATTTGTTGCAGTAGAATCTCTAGGATTATGTAGGACTTGATATTGATGTTCTATAAAATATTGTGTAAATACTAATGTACTCATACTGGTGAGTATTTGATGCTAGTTCATAGTGAACAAAATTTTCTTCATGTGTTTGCTTAGTGCCTTATCTTTGTGATAAGTTTGAAATAAATCAAGTATGAGTATGCTAGCACAGATTGGCATCGAAAAGTATGTTGACAGGTTGATGTGATTGGCTCTCTCACACGAGCAATCACCTCTGGCGTAGTGGGAGCGTGTAGAGATGAGACGATATGAGTTGGTTAGCATTCGTCGGTAAATACTATACTCATATCAGATACGTCACCTTAAGTATTGATTTGGAATTGGTTTCTGTGACAATATTAAGATGAGACCTCTTAATTGTATATGTTACAATTAAAGACTGATATGAGGTCGATATGGATTCCCACGGTCCATATAACCTGTTTGTAGCCAGATTTGAAACCTTGATTACTAAGTGTATTAAGTTTGAGGATTCAGGTTAGTTTCTGAGTGATAACTAGACCAAGATTTGTATGGTGTTTGATTTAAGTAAAAACATACGCCCCTTATAAGGGAAGTCACACTGTAACACATGTTTCATACCATGTGTGCTTTGCGACCATAAAAGGAAGTGGGTGAATGGATCCCTACTTCACCACTGTGTGAGTCCTTGAAGCAATAAATGCTTCTTTAGGATACCCTTAGTGACCTACGCTCATATTCTAATAGGTCAAGTTCAATGTTAGCTACTTTGGTATGTTGCCTAAAGATCACGTTAGATTCAATCATATGGGACATGTTCGGAAAAACGGTTGACTTGATTTAGAAGAATATTCAGTGAAGGGAAAACTGTGTAAAACACTCAAATCAAAGAGGGCTCTTAAGTTATGGAATAGTAAGTCTACGATTGTTATTGTAGACTCAGACTCCTTGTATATGCAGTGGAACGAACACATCAAACGATCACTATTTTCTTCATAAAAGGTTAGTCTCCTTTTTATGCAATTTTAGTTTTATGAAGATTCTGATGATTATATAAAAATCTTCAGTCAGGAACAATAAGCATGCTTAGGAATGTGATGCTTAAACCATAAATCTCATTGCATCCTGTCACCTGGTATTTGGGTTTAATAAGCTCCCAAGCAGATTTTGTAGAGCATTTCCCATCCGCTTCGCCAAGCCATACTATCGTATCCTAAGAGTTTGAATTCGGGAGGACATTGCCAATATGTGAACTAATAACATCAACTATAGGATTTGTAGGCCAGTTCCATCTCCCCTCTTCAATAAAAAGCTCCACTTTCTCAGTAAGATCATGACCCAGATCTTCAATAGCCTCAGCTCCAAAAACATCCTTAAGAATACCAATGGGGTGCCAAACATCAAACCAAAAGCATACTTTGTTTCCTCTGCCAATTTTATAGAACACAAGAGGTCTCATTGTTTCTCTCAATTTAAGAATCTTGCGCCAATACCAGGCGCAGTCTCGAGGGGTTTTCACATTCCATATATTTTCCTTTCTAAGATGTAATTCATACACCCATTTAACCCACATAGAATTACTTTTGATCAACGCCATCCATCGATAATGCATCTGCGCAGCTCTATTAGTGCCAATTAGCCTTTTGAGGTGAAGACCTCCTTCTTCCCTAGTTTTACTAACATCACCCCACGCAACTCTAGCTCGTTTACCATTCATATCACTAACGGACAAAAGAAAACCAACAAGCTTTTTCTCAATCTCAACAAGGACTCCTTTGGGAAGGATGAATATTCAAGCCCAATAAGTATGCATATTAGACAGAATAGAATCCACAAGCAACCTTCTTCCTGCCATAGATAACTATTTGTTGGTCCAGCCCTCAATTCGACTCATGATTCTATCCAGTAAAATTTTACAATCCTTTTTATGCAGCTTTCCATCAATCAACGAAACCCCAAGGTATCTTACAGGTAAAGTGTCAATTCAAATGTCGAAGATATCTTTTAATTCAAGACTTAACAGCCACATTGCAACTCCCCAGATAAAGTTCACCTTTGTCCATGCTAATGTGAAGCCCAAAAAGATTTTGAAATAGCAATAAACCTTCTCTTATAAGAGAGAGAGAGAGAGAGAGAGAGAGAGAATTAACCTTAGCTTTGGAGAAAATGAGCAGGTCATCAGCAAAGAGCAAGTACTTGGGATGGAACTTGAAATTCCTATTATTTGTAATGTAACGACTACGTGTTGGTGGAAAGTGGGACCCCTACTTATAAGTGAGCCAATTAATTTTATAAAATTTTTCTTACTACTTAATTAATGGGATAAAAATAGAATTATATAGATTTGATTGGACTCTTACCAAAAGTCGGATAGCAAAAAGAAAAAGAAAGGAGAAAAACACTCGATCTCAGAAAACACAGACGCTTAATTTTTTTAGTATTACCCTCTCTATTCTTTTGACCCTCAATCTTGAGGAAGTAGGAGACGACTTGGATTTAGAGCGTGCATAGCCTGGCCTTGTTTCTTCTTTCGCGGATTATAAACAAGAATTTCGAGAGACTTGGCAAGATCTAAATTTTAAGGTAAGTGGGTTTCCCTATTCTTCATTGTTCTCCCAGGCTTATGATTATTCGCGTCTCTGTTCTTGTATTAACTATCCTGCCTATGCTGTATTTGAGAAATCATTAGTTGGCTCGCCCGGCCCCTTGTTTACCGTCATCAATAAGATGTTCCTTTTGCTTCTCTTTACGGTATGCAACGTTTCTGTCACATCTCATATTTCGACCCTTATCACTTGTTCTTGGCATGCTACGTTAAAGCTAATGTTAATGGCAAGGTTTCTGACTTTGTTTTATTCCCCACTCATGTTTTGCTTCTATGCCCTTGTTCTCAGTTCTTATCGCTCTTATCGTGCCTCATTCATGCATGTATTTGTTAATAGTTTGCAACATCTAGTCATACCTTAAAAATTAGCTGATTACCTCTTTGTATTTTGTTAAAAGTGTAAAATACCCCTGTATTTTAAAAATTAACTTATTACCCCCTGTATTTTATAAAAGTAGCTGATTACCTCATTGTGTTTTATAAAAGTAACTAATTGTCTCTTTATATTTTTTAACAAAAACGCTAATTTTTAAAAAATATAGGGGGATAATCAACTACTTTTATAAAACACAAGTGGGTAATAAGCTAATTTTTAAAATACATGAATGTATTGTGTACTTTAGCAAAATACATGGGATAATCAGCTAATTTTTAAAATACAATAGAGTATTGTATATTTTTAACAAAATACAAGAGGATAATACGCTATTTATCCAAGAATTTATTCATAAAAGGAGCTGTCCTCCTAATGTCCATGCGTAAATCCCTTTCTATTTCATTTTTTTAAAATCCCTTGTCGCTATAAATCTATCACCTGCCTTTTGAGTTTGAATTAAGAGAATCAGTCATGTCGCAACATGAGTCCTCTATTCTCCTTGAACTTGCTTTGAGTTACTGTAGAATTTCCAAGAGTACTTTAACCTTTGCTGATTTGCTCAAAGTAAGCCACGAAAACTTTCGGTCACTTGTTCGACGAGTTGTTATTGTGTTTTGGTAGTGTTTTCTTCTACAAAAAGTTGTAAACTCTATCCAAAAAGCTTATGGTGACGGATTTATTATTTGTAAACAATTAGTAAAGATGTTTCATTTATACTTTTGGAAATTTCGACTCTTTAAATAATATTGAAGCAATCTTTTTATAATAAAATTTGATCCACTCCATATCCTTGTCCACCACTTGAAAACATGAAGTTAAAGTTGGGATCCATTGAATGCCTTGATGGTCCTTCACAACATGGCCTGACAACTTGACGCCTATTGTTAAATTGATTAAAATTACTATATGAATATATATACACATTTATACATGAATTTTCTACATCACTTCTTCATATGCCAACCTACTATTGCTAACAACCCTATAAACTAGCTTGAACCTATCATTTTATTCTATTGCTTTCTTGAGTAAACGGGGACGAATATGTAGACCTATTACTACTTACCCTTTTGCTTGCCTACTTGTCTAACTCAGTCCTATGACTAAACCCTTTTTTTTTTTTTTTTATATCAATGGGTTGTTGTAATTTTAATCCCATTTAGCTATGATGCATATCATTATAATACAGTCATGTGAAATCCTCGCGAAAAAACCTTATGCTTTCTCACGTTGTTTCTATCACCAATTTGTAGTGATCTAATTTATTATTTTGAATAGTGCTCAATTTCATTAAACTTTTGAGCCTTTACCTTATTATGGTATTCCCAAGCTTGGATGTAAATTTTAAACCAGTACCTTATTTGTTCTACAGGTTCAAACTGTTTTCATCAATTCATTATTTTCTCCTTGAGATTTATAGTTATTTTCTCAAGTTATCTCTTTGATGTAGTTCTTGTTAACTGGTCTTAAATATTTCCTCCCGTTTGACTTATCGTTTTAAATTTCTGGTAAATTGGTTTCATGTAATAT
Organism: Ehretia macrophylla; assembly: GCA_037974665.1. Taxonomy (NCBI): domain Eukaryota; kingdom Viridiplantae; phylum Streptophyta; class Magnoliopsida; order Boraginales; family Ehretiaceae; genus Ehretia; species Ehretia macrophylla. The sequence continues at coordinate 27,629,583 of CM075769.1, forward strand.
CATTAGTCTTATCCTTAAATTCTCTTTGATCATACATGTCTGATTTTTTTCTCAAGTACAACGTGAATATCTCTAGAATACTTGTGTTCCTTTGTCGACCTTGTATCCTACAAGTCGCGTTCATAGCGTGATGCGCTTAAAATTGTCACCCTTCCATGAAGTAATTGTCCTATCCTACTACATGTAAGACTTCATGTTGAGAACTCTTTTACCATCCATTCAAAGTGAATAAAACTTGTTGTATGACATCTCAACATAAACCTTGTTAATCTATTAATTTAAGTGAACGTTTTGTCAGTTATCCTTAATCCTTAGTATATCTCATAGTTACTAGATTTGTCCTACCCCCCTTCAAACCGCGTATCGGATTCCACATCCCAATTCGCGGTACATTTGCGTATCGGAACACTACGATTCACGTTCCAGTTCACAAAAGTTAGCGACCCGAAAAACATACAAATTTTTATCAAAAAAATAATGAAAAAGAATAAAGAACCTAAAAGTTAATAACATATGCTGTCTGCAAACCTTTAAGATATAAAAATTTTTTAGTTTGCTTTTGTGTCTTGTGTTTGATATACAATATTAGAAAATTATCTTAATTGTTAGGTTTGGATTTTGGACTTTAGACTAACATTACAGCAAATTGATTTTAGTAATTAGTAAATAGAAAATATCATTACTTTACAAAATATTTGATAAAGGAACCCAATAATTCTTCATACCGTACTGTGAACAAAATTAGCGTACCCAAGAAGTATACTCTCATCGTACCATTTAAACTCCAAGTGTCGTACCCCGTACTCGAATTCGTACCACGGCTCGGATCGTACTGTGAATCTGGTAACTATGGTCTATCTCATTTTACGTGTTTTTAGTCTTTGTGTCTTTACTACTTCATCTTTAAGTTTTCATTAACCATATTTTGAAGTAGGCTCGCGACTCTCCCATTTATCAGTCTCTTTTGATTGAGCAACAATCCACCCTCTTCCTAAAATTGTATCATGTTCGACTTTTATAAGTCTTCTATTTAGAATCCTCCTTGCTATAAACTATTAATGAGTTAATCTTGCTTGAGATCGCCTTTGGACCGTTTTACATCCTTTATCTAAAATTTAAGTGGATGTCTCTCGTGTATTTGTGTTCTTTTATTGAATCAACATGTACTAGAATTGTGTTCGTGATATGGCAAGACGTATTACTCGTTTTGAGACAACTCTATTACCTCCTTGGAATATAATATGACGTGTTTATATTTGTGAATCACTGATTCTTTTGTTATAAACTCTCATCCATCTAATATGATTATAAGTAGATTTTCTTGAAATTCTTGCTATTATTAAAGTTGTGAATGTGAAAGTGAAGTGAAATGACGTGTTGGCGAATTATACTTATCGTGAATGTTTGGCGAACTATCACCATATCGTGTCGTGATTGGGATCCCATATCGTGAGTGCTTGTGGGGGCCTTGTTCCCATATCGTGTGTGCCTATAGGGACTTTGTACCTATAACTTATTATTGATTGCGAACTTGATACTACTTGGTAGTCACAGCTTTAATAGTACTTGTTTCTTGATATTCTATAATTGTTACTAATTGTTAATGTTCATACATCAATTTCTTCAATCATTTGCTCAATGGCCCTCGTACTTGCTAAAATTCTATAGTGCTTTTGTTTCATGAATAATCACGTTTATTATTTGTTATGAGTGTTGGGAGAAAACCCGAAATCAAAGTACAAACAACGAATGCACAGCGAAAATAACACCATCCCACCTTGTATAAACCTGTTAGAAAGCAACAAATAGAGCCAACAACAATATGCACAAATCTGAAAATTCCATAAAATAGAGCAACACCAAGATTTTAACGTGGAAAACCTCCCCAACGTGGAGAGTAAAAACTACGGGACCGTAGTCCACCCAAAAACTTTCACTATCAACAAATAATGGGTACAAGAGAGTCTTCTCTAGCTAACAACTAGAGGCATACACAATACATTCACCAAGAATAATATATTCTTGCAAACATTGCATCAACAATAGAGATTAAACCAAAAAGTAGGAAAGAAATTACCAAAAATGTCGTCACTGTTCACGTCAGAAAAACGGGCTGTAGAGAGCTCCAAATCTGATCTCCACCGTTCAGATTGAAGATCCACGAGTTGTGAACGTGCACACAAAATTTCAGCTCGATCGGACCACAAATGGACCTCCGATCGTCGATTTGATGAAGATTGTGCAGACTAAAATTTCTGCTCTCTTCTTCTTCTTTCTCTCTCTGTTTCTATCTCTCTCTTTCGTTTTTTCTTTTACTCTCACATACACCACATGACAGATCAGTCAACTTGACTGATCTGTCTTCACCTTTTTTTTATTATTGTTTTTCTCTTTTTTGTTTTGTTTTCTTTTGGTCAAAAAGCAAAAGCAAAAGCAAAAAATAATTACCAACCCACATGGGTTGGTCTACACAACAAACTCCCCCACCAACTCATGTAGGTGGGTCAATCAACCCGACAACCAAACGACATATCTCAAGCTTCTCTCTTGGCAACGCCTTCGTCAACATATCGGAGCCATTATCATCTGTGTGAACTTTTTCAAGTTTCAACAACTTTGAATTCAAAACATCCCTGATCCAATGGTACCTCACATCAATATGTTTCGATCTTGAATGAAATGAAGAATTCTTACCAAGATGTAATGCACTCTGATTGTCGCAATACAAGACATATTCATTTTGATCAAACCCAAGTTCTTCCAGAACTTTTTCATCCATAGCAATTCCTTGCATGCTTCAGTTGCTGCAATGAACTCCGCTTCAGTGGTGGAAAGGGCAACACACTTTTGCAATCTCGATTGCCATGCCACAGCTCCCCCTGCAAAGGTAATCAAATAACCCGAAGTAGACTTACGAGTATCAACATCTCCAGCCATATCAGCATCTATGTAACCCACAAGCATAGGCTTCTCTCATCCAAAGCAAAGTCTCAGTTTGGATGTGCCTCGAAGATATCTCATAATCCACTTCACTACATTCCAGTGTTCTCTCCTAGGATTTGAGAGAAAACAACTCATCATACCAACTGCATGTGCTATGTCTGGCCGTGTACACACCATAGCATACATCAAACTTCCCACTGCTGAAGAATATGGAACATTCTGTATATCTTTCTTTTCTTCATCTGTAGAAGGACATTGTTGAGCACTTAGCTTAAAGTGAGTAGCAAGAGGAGAGCTAACCACTTTAGCTTTATCCATGTTGAACTTTTGAAGTACTTTCTCGATGTACTTTTCCTATGACAAATACACCTTTTTGTCATTTCTATCTCGATTGATTCTCATGCCAAGAATCTGTTTTGTCGGTCCTAAGTCTTTCATAGCAAAAGACTTATTCAATTGTTTCTTCAACTTGTCAATTCTTGAAGAATTCCTATCAATAATCAACATATCATCAACGTATAGCAACAAGATAATAAAATCATCATCAGAGAATTTTTTAGAAAAGATACAATGGTCCGAATAAGTTTTCCTGTAGCCTTGCTCCCCCATAACCGATTCAAACTTCTTATACCATTGTCGAGGTGCTTGTTTCAAGCCATAAAGACTTTTCTTCAGTTTACACACATAATCCTTTTTTTCCTTTTTCTTTGAATCCCTCCGGTTGCTCCATGTAAATTTCTTCCTCCAAATCACTGTGAAGAAAAGCAGTTTTCACATCCATCTGCTCAATCTCTAGATTAAGACTAGCAGCCAAACCCAGAACAACTCGAATGGATGACATTTTCACAACTGGAGAGAAAATCTCATCAAAGTCAACACCCTTTCTCTGACTGAACCCTTTCACATCCAGTCTTGCTTTGTATCGTGGTTGTGAAGAATTTTCTTGTTGCTTTAACCTGTAAACCCATCTGTTCTTCAAAGCTCTTTTTCCTTTAGGCAACTTCACCAACTCAAATGTGCAATTTTCATGCAAAGATTTCATCTCATCTTGCATAGCTTCCATCCACTCATTTTTATGTTTATCATCCATAACTTCTTCAAAGCTTTCAGGTTCACCTCCATCTATCAATAAAACATACTCATCAGAAGAGTATCTCATGGAAGGTTTTCTGTCTCTAACGGATCTCCTGAGTGGAACTGTTAGTGGAGTCTCAGGCTGACTATCATCATCACCTACCTCAACCTGTGTAGGACTTTCTGCTTGATCATCATTAGGGAAATTACCTTGATCATCATCTTCAACCTGCTTTGTTGCTGGTGGCATTGAAGGCACTATATCAAGATCAGACAATTCATCTGATTGTGGGGGTAACTCTTTCTTTGCTTTGCCAATGTCCTGAATTGTTTGATCCTCCATAAATACAACATCTCTGCTTCTGACAATTTTCTTATCAACTTGATCATATAGCCTGTAGCCAAATTCATCAAGGCCATAACCAATAAATATACACTGTCGTGTCTTCACATCAAGTTTGGATATTTCATCCTTTGGAATGTGTACAAATGCCTTGCATCCAAAGACTCGCAAATGATCATAAGAAACATCTTTCCCTGTCCAAACTCTATTAAGAACATCAAGCTTTAATGGAATACATGGTGAGGATTCAACAAATGAACAACTGTATTCAAAGCCTCACCCCAGAATGAATGTGGTAGATTTGCATGTGAAAGCAAACATCTTACCTTTTCAATCAAAGTTCTATTCATTCTCTCAGCAACACCATTCAACTATGGTGTCTTTGGCGGTGTCTTTTGATGCCTGATACCTTGCTCTTTGCAATACCTGTCAAATGGACCACAATATTCACCTCCATTATCTGTACGGATACATTTCAACTTTTTTCCTGTTTCTCTTTCAACGGATGCTTGAAACTGCTTGAATACATCCAACACTTGATCTTTAGACTTCAAGGTATAAGCCCAAGTCTTCCTGGAGTGGTCATCAATAAACGTCACAAAGTAAAGGGAACCACCAAGTGTTTTAATTTTCATCGGACCACACACATCCGAATGTACCAGCTCAAGTACATTTTCCTTCTTGAAGGTGGATGACTCTGGAAAGAAACCCTGTTCTGCTTTCCTGCAAAGCAATGATCACATTTTCCCATATGTGGATCTGTTAGTCCCGATAAAATTTTCTTCTTGGATAAAACTGAAATTCCCTTCTCACTCATGTGACCCAGTCTCTTGTGCCACAACTCTGTTGCATCTTCATTCTCCATTGCATTAACAATGCTTCTGGAAACCTTTGAGTTCATCAAATACAAAGTTGAGCATTTCTTACCTCTGGCTACAACCATAGAGCCCTTTGTAAGTTTCCATTGACCATTACCGAAGGTATTGAGAAAACCTTCATCATCAAGTCTACTTGCAGAGATCAAATTCAATCGAATGTCAGGAACATGTTTCACATCTTGAAGGATTAATTTTCTGCCATTTTCGGTCTTCAAACAAACATCTCCTGTACCGAAAACTTTGGAGACACCATCATTACCCATTTTCACAACCCCAAAATTACCAGCTGTATAAGACATAAAAAAGTCCTTTCGAGAAGTAGCATGAATAGAAGCACCACTATCAATCACCCAACATGTATTATGGCATGCAAGATTAATAACATCACTGTCATATACAATGAAAAACTCATGTGGAGTGGTAGCAACTCGATTTTTACCACTATCATCATCTTTTTTCTTATCATTATCTTTGTTTTTATTTTTATTTTGCAATATTCTGCAAAATCTCTTGATATGACCCATTTTTCCACAATGATGACATTTGATATTACTGTACTTCCCTCTTGACTTGCTTCTACTACTTCCTCTATTTCCTGAACTTTTTTGCTTATTCCTCCCCTAGATTCAGTAACCAAAGCATCTGACTCTGAAGAAGAATTTTGTGACTTTCTTCTAGCTTCTTCATTTAAAAGTCTACTTTTAGCTAGATTCAAAGTGATTCCACCATCTGGGGTTGAGTTACACAATGACATTCTAAATGTCTCCCATGAGTCCGGTAAAGTACCAAGAAGCAATAACCCCTTAAGTTCATCATCCAATTTAATTCCAATGGCAGCTAACTGATTTATAATCCCAAGATATTCATTTACATGATCAGTTATAGGGGTTTTATCTCGGTATCTCAAACCTATCAATTGTTTTATCAAAAACAACTTGTTGCTCCCACACTTTTGTGCATACAATTCTTCAAGTTTGTTCCATAATGTGCGTGCATGTGTTTCTTCACTAATATGGTTCATCATATTATCATCTACCCATGTCCTGATATAACCACACACTTGTTTGTGAAATAATTCACATTCTTCATCAGTTTTATTTTCGGGTTTTTCAGTAGTAAATACCGATAGATAATAATCTTTTACATACAACAAGTCTTTCATTTTTCTTTTCCACATGGCATAATTCAAACCATTCAAAAATATCATTCTACTTGTATTAACTTCCATTGTTTACACAAGACAACAATTCAATAACCAAGCTCTGAGGCCACTTTGTTGGGAGGAAACCTGAAATCAAAGCACAAACAACAAATGCACAGCGGAAATAACACCCACCCACCTTGTATAAACCTATTAGGAAGCAACAAATAGAGCCAACAACAATATGCACAAATCTGAAAATTCCAAAAAATAGAGCAACACCAAGATTTTAACGTGGAAAACCTCTCCAACGTGGAGAGTAAAAACCACGGGACCGTAGTCCACCCAAAAACTTCCACTATCAACAAATAATGGGTACAAGAGAGTATTCTCTAGCTAACAACTAGAGGCATACACAATACATTCACCAAGAATAACATATTCTTGCAAACATTGCATCAACAAAAGAGATTAAACCAAGAAGTAGGAAAGAAATCACCAAAAATATCGTCACTGTTCATGTCAGAAAAATGGGCTGTAGAGAGCTCCAAATCTGATCTCCACCGTTCAGATTGAAGACCCACAAGTTGTGAATGTGCACACAAAATTTCAACTCGATCGGACCACAAATGACCCTCCGATCGTCAATTTGATGAAGATTGTGCAGACTAAAATTTCTGCTCTCTACTTCTTCTTTCTCTCTCTGTTTCTATCTTTCTCTTTCATTTTTTCTTTTACTCTCACACACACCACATGACAGATCATGGGTTGGTCTACACAACAATGAGCCCTTGTCTATAATAAGCATTCCTGAAGTGTCCCATTGGCAATGTTTTCTTATTATAATAATAATGCTATTATTTTCCCTATGTGTACTTGCTTCCTAAACGTTTGTGAGTGGGTAAATGACATTCTTAGCGTTTGTTCTTGAATTTGCTTGAGAAATAATGCCCTATTATTTTTCCTAATAATCGTGTGAGACAATAATGGGCAACTGGTGTAGCGCTCTATTACTGATCTTTTAACCTACCCTTTGTTCGAGCCATGCATATTTCGTTTGTGGACTCTAGTTGGTTAGCGTTATTTTTTTTTTTGGGAGAAACTTTCTTACTGAGCTTTGTTTTGATCACCCCTTTTGCCTCCGCACTGCTTCCTTTGCAGATAATAGTTGCCTAAATTGATTGTTAACAAGAAGGTTAGTGATGATAATCCTATGTTGAGATGGGAAGATCAAGTGGTGGGTTGACTTTAACGAGATTTTATGTTATCTCGAGATGTGGCATAATTTTGTCAATGGACTAGCAATATGTACTGGAGGAATGTATATTTAATGGCTATATGACTTAATTTGCGAGGTTTATTTTTTGCGAGTGTTGGACTTAGGTCATGGTCCGCCCAAGTTGGGGTGGACCAACCCATATGGCCCAAGTGGTAGGAAGTTGTGTAACTCCCCACTACCTCATATAAAAGCCAAAACCCTTAATACAAAATAGACGTTGTTCTGTATGTGGTATCCAAGAAAAGAAAACTCTCTGTCAAAAGCACTAGGTATCTAGGTTGTGAAAATCAAGTGTGTGATCTAGTATTACACACTTTGATTCCTAGCACGTATTGTAGAACAAGTAAGACATACGATTAATCGCTTCCGCTTAATAAAATGGTAAGTCCATTTTACCTATTTTGATATAGCACAAAGTATGTAGATCTATGCATTCTACTGCTAATGATCAACATTGGTATCAGAGCCAATCTTTTTGTTTTCTGTACAATTTGCCAATATATGCATGATTGTCCTTATTTTATTATTTTCATAAATTTTTTAGCAATTAATCACGGAATAACGTTCCTACAAAGTATCTGCAATATGGCTGATTTTTATGTTGCTAGAAAGATAATGATTTAAGGATTCCAACGTAATTAATTTTGTATTTTTCCACTTAGTGCTGAATTAGTTATGATTTTCTAAAGTTTAGAATTACGTACTGGTTTTTTTAATTGCATTACTATTGAGTATCAGATTTGTGCATAAAATTGGTACTGCTAGAATCTACATGTTTCAAGGATTTCCATCGATATAAGTTTCATAATTTTTGGATAACAAATGAATAAATTATGAATTTCCTAAGGCTGCTGATGCGTACTGTTTTATACGTTGATTAGTGTGTGTTCTAGGTGGAGTGCGTGCATAAGAAGTTGGGTTGACATGGGCGCCATAGGGCAAATACGATGCTGACATGTGATGGTGGCAGGGTTATAGATAATAATCAGTTTGTTATCTAATTTTGATTATGTTTATTTTTAATTATTTTTGAATTTTAAAATCAGTTTTCAAAATTAAAATTTCAAAACAAAATTTTTTTTATCCCTACCTACCACCGACGCCACGTGGTGAGGTGCCACATGGATTGCCATGTGGCACCTAAAGTGCCACATGGCTTGCCACTTAGGCAGCCACGTGGGTCGGCGGTTGCCACCTAGACAGCTGTCGACGTCACGTGTTATTAGTTATAGAATATTACTTGCTAGCCCTATATCTTTGTGATATTCAAAGATTTGACCCCATATACACAAAACTTTGGTTTATTTTTTTTTGTGTTTTTGACCCCATGTTAGTAATTTAAGTACTATATCTTGGTAATATGCTTATTTTACCCCCCAACTATCATTATTAGACTACAAAACTTTGATTAAATCAACTTGTGACTTGGAAATTTAGTTTAATTCCAAGTTTTGCTTTAACCTATGTAATTTTTGTTATAAAATTATAATTCTAAGATTGAAATTTAATGAAATTTCTTCCAAAACCTAGAAAGTTTGTGTAACTAATTATACAAAACAAATGCGTGAAATTTTAGTAATTCCAGAAGGATATGTAAAATTTGTGTAATTTTACTTCTTGTTGTGTATAACATTCTAGTATGCTTTGTGCATCAATCCATTTGATTTAATCTAGAATTTTTTTTGTTTCTTTTAATCCCATGACTTGTGTAGTCAACTGGTGAGGATGAGTCGCACTAAGAGGAGAGAGAGCAAAGCTCTAGCTATAAAAAATGGTCCCGACACTAGATATAGACGGCGTCTACTTGAAAAGTATATGAGTCTGTGTTGGTTAGATGATAAATCTTTTCGTCAGAACTTGAACACACTATTAGATGGTGTTAAAGATTTATGAGAACAACTAGCTCTCTTTCTGTCTAAGGCAAAAGAAGAAATTGAAGGGTTACTTAATTTCCTCCCAAGAACGTATGATCCGGTGAAACACAAAATAACTCAATCAGAAGATGTGTACTTCGACTTTGCTGCATGTGAAGTAAAGCTGTTTGAGAGGCAACATGTGCTTCAAAGGTTTAGACACTCAACCCTTTTGTCTCTTTCTCATAACATGACTAAAGCTAGTTGTGTATATGAGAATGCCTTTATTTATAATAAAGTGGCTAAGGATAAAGTTAAGGATTTGAAGATAACGATTGAGTCTGATGCTTTAAATTATGATTGGTCCGATTTTGAGCTTCTGTGGAAAAGCATCGTAAAGATAGAGCATAACGAGCGTGGAAAGAGTAATTAATTTACACTTCCTACAAGTTTTTTTTTCCACATGTTTTTATTACTCTAGTTTAACATTTCATACATGAAGCTCAGAATTGGACCAATCATAATTTAAAGCATCGGACTTAATCGTTATCTTCAAATCCTTAACTTTATCCTTAGCCACTTTATTATAAATAAAGGCATTCTTATATACACCTCTAGCTTTAGTCATGTTATGAGAAAGAGACAAAAGGACTGAGCGTCTAAACCCTTGAAGCATACGTTGCCTCTCAAAAGCTTTACTTCACACACAACAAAGTCGAAGTACACATATTCCAATTGAGTTATTTTGTGTTTCACCGGATCATACATGCTCAGGAGGAAATTAAGTAACCCCTCAATTTCTTCCTTTCCCCTAGGCGAAAAGAGAGCTAGTTGTTCTCACAAATCTTTAACACCATCTAATAGTGTGTTCAAGTTCTGACGAAAAGATTTATCATCTGACCAACGCAGACTCATATACTTTTCAAGTAGGCGTCGTCTATATCTAGTGTCTGGACCATTTTTTATAGCTAGAACTCTCATATCTCTCCTCTCAGTGCGACTCATCCTCACCAGTCGACTACACAAGTCTTGGGATTAAAAGAAACAAAACTTTTTCTAGATTAAATCAAATGGATTGATGCACAAAGCATACTATAATGTTGTACACAACAAGAAGTTTACACAAATTTACATATTCATGTGGAATTACTAAAATTTCACACCTTTGTGTTGTATAATTAGTTACACAAACTTTCTAGGTTTTGGAAGAAATTCCACTAAATTTTAATCCTAGAATTATAATTTTACAACACAAATTCACATAGGTTAAGACAAAACTTGGAACTAAACTAAATTTCCAAGTCACAAGTTGATTTAATCAAAGTTTTGTAGTCTAATAATGATAGTTGGGGAGAGGGGGGGGGGGGGGGAGGGGGGTAAAATAAGCATATTACCAAAATATAGTGCTTAAATTACTAACATGGGGTCAAAAACACAAAAAAAAAAAAAAAATTTGTGTACATGGGGTAAAATTTGGAAATATCACAAAGATATATGGCTAACAAATAATATTCTATAACTAATATAAGTTTTTCATTTTTTTTTTGCCTGCCCGGATGGTCGGTTGCAGGACCGACCAGATGAATGGTTGCCTGATCGGTCACCGCCTGGATGCCACGTGGCGTCGGCAGTTGCTTATATGGCAACCACCGACCCACGTGGCGACCCACGTAGCACTTCAGGTACCAGATGGCAATCCATGTGACACCTTGCCACTTGGCGTCGGTGATGGGTAGGGATAAAATTTTTTTGTGTTGAAATTTGAATTTTAAAATTCAAAAATAATTATAGATAAACATAATCAAAATTTGATAACAAACTGATTATTATCTATAACCCTGCCACCACCACGTGTCACAACCGTATTCGCCCTATGACGCCTATGTCAACCCAACTTTTGATGCACGCTCTCCACCTAGAACACACACTAATGAATGTAAGAAATAGTACGCATCAGCATCCTTAGGAAATTCATAATTTATTCATATGTTATCCAAAAATTATGAAACTTATATCGATGGAATCCTTGAAACATGTAGATTCTAACAGTACCAATTTTACGCAAAAATCCAATACTCAATAGTAACCCAATTACAAAGCCAGTATGCAATTCTAAACTTTAGAAATCATAACTAATTCAACACTAAGCGGAAAAACACGAAATTAATTGTGTTGGAATCCTTAAATCATGATCTTTCTAGCAACATAAAAATCATCCATATTGTAGATACTTTGCAGGAACGTTATTCCATAATTAATTGCTAAAAAATTCATGAAAATAATAAAATAAGGACAATCATACATCTATTGGCATATTGTACAGAGAAGAAATAGATTGGCTCCGATACTAATGTTAATCATAAGTTGTAGAATGCATAGATCTATATACTTGATGCTATATCAGAATAGGTAAAAAGGACTTACCTTTTTATTGAGCGAAAGTGATTAATCGTATGCCTTGCTTGTTCCACAGTACGTGCTAGGAATCGAAGTATGTAATTCTAGATCACACACTTGGTTTTCACAACCTAGATACCTAGTGTTAGAGAGTGTTTTTTACTTAGAGTTTTTTTTGTTGGATACCACATATAGAGCAACGTCTATTCTGTATTAGGGTTTTTGGCTTTTATATGGGGTAGTGGGGAATCACACAACTTCCTACCACTTGAGCCATATGGGTTGGTCCACCTCAACTTGGACAGACCATGACCGAAGTCTAACAATAAAGCTCGTCTTGTGGCTAAGGGATATACCTAGTTAGAGAGTATAAATTATGAGGAAACCTTCTATCTGGTAGTTAGGTTTGCCTCAATTTGGTTGATTCTAGCCATTGTCGCTCATCTAGATCTTGAATTGCATTAGATGGATGTAAAAACGACATTTCTCAATAGAAAACTGGATGAATAGATTTATATGTAATAACCTGTAAGATTTGTAGAAAAAAGGCAGGAGAACAAAGTGTACAAACTCCAACGATCTATCTTCGGGTTCAAGCAGTCATCCAGACAGTGGTAACTGAGTATCCATCGAGAAATCATTTCGTATGATTTTGTTTTGGTTCAAGAAAACCATTGTGTATATGTCAAAAGGACTCAGAATAGATATGTGATTCTATCTTTGTACGTTGATGACATTTTGTTAGCTGAAAATAACAAGGAGTATCTGGCCACTGTTAAGAAGTGGTTATCATCATCTTTTGAGATGAAAGACATGAGAAATGCAATATATGTGCTGGGAGTCAAGATCCAAAGGGATCGGACCAAAAGGCTTATTGCTTTGTTGCAGGAATCATATATCAAGAAAGTGCTTGAACGATTCAGAATACAAGACTCCAAGCCCATAGATATTTCTATAGCCAAAGGTGAAAGCTTAAACCAAGGGATGTGTCCCAAAACCCTAAAAGAAATAGACGAGATGAAGAATGTTCCTTATGCTGCTGTTGTGGGTAGTTTGATGTATACCATGTTGTGTACAAGGTTGAATATATGTCCCATGCTATCGAGGACGTACCCTAAATCTCAAGGGATTTTTTGACGCTGACTGGGGTGGTGACCCGGATGAGCGTAAATCAACCTTCGGATATGCCTTCTTGTTGAATGGCGGGGCCATTTCTTGGTGTAGCAAGAAGCAGACGTGCATAGCGCTATCTACCATGGAGGCTGAGTTCGTGTCTTGCTCAGCGGCTGTACAAGAAGCTGTGTGGCTTAAAAGCTTTATATCAGATTTGGGTATGGTCACAAATGCTAGAAAACCTGTGACAATCTTCTGTGATAGTAAAGCAGTTATTGCCTACACCAAAGACCCAAAGTATCATGGCAAAACAAAGAATATAGACATCAAGTACAATTTTGTAAGAGATATGGTGAAGAAGAAAAAGATAATCATAGAACATATCTCTACGCACAAAATGGTAGCTGACCCTCTCATTAAGCCAATTCCTAAGGATGTTTATTTGTCTCATGTAAAATCCCTAGGACTGCGTAGTTTTTGATGTACATGTTCTATTTGTTAAGAGATTATTGATTTTGTACTTATACATTAATATATTTCATATGCCATATAAATAAATGAAATATATTACACTTATGTAGTGCTTTATCTTTGTGATATATGTGAATGAGACTGTGTATGAGTACGATAGCACATATTTTTGGCATCAAAATGTACGTCGACAGGTTAAGGAGGTTGGCTATCTCACACGAGCAATCGCCTCTGGCACAGTAGGAGCGGAGCGTGAAGAGATGAGACGGAATGAGTCAGTTAGTGTTCGTTGAAAATACTATACTCATTCAAAACTTCGCCTTAAAATCTTGTCAAGGATTAGTTCTGATGACAACCATTAAGATGAGATCTCTTATTGCATATGTTGCAATTTAAGACTAATATGAGGTTGATATGGATACCTACAATCCATATAATCTATTCATAGCCAGATGTAAAACCTCGATTAATGTGTGTATTGAATTCGAGGATTTAGGTTGGTTACTGTGTGATAACCAAGCTAAGATCTGTACGGTGTTTGAATAAAGTTAAGACGTATGCCCTTTGTAAAAGGAAGTCACACCGTAGCTTACACATCATATCTTGAGTGCTTTGGCGATTACACAAGGGAGTTGATGAATGAATTCCTGCTTTATCACTTGTGAGCCCTTGAAGCTTCGAAGGCTTTCCTTGAGTACCCTTAGTGACCTGTATCTGTATTCCAATAATTCAAGCTCAATGTTAGCTACTTTGGTATGTTGCCTAAAGGTCACAATAGATTAGATCATATGGGACATGTCTAGGAAAACAATTGACTTGACTTAGAGGGATATTGAATAAAGGGAATACTGTTCTAGCACTACGAGTGTTAATTGGTCGACCAATTATACAATCTATGTGATTAAACAATCTTTGTGATTTAATATAACTATGAATATATGCTTCAGATTTTAAATGTCAAACATAGCCTATGAGGGATTGGGTATGTCTTGACTAATGTGAACTTAATTGGTCTAGGGTGTTGCGAGACCCCATGTTCCTTTGCAGGTAGTGGCTCCTATGTTTTTCCTAACTAGTGCATGGTTCTAGAGCTTCCACTTAGTATGCGCTCACGAGTCGCATGACCTATTTACCTGTATGACTTAGGAGTAATTTGGAATTAGTTTCCAGAGAGATGCTGTGGGATATGTCCCCCTCCACCTTGTGCGAGTGGGAGATGTTGGACTTGGGTCATGGTCCGCCCAAATTGGGTGGACCAACCCATATGGCCCAAGTGGTGGGAAGTTGTGTAACTCCCTACTACCCCATATAAAATCCAAAAATCCTAATACATAATAGATGTTGTTCTGTATGTGGTATCCAAGAAAAGCACTCTCTAGCACTAGGTATCTAGTTTGTGAAAACCAAGTGTGTGATCTAGTATTACACACTTTGATTCCTAGCACGTACTGTGGAACAAGCAAGGCATACGATTAATGGCTTTCGCTCAATAAAGAGGTAAGTCCTTTTTACCTATTTTGATATAGCACCAAGTATGTAGATCTATGCATTTTACTGCTAATGATCAACAATGAGTATAATGTATTACTCATCTCATAATAGTGCAAGGGGAAGATTAAGGGATGGTTAACATTGTTGAGATTTTCTGTTATTGGTATTTGGCACAATTAGGCTAAAGGATGAGTTTGTTGTATTAGAGTGATGTATAAATATTATGGTTGTATGATTATTTATTGAGTTCATTTTGTGAGTTTAGAGTATTATATTTTTGGATGGAGTTTTAGTGCTCTAATTAATAATTTGTAGACTAAGTGAGCCTTACGTGCTTGAGGGGTTCATGCCTCTTAGGCATGTGGCAATCTCGTGTCCAAATTTTGTTACGACAAATTTGGGGGCATGACATGCAACAATATCCAGGGTGCTTGAGAGAACTTGCATCCCTAAAACAAAAGGGTAAGGAGAAATAAAGTCCCCTTGTCTCAATCCTCGAGCACCATCAAACTAGCCGTGGAGTCCTCTGTTAATTGCCACAGAGAACTTAGGAATTGTAATACAGCTATGAATCCATGAAATAAACAAAGGATAAAAGTTCAACGCCTCCAAAGTGATAAGAATAAACCTTCAGTCCATATTATCATAAGTTTTCTTGAGGTCAGCCTTTAAGGTACATCTCGACACCCCCTTCTTCCTGTTGTATCCTCTGAGTAGCTCCTGTGCAATATGAATGTTATCTGCAATATTCCTGCCCTTTACAAAAGTCGTTTGAGCCTCAGAGATCAAGTCACACAAGTGGTCTTGGAATCTATTAACAAGAATTTTGGTAATGCATTTATACAATGTATTACAACAAGCAATGGGTCTATAATCATGTAATAAAGTAGGATGTTTGATTTTTGGAACAAGGGTTAGAATAGTTGAATTCTCTCCTTGAGCATAACTCCTTATCTGAAAAAGTCGTTAATGGCACAATAATATAACAACCAATAATGCTCTAGGCAAATGCAAAGTAGTGAGAGTTGTAGTCTTCTAGACCTGGGCTTTTGTTACTATCAATACTGAACAAAGCTTTTTTGACCTCTTCTGTTGTGACAAGTTTAATTAATTCTTTAGCTGCATGGGCTGACAATTCTTTTTGTAGAATTCTTTTAAGATCAGAATAAGACAAATTCCTCTCAGTCTTGCCCAAAAGATTCTTGAAAAATTAAGTGGCTTCGATTCCAATATCTTCTTCAATTTTATGGTTTGGAATGTTGGGCGGTGAAATATCAACATGTCCATAAAATGTCAGTGGCTAAGATGAGAACTTTAAGATGGATGTGTGGAAGAACTAAGAAGGACAAGTATTAGGCCAAAATATTCTAAGAGGGGGGTAAATTAGGATAAAGAGCAATGTTACTGATTTTTTTGGATATGATTGTAACTAGTCAATTATTTGAAGCAATTTAACAAACACAATATATGCACAAATATAAAGAGTAAGGTGAGAAGAGATAGAGAGATTGAGTCTGCGATTTTATGATGGTTCGTTACTCTACATCTACCACCTAAGGTCCCTCCGCTTAGGATTTTCTACAAACTCCACTAGAGGTGCTTCTTTAAATGTTAGTGAAGCACAAACCAACTTACAATCCACTCAAGAGCAACAAGTTTCTTCAAATGTAAGTGAAGCTCAAACCTACTACCTTTCTTCCTTTGAATCCATAAAGGATTTACAACACTCTATTCTCTTCTATGATTATCACAATCTAAGATCTAGAGAGTAATACAACCAAGAATGTATGTATATGAAAGATACAAAGCTTTAACTCATTTATGAGTTTAATAATACAAATAAAGCTCATGAATGCTTAATAGATTTGCAAGTATAAGCTTAAGCTTGGTGTAATTTGATGTTTAGGTAAAGTGCACCAGACCCTTCTGTGGTTGGGGGTAAATGCACGATACTCTTTGTCATTTTAAAACCCCCTAAGATAGTCCCTGTTCTTTTGAAAACTAGCCAACGTGCCTCAAAACCCTTTTTCCGTCAAAAGAGGTAACGAAATTATCAAAAAGATATATATGCCCTCGTTTAGTAAAAAGATATTTTTGCCTATTCCTTTTTCAAATGAAAAACAAGAAAACCCCTTACACATTTGGACCCGATCCTAAACCATCATTCGAA
This sequence comes from Ehretia macrophylla, assembly GCA_037974665.1. NCBI lineage: Eukaryota > Viridiplantae > Streptophyta > Magnoliopsida > Boraginales > Ehretiaceae > Ehretia > Ehretia macrophylla. The sequence continues at coordinate 27,646,736 of CM075769.1, forward strand.
ACCAAACCCTTATACCATTTGACAAAAAAAAACCCTTACGCCATTATCAAATGCTATCTCGCGTCATTTAAAAGTGAAATTCCATATGCAATTTGTTTAAAGTAAGACGAATCAAAGCTACTTTTCTTCACATTGGACCCGTTGTCGTAAAATTGTACCAGGTAAGATGACAAGCCCTAATTTGATATTTCACTTAAACGATGTTGTGAAATGTGTAGGCAAAATGTGTTTGTGGTCCCCTAATGTCGTGTTTGCTGCTATTTTGTCTTGTTTTTATGAAAATCAGTATAAAGAATCTCGTTGTGGTCATCATTTTTTTATTCATGCATTTGGTTTATTATTAGATAAAATGTTAGGGTGGGTTATTATAGCTAGTAAACATAAAATAAAATTATGGCTTTTTGTAATGGCATAAAAAATTATGGGTTTCGGTTTATAAAATTAGGGCTTTTTGTAATGGCATTAAAATTAAGATTTTCAATCAACAAAATTAGGTTTCTTACAGTGAGCACACTTTTTAAAGCTGCTGCAACTGTTGAATAAAAATAGGGATATTGTTCAATAACACATAATTAGGGCTTTTGGTGTCAATGTGCTTAAAAATAGGGATTTTAAGTGAAAAAATTAGGGGTTTCACTCAAGGTAAATTAAATTGGGGCAATTATTGAATAATACTTAGGTTTTTATTGTATACCTTTGTTGATAAATGTACTTTTTGTGTTCAATGTATGTTCCCATAATAAATTGTCATTTCTTATCTCAGAATGGATCCTTGTGTTTTTCTTATGGATAAGGAGTTTATGGATTGGATCAGGGGTTAATCGGTGTTGATGTATGGATAGGTGGTAAGTTTACTCATGAGCCTAGAGTTAGATATATTGAAGGGAGGAAGAAAACAATCCCTAATGTCGACCTAGATAAGTTGAATACCTTTCACTTCATGGAAATGTATAGGTTCCTTGGTGGGATGAAGAGTGATATTGATGTATATTACATTACTCCTGGTAGAGAAGTAAATGATAGGATTTGGGAGCTATGGAAGATTACAGATGATGCTAGTGTTCAAAATTTCCAGTCACTATTTGGTGGTTTTCCATATGCATGCATATACATAGAGGAAGATGACGATCTACTAGCAGTAGACTACAGTGAAGGAGTTAAACTAGTAGCATCAAACTTTGATGCAGAATCTGAACCATTAGCAGCAGACTATGGTGCTATTGTGTTGTATGAGAGAGGTGAATGGGCAGACTATAGAGCTAAAGAACATGTTGGTGTAGATACGAATGATGATTTAGGTACATAAATTAGGAGTAAAAATATTGCAGAAATGATGGCTGAAAATGGTATTAACATGATGGTTGGAAATAACTATGGTGGTATAGATCTTAAAGGTGAAAATATTGCAGAAACAATGGCTGAAAATGGTGCAAATGGTACAAAATTGATGGCTAAAAATGGTGCAGAAAATGGTAAGAAAGTTGCAAAAATGATGGCTGAGAATGGTGCAGACAATATGCAAGAAGATTTAGTTCAGGGAGATGAAGAATGTGATTCATTTCATGAAGATTTTGTGATGCCTTCTAATGAGACATCACCTGACACTGATCTGATGCACCTAGTTAGGTATTTGATAACATTGGGGGGTCAATCGATGATGATATTCTTCAAAATACTAATGAGAACAAATCAAGAAAGCAAAGATATGTTGAGTTGAAGAATAAATTGAAAAAGAGGTTTCTTAAGAAAAAGAGAAGTACAGTGAAGAAGTCTTCTGCTGCAGGTGAGAATGCTTGGGTTAGTGATGTTTCAGATGATGATTTTGATGGTTATTATCCATGGTTCTATAGCCTATATTACCAGTGATTTAGGCATCAAAACCTTAATCTAGTGCAGTGGAAGCAATCAAGAACCGATAACCAAACAAATACATATAAACAAGCAGGCATACATGCATAAAACGCTGTTTAAGATTTCGCAGACTGATTCATTACCTTAAAGTGTTGGCGTCAAAACTTAACACTACAATGATGCTCACCACACGATGGCTGCAACGAGTGGACACCACTCCTCCATGCTTGCCTTGGCCGAGAGTTCCATATTAATGGAAAAATAAATCCGCGGCTAGAAAAGGGAAGTCACAATTGATCTTCTATTCTATCCTAATTCCAAGCAATGGTGATGTTTGTTATGGGACGAAACTCACTCTCATTTTTCCTCTCTATGGCCGTGTAGTTTTCTCACAAATGAAGAGTTGTTCCTCTTCATTTCTTTCCTTGGTTGGCCGTGTATTAATAAGCAAGAGTCTTAAGTGACTCGTATGTTTTAGGAGTACTAGGAGACCTAGGAATTGTACTTGCATTCAATAATGTATCTGGACTATATCTTGTCCACATTATTAATGCTATATAATATGCTAGATAATCATTGTATTATCTCTTTATTTATCTTTATGAATTTCATATCTTTAATTAAGATAATTCATAAAATAAAGAGTCCTACAATATTAGTTAGCCTACAATCCTATCTTCCAACTTCCTAATCTAATCACACGACATCCACTTGCCAAATACACATTCCACATACTAATCTTAGAGAAAAGGAAAGTGTACCTACCAATATAGAAATTAGCTAGAAGAGGGACCCAAAGACATATTCGCCCTAGCTCCAAAATGACTAAAATGCCCCTACTAGACACTAGCTGCATTGTATTCATTTTAACCTTAGCTTATTCCACTAAAGAATTATAGCTACACTCTAGTACGAATACTCATTCCCATGATGCTAGTCAAACAAGGTTTGACTATGTCTTTGACCTACTAAGTATAAAAGACCACAATGCCCCTCTATATAGAACCCGTAATCAATACTAGGTCTTCACTTTGTACTATCCATCTTTCTTGATTACCTCTATACTTTGTGCCTCTAATCCTCCATTAATCATCATCTAGATATTATTGTCTTGATCCAAGGAGCGACCCACAAGTTCAATATCTAAATATAGTCCCGGTTGACTATATTACTAAGTACTTAGGTTCTGATGATTAATAGGATGTCACAAAGGGGGATAACCTATCGTTAAGATGGCATAGAACGACTTGACACATATGCATGTGCCAACTAGTCAAGTTCATGTATCCAAAATATAGAGCTGTTGACCCATATAAGATTTCACCTATAGTGAATCAAAATACATGTCCTTGAGTTCATTGGTCATCCAGGTATGCTCAAGAATTAGAGCATTGGTCCTTAGTAGCTTGAGATGTTTCTGATATCATACGAGCGATAGTACTTTTACAGAGATCACATCTACCATGGTCCAGTTCAATGCATTCTCATGCACTAATGAAAAAAGTTTGGAAAGCCCCTCTAATGACCAAGGTAGGTCACCCTACCAAATAGGAGACTCTCTCATTATAACTTTTCATAGTGAAGTGCCCAACTTTACTATACGGTTATGAACCTATAGTTTAGATTCAAGCCTCATGGCATATATCTTCTGTGCGGATCACCACGCACTTATGCCATTCACTCAAATCAAGGAGCCTTAGCATGTATATATATAAAGAATATAATGAGAGTATAGAGATGCTCATGTAAGATGCACTGATTATTAATTGTTATAATATCCACTCACTGAGACATCTTAGTGCTAGTGGTCTTTAAGGCATACAATTCCCAACAAATTTGACTGTGAAGGGTTCAAATGATGAGGCAACTTGACCCTCATACCCAGAGTATAAAGTGGGAATGAGTATGAAAACGTTTGAGATGGTAAAAAATATGCAATTTAGTTCAGTTGTAGTGTTTCAGACTGTTCTAAAGGATTGGTATGTGAGGAAGGGGATTGATTATGTTTTGGTAAAAAATGATGGTAATAGAGTGAGAGCCGCAAGCATGCAAAAACTCATGGTTGTACATGGGTCATACATGCATCTCCTATCATGAAGAATAGTATGTGTTTTCAAGTGAAAACCTTGGAAGGTGAGCATCATTGTGGCCCTAGGTTTGATAACCAATGTGTAGATTGCAAATATATAAGCAATAGGATGGTGAAAACTATTAGGGATAACCGACATTTGACCACTTTTGAATTGCGAACAAAGATATATGAGAAAGTGAAAGTGACAATTGGAAAATACAAAGCAATGAGGGCTAAAGAAGTAGCAATAAAGAAAATAGAAGGTGATCATGTTGAACAATATGCTAGATTGCGTGATTCTTGTGCCACAGTTATTGATTGTAATCCAGGCAGTACCATATTATTGAGAGTGGATAGGAGTTAAGGTGAATTGATGTCTGAGAGGTTGTTCTTCTCAGTAGCTGCAATGAAGGATACTTTTCTGGCAGGTTGCAAGCCTCTAATAGGCTTAGATGGTTGTTTCTTGAAGACTTCTTATGGGGTTCAAATGTCAATTGCTATAGGTAGAGATGGGAATAAAAATATGGTACCAATTGCTTCTGCATTGGTTCCAATTAAGAAGTGGGAGACATGGTCCTGGTTCTTGCATAAGCTTCATCGGCTAATTGGTGACCTTAGGCAGAAAGGGTGGTGTTATGTTTCTAATAGGCATAAGGGTTTATGTGAGGTGTTTTGGGATGAATATCCTGGTGTTCACCACATATTTTACATACGCCACATGTACCAGAATTTTAAAAAAAAGTTTGATGGATTGCAACTTAAGCATTTAATTTGGAAATCTACCTCTACATCGAACAAGAAAGAGTTTGAGAGGTGTTTGAAGAAGTTCGAGAAGTAAGACCCGAAAGTGGGTGATAAAGAGTCAATAGCTGAATGGTTGAGAAAGATCCATCCTGATTAGTGGGCTAGGTCGCATTTTCCAATTAAAACTAAATATAATGTGTTGGTGAATAATATGTGCAAGTCTTTCAATAATTATATTCTAGATGCAAGGGATAAGGCAATCATAACCATGCTTGAGATGATCAGAGTGAAGTGGATGAGTCAAATTCAAATCAAGAGACGAGGAATGAAGAGCTATTAGGGCAATGTATGCCCTAATATAATAAAGAAGATTGAAAAATTGAAAAATCAGTCAAGAGGATGGTGTCCTACTTGGTCAGGGAATGTTGAATATGAAGTGGCACATAATTGGAACAAACATGTTGTAAACTTAGCCAACAAAATCTGCACTTGTGGCATGTTTCAGTTATGTGGATATCCTTGTTGCCATACTCTATCTTGCATTTACATGTTTGGGAAGGACTTAGAGTCACATATAGACCTTTGTTATTCAAAAGATCTGTACTTGAGCATATACCAACATATGATCCATCTCGTACCTAGACCACTTGAGTATGTGGACAATGGTAGAAATCCAATGAAGACACCAATGATTGTTAGAAGAACCGGTAGGCCACCTAAAGCAAGAAGAAAAACTTCCGAGGAGCTTAAAAAAACAAAGAACCAGTGATTCAACAAGGAAAGGATTGACAAGAACATGCAGTAAATGTTTGCAACAAGGGCATAACAAGGCTACTTGAAAAAATGATTTCTACCCAAACTCACCACTATTGAAGGTGACAAGTATTATCATAATTGGTGTCTGTTTTTTACTTTTACTTATTTTAACTAACTAAAATACATTAATTCATATTTCTTTATAGGAAATGATGGCTGGAGATAGAAGTACGATGGAAGATGAGTCCCAACCCCAGGAACCTTCAAACCATGTAAGTAATTCATAATATAAGTTGAAATAAAAGTCTTATAACTAGACTATGTATATGATTTATGATTATCTTAATTTCAATTGTAATAGATTCCTAACACACAAGAATCTGCAACAAACATGTGCAACAACCTTCCACCAAGACCAAGTAGGGGTAGAACTGGTGGCAGATCTGTAAGAGGTTGGGACAAACCTGTAAGAAGTGGACAAGGTGGAAGAGGTGGCAGATCTGCAACTACAGGTGGTGGAGATGATGGAATTGGTACTAGTGAATCTAGATCTATAGTTAGAAGATGGTTAAATGCTTCCAGATCTACACCTACGGCTAATACAACTGGAGATGGTAGAGGTGCTCCAACTGAAGGGAGTGTTGCTCAAAGTGGAGGCAGATTGTATATAAGTTTAAAAAATGATGCCTTAACAAAAGGAACTCATGTTGCTCAAAGTGGAAAATCTTCCTCAAGTATTACTGCAGCTGGCACCTCAACAAATAGGAAAAGAATATAGATGCCATAAACATCTTCTTTTATGTATTAAGTATTTACTTAGGAACTAGTTCATCTGTTTTTGTAAGAAGTAATTGTTGGTAGTTCCAGACATTTATAATGCTTTTTGGATGGTTTTTTATGCTTTTTAGAAGTGCATTGGCAAACTTTTATTGTATTGGATGGTTTTTGATGCTTTTTGGAAATGCATTGGCAAACTTTTATTGTATTATATTGGAAGTGGCTTTGGATACTTTTCATGGTATTGTATTTTAAGTGAAGTGTCTGAAACTTGTTTTATTTTTTATAGTTGTTGTAGAATTATAGTTGTGTATAACAGGTTATTGCTGCAAAAGGTTTTGACATGAGTAGGGGGGACCTATGCACCTTCTTCAAAATACAGGGGGGTCATAGCACCAGTCACAAAACACAAGGGGTTCATACGCACCTTCCAAATTATGGTGACAAATTGTGTCCAGAAACACATAGTATCTTCAAAACTATCTTTAACACACAAACGAAAGCACATTTCATTAATACAAATTTAACATTACAATAGGATTCCATTACAATAAACATTCATACTAGTGGTATGAATGTTATAAACAACATTTTCATTTTAAGATCAAAAAAACAATGAGAAACATTAACAACACACAGAGGACAAGTAATAGATCATCGTTACGCTTGTTCATCTTCTTCTTCAGCAAAGGGTATGATGAGATCTCATCTTCTTCTTTATCTTCACTACCGAAGTCATAATCTTCACCACCTCTAGGACCATGTATATAGAGCTCCATTTTTTTCTAGAATGCCTTTTGAGGCTCATACCATTGGAAAAACTCACAAATGTTGCAATTATAGAACAAGCGCCCTAAATTAGCTTTCTCAAGATCTACCACAACTAGAATCTCTACATTTCGATGACAATGACACATCTTCGACACATATCACAAATCTAATAGCAGATCTCTTGAACGTCTGCTACTCGCCTTTGACATATTGCTATAATAACATCAAAATGCATTACGGTGTTAAAGCAATAAAGACTTTAAATAAAAATTAAAAAAAAGAAGCAGCGAGAAAGCTCACCTCAACCGCATCAGATTCACGGCTTCACCTTGTCAGAGCTTCACCTTGCTGGAGCAGTGAGAAAGCCAACCTCAACTCACCTATGCTTCTTACGCAAGCCCTTTAACTAAAAACCGGTTAGTAAAAATAGTTCACCATACATACTTTATAATCACATGACAAGGGCATTTATGTCCAAGAATCTAAATATTTTTTTGACATGTGCATATAAAAACCCACCCATTTGCATCTCAGGCGCGTTTATCTCATTCTCTGTTAAAACAAACGTTTTTTTGGACGGAGGGGGCATAGTGGCTAGTTTCAAAAGCACATGGACTATCCTAGGAGGTTTTAAAATGACAGGGGGATACCGTGCACTTACCCCCAACAAGAGGGGGATCTGGTGCACTTTATCCTTGATGTTTTGGATTAACAATATAAGTTTAAATTCAATGGATATTGTGTGGTAGAGGTCTATGATAAAATATGTGAGTTTTGGTATAAATAGAAAATGTTTCAATATTTTTACAAATTCAGCCACTGGTGCAAGAGCCTGCTGAATAAGGGGCTTGTCTGGCATACTCGTCTGACACATTCTGCCTTTGCTGGATGAGGGACTTATCCTACAGATTTTCCAAAATAGCCTTTTTTTTGTGAAAACTTCATCTGAAATCCAATATTTTCAAGGTAAAACATTTTGACACATCAAGAACACTTCTTCAAAAGATTTTTTAACCTCTTAAACATCCCAAAAAAATTTCTAAACTCATGAGAAAAGATTAAAACCGATTTTTTGCAATCCAAGAGTTTAAAACCAATTTTTACCAAAAATCAGTCTTTTGAAGATAAAAGCATTTGGACTTTTTAAGAACAATTCTTCAAAAGATATTTTGACCTCAATGTGCTCTTGAGAAAATATTTAAAGCGATTTAGAAAGATTACCAAGAACTTTTGCCACACAAATATAAATCTAAGGCAAACGACAATATTTATGTCGCTACCCCTTATGTCGCCACTTCTTTCCCTTGTGTCACCACTTCATCTTCATGCCTTCAAGTCTTGATTCTTGAAATATGATCTTTATTTATTCAATGCTTCAAGACTTCATATGGATAGCTTGCGGTAAACTTGATCATTGCATTATTTAATGGCCGACAAAATTTGCATCTTCTCGATCTTACATTTCTTCTTTTTGAAACTCACTTCACTCTTCTTGCAAGATTCTCTTCCACCAAGTATTCAAGAATATTTTGGTTCATAAAATCATTAGTACAATATAATCCATATAAGCCAAAAGCATTCAAATATAAATTGGCTCACAATGATATATACATTTAATGCACAAGCCAACAAGTGTGTGATTAGGCATATAAACATATCAACACACATTCTTGATAAATTTAATTGTTCATACTTGCATTCTTCATTAGATTAATATCATTGACTTTTCCATGCAAGTTATGCCACCAATCAATAATTGACCCAAACAAATATATGCAATTTATTTATAAGAGTCTTAAGTGTGAATTTAACAATATAAACACATTAGTACAAACACACTTTATAATTCACATTTGCCTTGATTTGTTATCATCAAAATCATGCATTTATACATAAGGCTAACAACAAGATTAGGAATGAGGTAATCCGTGAAAAAGTGGAAGTGGCCTCAATCGAGAATAAGATGAGGGAGAATCATCTGAGATGATTTGGACATGTTAGGAGATAACCTATCAAGGCACCTGCTAGACGATGCGAAGATTTAGAGATAGCACATCGAAAGAAGGGTAGAGGAAGACCTAAGATGATTTGGATAGAGACAATTAGATGAGACCTTCTGTGTATGGAGCTTACAGAAGAGATAGCTCTCAACAAAAATAAATGACATCGTTTGCTCCATATAATCAACCCTACCTAATAGAACAAGATTTAGTTTGCTTTGATTTGATTTGATTTGATTTAGTTTGATTGCTACACAAGATAAAAATCAGAACTTTATGTCATTATCCTTTTAAAGTAGCAGCTTATGGTTTGGAGATTGCACATGATAGTTTATTTGTTAAATCAATATACTTTGTTGTTCAAAGAGGCATCTTTAGAGGCTTTGATGTTGGAGGTGGTGGGATGATCGTGGTGTGGTGGACAGAAGAAGGAAGAAAAAGAAAATAAAAGGGTAAAAGATTACCAGTTTTGAGCGGACTTTACCCCTGCAAAGTGATGAGTTATGAGCACATGTGGGTCACATGTGACCAATTTCATTAATTTTTTAATAGGTTTTATTCGAATGACTAATGATGTTGATAAAAAAAAAAAAAAAAAGAGATAAATAACTAAAATGTTTCATTTTAAAGATAAGTGACGAAAATATTATAAAAGACAAAGATAAAACACTATTTCGGTAATTTATCCAAATAACATTACATGTTTTATTATTAGACAAATTTAAGATAACTGCTGCTGACAACTAGAGGAAGGCTGGTGCAACAGTGCTTCCCGACTCGGTTGCCGCACAGATTGGCTTACTTCTAAAAAGTTGAATTGCAGCTAACTAGCGCTTGTAATCTTACTTTGGATTGTATGTTGAACATGGATTGATTCTGTTTGTTTATTCTCCCTTGCAAACAAACAACGAAATTGTACTGACGATTAAAGGACAAATTATATTTGAATATATATTCTTATAAAGGGAAACCAAATAGACTTCTAAGGCGTAGCTGCTTTTCAATACTCTTGACATTTGAACTGCTCAAAGCGGCACCGCAGATACAACTGTTGCTATCAACATGAAGAAGCTTTTGATGACTGACTATCAACATAAGATATTTACGGAACAGAACTAGATGGATGACATGCAAGTCTTCCACTTGAGCTCTAGCCGATAAAAATCAGCCTAAAGCAGTCAAATGTATAGATAAACAGCATTACATGTTCTTGGAAATTTGGTGGAGTTCATGATTCTTTTGCGGGCAAAAAAAATACTGAGCAAATACTTGAACCCCTTTTAATAATATTAGCTCGCTTCTGCGGCTGAAGCCATGCACACACCTATTCCTGTATTTGAAGAGGTAACTCGTTTAAGACTGCAGGATCAATCTCATCCATTCTGTAACTCCACGTACTTGAATGCTCATCTCGACTAAGAGAATGTGCATCCATTTTAGAGACAGTCTCTGCAAGATGGCCATTTTGAGGCGGCTCATCCTTCATAGCTATTACCCTGTAATGGTGAGTCTGCACCAAGATCTGAAAATATGAGAAGGGTATGGGGATGAGAGACAGAAGAGTTGTGGAAGGTATTGTTCATAGGTGGCTCTATCACTTGAAGATGAAGATGCTTTGGTTTCTTGGACGAACTTGACATGCTCATGCTTTGAAGAGCAAGGACTGTGCTTATGAAAGAATCTTAAAATGGAAGACTTTTCCTGTTACAGCATTCGTACAAAGAAGCTGAGATACTTAGCTCATAATGATAAGTAGGTTAGATGCTAGATGGACTGCATATGAACTTGTGAAATAATTGCAGCCTACTTGTTTACCACATGGTACTGCATTGGCAATCAAAAGACAATTCACTCTATCGCAAACAAAACCTGAAAATGTCGCCAAGGGGTTTCTAGTGCAAGAAAAACAGGTATTAACTTTTGATTATTTCAGCAAGAGTAAAACATAAACTTTACTCCAGCATGTTCTCTCGGGGCTTAAATATTTATTCATCCCATATTTTCTGACAAAAAACCCAGGAAACCCGTGTCATTAGTCCACTTTGGCTCAATTCATGAATTATGCTTCTGAATACTGTGGGCACCCAGATTAATTCAAAAAGTTTCATTCTACATGTGAGGCAGCCCATGACATCAGACTGATGTCATACAAGTATATACACAAATGCTTAGGGAGTTTTTTTGAGTGCCTCATACATAAAGTGAACTAAAAAATTCCTCTACCACTAAATGTGGCACATATCATGCATTCTAACATCAAGTGGGAAAACTATGAACTTGTATTAGAATTTTAACACTTGTCTGAGTCAGTCAACATATTATTTCTTTCTCTTATTTTTCTTTCTTTTTTTTTTTTTTTCAAATCTGTTATTCCACATCACATGTTTCTGGCGTTTAAAAATTTCTATAGGAAGAAAGATAGAACAATCAGTAGACAACAATTTTACGCTTGAACATTATAAACTCCATCCAACCATAGATATCTAGGACCAAAATTATCATCCTCAGTTAACTATGGCTAACAGATGACTGTAGACTTGCTAGAAGTAATTACAAATCTATATACATAGAAACTGAGACAAGCTTTGGGAATGGTTGCAAAAACATTCTGAAGGAGAAAGACAGGGAAAAAATAAATAAAAAGAAGTGGTTCAGGCAGATTAATAAATCAGATTAAATCTTAATATTCTCATAGTTTGTTAATTTTTCTTTCCCATGAATATTGAAAATTCCAATGCGGATAATGTTGTGATGCGGGAAGTAAAGTCATACTTGCCAGGAAAAAGACATACAGAAAAAGGGAGGAGAGTAATTAAATGAATCTGAAGATTGACAAGGGGACTGGTAGTTTCAAACCTTTTCTTCCAAAGACTTCACCTTTTGTTCCTCTTACGTCACTGTGCATGCAATTTCTTCCCCATGGGATTCTGTATTTGACTTAGTTTGATCCAGTCCAAGACAACTCTGAGCTCCTAAATGAACATCCTTAATTAGATGTGAAAGCTCAATCAGAATGAAAATATTGAGGCCTCTGTTGTAGACAATCTGACAACCATACCTGCGCTTGATATTAACTTCTTTTGAGAAGATATGTTCTGGTGTTGGATGGAACTCGTCACAAGCACATTCTACAAGAAAAAGGCAGTTGAAAACATTGAAAGTAAAGATGCAAATCATATGGATTGTCAAAGTGATTGTAGGAATTCCTATGAAAAAACAACAAGACAAATCCTCCAAACCAGCAGTGTGAAACCCCACTTTTCTGATTTAATTCGATTTATGTGTTTTATCTCGTTTTGCGTGCATTTGACCTATTTATGTGCTATATGACCTAGAATGTTATAATTTTGATGTCAATACTCCTAATACGTGCTAAATGTGCATTCATGAAATTTTCATAAAAAACGGGATCGGAAATTTTATCGTCGATTTTCAGTGAATAGTATTTTCAAAACACGTCCGCTAAAATTTTGAAACTGGTCTTTTTAACCCTTCTAGAACTAGACCACGGACTTTAATAGACCTGTGTTTGATTAAAACGGTTTTAAAATCGGCTTAAGAATTTATTAGGGTTTTTACACCGACTTTTGCGAAAATCGAGTTTTAAGCCGACTCGGGTGAAATTGTTTGATTGTAAAACTTCTTGTCACCTAAAAATAATTTACTTGAGCTATCTTGGGTGTTGAATAATTGTTTTGAACTTTGGTGATCAATAAAATGCATTTAAAGTCAAGAAAACACTAAAAATAATTAGTTTCCACTTTGACTTTCTTTTATTTATTTGACCTTTGCTTAATATATGATCAACACACATTAAAAACAAAGCAAAACACCACAAAAAATACACACAAAACCGTGGCTCCTTGGAGGAGAAAGATAAAGGCATTTTCAAAGCATTTTTCTCACAGATTTTGCGTTTCAAAGCCGAATTGAGTGATTCAAAACTTGAAATTGATTGTTTGGCATCCATTCTACACATTTCTTGCATCAAAACACATCAAAGGTGAGAGAAAAATTCTAGATCTCAAAACTTGTCTTTTGCATTTTTGCGTATAAATGAAGATTGAACCGTTAGAATTGTAATATGATGTTAGATTATTGCTCCTTGCATGCTAGGGATCGTTTAGTGGTAATACTACGAGTTTCTGTCGGATGTAACATAATTTTTATTTTTCGGGTATTAAATTTTGATTAAATTGTTCAATGTTGAATTAATTGAGTTGTGATGATCGAAATCGATTGCCGTCGATTTCTAAATACTTGATAATTACGTGTTAGCGCTGTTGTAATGCCGAATTTTCGATTACATTGCTCGTGGGAAAGTCCGGAAAATCCAGCCAAGATATCCTAGGGTTTTAGGGTTATCGGGCATGATTTGGAGGTGTTATGGTGGATTTCCGAGAGGGTTAATGTAGTTGGTTGAATGGGTGAGTGTTTGAAACTGATTTGGGGTTGTTTGGATTAGTAGAATGTAAGATATGATTATTTGAAGTTTAGGTTATCTTTCTTTAAATTATTGAATTGAGCCTTAGTTGATCGGGTGTGGTTTGAGTGATTGAATTGTGAGTTGTTGATGGGTAAACTAGGGTTTGATTGTGTGTTTAATGCATGTCCGGTTGGATGGCCTACTTTGTCATCTAACTTAGTTAATTGTTGTTAAATTGATTATTGATATGATTATTGATGATGATAATATGATGATTGATGATTATTGATTGATTATTGAGTATGGGAATCGGGCACTTTCGTTGCTGATCTCTCAGAATATTGATTGATTATTGAGTACGGGAATCGGGCACTTTCGTTGCTGATCTCTCGGAATATTGATGATTGATGTTTATATTTATTGCTGAGTCTCTGGTATGTGTGTGCCACCTCTCGGGCAGCATCGGGCTGTCGGGTTGATAATGGCATGACTATCAGAGACTGCCTCCAGCTCGCATGACGGAGGTGTCATGGAGGGAGAGGTTATTGAGGGTACGCTGGGTGCGTGAGTAATGGGGAGTTACAAGAAGAATGGTTGAGATCGTGATGGTGTTTGGAGCTACAACAACTAGAGAGAGTATCCTTTATTGAATGGTTATATAGTTATGTGATGATAGTATTATTGATGTTATTGTGTGTTTACTGACTCAAAGGATTATTCCAAGGAGTTTAGTAGACCTTGCTCGAGATCTATCGGATCCTCACTGGGCTTATTTATATAAGCTCACTCTCTATTATTGCATGCATACAGGTGTACTTTTACAGGATTACGGGTACGTGCCTCCTGAAGAGGAGAATGTGGAAAACGTGTCTTACGTGGATGAGTCCTATGTTCCAGAGTCTTATCCATGATGTCGTACATGTTTTATTATCTTGTAAATTAACTTAGTAGACTTTTATCTGCTTTGTAGTTTATAATGTATAAGATGTTGATAAGTTAATGAATTAGTTGATGTTGTCTTAGTAGCTTTTCTTTTGTTTATGATTAGGTTGCTAGATTGGCTCAATATATTTTTGTATTGTATATTAAGGGTTAATGTATTATGTTGGAACGGAGGCGCATAACTATGAATGAGTTGATGAAAGAATGTTTAATGTATGAAATGGTTGCGTTGTATGTTGTTAATTTGATTGTGGAGTTGGTTGGTGATTTGTGGAGTTTGATGTATGTTGTTATTAAGGGTTGGTTTAGAGCCCTGATGTTCATGTTACTGTCGTTATGTTGCCGAAATTCCGTTGCGTCCTGACTGATTGTAAGAGGGGTCGAGTTGGGGCGTGACAAGCAGCTACTTTGGGGGCAATCTTTTCTTCCTTTCCTCTTTTGATTATGTTTCAAAGAATTCTTAAAGAGGATTGTTTAAATGACCACTATGGCTTCACTGGTGGGCAGAGATAAACAAAAAGCTTGTGACAAGGTGAACGAAGCTTTGGGATTGTTTTTCAAAAGTATTTCCTTTCTTTTCTTCATCCCCCAGCCCTCGCAAAACAACTCTCTTTTCTGTTTCTGAAAAAGAATGTGGGTTTCAACCTAAAACCAATTGCCATTTAGAAAAACTATCCCAGTATTAGTTGAACTTAACTTTTGTAACACCCCGATCCCTCTCGAGACCGGGAGTTCTATCAATCAATCTAATCGCTACCCAATTCCAAACCCGGGCAAAATTTTTAGGGAAAGACGGACAGAGTCTCCCCTGTTTCTAGACAAAATGTAAAACCTATAATAGCATATAAGTGGACTAGCACCGTGTCTAACCATACAAACACTTCAAGGCCATCCGAGCCTTGTTTCTCAACAAATAAACACAACAAGTATATATACATTTCTAGTTTAAAAACTAACCTATCTCTTCCTATCTTTGACAAGTACATTCATGTTTGGCAATTAAACCATACTAACCTATTGCATAAAGTAGACTATCATACCATTCTAACTCTTTTCCTTTGGACATTACAAACATGCATTGAAGTTAAACTATACTAACCGAATACATAAACTAGCTTATCATTTTACCTCAATTACCTAGTTAAATTTAAATTACATTCTTTTTAACATTAAATACAAACAACACATGAACATACATCTTTGCATCTTTGACAACTCAAGCCACATAGCACGCAAGACAATTCTTCAAGCATGATCTTTCACGAAACCACGAACTTTCCAGCTAACATGGCAATTTCCTGAAATGTGGTGATGAGGAGTGAGTATACTCAACACGTATACTCAGTGAGGGCGAGACAGTTATCGAGGTGGAAAGAAAGAAGATCGTGCAATGCAAATAAGATAGTTAAGCAATATAACTGACAAGTAAGCGTTCAATATAAACAATCCATACAATAAACAATTAATAAAAACATTAACACAACCATCCAAAGTTATACCACACTCTAAAGGCTATGGTT
Source organism: Ehretia macrophylla (assembly GCA_037974665.1). Taxonomy (NCBI): domain Eukaryota; kingdom Viridiplantae; phylum Streptophyta; class Magnoliopsida; order Boraginales; family Ehretiaceae; genus Ehretia; species Ehretia macrophylla. The sequence continues at coordinate 27,662,594 of CM075769.1, forward strand.
CACTCATACGAGCAATGTACCATGCGATTTGATTCCACGAGCATTGCATCAATCTCGAGCTTGATGTTGACAACGATGACCATAAGCGCGCAACCACCTTATAACATCCACTAGGTGTACTCCGGAAGTACCCCGACACATCTACGACCCAAATCTCCCAGGGCGGCATCTCTAGCGAGAATGGGAATAGGACACGGAGCTAGAGCAACTAACCCTGGCAGCCCGAGACTGCCCAGAGAGGCCCATCACTCACGCGCCTGACACTAATATAATGCAATACGAGATACAAGCAATAAACGAGCAATAGCACAAAAGTGCAGATTAGTGGCGATAAACGAGATATCAAGCATTTACAATCAACATTAGCATTCAATTAACTTTTTAAGCATAACTATCATTAATTGCAACAAGAACACCAATTAAACAAGTAACAGTAGTTCAAACACGAAAACGACAAATATTACTATTCAATCTCTAACTTCCAAAAGCAATTACGAGCAAATGAGCTACGGGATTAGGAAACTGATTTCACTACATTCACTTAGGCACTCCAAGGCACGTTTCTATGTCACGAAGCTTCACTTTCTCACCCGAGACCTGAAAGTCCACCTACTGTGTTTGAACTACAACTATATTAACCGGTCGCTCAATCCATGCCACAACAGCGCCAAAAGTGCTTCCATGCCCTCACTAGCAAAACCCCCAACTCAATTCGAGCACGGTCAACTTTTGGTCAAACGGCCCCTTTACATTTCTTTGTCTAATTTTTTTTTTTAACAAAGGTCGATCCGTTTTTATTGTACATTTTATCTTTCTATCATTAATGGCACCTATCCAAATCAAGAAATCATAATTCGGATCAAAAATCTGAAATTCTAGGTTTTTACTATTTAAAAATACTATTCATTATTTTTTCCCAATTTCAAATACGCAATTTCAGACATAAAAATCTCTAAATAACTATCAAACAATGCTCTACGATCATTGTAGAACCTAATTCAAGCAACAAAAGGCAATTAAACACAATATATAACAAATCTAAGAAATTGAAACAAAATTCAAATTTCATTTAAAATGCACAAAAGCGTGAAAACCCTCACAGAGATTGAAGTCCAAGACCCGCAAAGACCCGAGCCACGATCTTCGAGCAATTCCACGCAAGATTGTAGAAGAAAATTTGAAACAAAATCTTTTTTTTTCTTCCTTGGGAGCTTCGGCCAAAGGGGGGGACTTGGGGGAAATTTATGCATTTTTTTTGTTGATAATTTTGGCTTATTTTGTATATAAAAGGTGGCAAGGGCATTTTGGTCACTTTGGCATGTCAAGCTTAAGTGAAAATATGGTCAAACAAGCTCATTTTGATGGCATTTAGTCTAGCTCAAGTTAAAACAATGCAATTAGATGAAAAACAACTAAAAACCAACTCAATTAAGCTAAAAATACTATTCACTAAATTCAGAAAATATTCCTCTAACTTCTATTTTCAAAATGCTACGATCGAATGGTCAATAAACGATCGCTAATCAAATGATGAGCAATAATAGAAAACAATAATTTTTGAAAGGTAGAATAGTGGAATAGTTTAAAATTCACTCCGAATTTCGAGCCATTTTTCTCATTTAATTGAAAACCATGTAATTAAATGCAAGAAAATAAAAACGATTATTAAAATAATCAAAACAATCAAAATAATCAATATTCATTTAAAAATAATTAATTTAACTATTTCTAGAATATTTTAAAGATTTATAAAATTAATGTTAAGATACAAATGAATAAGTTAATATAAACACGTAGTCAGATGCAATTAAATACTAATATTCAAAATGGCACTTAATTAAACACAAGAAAATAAATCTAATTACTATAAACAATAAAAATATGTGATAATCTTTTAGTTAATCAATATAAAAATTATTGAATGCTTCTAAAAGAAATATCAAAATAGTGCAATATGGATGATTTAACTAATTAACATTTAATTAAATACAATTATATTCCATTAAATGTATGCCGGGTTCGGGTTATCACAACTTTCTCATGTGCAACTTTGTGTTGTTGAATCTTACCCTCTCGTGACTCGGGATTGACTAGAACCAGGACCCGAGAACTATGAGTGCACATCCCCACAAACCACCAACAATGTCGTCGAGTAGCTTATACAAACAATAATAACATTAGAAACCACAAAACAATGCTGGACAGGCTAGCATGAATGGTATGAGTTCTTAGACCTGACGAGATGCGACTGTAAGATTACACTCAAAGTCACAAATGGGCGAACTACATTGGAGCTTATGGATACAATGGACCGCGCCGAGGCCCAAGGAATTAGCATTGGTTGGAGTTGTTAGAAGATAAACTTGATTTGGATTAGGACTCTTTTAAATAAGTTCTAGTTAGATTTAAATTGTTTTGACTAGATAGTATTTCCTAGTGGGTAATGGTTTCCTAGAACCATATCCTAATTGACATAGGTTTTTTGTGAATCTATAAATAGGGGTCAGTCCTTTCAATTGTAGTCATACCAAATACATACCAAATATTAGCGCAATAAAGATTTTGGTTAGAGTCTCCATATTATAGATAGGGTATCAAGAGCTAGGTAAAAATGATAGGGAATAATATGTTTCCTTTTCAATTTCCTCACCTCACTAAGGACAATTATGATAATTGGTCTATTCGTGTGAAGACTCTCCTTGGCTCACAAGATGCTTGGGAGATTGTAGAGAAAGGCTACGTCGAACCTAACGAAGATGAAGTTTTGAGTCAAAATCAAAAAGACGCATTGGTGAAAAATCGCAAGAAGGATCAACAAGCTCTCTCTATCATCCATCTATGTTTGGATGAAATTATGTTCGAGAAAATCTCATGCGCTACTATTGCCAAACAAGCATGGGAAACTCTCCAAAAATCACAAAAAGGTGTAGACAATGTGAAAAAGGTTCGTTTACAAACTTTAAGATGTGAGTTTGAATCTCTCCATATGAATGATGGTGAATCTATTTCAGATTATATTTCGAGAGTTTTGGTGGTTTCTAACCAACTAAAAAAATATGGACAAGATTTATGAGATATTCGTATTGTAGAAAAGATCATTCGTTCTTTGCATCCAAAATATGAATATATTGTTGTAGCGATTGAGGAATCAAAAGATTTAGATGACATGTCCGTTGATGAACTCATGGGCTCGTTACAAGCTCATGAAGAAAGACACAAAAAGAAGAACCAAGAAGTCTTGGAAAAAGTTCTTCAAAGTAATCTCGCTTTGAAAAAAGAAGAAAATTTTGGCAACGATGGAAGCCAAAAAGGACGTGGTCGTGGATATGGACGTGGTAGAGGCCGAGGCCAAAACCAAGGACGAGGACGAGGACGTGGTGGAAGAGGAGGATTTAATCAAGAAGAGAAAAATCAAAATTCGCATAAACCTGAGCGTGGAAGAGGCAATTATTCAGGACAAAGGTATAACAAATCACAAGTTCAATGTTACAATTGTAAAAAATATGGCCATTATGCTAATGAATGTAGGAGTGATCCTAAAGTCGTGGACGAAAAAGCGAATTTTGCTGAAAGACAAGAAGGGGAAGAAGAGATTACCTTGTTGATGACTCATCATGGCGAACAAGATGGAGGAGATACTTCATGGCATCTTGATACAGGTGCAAGTAATCATATGACTGGACAAAGGAGCATATTCGCAGAACTCGATGAAACTGTCAAGGGCAATGTTAAATTTGGAGATGCCTCTATGGTCTCAATGGAAGGAAAAGGTAAAATTTTAATCCGTTTGAAAGATGGAAGACATCGTTTTATTTCTGAAGTTTATTATGTGCCAAAATTAAAAACTAATATTTTGAGTCTTGGACAACTTCTTGAGAAAAATTACACAATTTTATTGGAAGATAAACATTGTGTAATAAAAGATGAAAATAATTTTTTGATAACAAAAGTGCCCATGACAAGAAATAGATTGTTTTTATTAAATATTCAAAACGATGTTGCAAAATGTCTTAAAGCTTGTGTAAAAGAAGTTTCTTGGTTATGGCACTTGAGATTTGGGCACATAAATTTTGAAAATCTTTCTTTAATGTCAAGAAAAAATATGGTGCATGGATTGCCTTCCATCAATCATCCGGAACAGATTTGTGAGGGATGTCTTTTTGGAAAACAAGCTAGAAAAAGTTTTCCAAATGAGGCTACATCAAGAGCAACGAGACCACTAGAACTTGTCCATACTGATATTTGCGGGCCAATTAATCCTTGCTCCTACGATAAAAATAAATATTTTATCCTTTTTATTGATGATTATAGCCGCAGGACTTGGGTTTATTTTTTAAAAGAAAAATCTGAAGCTTTTTACAAGTTCAAGAAATTTAAAGCTCTTGCTGAAAAAGAAAGTGGTTGGGAGATCAAAGCCTTGAGATCTGATAGAGGTGGAGAATTCACATCAAGAGAATTCAACAATTTTTGTGAAGAGAATGGCATTCGACGCCCTTTGACAGCTCCTCGATCACCTCAACAGAATGGAGTTGCTGAAAGAAAAAATAGAGTTGTTCTTGAGATGGTTCGAAGCATGTTGAAGTCTAGAAGTTTGCCTAAAGAATTTTGGGCTGAAATAGTTGATTGCGCAGTTTATCTGTTGAATCCTTGTGTCACAAAGAGTCTTTTGGACAAGACACCATTAGAAGCATGGAGTGGAAGAAAGCCAACAATCAAGCACTTAAGGGTTTTCGGAAGCATTGCTTATGCTCATGTTCCTGATCAAAATCGAATCAAGCTTGATGACAAAAGCCAAAAACTAGTTTTCATTGGGTATGAAAAGAGTTCCAAAGCTTACAAGCTTTACAATCCTACTAATGGAAGAATTATTGTGAGTAGAGATGTCCAATTTGATGAAGAAGCTGAATGGGATTGGAATGTCAAAGAACAAAAAGAATACAAATTTTTACCCATGCAAGAGCAAGAAGAAGAAGTCAATGAAGACTTTATATCTCCAACTCCAACTCCAACTCTAAAAACTCCATCTCCATATCAAGCTCCAATTTCATCTCAAGGAGACATAACTTCAACAAGTTCAAGTTCGCATGAAAAGACCCCCCGTTTTAGAAGCTTGGATGAAATTTATGAGGTAACTCGAAATTTAAATGATGAACTGACTCTCTTTTGTCTGCTTGCTGATTGTGAACCCATAAGCTTTGAGGAAGCTAATGAGAGTAAAAGATGGAGACAAACCATGGATGAAGAAATCAAGGCTATAAAGAAGAATGACACTTGGGAGCTTGCAACTTTACCCAAAGGCCACAAAGCCATTGGAGTAAAGTGGGTTTACAAGATAAAGAAGAATGCTAAAGGTGAAGTTGAAAGGTACAAGGCAAGACTAGTTGCAAAAGGCTACAGTCAACGAGCTGGCATTGACTATGATAAGGTATTTACTCCTGTTGCACGCTTGGAAACTATAAGATTTATCATATCTCTAGCAGCCCAACACAGATGGAAGATTTATCAATTGGATGTTAAATCTGCATTCCTGAATGGTTTTCTTGATAAAGAGGTATATATTCAACAACCATTAGGCTATGTGGACAAAGGGTGTGAAAATAAAATTTTAAAGTTGAAGAAAGCTCTCTATGGCCTAAAACAAGCTCCAAGAGCTTGGTATAGTAGAATTGATGAATATTTCCGTTGTAATAATTTCTCCAAGTGTTCTTACGAGCATACTCTTTATACCAAACATGAGAATGGTGATGTGTTGATTGTTTGCTTGTATGTGGATGACTTAATTTTTACTGGCAACAATCCAAATTTATTTGAAGATTTCAAGAGGACAATGGCAAGAGAATTTGAGATGACTGATATTGGACTCATGTCTTATTATCTTGGAATTCAAGTGAAGCAAACAAATGAAGGAATATTTGTTTCTCAAGAAGGTTATGCAAGGGAAATTCTCAAGAAATTCAAGATGAAAAATTGTCAACCTGTTAACACCCCTATTGAATGTGGAGTACAATTGTCAAAGGTTGATGAAGAAGAACGAGTAAATCCAACATTTTTCAAGAGCCTGGATGGAAAATTGAAATACTTGATCTGAACAAGAGAAAATATTCTTTTTGGTGTAGGACTTATGAGTCGCGTTATGGAGGCCCCTACTAATACACATATGAAGACTGCCAAAAGAATACTTCGCTACATCAAAAGAACTCTTGATTATGGACTTTTATACTCCCACTCAGAATATTTCAAACTTGTGGGGTATAGTGACAGCGATTGGGTTGGTGATTTTGATGATCGAAAGAGTACTAGTGGATATCTTTTCTTTATGGGAGATACAACATTCACTTGGAGTTCCAAGAAGCAACCCATTGTCACACTTTCTACATGTGAAGCTGAATATGTAGCTGCTACTTCATGTGTTTGTCATGCTCTATGGTTAAGGAATTTGTTGAAAGAACTTAAGATGCCTCAAGAAGAGCCAGTAGAGATCTATGTTGATAACAAGTCTGCAATTGCCTTAGCCAAGAATCTAGTCTTTCATGAAAGAAACAAGCACATTGGCACACGTTACAATTTCATTAGAGAATGCATCACAAGGAAGGAAGTGAAGATAGAGTATGTAAAGTCTCAAGATCAAGTTGCAGACATTCTTACAAAGACACTCAAGAGTGACGTGTTTATGAAGCTTAGAACTTTGCTCAGAGTTACGAGAGTCAAATCAAGTTTAAGGGGGGATGTTAGAAGATAAACTCGATTTAGATTAGGACTCTATTAAATAAGTTCTAGTTAGATTTAAATTGTTTTGACTAGATAGTATTTCCTAGTGGGTAATGGTTTTCTAGAATCATATCCTAATTGACATAGGTTTTTTGTGAATCTATAAATAGGGGTCAGTCCTTTCAATTGTAGTCATACCAAATACATACCAAATATTAGAGCAATAAAGATTTTGTTTAGAGTCTCCATATTATTTCTCTCTACGATAAAATAGCATATTCCATATTCCAACAGGAGTAGCGTAGAATCGTTATATGGCAGCAGAGACACTCTTTTACCTTTTTCATGTGGGACACTTGAGACACTTTCTTATTCGCTCGATGAGACCACAAAACACTGTCATTTAGCTTTTGTATGAGGTTTCAAGTGACATGTTCTTTGACTGATAATTGAGAGATACATTAATTTGCCCAAGATAACAATTAGGGTAAATAGCATATCAGTCACTGTGTTAGATTCAAAGTATGCATAAAACTCTGTGTTATGAAAAGTAGCAGTTATTCCCCTGTGTTTTATCCAAATGTTGCATATTACACCTCGCCGTTTAAAAATCCATTATAGTTAACGAAAATGTAATACACGCGCGTGGCTCTCGTTTATGATAGATTTGATGGACAAAAATACCCTTGAGTGAAATATAGTTCCCTTGTGTTTTGCGAAATGTGCACAATATACCCTGTGTTATGAAAAATAGCATCTATCCCCCTGTGTTATAACAAAACGTTGCATGCCCACCTATGAAAAACAAAATGGTGCAAATTACCCCCCGTGGATATTATCATCTTTTCTTATAAAACGTTAGTCAAAACTTACGAAGTTCAAATTTGGACGAGTATGCAACGTTTTGTCATAATATAAAGGGTTAAATGTTACTTTCCATAATATAAGGTTTATTGTACATATTTTACAAAACACAGGGAATAAACTATATTTCACTCTAATAATTAATACAAAATGTCTACCATAATTTAAGTAACACAAGTGGGCTGTCCCATGTACAAACGATGAAAATTTCCGTAGAAAGGCCAAAAAAACTTAATAGTGAACAGTAGTATCACGTCCGCCAATTGCATCTCCCTCGCACCATACACTATTTCTATGAACATAAAAATTAGTAATACAAAAGGACCAAAAGTCAACTTGTCTAATTGAAACTAGAGAACCCTTCCACTAAACCTTCTGCAAAGCTGTAGTGGCTTATTTCTAATCAGTAATGTTCCATTATATACTCATTGGAGAAGTTACAGAGTCAGTAAAAGTTGAAATCTTACAATGCAATACAATATACAAACATGTCCTAGTCTCTACACAATTTAAAAGATGTGGTTCATATGCATCATTGTGATACGCACATTCACCTCACAAGGATTGATAACCATTTTATAAAGAGAAACCAAGTTATTTACCGATCTTGGTTCTCTCCATCCCCGGAGAAACCAAAGAAAATGTGAAAACAAGAAGCCTCTCATAACTGCTTCCACTATTCATGCTGAACTACAGTGAAATGCATGAAGAAGGTCTAACCTTCCAATTTGTAACTTTTCTCGTCTTCTTTCTAAGCATTCATGGCGTGAGGGGTTGGTGGTGGTGGTGTTGGGTTGGGAATTGAAGCAAGTCACAGAGGAAACAAACATTATTTGTGCTCGATCAATATTTTTGTGGTAAAATTGCCCCGTGTGAGAATTCATCAAGCAACTGATAAAGAATATGAACTCAAACCTCTTCTTTCCACACTTCTCTGTCATCTTAGGTATGATGCTACCATGGTACACTCCTTTCCCAAATCAACAGATTCTATTTCTCGCCCCAACAGGTCTGAATAGCTTCCACCTCCTGAAAGATGCTGCTCTTTATCAGGATCGTGAAACGAAAGCTCAATAAATTAAGATGAGATGGCAAAACAACATGAAAAAAAAAAATACTAAATTAATGGGACTGCTTGAATGGCAACAGAGACCACCTGGGGGAGCCAAGGGCAGAGCTTCTTGGATCAATTTGTCATTTGTTGTCTCTACTGAAGAGGAAGAGTGATCTTGGTTATAAAAATACTTCACGATTGAACGTGTTCCCTAACAAAAGGATTTGCAGAGAAAAATCAAACACACCATTATCAAAAGCATATTACAAAGTCAATCGAAGCACATAATAGGGGACCAACATAAGCTTGTGTTCTACTAAAGTGAAGAAGTTGAGTTGAGAAAGGTCAATTATGGGCATGTCAGCTGAACCTTGGAGCAAGTCGACATATAGGCTTTAGAAAATTAATTATACAGATCAAGATATCACTTTGAGATTTCTGTAATTTATAAAAGTTCATTGAACAAATTTGTTCCATCGATCTCCTATTTTACAGGGTTTAACTCAAAATTTGGGCTGCTATTGCAAAGCTCTGATAGAGGCACACTAGAATATATAAACTATTTTAGGGCGGTTCCTCAACCTATCATTAGGTGCTGAAGTTTCCTACCCCCATGGGAATTGTGGAGCTTAGAGGGGCGCAACTCTCAGCTCGGGAGTGTTATGAAACCTCCCTACACCGAAAATACCAATCAAATTGGAGCCCGAACCTGCTCGAGGAGAGAAGAGATGCCAAGCGTGGCAGTCCAGCTGAGGACTTGCAGGAAATCCAGGTGTCAGACGAGAGCAAGAAAGCTAAGATCGGGAATGAGCTTCCTGACCACCTCAAGCAAGGTATAAGCCGATTCCTTTTGTAAAATGAAAATATATTTGCTTGGTCTGCCATTGACATGACATGTATCAACCCGAGCACAATTGAGCATCATCTGAATGTTGAGCCCGACTACCGCTAGCACAACAGAAGAACCAGCATTTCCATTATGATAAACAAAAAATCATTTATGAGGAAGTAGATAAGTTGATTGACGCGAGCCATATACGTGAGATTGTATACCCGACATGGTTGTCTAATGTGATTCTGGTTGCAAAGACCCCGGGCAAGTGGAGATTGTCTATTGACTTCACCAACCTGAATAAGGCATGTTCTAAAGATTGCTTTTCGTTGCCTCAGATTGATCAGATGGTTGACGCTACGTCAAGGTGTGAGCTACTTACCTTTATAGATGCAGTCAAAGGATACAATCAGATCAAGATGGCCCCAGGGGACCGAGAAATGATAGTTTTCATCACTAATAAAGGGTTCTACCATTACGAGGTCATGTCATTTGGCCACTTACTAACGTATGGTAAACAAAGTTTTCAGATCTCAGATCGGGCGAAACATGGAGATTTATGTTGATGACATGCTAGTCAAAAATAAGTGGGCCAAGGATCACATCTTCGACCTGGAAGAAGCCGTTGCCACCATAGAGAAGTTTGGAATTAAGCTGAATCAAGAAAAATGTACTTTTGGTATTAAAGTTGGGAAGTTTATGGGGTTCATGGTCACAGCTCGGGAGATTGAGGCCAACCCATAGAAGATTCTAGCTATCTTTGATCTGGCCCTCCTTGAGCTACGTCAATGATGTGCAGGAGTTTACAGGCAGAGTGGTTGCCCTAAGTCGGTTTCTGTCCAGGTCAGTTGACAAATGCGCACCATTTTTCAAGGTCCTCAAGAACCACAAGAATTTTGAATGGACGGAGGAATGTCGAAGACATTTGATGATTTAAAGAAGTAAATATTTTCCCCACCTTTGTTTTCCCTTCCTGAGGAGGGGGATGAGTTGGTAGTATACTTGGCATGCTTGGGTACATCAGTGGTGTCTGCGATGGACTGGGAGGAAGGCAAGGATCAGAAGCCCATCTACTATGTTACCAAAACCCTCAAAGGTGTCGAGACGAGATACTTCTCTTTGGAGAAGATTTCTTTGGCCCTAGTCATGGCATCCAGAAAACTGAGGCCTTATGTTGATGCACATACTATTAAGGTAATGACTGACGCGCTGTTCAAGTCAATTCTACACAACCAGAGGCCTCATGTAGACTTCTCAAATGGACAGTAGAGTTGAGTCAATTTGACATATCTTATCAACTGAGAATGGTGATTAAAGCCCAAGCCGTTGCTGATTTCGTGGTAGAATGCACTGGACGAGCCGAACATAACCCTGAAAGGGTATGAAAGGTTTAGGTTAATTGGGCATCAAGGAAGTCAGGCAATGAAGTTGGAGTAGTAATTCTTGACCTGATGAGGCATGAGGACCAGTACTTACTAAAGTTTACATTCTCGACCTCCAACAATGAAGTTGAGTATGAGGCATTGTTAGCAGGCCTAAGGATAGCGGCCTAGCTCAGGGTCCAGATTGTAGAGATGTATACAAATTCTCAATTGATTGCCAACCAGGTGTCTGGGAAATTCGAAGCCAGGGATGCAGTGATGCTTGCATATCTTGGCAAGGTGAATGAGCTTACCTCAGGGTTTCGTAGGTTTTTGGTGCAGCAAATCCAAGGGAAGAGAATGTCAAAGCTAACGCCTTGTCCAAATTTGCGGCTAGAGAGAACCGACCTGCAGTGGTTCATATTGAGGAGAGTTTTGAACCGAGTGTCTAGATGATAGAGTGGCAGTCTCGGAGTTGAATGTGAGTCTGGATTAGACTAAGCCGATCCTGGACTTCTTCGAAGAGGGAATGGTCTCGAAAAATAAGAAAGCGACTCGAAAAATAGAGCGGCAGGGTTCGTGGTTTGTTATCGTTGTCGGGCAGCTGTATAAGAGGGCTTATACTTGGCCTCTTCTGAAGTGTATAGGACTCGAGGAGGGAAACTACATACTGAGAGAAATACATGAAGGCATATGTGGGAATCACCTTGGAGGTAAAACCTTGGCTCGAAAAGCCTTGAGGCAAGGATATTTCTGCCCAACCCTAGAGTAGGATGCCAAGGAATTCGTAAAGGGATGTGATACTTGTCAACGATTTGCCAATGTTCAAAGGAAATCCGCAGTGGATCTAACAGTAATGTTGAGCCCATGACCATTCTACCAGTAGGGTTTAGATATAATTGGACCTCTTCCGAACAATATAGGACAAAAAAAACATGCTTTTGTGGCTATTGACTACTTCACTAAATGGTCTGAGGCTGAGGCAATGGTAACCATCACTGAGAAGTTCGCTTGGAACTTTGTGTAGAGGTTCATTATTTGTCGATTTGGTATGCCCAAGATTATAGTGACCGACCATGGAAAAAAATTTGATAGTGCATATTTTTGAGAAAATTGTGCTGAGATCGGGATAGACCTTAGATTTTCATCTATTGCTCATCCTCAATGTAATGATTAGGTCGAGGTAACTAATAGATCTATTTTGTAGGGTCTAAAAAACCAAGCTAGGAGAGGCAAAATGACAATAGGCGGTGATATTTCCTGAGGTCTTGTAGGCTTACCACACTACCCGCAGCTTGACAACGGGAGAGTGGCCATTCAATTTGACTTTCGACATAGAAGCAGTTCTACCAGTGGAGATTGGGTCTCCTACTAGTAGGACCCTTTTCCATGATGAAGAAATAAATAGATCTAGGATCCGAGAAGAACTTGATTTGGTTGAAGAGTTGCGGACTAAAGCCCAGGTTAGAATGCTAGCTAGCAAGATGGCTATGGAGAGAACTTTTGCAAAACATGTCAAGCCCAAATCAATTAAGGAGGAGGATCTGGTCTTGAGAAGGGCCATCTTTTAGTTGACTCTAGGAGGCAAGCTTTTTCCACTCTAAGAAAGACCGTACCAAGTGGCGAAAGAGTTCCGACTAGGAATCTTCTATCTTATGAACAAGTATGGAAAGCAGCTGAGAAATGCTTGGAATGCCGAGCATTTAAAGCGCTATTTAGTGTAATTACCGAGTTGAATATAATGTACTGAAATTGGAATACCAAGTCTATGTTTTTGTACATACTTGTGAAATTTTGTACATCTTTGAGGAGTCAGTATATTTCAATAAGTTTGAAACAATGACGAAGTCGCGATGGTTAACGCACTTGTTATTTGACAAGAGTAACTCGACTAGTTAGCTGAATGTGCGTTAGTCACATTTATAGTCCGAGGTGAGACGAGGTCATGAGGAAACACACTCGTAAGCTGACTATTCAGGCCATTTTGCACTTGAGACTAATTGAGGTCGTTACCGAAAAACACTCAATGAAGGCCCAACTCAAGTATAACATCAATATAAGGTCGTGATCTCACACTTATTCATTGATTATTGAACGTCTAGCTCGGACCCAGTACTGATTTAACTTGATTAAGTCCATGGATTTGACTTGTTTTAAGGTTTAACAAATGCCCCGCTCAGGTATAATATCAATACAAGTTCATGATTTCATACTTAGTCATTGATTGTTAAAGGATCCAACTTGGATTCAATGTTGGTTTAATTCAATTTCGTGTTGGTTGGTTGCCGACCTAATCTACTTTGCAAAATTGAAAAGTGCATTCGAGTGAACAAAGTATAAGTAAACGAATTAAGAATAAAACAAAGATAATTTTATTGATAAAAAAAAAAAAAAAAGAGTACAAGGAGGGCTACCTCGGGCCATAATACAATTAAATACAAATTTTTTTAGGCCGGAGGAGACACTACAGAGCTGGATCCCTTGGTCGTGGGATTTATGACATGGGTGCCCTCATCCTCATCCTGGGACTCCTCACTGTTCTAGCTGTTCTCGATGTATCTCTGGATCTATTTAGCTACAGCCTTGAGGTCAGGAGCCAGCTTGGGGATCTCCCAGAATTCCTTGGAGAGGGCCTCCACAATCTTGATAAAGCCCATCTTGACATGCGGGTGGAAGGTCTTGGCCCTTTTCTTAGCTGCGAGTTGGCCTCGAAAGTACCCCTCAGCGTAGCTGAACTTGGACATGTCGTCAGCGTACTCGGCCAAGAATTTAGTCCCCACCTTACCATCCTTAAAGGATTGGATGGCCTTCCCGTGTTGGACCCGACCTTGTTGACAAAGTCTTTGAGCTTCAGGTTGGCGGACGTCCCTCTTCTTGACTCAGACTTTCTCTCGCTCTTGGGCATGTGCTTCCCTCAGCCGGGTCTTCTCGGCCTCGAACTCCCTATCCTTGGCCTCGGCCTCCTTCTTGAGGCTCTTGATCTCTATAGTATCCTCCTCAAGCCTCTTATTGGCCTCCTCATTTTGTGACATTAGCGCGGCCGTAGCCTCTTCGTACTTATGCTCGAGCTTGAGCGAGTAAGTCTACGCCTGGCTGATGAGGGCGGGCAGGGAGAGGGCGTGGGATTCAACCTGAAAAGACTAAGGAATGAAGGATTAGCCAAAAAAGAATTCCCAATTCGAAAAACTTGAGAAATCAAGAAACTTACCATTGCAAGGGTCGTCCACTCACTCATCCGTTTGTTTGCGGCAGCGATGGTGGAATGGCACTCCCTCTGGCAATAGAAAAATATCTATTTGCCCCAACCTGATGAGGTGGGAGCTTTTCCACTCATTCTAGTTTTTGAGCTCTGCTGAGGCTCAACCGCTATCGGCTCGGCATAGACTATACTCTGGAGCATGGTGCATATATTCTCCGTCGGTATCTCCAGCTCCTCTAACTTATTCAAGGGTGATCCGTTGTCGGCCCCTTCTTCTACGTCGGTAAACCCGGCCATGTGGTCCACCTCAGCCTCGGCCTTAGTCTATCTGACGTCGAGGATCTAACATTCGTCATCACTATCCTCTTGAGCTCACGTTGGCTTTGACCTATCCTCTTGAGGGGTTAGAGTAATTGAACTCTCCTCTGGTTGATCTTGCTGATTGGGATCCCAGAGCTGGAAGGGTTCTTTTCTTTTTTGCCATAGGACATAGCCTCGACGGCTTGGATGTTCTCAGAATCTAACCTCCCCATGTGTAGGTATAGATATAAAGAAAAAAAATAACTCAAAAGAAGGAATGAGAACGTACCTAACGTCTAAGAGGGCTGAAAGTGTTTGAGCTAGTGAAATTAAGCTTAAGTCTCCTAATTCTCCGAGTTGGGTACTCTGAGCTTATCAGTAATGCCTTAGAGGGTTCCTTGATCTTGATTGCGAAAAGTGGGAAGAAATTTTGAAATAGCCAAGGCCTATTTATAGGCAAATGAGTGACTGTCTTGGGAATACCAATCGGTGCGTCAAAGTAAAGACGTGTCAACATCTCAACTAAAGGCAGAAAGATGTGGCCATTATCTTATCCAGGTCGGACATACCCAGCTCGGGTAAGTAATCCACCTCTCTAGGACACCTTTTGAGTTCTAGACTTAGGGAGAGGGGAAATGATGAGGGTGTAAACTAGAGCCCAGCAAAGCCTTCCCGACCTGGAGCTGTACAGCCAGCTCTGTGCCTGACCTCACTTTGTTTCCTTGGCATAGCTATCATATATGATGTGACATAAAGGCAAACAGTGCCAAACAGGTATAAACAGTACCGGGTACGGCTGAGCATTAATTGCTGCTCGGAATCAAAACTAGTATAAATAGTTTACTCACTCTTCATTATGAGGTAACTCGTGCACATTTATTACTCTTATTTACCTACCGTTGAACTCGGACATACTAACTCATCCTCACACCTGATGGGAAACACGAGTCGCTACCCCTGCGATTCCTTCTCTTGTTTTGCAGGTCTGGTAGCTTGAGGTTGGAATACTGAGCTCGGGCGGACATTCCTTTTCCACCCTCATCAGTACCATACCATAATCAGTTGCATTACAAACAATCTTTGAGCCATTCAATCCAAGGCATGTTGAAAAATGCTTCACATTTACTACTAGGTATGAGTTTGGACTAAATTTGTCTAGCTAAGAGGCCTCGTCGAAAAATATGGTCCACGTCATCTTCTTTTATTGTGCTACACAAATTACAAGAAGCACAATCAATTATTCGCACTTTGTAAATTCATCTAGTAAGGCAATGAATGAATGTATGCATGCATAACATGTTAAGTGGACAATATGTGATAATTAGTATTTGGTAGAATAGGACATGCTTGGCATTAACATAAAAGGGCATTACATTAGTAGTCATTTAACATTTGCTAGATATTTTTCCTAGTAGGTCATGCATGTCATTCTAATAAAAGTGCAAGCATAAGTGGTCTTTTACCCTATTAGATATTTCTAGCAAACATTTGACCTTGTTTGACCATTTATTCTTGACTTAGCTTGACGATTTCATTAAAATAAGACAATGCAAAACGAGAGAGAGGAGAGAGAAACAAATCGGGTAAGGAAGAGAAAAAGAGGGGAAAATAGAAAAGCTAGGGTTTGGTGATTTTGAAGAGAAAGCTTGCATGTTAGGACCAAAACCAAGTGGGTTTTGCTTCTCCTTTGCACAACCTTGCTTGTTCTTGCATTAATCTTCAAAATAGGTGAGGGGTTTTCAAATCTAAAGTTTTAAAGTTTGCATTTTGGTTATGAACTCATATATTTGTGTTATATTTGTTATTTCTATATGTATATCTTGAAAGGTAGTGGTTAGAGAGTAACATATATGCATTAGAACTTGAATAGAGCACTAAATGTTGAATGCTAGCTTTAATGTGTTATAATTGAATTTATAGCTTAGATATGTAGTTAATCTTCATTCCTAGTTTAGATATGTAGTTCATACGCATATATATATATATGTGTGTGTGTGTGTGTGTGTGTGTGTGTGTGTTTATAGGATGTTTTAGTGGCTTAGAAGCAAGGTTGAGTTTTGGGGCATTTTTGTGAATTTCCATAATTTTCCAGCATAGGTGCAATTTTTGCATTTTACATGTGAACCATGTTCTATGCTTGATTTTGCTAATGTTGTGTACTTATATTGCATCATAGTTGTCTAGTATATTGGTTATGCTAAGATTGAGCATTTATATTGCTTCGTAAGTTGGTTAATTGATGGTTATATAATAGATGTTTAATGTTATTGAGTTATGTTCTATTAAAGTGAATTTATGGAAATGCTCAAGTATAGTGTCAAGTGTTGTTAGAAATGGCTAAATGTTGAAAGTGTTTGTTATGGTTGGGTAACCTACTTTGTTATCTAACAAATGTGTTGTTGAATGCTAAATGTGATTGAGGGGCAGCAAATGTGAATACGTGATATGTGATTGAATGCAAATGCGAATGTGTAAGGGTTGCAACCTTTTAGCGCGACATGATAGCATTGTGTCACACTGGGCGATATAGGGATTGCCAGGCGAAAACATGACTATCATGGTCCAATTCCCTCACTCGCATACACGGAGAAGCCTATGGGGTGATGTGTCATAGATTTTAATGAGTCGGAGTGATAAGAAGTGGTAGAGTTTGTGATGGTGGTATAAGGAGCGACATCAACAATGTTTAGCGTATCTTTCCTTGTGTGGTTATATAACTTTATGTGTACTTTTGTTTATTGCCTTTAATTGCTTATTGAATGCATATAGTTGTGAATGCATGTTTTCAAATGGATTTCCAAGCTAAATATTTTTCAAAACCTCCCATACACCCCCCCTCACTAAGCTTGTGAAGCTCACCCTATTTCATGACCATTTTAGGTGAGGCCAAGACTGAGCCACGAGGTGAATAAAAGTGATGCCTTTACTTGACATGCTTTGGATGTTGTACATATTGCTTATGTTGTTTATGTAGTTCATGTAGTTTATGTTGTAATGAATACTTTTTGTGCTCACGTAATGTATTTAGCTAAGGATGTATATTTTGAAGTCTAAGTGACTTTTATTGTAAAATTGTAAGTTCATGTTGGTTATGTTGATGTTGTTAGGCTTATGTTAGCCTATTTTGGAAAAATAATGTAGCTTTTATGTCTGTGTATTAAGCAGGACTTCCAGGTGAATTTATTGTATAGCCCCCATTATTTGTTAAGTGTATTATTGAACATGTTATTTTTTATAAGTGGTATATTACAGATGTTATAATGTCTGTGTTCCGTTATTTCCAGACTTAGTTCTAAGCAGGGTCGGGTCCAGGCGTGACGAGGATTCCCATAGAGCCTTCGTTGTTGCAACCGGACTGTAAACACTATACATTGAGTTGTCCAGCCCGTTGAGGATGTAGTTCTTGCATAGGAAGTCCCTTTGCTTCCAAGTATCAATTGCAGCTACAATCTACAAATCTGGATCAATACCTGCCAGTGGTGAATCCTCTTATAGAAATCGAGCAAGGCTTAATGTGGTCAGGTAGAAGAGCATCTTCTACTGCCACATCTTAAAGTCCCTGTCGTTGAACTTTTCAGGTCTTTCACCATGGCCAATGGGGATTGAACCAACAAACGACGAAGTCGTAGCAATAGTCACAACTGGTCTCGCTGGAACATCCTCATTTTCGAATCCACCACTAAACCCACTTCTAGTCAAGGGATTGAAACTTGGCAACAATAATTGTTTAAAATGTTTTTTGCCTTTTTTCTTTTCAATCTGAACCACACAAATTAAAGGTAGTAACTCAACAAAATTAACCTTAAAATGTTGAAAATTGCGGATATAATTCGTGCGAAGACTAGAAGTTGTGTAGTGGCAAAATTAATTAATTGACAAAAATAAAATAAAAGTAAAGCATAATATAGAATAGAATAAATAGAAAGAAGATTGCTGAAATTGAATAATATAAATGCAAGAGTATACAAACCGATGCTCAAATTAGACTCGATGTCCTAAAGGTTAATTTGCTCTGTTTAGGTGTTTTTGGCTCAACAACAATAATCTTCCAAGATAGAATGGGTTTACTTTTTGTAATAGAAGTAGCGCAAACTACAAAAAGTTTTGAATTAACAATGTGTAAACTCTCTCAAACAAATGCTATGCTATGATATGCAATAGTATGCCCAACTATACTCTGTATGTCGTACAATGCTAATGCTCAGAAGTGTCCTCAATGAACTGAGCAGAGGTGCTACTTATAGATGAGTCAAACACCAACCACTATGCCCATGATCACCACACTTAAGTCCTCAATGCAACAGCACGTCTCTGGTGGAGTGGGAAACATCAACAACAGGCCACGATCTCCATAATGCCACAAAGCCTTGATCTCCATCCACCAATGCCACTTTATGCCACCATCCGTGAACTCCAAAAGGCCATGATCCCACAAACAACTCCATGATCTGATGAAGAGGTGGAGAGGAACATGGCCAATTCCATTCACCAATGGAAAGGCCTTGGCATAATTTCCAGCATTATCTTCCTCTACCGTTTGTTTCACGTAAATTATTGCCTACTCCTCACTTACTATACATTTTTTTCTTATTCAGAAAAACCTCATCTCTTATTCAGAAAGACCTTATCACAACTTACACCTTCCTTGTTCAATTAAAATAAAATATCTAAATTTTAATAAAGGGCAGCCCCGTATACGAAACTGCTGCTATGCACAACCGGGTCAGAGCAAAGATCGATCCCACTTAAAATCTAGTTTCAATACTTTAAAAATACCAAAAATAAAAGTTAAGTTAAAAAATTGAACTAAGTTCAGATCCACAAAATGATCAAAACCCAATTCTCAAAAAACTTCAAAGAATCATACAAAATCAAACACACCCACAACTCAATACTAAATTTATAGCTAATAAACCATCAAGAAACCCCCAATAACGCCTTCAATTCAATTAAATCAAGCAAACCCAGTTCTCAAAATTCATCAGAAATTAAAATTCAATAGTAAAAAGAAGAAAAAAAAAAAAGGATCACTTATCACGTAGACCTTTTAGATGAATTTAATAAGTATAACACTGTAACAGACCTTTGATTTAGCAATGTTTAAGCTCCGAAACAACTCTCTAATGCTTGACTATGCTTTCTATAGGGTAGTTAGAAGATTCAGAGATAGAGATAGTGGTAATAAGATATTATCATGACTAGTATTCTCAAGTTTGATTGGTCATATTAGGTGCTAATTAAGTTTCTAGGAAAAGTAATTAATCGATTTTGAATAATGGAGATACACGATTACTACATGTTCTAATGTGTGTTGTCACATATGGACAACTACATTTTATTACTAATGCTAATTTGTTTTAAATTCTTCAAAATAAAGATAAATTTTGTATAAAAGTCTCAGTTTTAATAAATTTCTTGTAACTCCATGTGTATGCAAAACTTATCGTAGATGAAGTGGAAGTGAGTTATTATAATGTTTTGGTTTAAAAAATAAAGTCATGGTTGTATATACATATGAGCACGAGTTAAATTGGGTAGGGTGCTCGCACATATAGGTGCCTCTCCTTCTACATACATGGGACCGAACAAAACGGTGTTATCTCGTGCGTTATTATAGTTTAAATCATCACATGGGATTTTAGTTAAAATCTTCTTGTAATGTTATATTTCATTTTTCTCATTTCTAGTTGCATGTTTCATATTGTATAGTTGTACATTAAATATATATTTTATACCCAACAATTAAGTAAAACAATCAAGTGATGACCTATTTTAAGTTCAAATCATAATGTCGACCTCTATATAATGTATACATATATATATGTATATGTATACACATATATGTATAATTATTTCATAGGGTTTGGACAGGACGCACAGGTCATTAGACCAGAATTTTGGACTAGGCCCATTCGGAGACAATCTTTTGACCTTTATAGTCTTTCATAGTGACAACATTTTCATTTGATTGTAGCAATCTTCTCTTTTTTTTTGGTCGGAAAAGTAAGGATTTCATTTCATTAAAACTTAACCAACTCCATCCGTTTCAAATATAAAGTGAAGTACTTTAAAAAACCCCATAAGAGGAATAACCATGCAATTGGAGGGAATAGTGTCTAATTTAACATTTTTCACTAATCAATTAGCTACCTCATTTATATTTCTACAGACGTGAGTTACACTAACATTCCTAGGCTGAGAGATTAGGGATTTAGCGTTCTTGATGAGATGATCGATGGTCCAGCTTAAAGCTACAACTTTGACATGTAAAATATATATATATTTTTTTGTTGCTAAAAATGTGTTGTAGATATTAATATTGGAAGATTGCCAACACTAGAGAGATGCATCAAATTTACTCTCAGGTTCATTCAACTCAAGTGACATGTTGGAAGAAAATGCTAACGAATTTACATATTGGAGTGCTTATAAAGTGAAATGTAATCTTTTTTCTCTTGATTGGACTTTAAATATTTCATTAGTAACTACAAACACTGTCCAATCGGGAAGTTGAGTATGTCTGCCCTTTCAAAGGGTGGTCGGATGTGAAAATTGCTTAGTCTCGATATTTTTGCAGGAGTCAAATCGTTATTTAAGATTCAAATGTCCCACTTGAGCTACAAAAGCCGCTTAGTTTTGATATGTTTTTTAAGCAGGAATTGGATCTTGTACCTTTGTTATAGCTAATGCATTTCATTATTTAGACCCAAAAGACAAACAATAAGGCATGATACCATTTTGAAATAACTAAGAGCAGTTTATTTAGGGTTAGGTTTCAAATGTGAAGTAGCCTTACCCGCATCGCTAAGGCCAACCAATGTTTGTTGTGAAGGACTATCTTGTCTCAAGAGTTGGATAAAATAGTCGGGTAGTGACGTATTATTATTAGAGTTTTTGAGTTTGAATCATAATTTCAACCTGTAATATCTCATATTAGTGAGAGATAGTACGTGTTAGTGGTTTGTAAGAAGGTATTATAAATATAAAGAATAATTTGGGTTAACTATTTTGATACAGTAAAAAAGAGGCCCAAGTAGTTATTTCTTATGCTTACAATACTATTCTCATTGGTGGGCTTAGGATTTTGGACCCGGGATATGACATAATGGTATTAGAGCTGGTCGCTAGTCGATGTAGGAATTAAGTGTTATCCAGGGCAAAGTGTTTATCAAGAAAGCGGTGGGAGCTACCTCTTAAACTTGTAGGAGCCATCTTTATAATCCTGTATTGTCTGGTTGGTCCTGGGTGTGTGTCCCTGACGAGGACATTGGGGAGGGAGGGGTTGTGTAATATCCCACACGAGTGAGAGATAGTATTTGTGAGTAATTTATAAGGAGACGTTGTGGGTATAAGGAATAACTTATGTTAATTATTTTGGGCCAGTTGAAGAAAAATCAAAGTAGTTATTTCTTATACTTACAACAGTATTTGCTCAGAGTGTGACACAACCTCCATTATAAATTAAAAAAAAGGATCATCTCGTACTTCGTTACCTATTCACGGAAGTCAGAATATTTGAAGGCTGCATTTTAAGAAAATATTACTCCCTTGAAATAAGGAGAATAATCACTATGGACCATTTACTCGATTATTGATCAATCTTCCGGTAAACATCGTGAAGTATAAGGTATAAAAAGAAATAAAATTACTGAAGTTCTTTTCTTGATAAAAATTCCGATTATCGTCACATTCGAGTAACTAAAAAAATGCAATGAACTGCGACACGAGTAGTTTATTTGATTTGATTTTACATATATATGCTCTCATAGTGAATGAAGTTCCTATGATCAAAAATCAAAATCCCCACCTCTAAATTCAAAAGAAAATGTAGTTCATTTTTCCAACTCTCGTTTTCTTTTCTTTGTCCGGCAACAATCACACCATGTGAATTGTTGAAACATCGAGATGTATAAAGTCGAAAAGACTAGAGGAATAAATCATTTCATATATGGTGAATGAGAAAAGAGATTTGACCCCGGAAAACAAAGAGGAAACTGATAAAAAAGACACGAGAGTCCAGGTCAATCATCTCAAGAGCACGAGATAAAGGCTCTAGAATTAAGAGATGCCTTCCTTTTTAAGGTATGTATATCGTAAGACTAATTATTATACAAATTAACTGTAAATTATGACTTGACACAATATTTGAGTAGTTGTATCATTGACTTGGTGAAGACACATTTGCAAGTGATGTTAGTATGGATAAGTGAGGTTGAGTATTCGCTGAAATGATTATTGAGTAATGCCGATATTATCACCATATCAAAAAATATAACAAATTGAAAAAGTCCAAATCGATCATTTTAAAAGCACGAGAAAGAAAAGACTTGATAAAAGAAATGTATTTTATGTAATTATCAGTCAGAATCATATCGTTTAACGTAAAGAAAGTCAAAAATTGAACCAAATCACACTATCGAATAAATAAACCAGAGACGTTTCATGAACCAAATCACACTAAGGGGTAATTTCACATTTAATCTGTATTATTTGTAAAGTGTCTCAATTTAGTCTTTACTGTTTAAAATGTCTTAATTTAGTCCTTATTGTTTCACCAAAAGTTTTAATTTCATCTCTATTGTTTAATATATCTTAATTTAGTCCCTATTATTTTTTAAAAAATTTCAACTTCGTCTTTATTATTTTTAAAAAGTTTTAATCTCATTCATGTTGTTTTCTTTAAGTTTCAAATTCGTCTCTATTATCCAAGAACTAAATTAATTTTTTTTTGATAAATAATAGGGATGAATTTGAAACTTTTTAAAAATATTAGGGACGAAATTGAAACTTTTTGAAAAACAATAAAGACAAAATTGAAAACTTTAAACAATAGAGATAAAATTGAAACTTTAGAGAAACACTATAAACTAAATTGAGATATTTGAAACAATAAAAATTAAATTAAGACACTTTATAAATAATAAGAACTAAATGTGAGATTTTTTCTTTAGGTAATTACCACTCATAATCATATCGTTTAACGTAAAGAAAGTCAAAAATTGAACCAAATCACACTATCGAATAAATAAACCAGAGACGTTTCGTGAACCAAATAAGAAACAATTCAATAGTAAGAGAAATTATTATTCTTCCTTGTACTTCAAAATCGTTTATGCAGTACCTCAAAAGTTAGTTGATTTTGCACTACCTTAAGTTCTAGACCAACTACAAAACGTTTTAAAGGAATCTGAAGAGTATTTTATGCTATTTGCTTTAACCAACACACCTCCCACACCATCTTGAATGTTGCTATACAACCAATGGTGACTCTAAATTTGTTATTTGCTCAATTGTTTTTAAACTATTTCTTATTGCTATTCCACCTAATCCAGTACAACAGTGAGCATGTTTCTTGGCTGTTTCATATAAAACAAAAATTATACGCATAGAATTGTGTGTGATGTTAGGGAATCGACATTTAGCAACCACATCATATTTATTACATGAATTACAGATTTTATTGATATTATTATTAGAACGTTCCATTATAGATTTAACAAAACAAATAATTTTTGACATAAATAAATGAAGTTTTCAAATTCATATAACTGATTTTATTTAATGGGATAAAACTTAGTTTGATTTGGTATAATAATTTTAATACAAGAATAACTTTTGACATAAACCATCCAACTTGTTACCTGGCCAACTCATAAATAGATGGGAGTTACATGTATGTAGGATCCAATTGTGTGTCTAGATCGGGTAGCTGATTACGGTTGTAGAATTTTTCTCAAACGAGACTCTAGTAATCATCTAGCATAATTCTTTTTCTATGTTCTTTTGTGAGATATAAAAATAATAACTTTTTTCTATGAATTACCAAAAATAATAATGTGTATCAAAAGCATATGGCTTCTCTAAATATATAGCATTCTTGCGTATATTTCTCTTCAGCTAGTACTTGTATTATTAATTCTTCTGCTTTATTTTAGATTTTTCATTTCATTTAAAATCATATTTCACTTGATAGATATATAGATAATAAGAGAACTAGGATGAACTCCAAAAATATTATTGCAGATATACCTTTTAGTATTGGATTAACATGATCATCTTGATTGTTAACATGATCAAAGACTTTAAAAGCTCATTACTTTAAGGAGCAAAAAATCTTAATCTAGTCCTACACCATTCAATTTTTTCTACTTTTTACGAGATTGATCGTGTAAAAAAAGTCAGTTATTCCACTCATACCATATGTGGTAAATGGTAGCACCAAAAAAAAAAAAAAAAAAACCACCGAAAAATGCATGCCTTGAGGTTGCCAACTCCAAAGTGAGGCAAAAGGGAATAGATAACGCCATACCAATGGAAAATAGGGAAATGGATAGTTGATACTATAATATCCCGAACCCTCACGAGACCGGAGCTCCGATTCAAAACTCGAGGTCACAAAAAATGAAAGAAAACAGACAGAGTTTTCCTTATTTCTAGGCCTATATAAACCTGCACACATAAGAAATGGCCACAACAACAATATACAACATAAATTACTGAGTACCTAAGGTCATCCGAGCCTTTCTACTTGCAAAATAAAACATACAAGCATACATTTACTATAAGCCATTGAAATACTATGGTTATAATTTCGATTATCATACCACTCTAATCTTTTCTATTCCATTTTCTTAGATTTTAAGTCACTCAACCATCTTCCATTTAACACCTTACAAGCATGCAAGCTAACTAAGCAACTAAGTCAAACTTTAAGTTATTACAAGCCCACTACTATCTATCAAATCATACAAGTCTTTAACTTCATGTTACATTCCTTATAACAACCAACATATACAAGACACTCAGGCCTCAAAAGGAAACATAACTATAAAAAATTTACATAGAAACAATCAACTAAAGCTAGAACATCCAATCAAGGAGATTCTCGAGCTTTCTTTTTCTCAGACTCTGAAGGCACCGAACCTGAAATGGTTAGAAAGAAGGAGTGAGAAAACAACGTTGCTCAGTGAGGGAGGGAAACAGATATCCAGGGTATTTTGAAAATGATTACGTGTAATGCAACAACCATCAATAAGCTAACTTAGCTATGCTAAACAATATATAATAAGCAATTAATTGTTATCCATTAGAGAAGTCAAACAACCACGATAGAACAAATACAATAAGAAACCTAGAGGAAACAATAATAATATAACACACAATTCAAAAATACAAGCTAATTAATACAAATAAAAGAACACAAACAATGGTAACTCTCCAAAGATTTAGGGCCCAAGTGAGAGTTACTTAATGAAAGGATACAAAGCTGATCACAAGCATGAACTACAAATTACGATCCATGAACCACGAACCACGAGGCACGAACTCAAATAGACAATAATAATTTCAATTTTGATAAGCTGGCATAACCCTATACACCAAACGGGGTTCTCCCGATATAACACCCTGTTAATCCTATGACCCAGCTCTCCCAGAGTGGCATCCCTAGCGAGAATGAGAATAGCTACGGAGGATGGATATCCACTGGTAAGCCCGATGCCGCCCAAGGGGTGGCCACCACATCTATGCTGAATGGTTGCGCAACCACGATAACGATAACGATAGGTGTGAGATTTCACTAGATGATATCTATAATTTTCAAGGAAAATCGATTCAATAACCATGCAAGGTAACATATACAAGATAATTTACAAACAATATAGGCAAGGTAATAATATAGGCAAGATATATATTTATTTTCTAACAAAGTAACCAATCATTTCAATTCACGAAACTTCACTAACAAGATACACATGCTATCCATTTGCAATTAAACACCTAACTACACAATTATAAGGCAATTACTAGCAATTATTTTCCTTTTCTATAACTAGCCCTTATTAGTCCAATACAAGCGTATACAAATCAAAATCCAAGCTAACCCCAATCCAATCATTTCATTCTTCTAATGACACTTTATGACACCCATAAAAGCCATGAAAGCTCTCTTTTAAGAACATCTACCACCAAAGCCCCAAAAATAACCTAAAAATTCAACGTTAACAAAATGAGTTAAATTTTATCGTGCAACTATTTTTACATCCCTAGAACCTATTTCAACTGTTAGATCGACCATTGGATTAATATTTAATGGGTCTATGTGAATAGTGCCCAAATTTCAACTTTACAATAGGTTATTTGGAAAAGGAAGCAATCCAAGTAATTCAACCCTACAAATCAAGTCTCCATAACTAGAATACACCAAAACATTCAAAATTTAAGCAATATATCATCTTATGGCATCATAACAAAAATTTACATAAACATACACAAAGTTATAAATACAATTTATATGCAAATTCCTCACCAAACTAGGTTGAGAACACTTGGAAGAACTTAGGATGGCTTGAAATCCTCTCACAAAAGCTTGGAATATGCAAAGATTGAAACCTTAGCTTGCAAAATTTCTTTTCTTTTTCCCTATGGAGCTCTCGGCCATCTCCCTTTTTCTCTTTTATTTTTTATTGCTTTTATAATGTTTATTATTTGTAGATATATGGTATATAGATATATAAGTATATGTGTTATGGGCTAGGCTTAAGTTTGGGCCAAATTATATTAATTATAAAGCTTAAAACAAGCCCAAAGCAAGGCAAGACTTCTAAAGGCCCAAAACACAAACTAGTTTGATACTATTCATGCGAAACACAAAAAAAAATTATACCCGCTTTCCCGACATGTCATTCCAATAAAAACTATGAATGTATGCCCAAAAATAAGTTTATACTGAGGAAAAAATATGAAATTTACAAAATAAAATACTTTAATTTTTATTCCTGGCCCAGGGCTCGTTTTAAAATGATAAAAATAAGTCTACTGAGTATTAAGAATAATCCCGTATAAGGTAAATGGAAAAATAGTAGTTAAAATATTTTTATTTGAATTTAATAATGCTAGTGTCCCCTTTAAAGAAATAAGAGAAGTAGAAGAAAAAATAAAACTACTATAAATCTTAAATCCTATATAAACACATATACACATATAAAACTTAAATCGGCACAAATTTATATGCAATTAAGTATAATATGCTACATGCTGGGTCCAAGTCGTCACAGATACCCCCTTCAACCAAGAAGCCAAATCCTTTTAGTTAAAAATAAAAATAAAACTCTGAAATAGGTGAAAAGTAATTTCACAACCCAAGTGACAAAAGATGTAATGAGAATAATTTAAGACATGACTCTAGAAAATGAGTATTTACAACTTTAAAACTTATCCAAAGAAGTCAGTCAAGTAATGAAGCTATATTAAAAAGTTGTTTTTTAACCAAATAATCATATACCAATTCACATTTGTATCTTTGCTCTTCAAATTACTCCAAATTTTCGAAATTGAGAAAGAGCGGTTGATGGAGTGTATTCAAATGAAAATATAAAATCTATTCATCAAAAAATTAATCCCTTCAAGAGAAGGGTAAAGCCGTCCAAGGGAAGGTGAATGGTGGGGGCCAAGTTCTCGAACCATTGTGAATAATATGGACAACTTTACAATGTAAACTCAAAAAGGTTCATTAAAAAATTAAAAAAACAAAAAAAAAAAAACTTGGAAAGGTAACATCAACACACGAAGCTCATCAAGAGGGAAGCCCCAATGATGCCAAGAATTGTACCAAAAGAAAGTATTAGAACTATTATCAACTTTATGCCAAATGAGGTCTTTGACCAAAGGACAAATGCTAAGAAGCTTTCTCCTCCGTATTCAATTTGCATCAATTGGGATGTCCAAATTTCAAATGCATCTATCTTTAATGAAGTTAATTTATCTGGTCTTTGCTATGAAATTTTTTATATATTTCTTTTACATAAGAGGTTGGTTGATCATCAATTTATCTTGTCAAAAAAGAAATCATTAATCTATCAAATTTAGACATTCTCAAGATAACTTAGAGATTAAAGGTCATTTTTTCAAATTTAAAACAGTCGTTTCAATTTTTTTTACCATCTCATATCCCCTATATCTCAGATTGACCCGAAGTCAAAAAATAAAAAGGAATCTTGCACAAAAACCATATCAATTATTTGGAATATGAACCAAAAGTGTTTATTAAAAGAAATGACACAATCTTTTATACGACATCAAAACATTAATTGAGTGTTCAACAATTGAATTTTTAAGAATGCAAATCATGCAATCTATTGAAAATATTGAACAACTGATTGTCTTCCTAGAATAATAGAGAAGATATTTGTTTTATGCCAACTTTTTCTCATTTTATTATTCAAGTTGGATTTTTTCAATTTTAAAACAAACATGAATATAAACTATTGAGCTATTTTTTTGTGTAGGATAAAACTACAATTTTTTGACAAATACCACAATAACACCCCCAGGTCATTCAACTAAATTGTGATTGATTCAATTTTGCATTATTGAATTTATTTTTCCTAAAATTCTTTTTATTTACATGTATCGATATACTTTATGTTGCAAATATGATGCTAATCTAAGGGTTACAACAAAGTGAAGCTTGTCGTCCCGAGGGTGAAAATAAACGGTGAAGGTGTTCGTTGGAGTTTGAAAATAAAATTATGTCACTCACATTGATTAATTAACAATTCTTTTTATTACTTTCTTAACTTGCCTACCAATCGAGACAATGCTAATGCTAGATGTAAGCCCTAAAGCACTCTCTCAAAAACTTTTAAAGGTCTGAAGGACGAAATCCCCTTTACGTACTATTCAATTGACTTGGATGCAATGAGAAAAAGTTACTTTAGGCATGAACCACAAACCCATGAACCCTAATCTAATCGCAGGGGAAAGTGTCAAAGTATCTCAAAGGCATAGCCTCTCGCACCGAAAACTATTCTAAGAGAAGTTCGAATATGTTCTATTCATATATCAATTGGCCTTGATTTGATATGATTTACCTATAACTAGTTTTTGGAAGGAGCAAGCCTTTTATTGATTCCTCTAACTGTGATTTCACTTAGGATGAGTCTCTTGTTATAAAAACTAAAAAGAAAAAAAGAAGAAAAAAGAGATAGAGAGAGAGAGATAAATTCTGTCACATTTGGTGAATCGTATGGAAAGAGATCTAAAAAGATATGATACCCTCTTTTTCTTAATTAATACATGTCATTTCAGGTAAAATTATAAATTTATCCTTAAATAAATATATAATAAATTAGCCTAATTGTAAAATTTTAACTTCAGTTTTTAATTAAAAATACTTTTAAAAACAAGCCAAACTGATTAGTTTCAGTTTTTAAACTCATAGAATGTGCTTTTGATTGTCTAAAAGTTAGGCCAAACAAAACTATAGTCATTTCATATTTCTTTTAAGAGGTTAACTTCAACTTCTAATCTCACAAGGAGGTTAACTTCGACCTCTAAACTTACAGAAAGTGCTTTGAGTATCTAAAAGTTAGATTTAATCATTTTGCACATCTTCTAAAAAACCTATATAATATTTCAAAGATTAAAAAAAAATAACCTCCCCAATTTTGACTTTCTGAGTCTGACCTTAAATATATCGGCTCTCTTTATTTTTAAGTCATTATACATATTTATAGTTTTTCATTCATGTCCATTTCAATAACTAGAACTGCATACTAAAAGTCTAATTGCAAGGGTAAGTTTGAAAATTTAGGTCACAATTTTCAATCATTATAATCATATAGTGTTAGCAAAAATAAGGCATAAGCCATGTGTCAACCACATGGCTTATGCGTTGTCCCCGCAAGGAAAATTTTTTCTTATCTTATTACTAACAACATTTTGTACAAAAAGACAGTCTTTCAGATTCAGTAAATGTCCTGACAGCAAAAAAAATAAAGGTTTCCTCCGGCTAAAACAATAATTATTGCTACATTGCCGACCTTGAAAATGACTTCACGCTTCTAATCGCTCTTCTGTCATTTAGACTCTGTTAAAAAAACACAAATATGAGTTGAAGTACTAAAGTTTAAAATTCATGAAGTAATACCTTGACCAAATGTAAAATTAGTCTCAATCATAGATAAAGAAAAAAATACTTGCAGCCTCTTTGACGTTTGACTTTTAAACTTTGTCGATACAACGGGCAGTTCCTCTTCCAATGGCCCTCCTTCTGACTATGGTAACAAATACCCTTGGCAGCACTGTCTTTCTTCTCTTTCTTGGACACACCCCTACTGGCCTTTGGAGTAGAATCCTTCTTGTTATTGTCTTTCTTTTTCTTCTTCTATGCTTTTTGGCTAGAAGAGGTAGAAGCAACAAGAAAATTGGACTCATTTCCCTTAACTTTCGTTTGCCCTTGTGTTGTAACCAGCATGTTGAGCAACTCAAGAAGAGAACACTCGAGTTTGTTCATCTGAAAGTTCATGATGAATTGGTTGAAGGACAAAGGCAGATATTGAAGGATCAAGTCGGTCTGGAGGTTAAAATCCATCACAAAGTCCAGACACTCAAGCTGAGTAATTAGACTAATAATCTTGAGCACATGATTACCGATATTTGTTCATTATTCCATCCTTGATCGAAACAACTCTTTCAATATCTCATATCAAATAGTTCTTCTATGTTCTCCGTACAAATCCTGCATATTCATGATTATGCTCATCGCATCAGGCATCTTTTCATGTTGCCTTTGGAGTAGAATATCCATCGATGTGAGGTTATAGTTTCTAGCACGTAGATCATGTTCCAACCATGAATCATAAGTATCTTATGAATACGTTACTCCCATTAATCGTGAAGTTCACTTGTCATTTCAAAAATTTATATTCTTTATGACTTGAAACTTGTACTTTACAAGGGAAATTGTCGAACATGAAAAATAAGTTTCATTTATGATGAAAACATCAATGAAACCTTTCTAGAATGCTTAACTCTTAACATGCTCTCTCTTATAACAACTATAATGAAATCATAAATTTCAAATGCATAATGCGAGTATATGCTTTAAAAACTTTAACAGCCTTTTGACACTAAGATAACTTAATATACGTGTATCATAAAAAAATATTTGCATTATATTTTTAGGATAAAAGCCTTTAAATAAACAACATTGCACAAAGGCAATACATTTGATGCTTTAAATCTATATAATGGCCATATAAATCAAGGCTTAATAGAGATTAGAGTACCATGTATGGAAAACACGATTATCTCCTTAGAACAATCTCACATATAATTTTAAAGAACAGAAGCATGTAAGACAATCATAATCGTGCTCAGTCAACTAGCATGATCCCCTAATGTGCAAATAAGATGTACAATAATAATAATAACTTAAACTCAAACTTTACTAATAAACACAAAATAATGCACATAACATGAACTTGCAACTTGAACATTCTAGTTAAAAACTTGTCTTCTTTGAAGACTCTGACGTGTCATATAAACACCTTTAAGCAAAGCTGTATAATATCTTAGAGTCTCCATAACCAAATAATCAGATAGATAAAAATCTAATACCTTTGGGGTATGCAATTGTAAACTATAACTCCAAGAAGTAAACCATCCCAAAATTCTTATTGGATTACTTATGAACCATACTAGATAACTCGCTTCAGCCAAGTTACCCAATGTGATCCAAAAATCATCCAACTGGAAAAAAACAAGACGGCCTAGAATTTTTATGGGAAATCTTCAAAGGATTTATGAATAACCTCATATGGAAAGTCTTCTCCCCTCTTAGGGTTTTGGATCCAAATGTTGTTATTTCTTCCGATTCGGGCAGTGTCTCCCTAAGAATTGATAATCTGAACCCTAATGTTCCCTCTAGTTTTGAACCCCCAGGGCCTCGAGAATTGATGCTCAACCTTCTTCCGCTGCTTTGTTAAAGCAGTGTTTAGCTTCCGAAGTGGATGGGGACACTATTCTATATTCGGGCGTCATCCTTAAGGGTTTTTAGTTGAGGGTCCCTGAGGAGCATGAGAAGCCATGTCGCCTCGGCCTTGGCTGGAACCTATTGGCCAAACCTTATCCACGCGGTTTCGATCTTACCCCCGATGACCTTGCCATGATAGAATATATTAAGTCTTTGAGTACCCCATCACTGATCTTGAAAATACCGATATTCTCGCTGTTATTTCTTTGGGATTACACAACGATGTCCCTGGGGGTACTGTCCTTAACCATTTAGTTTCTTACTGATCTATCAAGTCCTGTTACTTACATATTACGTTTTGCAGCTATGGACAAGGCAGAATGCCTCAGACGAGCTGAAGCCAAGGCCAAGCAAAGAGAAGCTGAGCTGTTGGCCAAGAGGAAAGTAGGAAATGAATACACTTGTGCTCCGAAGATAGCCAAAAGTTCAAGTGGTCAGAGTACAACTAAGATAATCGATGTCGTGCCTGCCTAGACCTCCCTTGGGATAGTGTCGGAGACCAACTCCGCGGTACCGATGGGGTCTCTTCTTCTTGAGATGGCTGCTACCAGGGGCAGTGGACTTTAGCAAGCCTTTGACCTAACTTTTTCACCCTAAGATTCTCCTCCTCGAGTTCAAGAGAAATCAACATCCTCGACATTCACAATCCCAACCCTCATCTGCCAAGTTACCTCCGAGATCGTGTAGCCCCATCTCGGGGATCCTGCAATCGAACTTTGCTCCAAGCAGATTGCACTAATTGTTGTGTACTATAACAAAGAGGTAGTTCTACCTGATGTCCCTCTATTTTACTCGTTCTGTCGTTAACCATTTCTATTTTCAAGGTGCTGTTACCTTGTCCCGCGTTTTCGAGTGCCTATGAAGCTAAGTGAGATGCACGAGGAGTTCCACAAATGGTACCGCTACTGCCATTATGAGCTAAAGAAGCTCATGGACAACTTCGATAGTAAGCTCAAGAAGGAGCAAGAGGAAAATCTAAATAAGTTGTAGAAGGCTCTCGAATGGGTCGACAACTTAAATAAACAAGTCTAGGCTTTAAACGAGCAGGCTGAGAAGGACAAGAAAAAGTTCGAGCAAAAAATCCAAGATAAGGATACTGAGTTGGATCAACTGCATTCAAACCTAAAGATTTCCCGTGTCGACATTCAAACCTAATGCAAAACGGCTGTTGAGGACTTCAAGACCAACGAGGAGATGAAGTTGATTGTTGAACAATTGGCTTTCGACACTTATGATTGAACCCGATATGCATGCATAGCCGTGGCCGAGGATCGTACGGCCAGGTATGCCTGAAAGAAGGGTCTTGTCCTTAACCTATCATTTCTTACTGTCGATGCTTGGGATTCTAGATTTGAATGCGGTGAAGTAGCTGAAGAGGTTGGTGAGGACGTCAACCCTGAAGTCGACTCTATGGTCAACCCTGAGGTTACCATTGCCTTCTGTGCAGATAGTCTTGAGGATGATGCCTCGTCTGAGGACCATGTAGTCATAGATGGGTAGACTAGGATTATTTGTACTTATCGGAGCTGTACATTTGCTTGATGAAATGAAATATTTTGCTCTAATCCAGTCGTCTTTCTTTCCCTTCTTTTCTTCTATTTCCTTTTAAATTTCATCGAAAATAATTCTAAACACTTGTTTTGAGGTTTGAGCTCTCAACTCTTAAATGGTTGGGCTCTTATTCCCGTAAGATGGCCTTTTAAGCTTTTATTCCTATTGGATAGCTCCATGGTTCGAGCTCTTTGGCTTGGATGACTCTCTCATTCAAACTTTTACTAATTATAGAAGGGTCCGTGGTTCGAGCTCTTTGGCTCTTAATACGTGGGGCTTTTATTAGGTGGCCCTTGAGCTCCTACTCCTAATCGGATGGCTCTCTCGTTCAAGCTTTTACTCTTAAGATGGCTCTAATTATTTAGGGTTGTACTTATGCATACTTAGAAAGCATACATTAAATGCTAGAAAAGAAAGCGCAATAACAAACATTATAAATAACTAACAAAAGATGTGGGGGTAAAGATATTTTTTCATTAAAATTGACTTGTCTACATTTACAAGACCTCTTACCAGGTAGAGGTCTTTAGTCAATTTAAGTATAATACTTTTTCAAATGTTCAATGTTCCAAGCATTCTTTAGTTCTTTGCCCCCACCATCGACTAACTTATAGGTTTCTAGCATCACTTCCTTTACTACTTGATACGGTACTTCCCAATTTAGCCCTAGTTTCCTTTGGTTAGGGTTGGGCTTGAAGCAAGCTTTCCTCAATACGAGGTCTTCCTCTTTAATTGATCTAGGTCAAACATGTTTTGTAAAACTCCTAGCCATTGCTTGTTTGCTTGCCAACATCCTGATCTGAGCTTTTTGTCAGAATTCATCTACCAGGTCCAAACTCTCTCTCAGCTCTTGGTTTTTCACTTCTTCCTTGAAGGCTTGGGTTCTAGCAGTTGGAAACACGATCTCCACCGAAAGTACGACACCAGTCCTGAACACCAAACTGAACGAAGTCTCTTTTGTAGCTGCATTAAGGGTCGTCCTTGTGGCATAAAACACCTCAGGGTGTATGTCTGTCCACATCCTCTTTCCTTGTTCTAGCTTTTTCTTTAGGCCCTACAAAATAAATCTATTAGTTATCTTGGCTTGGTCATTTGTTTGGGAATGAGTTACCGAGAAAAATTTCAGTAATGTGTCGAGCTCTTCACAATATTTTTGAAATACCTTGAATCGAATTGTTTCATGTGATATGTGATAATGACTTTTGGTACCCCGAACCGATAGACAACAACTTTCCACACAAAGTTCCATGCCTCTTTCTCCATTATCGTCGACGTCGCTTCTGCCTTGACCTACTTTGAAAAATAATAAACAGCCACAAAGATATATCTCTTTTGCACCATGGCCACTGGCAAGGGGACCCAAGATGTCCAATCCCCACTGAGCAAAAGGCCACAGGCTGGATATGTAGGTAAGGTCAGTTTCTGGCAGCCTTTGTATTTTTGAGAATCTTTAACACTTGTCATATTTTTTAACTAGTTCCTTCGAATCCTCCTGTACTATTGGCCAGAAATTTCCCATCTTGAGTACCTTTCTTGCCAATGACCATGCCCTAAGGTTGTTACTACACACGCCTTCGTGGATTTCTCTCAACACATAATTACCTTCTCTTTGGTCCATGCATTTCAACAACGGCTAAGTATAAAACCGCTTGTACAACTGGTTTCCAACCAACAAGAAGCTGGAGGCCCTTCTTTCTAACTTTCAAGCCTCTTCCTTGTTTGACGGGACTTCCCCTTTTTCATATAACTTCTGATTGGTTGGGTCTAATCCTCCTTCTGTTCTATTATTGATATCGCTTTCCCTTTCCTTGGTATACTCAGTTTTAATACTTCATCTATCTGCACTATGGCTTGTTTTGGTGACCCTAATGCAAATCTAAAAAGAGCATCGACCTTTTCATTTTCTGACTTCAGAAACTTTTGTATTTGAAATTTAGCAAAACTTGAGATCAAGTCCTTCACCATAAATAGATAGGCTACTATTGTTGGATCTTTAGCCTTGAATTCGCCTATTATTTGATTGGCAATAAGTTGTGAGTCTGTCTTGCTATCTACTATTCAGGCCCCCAACGATTTAGCTATTTTTAGCCCAGCCATAAAGGCTTCGTACTTTGCCTCGTTATTGGACTCGGGGAGCCCAAATTTAAGAGAATACTACATTCTTTTAGGGTTTGTCAATACTACTTTGACCCCGTTTCTATTCTTTCCTAACGCCTTGTCGACTTGGATTACCCATGCTAGAATATTTTTCTCGTCACTGAAAGTGTATTCCACAATAAAATCAGCCAGGGCCTGAGATTTGATGGCTATCATCAATTGATACACGATGGAAAATTGATTGAGCTCTACAGACAAATTCAGCAATTCTCCTGACACCTCAGGTCTTTGGAGAACTTGTTTTAATGGCATGTTGGTCATTACATGGATAATATGGGTTTCGAAATAATGCTTCAGCTTTCTAGCTTTCGTTATCAATGCCAACTTCATCATCTTGATAGTAGTGTACCATAATTCTGGCCCTCCCAACATTTTTCTCGTATAATACATTGATTTATGAACTCGACCCCCTCTCTTGGACCAAGGTTGTGACTACCGCCATGGGCGAGGCCGCGAGATAGACGTAAAGGATTTTTCCTACCTTGGGCCTCATCAATAGTGGCGGTGAACTTAGATACTACTTCAAACTTTTGAATGCCTCCTAACACTCCTCCATCCATTTGAAATCTTTCGGCTGCCTTAATACTTGAAAGAATAGTGCACACTTGTGTTGGGAATAGGTTGCCCAAAAGACTACTAACATTTGCCATTTCTGTAAATGA
Organism: Ehretia macrophylla; assembly: GCA_037974665.1. Taxonomy (NCBI): domain Eukaryota; kingdom Viridiplantae; phylum Streptophyta; class Magnoliopsida; order Boraginales; family Ehretiaceae; genus Ehretia; species Ehretia macrophylla. Next base: position 27,699,097 of record CM075769.1, read on the forward strand.
ATATTTGTAATTGATAATTAAAATGTCATCTTATTATATGAGCATGTTTTTATCTCATTTGTTATGTGGATGACTGTATATATATATATATATATATATATATGTATGTATATGAAGTCCTTGTTTCAAGTGGTAACTTAGGTGCGTGGTGGTTATGCATAGAAGGTCTAGGTCATGGCACTTGTTAAGTAAAGTAATTATGTCCATGACTAAGTAATAAAGTTGGGCACTTTACTATGGTAAAAGTCATAGTGGAATAAGTTCCCTTTTGGGTAGGGTGATTTGCTTTGATCATGAATTTGTTCCAGACTTATTATAGTTATACATGTGTAAGCATTGGACGGACCATGTAGGTGTGAACTCTAAATACATACTATCAAGGAAAGAGTTCACCTATATGTACAGAGCTTCTAAGTGGCCCATTGTTCTTAATCTTGAGCATATGTGGATGAACTTATAAAGTCGAGTGCTTGCACTTTGAGCCATTATGGGTGTGGTCTAAATGCTTAGGTCACTAACTTTGTGGTTTAGGTATATATGACTATTAGAGATATGCCCTAATGCTACATACTTGAATGACATATATTGGGGTATTTTGACATTAACTTGTATATTATGACATTCGTGTCTATATGTGTGTTTTCATATTGACATATTTAGGACATTCATATTCTCCTTCTTTATATGTATGAATGAGTCCCTAGTATTTGTACTAGAGGAATGTATTCTAAAAGCAGTTAGAATATGTTGGCGTATTTTCTTAATATGATAAATACTTAAAGTATTCGTAGTCCTTAGATTATTTGATCGGGACTTCAATAATCTATTACGGACTATCACGTGTGTTGTTACATTTGATTAACATAGGGATGTTAATGATAAAGGATGATGAGCCACGTACCATAACAACATAGGGATGCGACTAACAAACATGTGGGTGACTATTAGTTGAATAGTTCACTGAATGTGACGTGAATAACAAATTACATGACTTTTGATTAATAATTTGTTATTCGTTGCGATTGTGCATGTAATCGTTAGACTTGAGACATTACGGCTGTCATATGTATTAGGGTTTGATTCAAGTGTTTAGATAATGTCTATCTCGACAAACAAGATGAGATACGTCCTCTCGCAGTTTCATTCGTCTGGTATAGTGATTGATAGGTAGTGGTCAAGATAGGATCCATTAACCTCCGGCGTGAGATAATTTCCTATGCGATCTAAGCTTGGTTGTTTAATGAGTAAATCCTTGGCCAAGGTATAAATGATGGAGAAATGGTTTTTCATGTGTCATCTCTCATTACACCAATTAAATCTATGAGTAGTATCGATTTTATGATGGTTCTTGCTCGACGGGAGAATTAATGGAAGGATTGGATTGCACGATAATCGACGACCATAAATAGATTCACAAGAGATTGACTTCATTACTGTATATATTGTCTTGATATGTTACTAAACGTCACTCTAGAATGTGAGGGTATTCCGAGAATGACGGGGACATTTTCGGAATAGATTGAAAGGTTTAATCGTCACTCATTGTTATACGATGGTGAATCTAGAGAGTCACACACATTTGAGTATCATGAATAGAGTTTCTATAATGAGCTTACAATGAGTTTAGAAATGTTAAAGAGTTAACTTTGTTGTGTTTGGTCATTAAGACGTAATGGGCCAAAAGTGTAATTATTAAAAGTATTGGGGCCAAAGTATAAATATAAAAAGTTAGTTTCCAATTAATTAATCTAATATTGATTAGAATTAATTTTAATCTAACGCCAAGATTTGATCTTGACTAGATCTATGACTAGGATTTATTATGGCAAGAATAATGGATAATTCCATAATTTTCCACTATCTAATATACTTATATATTATATTGTTACACAAGACACAAAGGTGCATTGGAGACATATATGTTGGGAATGCACAAGACACTAGGATGTATTAGAGACATATATGTATGAAATGCACAAGACACAAGTATGTATAGGTAAAATATATGCATAGAAAATATGAAGAGAAGAGAGAAAATACACAACACAAGCAAGAGCAAGAAAAATTCAGCATTCTCTCTATTCTTCTTCATCATTTTTGACCAAGAGAAGTTTGCTTGGGCAGCCATCTTCTCCTGCTTTCAACACTTGTGTAAGCTCATATTTCCAACTAAATAGCTAGTACAAAGATTTGGTTTGTGGAGAAGAAGCTCTTGGAAGCTTGTGTGGACGAAATAGACCTTTTGCACGTGTGAAAGGCTTGGTTATCATTCTTGTTGTGCTTCTTCATTCCTTTGGTTAGATCTTCAATAGGTATACCTTGATAACTCTTGTTCATTCATATATATGCTTATATATGTAGTAGATATGTTGATTACATGGACTAGACATAAGGTACTATGGTGAATACAAATAATATGTGTTAAGGTGGAAAATTTTAACTGCTGCGAGCTGCACTCCAAGCCGGACTTGGACGTGCAAAACAAAAGAACTGAAGGGGATGCCCACGGTACCCACTCCGACGCGCAAGTCAGTTAATGTGAGATAAAGTGTGTAAGCTATGAGAGATGGATATTTTTTATCTACCTTCCTTTGTAGAACTGTTCCCCTTTTATACTTGTGATAAGGAGATTCCCTAAATAAATAAGGATTCCTCTAAGATCAGGACTCCTAAGAGTCCTCCTTTGCTCGGCAATCCATGGGGATTATATCGCCCATAAATCCTTCCTCATCCAGCCTCTTCGATCTTATCCTTATCCTCATGGGTTCCTTGCTCGCGTGACTGCCCAGCGACTCCACTGGGTTCAAGGCTTGAAGAAGGACAGGGCTGACCATTATTACCAAGGCTGGAGCCCTACCCCTATCATTTGCCCCCCCAATCCTCTGAGTTGGCACACAGGTTTGGGGATTGTCATAACATTGGGGCTCTTCATCTTCCTCAACGGTTACTAGTCGTTGCAACCGCTCACTGTACATATCCCCTCAGCTTCGCTGCCACTTTGCAAACACGTTTCCCGCAATTCACGTCGTCACTCCCCATGATCCTACATGGGTTGACTTATCTGTGTGTGGGGCCCCGTAGGGTCCTTTATAAAGGGAACCCTCCCCGGTTCGTGCTCCATTCGCATTTCATTATCCTTCAACTCTCCTTTACTATTTCGCCAATCCTTGCTCACTACGCCTTACTACTATCTAGGTACGCTATTCCCATTTTTCCTTTACTAATGGATAGGTCCCCTCAGTTAGACGCTACTGGTGGCTCTAGCGACGGTCTTAAAGATGTCCCACATACCCCTAGAAGTTCCAAACCCATCACTGCCATCCCGATTTCTCAGAGTCCTCCTCCCACTAGAGGTACTAGAAAGAGCTCTAAGAGAGCTAGGTCTAAGTCTTCTTATCACCGTACAGGCGTGACGCCCTCGGGTCCTACTAGGATTGATAAGCTCTTAGTTTTTTGTGCCGAGTGCAAGCTCTGTACCACCCAAGAGAAGTCCATCACCTACCTTAGGGGCATAGGAGCCATCCCTCATGACTTTAAGGTTTGTGTCCTGAGTGATGGTAGGCCAGCATCCGCCTGCGGGCCTGGCCCAGGAGAAGTTACCTTTTACTATGAACAACTCCTTATAGGTCGCCTCCTCTGCCGCCTTATTTGGTGGAGATTTTTAATTATCTTCAGATTAGTCCTGCCCAGGTCACCCCTAATAGCTGGAGGCTTATGGTAGGTTTTTACGTTTTGTTGAAGGAGCTAGGCTATACCCTTACTTCCAGGGTTTTCCTCTTATACCATCACCTCAAGATTACTGACAAATCTTTCGGCTGGCACTATTTTTCGGCCCGCCATCACCCCTTAATTGTTGACGTTCCTGACAATTCCAAGAACTGGAGCCATAAATTTTTCTTTGTAAAGTCTCCCACGGGTTGGGAGGTTAGGAGTATCTGGGCTGTTCCCCCTGAGACAGCCAAGGACCCTTCCACCCTTGATGAAGTTGAGAAATTAGTCATCGAGGAGCTTAAGAGAGCCATCCCTGTTAGATACAACGATTTTCTCTCACCCAAGAGGGTAACCACCAGTGGTTTATTCTCACAGCCCACAACGTTGAGAGTCGGGGCTCCTCATTTACCCCTTTTACACCGTAGTACCAGGGCTGGAGGGAAGGCTCTTACCGCCCCTCCTCCAATTATTGCCCCTAAGCTTGAGAAACCTGAGCCTTCAACCTCCTACTCGTCATCCGACACTGAGGGATAAGTCTTATCATCATACCTACTTTCAACTTCTTATTCGTTTATGAAGTTCTTACTAACTTTGTTTAAGCTCTTCTCTGTGCAGATAACATGAAGATCTCAAAGCTTGTTACTTCCGCTTGAGGTGAATGAGTGACCAGAAGGTGTTTGGCTAAGGTTTTCGGGCAGCCTACCCTGAAGAAGCAGATGATGGCCTCTCCCGCAGGTGATGCGGAGGTGCAGATCCTCGAGGAGCCTCCCGTTCTTGCCCTGGAGAAGCCTGTTTCCATTGAGGAGCACCTAGTTCCTCCCCTGGACTGTCCTGGTTTTCCCACTACTGGGCCTATCAAAACTGGGGCTACTGGTTCCCCACATTTACCTGAAACACCATCGGCTCCACCTCGCGGGCGTTTGCCAGCTCCGCCCCCATCTCTTGTCGCCCCTAAGGCCTTGCTCTCCTCCCCTCAGATCGATGTATTGTGAGAGGAGCAACGCTGCCCCCTTGGTGAGGCCTATCAGATCAACACCTCACGCCTACACAAACGTGGTGGGTCTGTTCTACCTGGCCCTATCCTTGTCCTTGATGATGAGGTAGAGATTGAGATCAGCTCCTTTTTGGCAATTCTCCGAGATGAAAAGAAAGCCGAAGCGTACAAACGACACCTCGAGGAACACCACCGGGTCTGTGCCAAGGCCTTTGATAATGACCTGGGCACTTTCAACAAAATGAAAGCCCTGATCGAGAAGTAAAGCACTGTTATCCAGGAGGCTGGGCTTTATCAATCCCTTTCTGGGGACATTCATACAGTAGCCCTGAGGTCGCAGTTGTCGGAGGCTCAAGAGACCTATCGTTGCATCCTTGCCGAACGAGAGTTGGCTCTACATCTTGCGAGAAGCTCGAGAAGAAACTAAAAGAGGCCTTTGTTTGGGCCGTTAGTGCCCAGGCCAATTATGATCAGCTGGTGCAGGCTGTTGGTTCTCATGGAGAAGTTGCCATTGCCGCCTATAAGGAGAATGATGTTTTTAAGGCTCTGCTAGGGGAGCTGCTCCGTCCTGCCATTAACAAAGCTAAATACGACGCTGAAGTCGCCCTCATGGAGGATGTGCAAGCCCGCTTGCAAGGCCAGGGGATTCAGATTGACCTATCAGACCTCATTGGCGAAGCCCCTCCTGGCCCAAAGATTCATCTGTGATTCTTCCTTAGTCATAGGCGTAGTTTAGAGGAAGCCCGCCCTTTCTGGACCTGCTTTGACATTTTGTTAATTTTTAGATGTCGCTTTTATTCAGGGGCCTTAATCCCTTCATTGTAGATTTTTCTTTTGTTTTTGATGAAATCTTATTCCCGGGGTTTCCTGGGCTGTTAATATACAAACCTTTTTTTAAACTCGCTTTCTTGTTTCCCTTTACGAGTTTTTGTTTGCACATCTTAGTCGTATTCCGACACTGCTTTATGTATGCTTGGTTCTCTTAACCTTTGACCTTTTTTTTCTTTTTTGGTACTTCCCCTGGACCTCATGGTCCTCTTCAGGGACAGCCCTGTCAGCGGAGATGAGTCATTTTATCCGTAGAGCGCAGCCCTTTACGGGCATAAACCATTTTGAATCGTGGCTCCAGACCCTTCAAGAAGAGCTTTCTAAACATAACATATGAGCAAAATCCAATCTTTAGGAGGAGAACAGAGCTTTTATTATTTCAAAGAGCATTACATAGACTTCTATCGAATGCTATTTATTTACTAACATTATTGGTTACATGAAATATTTTCTAAGGTGTTCAACATTTCATGCATTAGTTAACTCCTTTCCACTAGGTTCTTTTAACCTAAAGACTCCTAGCCTGACTTCCTTTGACGCTAGATAAGGACTTTCCCAGTTTGGCCCCAACTTTCCCTGTCTAGGCTGGGATTTAAAGATGGCCTTCTTGAGCACCCAATCTCCTTCTCAGATATCTTTGAGTCGGAGCTTCTTGGCAAAGGATCTGGCCATGGCTCTTTTTCCCTCCAGTATCTTTATCTGCACCTTCTGTTGAAACTTCTCGATCAGGTCGAGATCCTCACGGATTCCCTGATCATTTATTTCTTCCTCATAAAACTACACCCAACTATTTAGGATGCCCAGCTCCACTGGGAGCACCGCCTCCATGCCAAATGTTAGCGAGTACGGGGTCTCCCCTGTTGCAGTACTTGGGGTTGTTCGGTGATCCCACAGGACCTCTGGCAGCACATCCGCCCACAGACCTTTTGTCTGCCCCAGCTTTGTTTTGATGCCCTGCAAAATAGCTCGGTTAGTTACCTCGACTTGCCCATTAGTTTGGGGATGAGCTACAGAAGCAAATTTTAGTTTTATCCCTAGCTCCTCGCATTTTCCACGGAAGTAACTAGAGTTAAATTACCTGCCATAATCTGTTATCAGGGCTCGAGGCACCCCAAAGCGACACACTACTGATTTTCAAACAAAGTTCCAGGCTGCTCATTCGAAGATTCTAGGGACGGCCTTAGATTCCACCTACTTGGTGAAGTAGTCAACTGTCACAAACACAAACTTCTTCTGACCCTTAGCCAGAGGTAAAGGTCCTAGAATATCCAGCCCCCATTGGGCAAAAGGCTAGGGACTGACCATATAAGTTAACTCAATTACCGGCTGCCGAGGTATCCTAGAAAACCTTTGGCACGTATCACATGTTTTCACCATTTCCAATGTATCCTTCTGCATCGTGGGCCAATAATACCCCTGTCAGAGGGTCTTCTTGGCTAACGCCTTGCCCCCCAAGTGGTTTTCACATACCTTTTTGTGTATCTCTCTGAGCACCTGACTACCTCTTTTTGAGTTACGCATTTCAGCAGAGGCCAAGTGTAGGCCCGCTTGTATAGCTGCCCCCCAAGCATAATAAATTCCAAAGCTCGTCGCTCTATACTCTGTGCCTCCGCCCAATCATAAGGGAGATCACCTTCCTCCAAGTAGGCCTTTATGGGTTGCATCCAATTTTTACACATGGCTATGGCGGCTACCTCTAGTGCCGGGGCTTGAATTGATGGGGCTTCTACCACGCTCACTTTTATAACCACCGGTGCTGAGGAACTCATGGTCAGCCTTGCAAGAGAGTCTGCCTTCTCATTTTCAGACTGCGGTACTTGGCTGATATGGAAATGGAAAAGCCCTTGGGCTAGTTCTTTGACTTTGCTAAAGTAGGCCAACATGGTCGAGTCTCTCGCCTCATACTCACCCAGTACCTGATTCGCTACTAACTATGAGTCCGTAATCATATCCACATTCCTTGCTCCGAGTGAGATAACCGTTTTTAAGCCTGCTGTCAATGCCTCGTATTCAGCCTCATTGTTGGAAGCCGAAAATAGGAACTTGAGTGAGTACTGGCTTTTTGTTCTGTCGGGACTGACGATCAGAACCCCAGCCCCGCTCCCTTGCTTCCCTGAAGCTCCATCAACCTGTACCTTCCAGGGAGTATGATCTTCCTCGATCTGGTCCCCTGTACATTCTACCACAAAATCAACTAGGGCCTATGCCTTAATAGTTGTTCAGGGCTGATAGATGATGTCGTACTAACTGAGCTCCACGGCCCATTTTAGCAAGCGCCCAGAAACTTCTGCCTTTTTAGCACTTGCCTGAGAGGTATATCCATCAAAACTCGGATTGTGTGGGTGTCGAAATAATGTCTAAGTTTTCGTGTTGTAGTTAAGAGAGCCAACGCCATCCTTTCCAGGGTCGTGTACCTGAGCTCCGGTCCCCGTAGGACCTTGCTCACGTAATAGACTGGTTTCTGGAGCCGATTCTTCCCTTACCAAAGCTGCAGCCACCGCCTTGCTTGAACTAGCGAGGTACAACGTCAGGACTTCTCCATTTTCTGGTCTCGACAAGAGTAGAGGTGACGCTAGATACTTTTTTACTTCCTCAAAGGCTTCTTGACACTGATCTGACCATTGGAAGTCTTTTGGATTCATTGACACCCTGAAAAGAGGAGCACATTTGTCCGTAGACCTAGACATGAATCTACTTAGGGCTGCTATCTTTCTGGCCAAGTTATGCACATCCTTGACACTCCTTGGGGGGTTCAGATTCAGTATAGCCTGAACCTTGTTTGGATTTGCCTCTATGCCTCAACAGGTAACCATGAAGCCAAAGAACTTGCCTACCTGGACCCCAAAGGCACATTTTTCTAGGTTGAGCTTAATCTCGTACTGCTCTAGAGCGGCAAAGGTTTTCGCCAGGTCTGCCACATGCGTGTGAGCATGCTTGCTTTTAGTTAGCATATTGTCAATGTACACCTCCATGTTCTTCCCAATTTGTTTGTCAAACACCTTATTCACCATGCGCTGATATGTAGCCCCAGCGTTTTTCAGCCCAAAATGCATCACTCTGTAACAGTAGGTTCCCATGTCCGTAGTAAAGACTGCTTTTTCCTCATCTTCTGGGGCCATCATGATTTGATTATATCTTTTAAATGCATCCATAAATGTGAGTAACTCACAGCCAGAAGTAGCATCTACTAGCTGGTCCATCCGAGGCAAGCGACGTGCAGCTAACTGATCTCCTCTAATGGTGGCTACCCCTCAAGGAGTTGGGAACTTCAAGGTTTGATGAAGCGGTGATGCCACAGCCCGGAACTTCATCAATGCTACCCGGCCCAGGATTCCATTATACGCCGACTCACAATCAAGGACAATGAGGTCTGCCATAATCGTCACTTTTTTTTGCCCTTCCTCTAAAGTTACGGGTAAGTTTATAACCCCTTCCGGACGGAAGGCCTCTCCTGTGAACCTTGACAGCGAACCATTCAAAGGGCGGAACCTTTCACGCCCTATTCCTAATTTGTCGAAGGCCTTTAGAAACAACATCTCTGCTGAACTGCCGGTATCCACCATCAAGCGTTTGACTATATAATTAGAGATTTGGGCCTCTACCAGCAGTGGATCATTATGCGGGTAAATTACACCTTTAAGGTCATCCACAGTGAATGCCAATTGCTCTTCAACTCCTTGTCCCTGATTCCGAGGCTCTTCCGTCACGGCCCTGGCATAGGACATTCTTGCCTTTCTACTGGTTCCACCAAATGCAAATCCCCCAGCTATGGTATCTACCACCCCTAGGTGTTGATTACCCTGATCCTTTCCGTGTCGGGGGCTGCGCTCCCTCTCGTGTCGGGGGCTACGTTCCTTATTTCGCTTGGGGCTTCTTTCCCTCTCTCTCCGAGGCTCTTGATTTCCTGTAACAAATTTATTTAACAGCCCTTTCCTCACCAGGACTTCTATCTCGGCTTTGAGCTGCTTATAATCTTTTGTGTCATGACTGTGGTCTCTGTGGTACCTGCAATATTTATCTTTAGCCCTCTTGTCTGGGTTACTAATCATCCTAGACGGCCAGCGAAATTCGCGGTCGTCTGGATCTCATGCAATATCTCTGTCTTGGGCATATTCAAGGGGGTATAGTTCCGATCAAACCTCCCTCGGTTACCATTACTCTGCCCTTCAGATCGACCACCCGAGGCTCCATTTTGCATGCCCCCTTCCTAAGTATTTCCTTTGCCCATGACCCGTTTTTCCTCTTCTTTCTTGGCGGACATGACCTCCTCTGAACTGATGTACTTGGAGGCTCGCGTCATGATCTCTTCCAGATCACGGGGCATCCTTTTTCCCAAGGACGCTTGCAAGGGTCTGAAGTGCAGGCCCTACATATATGCTACCATGGCTACTGACTGGTCAAGGTCTGGTACTTCCAGGGCCGCTTGATTGAATCGCTGAGTATAATCTCGGGGGGTCTCCCCCTTTTGCTGCTTTATAGAGAACAAAGACGCGGTGAGTCTCGGGGGTTTCTTACTGCTAGCAAATCAGGCAAAGAACAACCCCGCGAGCTAGTCAAAACCATGAACTGAGGTCTCGGGCAGGCCAGCGAACCACTTCCGTGCCGCACCTACCAACGTTATGGGAAAGGCCTGGCATTTGATGGTATCCGGGACATCCTGAAACGTCATGTGGTGCTCGAAAAAGGTAAGGTGATCATCTAGATCTCCAGTCCCATCATAAGTCTGGAGACTAGGAAATTTGTACCCATATGGCATTGGCTCCCGCATAACTTCTCTAGCAAAGGGATGATGTTTCCCCTGTCCCACCAAGACTTGATGCTAACCTCCATGACTACGGGTATCCTCTGGCCTTTCCTGCTGTAGGGGTCTTCCTTGCCTTTCCTGCCTCAGCCTTCCCTGTAGTTCCGTTGAGGCTGTTGTATCTGCTGAAAGAGCCGGGACCCGGGGCAAGTTCCTTACTATCGGATCTTCCCTCTGAGTAGGAACGCCTTCTGGGCGTGCCAACCCCTGGGTTTGGAGGAACTGGTTAAAAGTTCCTCTCAAACCATTGAATAACTGCACCAAGGTGGGCAAATCAACCTGTTAGGACGAGGATGTCATATCTCCTAGAACAAATATCAGGGGGACTGTGGTGATAGTTTTCCCTGGTGCCCCTGTGTTTGTGGGGACGGGAGCCACTAAAGGAGCGATACCTTTAGGAACCTAATGCTCTTCAGGAAGATTCTGATTCCCCCCGGTATTGGCTTGACTTTGTGTATGAACTATCATGGAATCTCAGTGGGGTTGTTGGACAGTTCCCACAGACGGCGCCAAATTGTTAAAGTGAAAAACTTTAACTGCTCCGAGCTGTACTCCAAGCCGGACCTGGACCTGCAAAACAAAGGAACCGAGGGGGATGCCCACGGTACCTACTCCGACGCACAAGTCGGTTAATGTGAGATGGAACGTGTAAGCTATGAGATATGGATATTTTTTATCTACCTTCTTCTGTGGAACTGTTCCTCTTTTATACTTGTGATAAGGAGATTCCCTAAATAAATAAGGACTTCTCTAAGATCAAGACTCCTACGAGTCCTCCTTTGCTCGGCAATCCATAGGGATTATATCGCCCATGAATCCTTCCTCATCCAGCCTCTTCAATCTTATCCTTATCCTCACAGGTTCCTTGCTTGCATGACTGCCCAGCGGCTTCGTTGGGTTCAGGGCTCGAAGAAGGACAGGGATGACCATTATTACCAGGGCTGGAGCCCCACCCCTATCAATATGTATTGCTGGGAAATTTTTAAAATTGACGTTTTGCTTCCGCTTAACTTATATATATGTTGTGATTCACCTATTGCAATAGTCCTTTCAATGACTTGATTAGAAGGGACATGCATATGCAATAGCCTAAATTTAAGATAATACAGTAATCCTTTAGGGTTTGTTAGTATTACTTCGACCCCGTTTCCATTCTTTCCTAACGCCTCGTCGACTTGGATTACCCATTCTGGAATATTTTGCTTGTCACTGAAAGTGCATTCCACAATAAAATTGGCCAAGGCCTGAGATTTGATGGTTGTCATCAGTTGGTACACAATGGCAAATTGACTGAGCTCTACAGACCATTTCAACAATTGTCCCGACACCTCAAGTCTTTGGAGAACTTGTTTCAATGGCATGTTGGTCATTACATGGATAATATTGGATTCGAAATAATGCTTCAGCTTTCTAGCTTTTGTTATCAATGCCAAATCAATCATCACGATGGTAGTATACCATAATTCTAGCCCTCTCAACACTTTTCTCATATAGTACACTGATTTCTGAACTCAACCCTCCTCTCAAACCAAGGCTGCTACTACCGCCGTGGGCAAGGCAACAAGATAGGAGTATAGGATTTCCCCTGTGTCGGGCCTCATCAATAGTGGCGGTGAACTTAGATACTGCTTCAAACTTTTAAATGCTTCTTGACACTCCTCTATCCACTTGAAATCTTTCGGCTGCCTTAATACTTGAAATTGTGCACACTTGTGTTAGGAATAGGTTGTCCAAAAGACTACTAACACTTGCCATTTTTGTAAATGAATATTTACAATTGATAATTAAAATGTCATCTTATTATATGAGAATGTTTTTATCTCATTTGTTATGTGGATGACTGTATATATATATGTATGTAAAGTCCTTGTTTCAATTGGTGACCTAGGTGCGTGGTGGTTATGCACAAAAGGTCTAGGTCATGGTCACTTGTTAAGCAGAGTAATTATGTCCATGACTAAGTAACAAAGTTGGGCGTTTTACTATGGTAAAAGTCATAGTGGAATAAGTTCTCTTTGGAGTAGGGTGATTTTCTTTGATCATGAATTTGTTCTAGACTTATTATACTTATACATGTGTATGCATTGGACGAACTCTATAGGTGTGAACTCTAAATACGTACTATCGAAGAAAGAGTTCACCTATACCTACAAAGTTTCTAAGTGGTCCATTACTCTTAATCTTGAGCATGTATGGATGAACTGACGAAGTCGAGTGCTTGTACTTTGAGCCAATATGGGTATGGTCTAAATGCTTAGGTCACTAACTCAGTGGTTTGGGTATATATGACTTGATTATAAGGGACATGCATATGCAATAAGGAATCTATATATTAATCACTCCCATAGATCCAAGCTAGATCATCCTGAATCTATGCATAGTAGTTCAGGATGCTGTACTGGATGTTACACTTAAGGGTAGCTCCCTAGGATAAGTGGATAACTCTCAGAGGATGGTTGAATTGTGGATTAGAGTTTCTAAGGAGTTTAAGATGTAGCTCAAGAGGTGATAGTACACTATGAAACCTGTCTTGACAACGAGTGAGTATAAAGGGGCAGTTTAGTCATTTCATCACTTAGTTGGGCGTGAGACTATTTTCTGTTCAATACAGTATTTATCCTCTAGTACAACCATAGTCTTATAGTGGAATAAACTAGGGTTACAATAATAAAATATTGCTAGAGAACTAGCAGCAATATTTTATTTATTCTTAGACAAAGGATAAATATATCTTTGGTCTCCCTTCTAGCCAAATTATCTTATAAGCAATATTTGTTGAATTAAAAAATTATATGGTAGAAAAAGTATTTAATTCAATGGCAATTGAATATTAAAAATAGACTTTCTATTTTGCAGAAATGATATTTCTATTTTTAATTATTGGCTGAAATTAAATTAAATAAATACCAAATTAATTACTTAATTAGAGCACACTAGCTAAGCCAAAACTATAACACGTGAACTAAGGAGGTCAAGTGGGTCCAGGTGCGAACTAGGGAAGGGAAAAATCGACCAAGGTAGAGGAAGCTTCCCTATAAATAGACCACTTCCCTATCTACGAAAAATTGTACTATATCCTTTGAGATGTCTCTTCTCTCTCTTGAGTAAGCTTCGGATTTTGAAGAAACTTAATTTTAGTTTTTATTTTATTTTAGTTCTAGTCTCACAATTAGAGCTTGCTTTAGTAGATTTTAGTCATAGAAGGGAAGATTAAGAGTTGAGGAGCAAAAGCCATATTCTAGGTGTGTAGATCTTCTTGGAGAAGGTGAAGTTTTCAATTTTTCGTTATGCGCGAAGAGGCATGTAAAACTTCATTATAATTTAGAATTAAACTATGTTCTTAATGTTGTCTGAATTAACTATTCATGTTTAATCGCATAAGATCCTGCATGATTGTTTTTGCCATGTTCATTGAAATTTTTTAATATGAATAATATAGCCGATATTGTTTTCCTTCAACTTGTCTACTGACCGGGACATGAATCTGCTCTACACGGCTATATCCCTTGCAAGGTTTTGGATATCATTCACTCACTTTCGCAGTTCGAGCCTCAATATCGCTTCTATCTTCTTTGAATTCACCTTGATTCATCTGTTTGTCACCATAAATCTTAGGAGCTTTCTTGATCGAATCCCAAAGGCAAACTTCTTTGGGTTAAGTTTGATTCCGACACGAGTCATCACCTTGAAAGCTTCAGCTAGGTCGTTCACATGGTTATGGGCATCCTTACTCTTTACCAGTCAATCATCGATGTAAATCTCCATATTTTTCTCAATCTACTCATCAAAGACTCTGTTTACCATTCGTTGGTATATCGCCCCAGCATTCTTGAGCCCGAATGACATTATCTTGTAACAATAAGTGCCCATTTCTATGATGAATGTTGTATTCTCTACATTGTCAATGGCCATCTGAATCTTGTTATATCACTTGAAGATGTCCATGAACATCAAAAGCTCACAACCCGAGGTTGCATTCACTATCTAATCTGTAACACCCCGATCCCTCACGGAACCGGAGCCCCAATCCAATACCCAAGTTGCCAAAAACGAGAGAAAACGAACGGAGTTTTTCCTATTTATAGGACTATCTGAAAACCTGCGAACAACAACATATAACCACAAGACCATAATCAACAACCTCAATCCATTTCAACCTTCAACTTCACCACATCACATTCTGCATTAAGAACATCCAAGCCACAACTTAGCAAAAGTTCATCACACAAACATGTCAAACATAACTATTGATATTCTATAGTCTAAACCCATTTATCTTACCACTATAATATTATTTATTAAGTTTTATTATATTTTAAATCTTCCAATCGATTCCTATTTCATTCATACAAGCATTTAAGTCAACTAAAAAATAAAGTAAAATAATATAAGTTATTACAAACAACTAGCACCTAACTATCAACCAAGACTAAAACTTTAATATTACATTTCTTAAGACAACACAAATACATACATGACCACAAAGTCTCAAATAGTATACAAGCATATAATGTACACATTCTTCTTTGTTCAACACATTGATAGAGCAGGCAGGCCACACAGGAGGCAATCCAATCTCCAATTGTTCCTGGAACATGTTGAAAAGAGGAGTGAGCAACACAACTCAGCAAGGGAGGTGATGCAACATACCGGGGGATGCTTTCGTGATGCAACAAAAATAATAACAAATACAATAGAAAATAACAAGGCTATTTAGACAAGTATTTAACCATATACAAAAAGGATACGGTTCCACTTGTCTTCGATCATGAACCACGAGCCAAGATCTTCAAGCAAGTGCCAACAAACCCTTTACTCCTTCAAATGGGATACTCTGGATGTACCCCGATCCTATGACCCATAATCTCCCAAGGTAGGTCTGTATTCCCCAACGAGGTGAACCACGCTTCTGGGGCAGGGGAGTATGCCTCAGCGAGATAGGGACTGAGAAAACATGGTAGTCGAAGGAGCATGGCAAGCCCGATACCGCTCGTGTTACTCGACACTACCATGCCCGAATAGGTTGCGCAACCTCGAAACAAGTTCACGAGAACCAAGATTTTCAAATATTACATTAGAGAGACGACAAAGTAGGTCGCCCTCGCAATTAATCACAATATAAGCCAATATACACAAAATAGCTATATAATCACAAAAGAGGCAAATATCATATTTTCCACAAAACTCTATAGATAGCTTAAATATATATTTAGCATGCATAAAAACACCTAACAAGCACCTACAAGTTCATATAAACACAAAAACATCCAATTCTCACATTTTCCCCTTTAATCGTTAGACAATTCTTCTTCTAAACGAAAATCAAAGCCTCAATTCTATAAACCAATCTTATTACATTCCTAAGGATACCCAAAAACACATATCCAAGCCCTGAAAACCCGCTTTGGAGACAAAATTTCGGGAGGGCTCCGAGTGGATTTTAACTACAACTACCCTAATCGAGTCACAATTTAACGCAACGAAAGCACCAACAGTGATTCCATGGCCCATGCATATCTAATCTAAAGTCCAAATGTGTCCGGATTACATTTCATGAAAAATCCCTTTTTAAAAAGTTAGCTAATTTGCATTTTAACTCAATTTTGGGCAAATTAACTACATGTGAGCATCTAACTAGTTTCAATAATGTCTAGAGAATCTAAAGGAAGCATCAATTCACTCTAAACAACAATTAAAAATGAAACCCTAAAAGCTATCACTATTTATTGCCTCTTTCATACACTCAAGCATTCAACCATTGATTAAGCTTGTAAACTAAGCTAGCAAGGTCCACATAACATGTAAATCAAGTATAACACCATATTAGAGCATTTCAATAGCTATAATCACCAAATCACTAAAACTCAAAAATTGACACAAACTTTAAAATGCTATAAATGTAAACTCCCTCACCTTAACAAGGTGTAGATGTCTTGTAGTAGCTCTAGGATGGCTCAAAAACACCCCAATCCAAGCTCCAAGGACCAATCTTGCAAAACCTAGCTTTTCTTTCCTTTTTTTTTCCTTTCTTTTCTCGGGTAAGTGCTCCACCGAGCTTCTCTTGTTTTATGTTGTTACTTGAACTTAATTTTATCATATATAAAAGCTATTGGAACGCAAAAGCCAAGCCACCACCGAATCCATATTGTTTCTTTTTTTTTTTCTTTCTCGGCTAAAGCTTCAAGTCTACCAATTCCTTTCTTTGTTTTATGTTGATGACTACACTAACTTATTCAAAGATTAACTAATATAAAAACTAAGATATTGCCTTAAGATATCATGGTTGACTTGGCTATCTAATAAGAAAACTAAGCTAATATATTGATATTCAATTAATGTCTAACTGGTTGGCTTTTTTTTATGTTGTAGTTAACTAACATAAAACCTAACTAACGTAAAGACTATGTTATAATCGTGTTGGAATTAACCAATTAAATACTATTCTAGGTCCAACCTAAAATCTCAAACTAACCACGAAACAATTACAATTAATTCTACTCTCTTGAGTATGCTATTTACATAAATTTCACTGAACGAATGCACAAAATAAAGTAATTTAGGCAAATATGAAAGCAGATAAAATAAGTAAAATAAAAAAAAATCAACTCCGGCCTTGAAAAAACAAGTCAATTAAATATAGACTAATAATAAACATATTAAAATAATCATTTCTGGTAAATCATTTAAATGCGATTCAAATAAATACAATTATTACTAAAAATATTAATATAGTTCGATCAATTCCGGGCCAACTAAATAAATATAATTAATAAAAATAATAATCTACCTTGTTCAGGTCCGGACCTATTAAATAAATGTAATTATTAAACATATTAATCTGACTCATTCAGGTCCGGGCCCGGCTTCCCGCTCGAATAATGACACAAAATAACTTTAAAGCCAATTAGAATAAATTTTAAGTAAAAATAATAATAAAGTATGTATCCCAGGCAAATCAGTTAAGTATAAATTAAATAAATAAAGATAATGAAAACAATAATTAACTATTTCTCCTAAGTCAATTAAATACAATTTAATTAAATAAATATAAATGGTGATAAGAATAAAAATAATTATTCCCAAGTCTGGGGCTTCACATTTAAATAGTAAAATTAGATTAATTAAAATGTTAGTAAAATAATTTCTAGGAAATAAAATAATAAAACAACTATCCAGGGCAAGGCAATTAATTAAAAATTAAAGGAATGCAAACGGTTAATGTAAAAGTGCTGGAGTCTCTGGGTGCCACACTTTCCCCTCCTTCAAACAAATTGCGTTATCTCAATTTTCTTATTTCAAGAGAGCTCACATATGTATTCTGAACACCCGGAACAAGAATCTTCAATTAGATACCCAAGAGAAAAATACCAATACATACGCCGAGCAAGGTTTCCAATAAGAATTTCAATAAAAATACCATAGAAATCCCCATATGAAATTTGTGTAAATATGATGTAAACACCATTATGAGATCCAATTGCAAATGCCATAGATGACATTAATATCACTTATCAATGTCAAGAAGAATACTGAGGAGATGCTCCATATAAGAATCTTTATTAGAAATCCAGTAAGTACATCAAATATGAATGCTAGATAAGTATACCACCAAGAATTCCCAATAAAATGTCGTGGAGGTTACCATTTACGAAATCCCGTATAAGAATTTCAACCATGTTTAATATAAGAAATCCAGTTGAAATTCTCAAATGAAAATACCAAGATATTAAGTAGAATATCCAAGCGTAGTACTAGAATTCCGAGATGTTACCCTATAAAAATTCCAATGATCACGTTCCCAAAGGCAAAAGAGATTACCAAGAAAGATTGTTGAAGTTAAACACCAACGATTATTTACTGAATATAACCTCCGAGCACTAAATCCCTTTCACTAATCACCAATAGCCAACTGATCCACTACTTTCTCTTTCACTGGTTCACATCTCCAAGCAAGCTATCACTTGCCATATCTTTATAGGGGAGAGTGTTTACTTATTAATTCAAGGGACAATGCATATATGCAATGGGTTAAACATAAAATAAACACGTAATGCACATCAGCATATATATCCAAGATAGTAAGCACTCATAAAATCACTTAGATGTAAGATTAACCACATGTATACACTTACCACACAATTGTTACATATTGCGAAGTTAGGGCACATAAGTGCATATAATTCGAATCAAAACTACACAAGTACACATAGTCACATATTTGTACATTCAACACATTCTTCATATTTCATATAAGCAAATCTCACAGAAACACATTTTCATTCAAGACACACAAGTCTCACATGCAAGCACACACTTATTCAAAACATACTTCACATGCACGCACTCGGGGTTCGCTACCCAACAGACCGAGAACCCTGTCCCGACTGAGAACTATCTAAGCACTGATACCACCTGTAACACCCCGATCCCTCATGAAACCGGAGCCCCAATACAATACCCAAGTCACAAAAAATGAGAAAAAACGGACGGAGTTTTCCCTATTTATAGGACTATTTGAAAACCTGCGAACAACAACATACAACCACAAGACTATAATCCGCAACCTCAATCCATTTCAACCTTCAACTTCAACACATCATATTCTGCATTAAGACCATCCAAGCCACAACTTAGCAAAAGTTCATCACACAAGCATGTTAGGCATAACTATTGATATTCAATAGTCTAAACCCACTTATCTTACCACTCTAATATTATTTATTAAGTTTTCTTATATTTTAAGTCTTCCAATCGATTCTCATTTTATCCATACAAGCATGCAAGTCAATTGGACAATAAAGTAAAACAATAGAAGTTATTACAAACCACTAGCACCTAACTATCACCCAAGACTAAAACTTTAATATTACATTTCTTAAGATAACACAAATATATACGTAACCATAAGGTCTTAAATAGTATACAAGCATATAATGTACACATTCTTCCTTGTTCTATACACTGAGAGAATAGGCAGGCCACACAGGAAACAATCTAATCTCCAACTGTTCCTGGGACATGTTGAAAAGAGGAGTGAGCAACACAGTTGCTCAACGAGGGAGGTGATGCAGCATACCGGGGAATTCTTTCGTGATGAAAGAAAAATAATAACAAATATAATAGAAAATAACAAAGCTATTGAGACAAGTATTTAACCATGTATAAAAAGGATACGGTTTCACTTGTCTTCGATCACGGACTACGAGCCAAGACCTTTAAGCAAGTGCCAGCAAACCCCTTACTCCTTCAAATGGGATACTCTGAATGTACCCCGATCTTATGACCCATAATCTCCCGAGGTAGGTCCGTATTCCCCAACGAGATGAACCACGCCTCTGGGGTAGGGGAGTATGCCTCAACAAAATAGGGACTGAGAAATCATAGTAGTCGAAGGAGCACAGCAAGCTCAATGTCGCCGATGTTACGCGACACTACCATGCCTGAATAGGTTGCGCAACCCCGAAGCAAGTTCACGTGAGACAAGATTTTCAAATATCACATTAGAGGGATGACAAAGAAGGCTGCCCTACCAATTAATCACAATATAAGCAAATATACACGAAATAGCTATATAATCACAAAAGAGAGAAATATAATATTTTCCACAAAACTCTATAGATAGCTTAAATATATCTTTAGCATGCATATAAACACCTAACAAGCATCTACAAGTTCATATAAACACAAAAGCATCCAATTCTCACATTTTCCCCTTTAATCGTTAGACAATTCTTCTTCTAAATGAAAATCAAGGCTTCAATTCTATAAACCAATCTTAGTACATTCCTAAGGATACCAAAAGACACATATCCAAGCCCTGAAAACCCGCATTGCAGACAAAAGCTCGGGAGGACACCGAGAGGATTTTAACTACAACTACCCTAACCAGGCCACATAAAATGTATAACATCATAATAGAGCATTTCAATAGCTATAATCAACAAATCACAAAAACTAAAAAAATTGACACAAACTTTAAAATGCTATAAATGTAAACTCCCTCACCTAAACAAGGTATAGATGTCTTGTAGTAGCTCTAGGATGGCTCAAGAACACCTCAATCCAAGCTCCAAGGACCAATCTTTTAAAACCTAGCTTTTTTTTCCTTTTTTTTTCCTTTCATTTCTCGAGTAAGTGCTCCACCGAGCTTCTTTTGTTTTATGTTGTTACTTGAACTTAATTTTATCATATATAAAGGCTATTGGAATGTAAATGCCAAGCTACCACCGAATCCACATTGTTTCTTTTTTTTTTCTTTCTCGGCTAAAGCTTCAAGTCCACCAATTTCTTTCTTTGTACATAAATTTCACTAAACGAATGCATAGAATAAAGTAATTTAGGCAAATATGAAAGCAGATAAAATAAGTAAAATAAAATAAAATCAACTTCACCCACGGAAAAATAAGTCAATTAAATATAGACTAATTATAAACATATTAAAATAATTATTTCTGGTAAATCATTTAAATGCGATTCAAATAAATACAATTATTACTAAAAATATTAAGATAGCCCGTTCAGTTCCGGGCCAACTAAATAAATATAATTATTAAAAATAATAATCTACCTTGTTTGTAATTATTAAGCAGATTAATCTAACTCATTCAAGTCTGGGCCCAGCTTCCCGCTCGAATAGTGACACAAATTAATTTTGAAGCCAATTAGAATAAATTTAAGTAAAAATAATAATAAAGTATGTGTCCCAGGTAAATCAGTTAAGTATAAATTAAATAAATACAGATAATGAAAATAATAATTAACTATTTCTCCTAAGTCAATTAACTATAATTTAATTAAATAAATATAAATGGTGATAAAAATAAAAGTAATTATTCCCAAGTATGGGACTTCACATTCAAATAGTAAAATTAGATTAATTAAAATGTTTGTAAAATAATTTCTAAGAAATAAAATAATAAAACAACTATCTAGGGAAAGTCAATTAATTAAAATTAAAGGAATGCAAACGGTTAATGTAAGCATGCTGGAGGCTCGGGGTGCCATACTCTCCTCTCATTCAAACAAATTGCGTCCTCGCAATTTTCTTCTTTTAAGAGAGCCCACATATGCATTCCGAACACTCGGAACAAGAATTTTCAATTAGGTACCCAAGAGAAAAACACCAATACATACGCCGAGCGAGGTTTCCAATAAGAATTACAATAAAAATACCATAGAAATACCCATATGAAATATTGTGTAAATATATTGTAAACACCATTATGAGATCCAATTGCAAATGTCATAGATGACATTAATAACACATATCAATGTCAAGAAGAATACTGAAGAGATGCTCCATATAAGAATCTTCATTACAAATCTAGTAAGTACATCAAATATGGATGCTAGATAAGTATACCCCCAAGAATTCCCAATAAAATGTCTTGGAGGTTACTATTTACGAAAGCCCGTATAAGAATTCCAATCATGTTTAATATAAGAAATCCAGTTGAAATTCTCAAATGAAAATACCAAGATATTAAGTAGAATATCCAAGCGTAGTACTAGAATTCCGAGATGTTACCCTATAAGAATTCCAATGATCACGTTCCCAAAGGCAAAAGAGATTACCAAGAAAGAATGTTGAAGATAAACACCAACAGCTAATTACCGAATATAACCTCCGAGCACTAGATCCCTTTCACTAATCACCAATAGCCAACTGATCAACTACTTTCTCTTTCACTAGTTCAGATCTCCAAGGAAGCTATCACTTGTCATATCTTTATAGGGGAGAATGTTTACTTATCAATTCTAGGGACAATGTATGTATGCAATGGGTTAAACATAAAATAAACAACGCAATGCACATCATCATATATATCCAAGATAGTAAGCACTCAGGAAATCACTTAGATATAAGATTAACCACATGTATACACTTACCACACAATTGTTACATATTGCAAAGTTAGGACACATAAGTGCACATAATTCCAACCAAAACCACACAAGTACACATAGTCACATATTTGTACATCCAACACATTCTTCATATTTCACATAAGCAAATCTCACAGAAACACATTTTCATTCAAGACACGTAAGTCTCACATGTAAGCACATACTTATTCAAAACATACTTCACATGCACGCACTCGAGGTTCGCTACCCAATAGACTTAGGACCCTGTCCCGGCTGAGAGCTATCTAAGCTCTGATACCACCTGTAATACCCCGATCCCTCACAGAACCGGAGCCCCGATCCAATACCCAAGTCACGAAAAATGAGAAAAAACGGATAGAGTTTTCCCTATTTATAGGACTATCTGAAAACCTGCGAATAACAACATACAACCACAAAACCATAATACACAACATCAATCCATTTCAACCTTCAACTTCAACACATCACATTCTGCATTAAGAACATCCAAGTCACAACTTAGCAAAAGTTCATCATACAAGCATGTTAGGCATAACTATTGATATTCAATAGTCTAAACCTACTTATCTTACCACTCTAATATTATTTATTAAGTTTTCTTATATTTTAAGTCTTCCAATTGATTCCCATTTCATTCATACAAGCATGCAAGTCAATTAGAAAATAAAGTAAAACAATAGAAGTTATTACAAACTACTAGTACCTTACTATCGCCTAAGACTAAAACTTTAATATTACATTTCTTAAGATAACACAAATACATACATGACCATAAGGTCTCAAATAGTATACAAGCATATAATGTACATATTCTTCCTTGTCCTACACACTGATGAGCAGGCAGGGCATACAAGAGGCAATCCAATCTCCAACTGTTCCTGGGACATGTTGAAAAGAGGAGTGAACAACACAGTTGCACAGCGAGAGAGGTGATGCAACATACCGGGGGATGCTTTCGTGATGCAACAAAAATAATAACAAATACAATAGAAAATAACAAAGCTATTTAGACAAGTATTTAACTACGTATAAAAAGGATATAGTTCCACTTGTCTTCGATCATGAAGCATGAGCCAAGATCTTGAAGCAAGTGCTGGCAAACCTGTTACTCCTTTAAATGGGATATTCCGGATGTACTCCGATCCTACGACACATAATCTCCCGAGGTAGGTCTGTATGCCCCAACGAGGTGAACCACGCCTCTGGGGTAGGGGAGTAGGCCTGAGCGAGATAGGGATTGGGAAACCATAGTAGTCGAGAGAGCACGACAAACCCGATACCGCTCGTGTTACTCGACACTACTATGCCCGAATAGGTTGCGCAATCCCGAAACAAGTTCACGAGATCCAAGATTTTCAAATATCACATTAGAGAGACAACAAAGTAGGTCACCCTCACAATTAATCACAATATAAGCCAATATACACAAAATAGCTATATAATCACAAAAGAGGAAAATTTCATATTTTCCACAAAACTCTATGGATAGCTTAAATATATCTTTAGCATGCATATAAATACCTAACAAGCATCTACAAGTTCATATAAACACAAAAGCATTCAGTTCTCATATTTTTTCCTTTAATCGTTAGACAATTCTTCTTCTAAATGAAAATTAAGGCCTCAATTTTATAAACCAATCTTAGTACATTCCTAAGGATACCAAAAGACACATATCCAAGCCTTAGAAACCCGTTTTGGAGACAAAAGCTCGGGGGATGGGGGATGGGGGATGGGGGAGGGGGGCGAGTAGATTTTAACTACAACTACCCTAACCGAGTCACAATTTAGCACAACAAAAGTGGCAATAGTGCTTCCATGGCCCATGGATACCTAATCTAAAGTCCAAATGTGCCCAAATTACATTTCATGAAAAACCCCTTTTTAAAAAGTTAACTAATTTGCATTTTAACTAATTCTGGGTGAATTAACTATATGTGAGCTTCTAACTAGTTTTAATAATGTTTAGGGCATCTAAAGGAAGTACCAATTCAATCTAAATAGCAATTAAAAACAAAACCCTAAAAATCATCACTATTCATTGCCTCTTTCATACACTCAAGCATTCAACCATGGATTAAGCTTGTAAACTAAGCTAGCAAGGTCCACATAACATGTAGAGCATGTATAACACCATATTAGAGCATTTCAATAGCTATAATCAACAAATCACTAAAACTCAAAAATTGACACAAACTTTAAAATGCTATAAATGTAAACTCCCTCACCTAAACAAGGTGTAAATGTCTTGTAGTTACTCCAGGGTGGCTCAAGAGCACCCCAATCCAAGCTCCAAGAACCAATCTTGCAAAACCTAGCTTTCTTTCTTTTTTTCCCCTTTCTTTTCTCAGGTAAGTGCTCCACCGAGCTTCTCTTGTTTTATGTTGTTACTTGAACTTAATTTTATGATATATAAAAGCTATTGGAATGCAAATGCCAAGCCACCACTGAATCCACATTGTTTTTTCTTTTCTTTCTCGGCTAAAGCTTCAAGTCTACCAATTCCTTTCTTTGTTTTATGTTGATGACTAGACTAACTTATTCAAAGATTAACTAATATAAAAACTAAGATATCGCCTTAATATAACATGGTTGACTTGGCTATCTAATAAGGAAACTAAGCTAATACATTGAGCTTCCATTAATGTCTAACCGGTTGGCTTTTTTTTTTAATGTTGTAGTTAACTAATATAAAACCTAACTAATGTAAAGACTTAAGTTATAATCGGGTTAAATTAACCAATTAAATATTATTCTAGGTCCAACCTAAAATCTCAAACTAACCCCGAAACAATTACAATTAATTCTACCCACCCGGGTATGCTATGTACATAAATTTCACTAAACAAATGCATATAATAAAGTAATTTAGGCAAATATGAAAGTAGATAAAATAAGTAAAATAAAAGAAAATCAACTTTGGCCTCGGAAAAACAAGTCAATTAAATATAGACTAATAATAAACATATTAAAATAATCATTTATGGTAAATCATTTAAATGCGATTCAAATAAATACAATTATTACTAAAAATATTAAGATAGCCCGTTCAGTTCCGGGCCAACTAAATAAATATAATTATTAAAAATAATAATCTAGCTCGTTCAGGTCTGGGCCAATTAAATAAATGTTTTTTAAACATATTAATCTGACTCATTCATCTCCGGGGTCGGCTTCCCTCTCGAATAGTGACACAAATTAATTTTAAAGCCAATTAGAATAAATTTAATTAAAAAAATAATAAAGTATGTGTCCTGAGAAAATTAGTTATGTATAAATTAAATAAATACAGATAATAAAAATATTAATTAACTATTTTTCCTACGTCAATTAAATACTCTTTAATTAAATAAATATAAACGGTGATAAAAATATAAGTAATTATTCCCAAGTCTGGGGCTTCACATTCAAATAGTAAAATTAGATTAATTAAAATGTTAGTAAAATAATTTCTAGGAAATAAAATAATAAACCAACTATCTAGGGCAAGTCAATTAATTAAAAATTAAAGGAATGCAAACGGTTAATGTAAGCATGCTGGAGGCTCAAGGTGCCACATAATCGATCCTTGGTAGTGGATAATAGTCCTTGGGACAAGCATTCAAGTCTGTGAAGTCAACACATAATCTCCACTTCCCTGCTCCTTTAGACACCAAGACTACATTGGATAACCATGTCGAGTATTGCACCTCTCGAATATGCCCAACATTCCACAACTTTCGTACTTCTTCTCGTATTATCTTATTTTTCTCAGGATGAAAGTTCCTCTTCTTTTGTTGTACAAGCCGAAAGCTTGGGTCCACGTTTAAGTGATAGACCATAGCTTGCGTGAATACCTGTCATATCAACATTATACCAAGTAAATATAGATTCATTATTTTCAAGAAAATTTGCTATTCTTTTCTCTGAGGTTTGCTAGCAGCTCGCTCCTGACCTTTACTACTCAGCCTAGACCCAACTCAACCTCATCAAGCTTCTCCACCGGGATTACATTCTTTACATCTTTGTTCTCGGCTGAAATATCAATCTTCTTAGCCTTTACTTTTCGGATCCTCAGTGAAGTGGTATAACAATCCCTGGCTACTCTCTGGTCCCCTCTTATCGTCACAATACCTCGAGGGGTCGAGAATTTTAGAGCCTGGTGATAGGTTGAGGCCAATGCTCCAAAGTTATTGAGTGTTACCCTACCCAAGATTGCATTATATGCTAACTTGCAATCCACAACAAAGAAATCGGTCATGATGCTCTTCTGGTCGTCCTTAATCCCCAATATCAATAACAAACTAATTATCCCCTCGGGTATGAAAGACTCTCTGGTAAACCCTGACAGTGTATCCATCATCGGCCTAAACTGGCTCCTCTATAATCTTATGCTCTCAAACGCTTTAAGGAATATGACTTCAGCCAAACTTCCTGTGTCAATCATTACCCTCCCCACCAAACAATTCCCAATCCTTGGTATAAGAATAAACGGGTCATCGTGCGGGTCATCGTGCGGGACAATCAACCCTTTAAGATCCTCTAACATGAAAACAATTTGTTGATCCCTTCTCGGCCTTTTAACAATTGGACCCTTTTGCCCATATCTGACATAAGATTTACTCCATTCGTTGGTTTATCCCCCAGCCGTCAAACCTCAAACTATTACCGTTATCACCCTCATCCAGTGCTTTTTGATCTTGCCTCGAATCTTGTCTCTTTCTTATCTCCTTGGTTGGTTCCTTTCTTCTCGGGCTATATACTGAGCCAACTACCCTTTTTGAATTAAGTCCTCGATCTATCTCTTTAAATGATTGTAGCCTTAGGTATTATGCCCATGTTCGTCATGTAACTGACAGAACTTTTCCCTACTTCTTCTTTCGAGATTGCCCAACAATTTCCCTGGCCAATTGATCTCAGGATTGGTTTTGATCTCCATTAATATCTTGGCCCTCGACATGTTCAATGAAGTGTACTCTCCATCGTATGTTCTTCATAGTCCTATGAACTTGTCTTGCTTTTCCACGATGTTATTTCTTAGGGAATAGTAAGCATGGCTTGGTTGAACCTATGAACATACTATCGAAGGCTCTCATTCTCTCCTTGCTTGATGGAAAATAAAGATCTTGTGGCCTTGGGCGGCTTGTGACTACTCGTGAATCTCGCTATAAACAGCTCGACCAACTACAAGAAGCCTTCTATTGAGTTTTTTGGGAGTCCTAGGGACCATGTCTTAGATGATCTCTCAAAGGTGATCGAGAATGCCCTACATCTTAATCTGTTAGAGATATCATAAAAGAAAAGCCTATTGGCCACAGTATGGAGTTGGTTATCCGGATCTCCAACTCCATCATACATGGGCAAAGTCAGGAATTGTACCTCTCTGGAACCTGTTGGAGTTGAATTTCCTTAGTGAACTGCTCGTGTATTAGTTCCGCCAATGATTTCCTCATATCTGTGGTCACTGGGAAGGGCTTAATTGTCTGTGTCAGATGGACCCGACCCTAAT
Organism: Ehretia macrophylla; assembly: GCA_037974665.1. NCBI lineage: Eukaryota > Viridiplantae > Streptophyta > Magnoliopsida > Boraginales > Ehretiaceae > Ehretia > Ehretia macrophylla. Next base: position 27,726,808 of record CM075769.1, read on the forward strand.
GAGCTATGTCTTGTATATCTATGGGGCCTAAAGAGCCTCTGTCATCGTCGTCTTGACGGCATGTTGTTCAGTTCTTAGCAGTATATTCTGTCTCATAAGTTGGTGGAAGAATAGTAGTATTTTGCTAGTTCACTTGGTGTTGGGCTTATGGGAGTGTTTGGTTTTGAGATTGTGTATAGGTTAAGATGGCTTGCTACACGGCAGTGTTGATAAGAGTTTGCAATTCCACCGGCAGAGGTGAGAACAGGTATTTGCCATGGGCAGTATTGGCTGGTGATTTTCTACAGTGAGAGGTGTTATATTGAGGTCTTGTTCTATTTGGTTAGGTAGGTGGTTGTTATCTACCTAAGCCTGGCTTCTCATGTTCACCATCATGGTTACTCAATGGGAATGACAAGTCGTTTCTCAAGACGACGCCAAATCTGTTAACGTTAAAATTCATCCCGAGCTGCTAAGGTGAAGTGTTGCCTACAACCAAGAAGGGTATAGATTTGTATCATGCGAGCACTCCGACGCTCAAGTTAGTAATGTGTATGTTTGGATAAAGATGACAATAATATAAGGAATATTCAAAGATCAATTACCTTTTTTCAGTTATGAACTGGGCTATTTATACGGATTTGGATCCTCTACTAACTTAACTTTCATTCTAACCTTCTAACTTTTAATCTTCACCATTCATTTTATTTTTGAATTAGCCTAAATCCTAACCGTTCAATTAAACACAAAGACAAAAACCAAAAACCCAGCTTTCTCTCTCAATTCTTCTATATCGCTCTTTGCGTTCAGTCCAGCAATTCTCTCCCTTTTTCTTCTCTTATTAAAACTCTTCCTTCAATATCTCCATTGCCATTCTTCTCTCTGCCTATTGTTCTTATCACCTTTCTCTCCTTTGCCTCATACAATCCACATCCTCTATCTTGAATCTTCTTTTTTCACAACAAAGAGGTTAGTTAAAAAGAAAACCAAATTCAAGTATGTAAAGGCCAATTTTAGTGAAAATTTCATATATGAAAAGACCCATTTGATTATGATGAAAATTTCAAATATAAAAAAGACCCATTTAATTTTGATTTTGTTATGAATCTTGTTGTTTCTACTATATTCTATTAATTTTGATTTTGTTATGAATCTTATTGTTTCTATTATTTCTTTGCAGGTTTGGGCAATTGCGCGCATGTGGGTTTTGCTTGAATCTTTGGCTTTGGATTTAGCTTATTTGGTTTTTGTTTTTTTTCCTTTGCTTCTAAGTTTCAGTTGGGTAGTTTTTTATAACTATTTTGTTGTGATATCTCTCACTTTTGCAATGTTTTTTCTTTGCCCCAACCGTGAAGACTCCATTGTCTAGACCATTCGACCTTTTGTTAAATTTCATTATGCTTCATCTTGGGAAGAGATACGTCCTAAATTCCCAAAGGTAAATTGGTATCATCTTTTATGGAAGCAAGCTTTCATTCCAAAGTTTAGTTTTTTGTCGTTGGCCCGCCATCCTTGATCGTCTCACCACAAAATAGCGACTACTGTCTTGGGGAATCCAAGTCAATAGCCAATGTATTCTTTGTCATTTGGTTGTGGAAACAAGAGATTATCTTTTCTTTGAGTGTTCTTCTAGCAAAAGAATCTAGAGAACCTATCTCAAAAAAGTGAAGGCTAGAATCTGGAGTGTCCGGTGGACTCATGTTCTTCAAGGCTGCAACGAATATGGCAGGAGGAAATCACCTCAAGCAGCTATGATCAAGCTCATGTTCTATTCATGTGTCTACCATATTTGGAATGAACGTAACGCTCGAATTTTTGCCAATGTTTTTTTGCATAGATGAACAAGTCCTCATGAAAATTCTTGAAGAAGTTCGTCTGAAATTATTGACAGGAAACAAATTTAAACATAATCACTTCAATAAGGCCCTTTGTAATGAGTGGAATCTAATGAATATCCTCTCTTAGTTTCAAGTTTTTTTGTTCTTTGTTAGGACACAGATGTTGTGACACCCCGATCCCTCTCGAGACCGGGAGTTCTATCAATCAATCTATTCACAACCCAATTCCAAACCCGGTCAAAATTTTAGGAAAAGACGGACAGAGTCTCCCCTGTTTCTAGGCAAAATGTACAACCTGTAATAACATATAAATGGACCAACACCGTGTCCAATCATACAAAACTTCCTCAAGGCCATCCGAGCCTCGGTTCTCAACAATTAAACTCAGCAAGTATACATACATTTCCAATTTAAAAGCTAACCTATCTCTTTTCATTTTTGACAAGTACATTCAAACTAGACAATTAAACCATACTAAGCTACTGCATAAAATAAACTATCATGCCATTCTAACTCTTTTTCTTTGGACATTACAAACATGCATTGAAGTTAAGCTATGCTAACTGATTACATAACTAGCTTATCAATTTACCTCAACTACTTAGCTAGATTTAAATTACATTTCTTTTAACAATAAATACATACAACATATGAACATACATCTTGCATCTTTGACAACTCGAGCCACATAGCACGCAAGACAACTCTTCAAGCACGAACTTTCACGAAATCATGAACTTTCCAGCTAACATGGCATTTCCTGAAATGTGGTGGTGAGAAGTGAGTATACACAACTCGTATACTCAGTGAGGGTGAGACAGATATCGAATTGGAGAGAAAGAAAGTCGTGCAATGCAAATAAGACAGTTAAGCAATATAACTGATAAACAAAAAATCAAGACCAGCAATCAATACAATAAGCAATTATTGAAAGCATTAACACAACCATTCAAAGCTATACCACACTCTGAAGGCTATGGTTCACTCATACGAGCAATGTACCATTTCACGAGCGATACATCAATCTCGAGCTTGATGTTGACAACGATGACAATAAGCGCGCAACCACCTTATAACTTCAGTTTGGAATACCCCGGGAGTAACTATCAATTCTACGACCCAAATCTCCCTGGGAGCCAACCCAAGCGAGAAAAGGGAATAGGACACGGAGTTAGAGCAACCAATACTGGCAACCCGAGGCTACCCAGAGAGGCCCATCACTCACGCCCTGACACTATGCAATGCAAGACACGATACAATGTGATAAACGAGCGATAGCACAACAATACAGATTAGAGACGATAAACGAGATATCAAGCATTTACAATCAATACTAGCATTCAATTAACTTGTCAAGCATAACTATCATTAACAACCACAATAACACCAATTAAACAAGTAACAACAGTTCAAACACGAAAACAACAAATATCACAATTCAATCCCTAACTTCCAAAGGCAATTACAAGCAAACGAGCTACGGAATTAGGAAACCGATTTCACTACATTCACTCAGGCACTACAAGGCACGTTTCTATGTCACTAAACTTCACCTTCTCACCCGAGACTCGAAAGTCCACCTACTGCGTTTGAACTACAGCTATGCTAACCGGTCATTCAATCAACGCTACAACAGCGCCAAAAGTGCTTCCATACCCTCGATTGCAAAACCCCCAACTCAATTCGAGCACGGTCAACTTTTGGTCAAATGGCCCCTTTACGTTTCTTTGTCTAATTTCTAATTTTATCAAAGGCTGGTCCGTTTTTATCGCACATTTTATCTTTCTATCACTAATGGCACCTATCCAAATCAAACAATCGCAATTCGGATCGAAATCCGAAATTCTAGGGTTTACTATTCATAATTCACTATTCATTATTTTTCTCCAATTTCAAATACGCAGTTTCAACCGTAAAAATTACTAAATAACTATCAAGCAATGCTCTACGAACCCTAAAGAAGCGTTTATAACCAATTTCAAGCATTATAACGCATTAAATATCAAATCTAAAAATTTGTATCAAAAATCAAATTTTATTTAATATGCACAAAAGCGTGAAAACCCTCACAGAGATTGAAGACCACGACCCGCAAGGACCTGAGCCACGACCCCCGAGCAATTCCACGCACGATTGTAGAAGAAAATGCAAGCAAAATATATTTTTTTCCTCTTGAAAGGTTTCGGCCATGGGGGGGACACAAGGGTCATCTGTGGTTTTGTTTTGAGTCATTTTTGCCTTGTTTTTTAATTTATAAGGTGACAAGGGCAAAATTGTAAAAAGACAAGGTCAAATTCAAGTTAAAAATGGTCAAACTAGCTTATTTTGATGCCATTTAATCTAATTCAAGTTAAAGCAATGCAATTTTAATGAAAATCAACTAAAATTAGCTAAATTAAGCTAAAAACATTTTTCACTAAGTCCGAAGAATATTTCTCTAACTCTCATTTTCGAAATGCTACAATTGAATGGTCAATAAATGATCGCTGATAAAGTGATGAGTAATAATTGAAAACTACAAATTTGAAAAGTAGAATAGTAGAATAGTTGAAAAATCACTCCGGCTCGGAGTTACTTTTCTCATTTAATTGAAAATCGAGTAATTTTAATGCAAGACAACCAAAACCGATTATTAAAATAATCAAAACAATCAAAGTAATCAATATTCATTTAAAATAATTAATTTAACTATTTCTAGAATATTTTAAAGAATTATGAAGTTAATGCCAAAATACGAATGAACAAGTAAATATAAACATGTAATCAAGTGCACTTAAATATTAACATTTAAGATGACACTTAATTAAATACAAGAGAATAAATTCAATTACTATAATTAATAGAAATAGATAATAATCTTTTAATTATTCAATATACAATTACTAAATGCTTCCAAGAGAAATATTAGAATAGTGCAAATTGGTTGATTTAACTAATTAAACATTTAATTTAATGCAGTCAAATGCTATTAAATCCATGCCGGGTTCGAGTTATCACAGATGTGTATTGGCTTGGCCAATGTTTGTTTCTTTGATAGTTGAATGAAATGATACTTGTTTACTTAGCAAAAAAAATATTTCTCACTTTTGATTTGTCTGTTCCTGTTATTATTTGTTCTGTAATCATGTTTTGATTAATTCATTTGTAGAATAACTGGTTTTATTTTTGTTTTCCTGTTTTGATGACTATACTATTATTATTATTTTTTTTTTGAAAATTGGCTCAAAAGTTGGATGCTGCTACTGACCATAATGTAAAAGATGAGCCACCAGATAGTTTGAATGTTGCTCAGCGGATTTGATTTTCTTTTTTGCTACTTATAATGGAGTTGAAATTGGCTAGATAAAAGTTGCAGCAATAGAAATTATCAAAATTCAAGCCTAAGGCTTAACATGAACATAGAAAATTAACGGCCAAAAGGCAACCTACCAAAGTACAAAAATTTGTAAAGAACCATTCAATCCAGATTACACATAAATTGTAATAGAAGAAATACATATGTTATAGCTGAAAAAAAAGTATAGCAAACTCAAATTTTAGCCTTGTCTTCATTTAGGGAACATTGAGGTGAAATGATCCGAGTTTAAGTCAAAGACCTAACACAAAAATGAAATGATAATGTTAGAATAACGAAGATAAATTAAAAAAAGAGTCAATAACGTAGTTGGTTTTCTAACTAACCTGATTGGCATGCTTATTAATAGAGTCTTGAGTTTGGTTAAATGGCATTTCATATCCTAAGTAACTAGTAGAGGATAAAGAGACATGCGTTGTTCTCATATCCTGAAATTGAGAATGTTCTTCCAAAGTGAATGGAAAAGGCTGTCCTTGGGTAAATGGAAGAATCTGTTGTTGAATGAAATGAAGACTATGTTGATTTGTGAGAGTCTGCTCATATGTAGAGGCATCATCCTGTATGGCCTAATAAATGTTAAGGCACGTAATTAGTAAGAAAAACATAACGTAAATTTTTGAAAAATAGTATGTCAAACAAATCTTTTAAAAAGGACTAAAAAATGATAATACCTGTTCATTTCTTTTTTGTTTTTTCTTCTTCATATGGTTCTTCTTAAGGTTCTTCTCTAATGTGCTCCTAATGCGTTTTCTCCCACGTGGCCCTGTGACATCTCTTTTAGCAACTCCTTTTGCCAGTGTATTACCTACTGAAGAAACCTTAGTTGATCTCACTTGGTTGTGGCTTGACTCACTAACTTGATAGGTTTGAAGCATTTCCTCAATGGTCTTTAATAATTCTTCACCTTGCTTCAAAGACAATTTATATGTTTTTTCATTTTCACATCCTCTACATGAAATCTTGCGAAATAGAGAATTCAATATCTTGTATCTCAAAGTCCGTTCCTTCCTTGGATCATTCTCAATACCACGACCATGCATGTCATTCACTTTCTCAGATCTAGCTACCCTTGTCCATCTCTTTAGAATGTAACTGTCAGGAATTTCATGTACATGCATATCATCTTTTAATACTTTTATCATATGGCAACACAAAATGCCTCGCATATCAAATAGCCTACATGTACATGATAGAATATTGTTTTTACCTCTTGTCACTCGATGGTATCTTCTACACCTTGGATGAGGAGATATAATAAAAAATTGATATCCTCCTTCCTCCCCCTTTTCCATTAAATCAACTTCAAGTGACACTACATATTCATCCTGAAATTCTTCAAATATTCTTTTTCTGTACATTGAAGCAGCATGTTGCAGCCATCTGGTTTGGACATTCAATTTGGGCAACTTATAAGTCAAAAAATACTCTGCAGTACGCTCTTTGTCTCTTTTATCTTCAACCATAGTTTCAAAGTGAGTAAAAAATTGTGAAAACCCATAATCAGACTTTAAATATAATTTTAAGTCTGCATTTGTACTCTCACTCAATTGTGTGCTTTGCATTCCAGCTGACCAATACCATCTAACATATGGTCGCGCCCATTTCTATCGCAATTCAAATATCATTTTTAACCATGTATTTTCCCTCAAACTAAATCTATCAAGCATCGCATTCCATTCAGCAAGCCATTCATCTTCCTCATCTGGTTCATCAAAAAATCGCCCTAATACATGGTCAATCTCACCATCACCCCTAAAAATATGATTGACATGTTTCAATGCATTTTGTATTATGTGCCACATACATAAACGATGAAATGTATTAGGCATAACATTTGGCAAAGCTTTTGCCATTGCAGCATCTTGATCAGTAAAGATGGTCTTAGGATGCTTGTTTGACATAACTTGTAGGAATGTCGAAAACAACCAAGAAAAGGAGTCTGCTGTTTCATCATACATTAAAGCTGCCCCAAAAATTACCATCTCACGGTGGTGATTAAACCTTAAAAAATAGCAAATGGACAAGAATCTTTATGCAACTTATAAGTAATGTCAAATGAAACTACGTCGCCAAAGTGCCCATAATCAATTATCATTTGAGCATCAGCCCAAAATATATTTGTAATTTTTTCCTCATTATCCAATTGAAATGTATGATAAAATGATTGATTTTGTGCTGTTTGGTCTTGAAAATATTTCAATATAACCCCAACCTCACCATAAGCTAAAGCCTTCTGTCGTTTGGTGCGAAGGTAATTTTTGTGATCAATTTTTAAAAATCCAAGACATTCATTCCCACCAACCTCCCTACCCATTAACTCATAAGACTTGCGTAGAGAAATTCCAGAATCTTCAGCTAATTCAATTTGTTCACTTTGTATATCAGATATTCTTCGTTGAGATGGCAACATATGTGCAAGTTCAGGTCTTACCACCTCATGGTTATGTTCAGAAGAAAACTGATAGACTACATATTTTCCTATACTTTTATCTAATTTCACTTTCAAACATGCAGTACACCCCGTCCGAGTCTCAGCTCTAGGATTTTTTACAAGATGATCCCTTTTATCAGGTTTTCTACATCTTTCTTTAGAACAAACATATATCCTATATGCCTATTTCCCATCAACGTTCTTCTTAGCAGCGTGAATTCTAATGCTAAATCCAATCATTCCTCCATAATTATTATAAAACTGATATGCATCTTGCTCTGTATCAAAAATCATACCTTCATATGGTTTATGTTTGTTGTCGTCATCCTTATTGCTTTGCATCTCTGGTACAGTAGGCATGTAGATGTCATCTTTATCAATACTTGAAGTTTCTGTTATATTTTCCATGTTGGATGTGGATTATTTGAGGAGTTGGATTATTTGATGTGAATCATGGAGAAGGCAAAAAAGAATAGTGGGAAACTGTGGCGGGAGAAGAAAATGAAAAAAAACAGAGGGAAAGTTGGGTTTTTGGTTTTAGTTTTTTTGTTTAATTGAACGGTTAGGATTTAGTGTAATTCAAAAATAAAATGAACGATTGAGATTAAAAGTTAGAAAGTTAGAATGAAAGTTAAGTTAGTAGAGGATCCAAATCCCCTTTGGGGAGTACTTTTCCTGATTTAGTGGGATTCTGCCTCCTTCCAATTATCCCTTATATGGGATCCCTGAAATGACACAAGCCTCGGGCATTGCTCTAAATCCTATAGGCTCAAATCTAGCCTCCTGGGATCTTTGGTCTCGATTCATGGACTAGTTGCCTCGGTTCGGCTTTGTCCACTTCGATGGCGATCCTCTTCGGCCCAAAAGATCTCAAGTAGGGTTGGCTCGGCCCTACCCTCATCATAGTCTATAGCTAAATATGAAAATCCATTATGTATTAAGATCAAGGTATGAGAACTAACAAAATTTCAAAGAAATTAATAAGGTCTCAAGAAGCTTAACAAAGTTAAGACAAAGAGCAGGGGCTTGAGAAACAATAACATTTTCGAGGGAAATATTACTAAGTGCTTATGAAAAGGAGTTGGTTAAAGATATTACCTTTAATTTTTTTTTTTTTTCATGGAGCATATTTCGAAATCAAATTGTCCGGTGAACTTAATAAAATTAAAAGTTTCAAAAGACCCTCAAAATATTTATGATTGGTAATTTTGATCACTTGGCTTTATGTTCTTTAGACCATCCAATTTAGTTTGGCAGCCTAAACTTGGAAATTTTATCTCAAAGATGAAACAATAATGGGCAGAATTCACAAGTATGCGAATACATATGTCACACAAATGTGTGTTTGAACACTTTTCATGATTTGAGATTGGAAAATCCTGATCTCAAAGAAGATTCATTGAGAAGTTATTATAACCCATTTGAAGTAGTGTGCAGAACCCTCCTTTAATTTTCTAAATCCTTAGTAGCTTTTCCCCATCAACCCCACATTAATAAATTTCTGTCCAAGTGTATTGAATCAAATCTTTTCTTTCTCACAAAGGATTTTGCAGTATAAGAGAGACTTTGCCTTATTTACCATAGTTACATTTTCTTTATGTGTATCTCACTATATTATTGTGTCCTACCTTGTTTACAGTGCATATTTGACAGCTTGAAGTTTTCAGTTATACTACAAGGAGAGAGCTAATACAGTTCATTTACAACAAAAGAAAATTTACAAAAATTACTTAGAAGCCAATGCCTCTATTTTCTTTCCTCTTATATGTGAGATGAAAAGGTTGTTTGAGTTGTGAAAGGGCTGCTTGCAACATGTGGATTTGTTATTATTATAGTCTTACCTTCACCCCGCGTAAGTAGAGATATGAAGGGAGTTGTCTATTATTTATTCTATGTTATAAAAATTGACAAAAGAAATAGAAATAAAGAGATCAATTCTTTTAATTAAATTGTTCATTCCTAGAAAATTAGATGAATAAGTAGATAGAGCAAATGCTACCCATGAATTGTAAAAAGAATCAACTTCCTTTTTCCTCATCATCTTACCAAGAAACTAAATCATTTCTCAGTAATAAAACATACTCTTCATGGGACATTTGTTGTGGACAAATTTTTGGAGCTATTGGCACTTTTGCCCAAGCCCTGTAATGTCATTTTTGTATCTTGAACCGAAAAATTTGTATATGGAGAAGTAGATTTAAGCATTTATGGATTTACTAATACATCTACTACAATATTGTATCAACAAGTAACAAAAAAAATTCCAACCAGCCTTACAAATTTAATTAGTTATATATATCAACAATTAAAATATAAATAGTAATACTCCTCACAAATGTTGTCTTCAGATAAAAATAAATATGGCCAAAATGAATGTGTCATTATTCACTTTCACTGAAAGACTTATATCTTTGTCCCCTACCTAGTATCTGTTTACATCCGAGAGAACAAGCGTGCTCACAATCATGCTCCTTGGCACCGTCTAATTTCATGCATATTGGCTTGCACCCTTTCATGCATATCGGGCTTGGCGTTGTTCTTACCAACACCAGTGCATAGATAATCAATGCTAAGGTAACTGTTTTACATCTCATTTTGATTATAATTTATCAAATGTGGTTACGTTTAAAATTTATCATCAATTGTATTTTATCTTTAGTGTTTCAAATTTCTAACAACCTTTCATATCTGAGGAGTGAAATAAGGCGATTCCAAAATTTGGTTTAATTGAAGAACACCATCAATGTAGGCCATTCATTTGGCAAGGGTGTAGAGTAAAGTAAGGAGATAGTGTGAGGTGATTCATATGGCTTATGTTAATTTGAAAGATGGAAATAAAATCTAGATCATCAACATGGAATCTATTGGCTCAAAGAAGTCAATGGGTCACAAACAAGAGGCAATTGAGGTTAATTTAGAGGGACCCTCACAACATTATGAGACAATCGATATTAATTTAGATGGAAATAATATCGATTGTAGAGTGTAGCTTTACTAGATTCTAGACCTTGGGTCTCTCTTATGTATCAAAGTCCATCTTAAAAATTACTTGGTATAGCTTCCAAGAAATGGACTCTTTTGTGAAAACCATCCAATATTGTACTAAATACTCTTTTTTTTTTAATCAGTAAATTTGTGTATTTTATAATGAAAAAATCAATACAAATAGTTTTACAAGTAAATAATCATAAAAGACCATGGCGATCAAAGAAAACAAAGTGAAAAATCCCGGAAACAGTTGTAATAAATACTCTTACTTTTTAAGAATGGACTTATGCTTTATGTAGATCCATTTGGTCTCTGTGTCACATGCCTAGACCAATGACGAGTTTTAAGGGATGAGGATAAAGAAAACAAAGTCTAAGGGTCGAAAAAAATAATAATTACTCTCACAATATTATGAGACAATCGATATTATAAAAGAATCCATTAGGAGACAGAATTGTTGCAACGTCGGTCTTGCTATGAATTACATCATCATCAGCATCTTATTATTTTGATGAAGTACAAAATTTCCTCGCTGAAGAAGGATAAAGAAATTGACTTAATTCTATGATTGAGTCATAAACATTGAACAAGAAGAGTACTTTAAATGTTGTGAAGTACTTCTATTATGTGAAAAAAATTAAGTAACCAGTAACACTCAAGAAGAACTTTGTGAAAAACTACTAGCTCATCTTCAGAACACTTCAATTAAATCGTTGCTGATTATGGAAGAATCTCTTTATAGGTTACCTCGACCATTAATAGGCACTAGCTAGATATACCTTAAGCAACTTAGAACTGGCCGATCGTAGATATTATCTATGCCATCGTCCACTATGTTGGAAAATGCCACTTGAAAACTGGAAACTAAATGTAGATGGAAGTTCGAAAGGAAATCTTAGACTGACCGTAATAAGAGATATATTTCGAAATTGATCATCAAGCAAATATTAAGTTACTAAAAGACCCCACGCAACCGAACTGCCAGCTTTAAATTCTTGATTTTAGATTGCAAACCGATCCTAAGTAATAGTGCCAGATTCAATGTGAACTATGTTTATAGAGAAGCAAATTGTTGTACAAATTGGCTTATAAATTATGGATGTCTTCAGCGGGATGCAATTGGTGGACTATATTCTAGCTCCTCTTAGAGAAGTATACGAGAAATGAAATATCTATCCAAAATTATTATTATTTTATTGGCACTGTCTCGCTTTGAAGAAAACAAACAAACAAACAAAAAAAGGCTGGTGTTGGCAAATCAAATGAGTGAGGAGCAAGAGATCGCAACATGTGCTCCCAATAGTGAGAAAGAAAAGTAAAGATTTTGGTTTGTGGATTAAAATTTCCGAGCCTTTCAATTGAACGAACAAGTGCATATATTCAAATATTACATTACAAAATGGGAAAAAAGCAGCAGTAGTCCCCATTGTTTACTCAAAAATCAATTTAATCCTTATTGTTTTAAAATGCTCAAAAAGGTCCCCAATATTTGTAAACATGCTCATTGTGGTCCCTACCGTTAAAAATCTAACAGAAAATTTATAAAATGACTAAACTACCCTTACTTAAAAATAAAATATACAAAATATCTCTATCTTCTTCTTCCTCTTCCAACTCCTCAACCCACCACCACAAGCACCACCAAGCACCACCACCACCTACCACCACGCACCACCCCCCCCCCCCCCCGGCGAACACCACCCACCCCCCCCCACTGTCGCGAACCCCACCCCCCCCCCCTGCGTGAACGCCGCCCCCCCCCCACCCCCCCCCCCTGCGAGAAACAACACCACCACCACCCACCACCCCCGCGCCCCCCCCCCCCCCCCGCGAACACCACCCCCTCCCCGCGCGAACACCACCCACCCCCCCCTGCGCGAACCCCACCCCCCCTCCCCTGCGCGGACGGCGCCCCCCCCCCCCCCCCCCCTTCCCTTCCCTTCCGCGCGAACAGTGTGTGTGTGTTAGTGTGTGTTTGTGGGTGTGTTAATGTGTGTGTATTAGTGTGTGTTTTTTGGTGTTTCTATGAGTGTGTGTGTTTGTGGGTGTATTAGTGTATGTTTTTTGGTGAGTGCGTGTGTTTGTAGGTGTGTTAGTGTGTGTTTTTTGGTATTTTTGTATGAAATTTTGTGTTTTTTGTGATTTTTCAAATTTATCCTTGAAATACTATTCACATCAGTTAAAACTAACCAAAATTTTAACGGTAGGGACCACAATGAGCATGTTTACAAACATTGGGAACCTTTTTGAGCATTTTGAAACAATGGGGACTAAATTAACTTTTGAGTAAACAATGGGGACTACTGCTGCTTTTTACCCTTACAAAATTTATAATTTTGAGACAAAAATAATATGATCCAGTGTAAAATAAAGTCTTTGTTCACAAAAGAGAAAAACAATTAGAGATCGCGACATGTGATGATCGATCATTGATTTATTCTTTGTGTATTTTGTGCCTCCATGTGATGTTTGAGATTCGCTCGCCTGGCGTCAACTTGTTTAGGGGAATACATGATCAGAAATCTATCACTTTGCCTTTTCAACTTTTTCTTCCTCACCACTTTCATTTCGTTGGCGACTAGACGACGATTTATGTCCATCACCACACGTGTCGTCTTGTGGTGGTTTTCAAACTAAAGTGGCCCCACTGGATTCCAACTTTCCCTAGTCAAGATCTTGGTAGGCCTTGCAGGACCCATGATGAACAAAATTATCGCTGCGTCCATCAGCAATATTAGTATGCATCCAGAAAGTGATCCTCCTTTTGATCCAAATCATAAAGTTTTCTACCATGTTACAATTAGATTATGGTTCATGGTGCTAGTAAGTTCGAAGGCTACGTAATAAACGTTACGAAGCCTCGATACATTCAACTATGTCCGGTGGTTCTCCTTAATAGGTCGCCTTCATCCTCGAACACACACGCCAAAGAAAAAGGTAAAGGGGTTTTGTGTAGTTTAGCCATATAAATCCTTTGGCAGCGTGAGATACAAATGGATACCACGAATTTTTTTTTTCTTTTTTTCTTTTTTTCTGTTGGAGTCATTCGATTGAACTACACAACATTCTAGTGGTGAAATCACAACCAAGTCACATTGATTAGCATTAAACAGATTGTTGTGAAATCACAACCAAGTTACATTGATTAGCATTAAAAAGATCAAATGCAAAGTGGAGTAATAACTACCAATCTAAAGAAACTGCCAAATATCTATATCCATAACATATATATTACAGTATATAAGGCCTTATGTAATCTAACTTCGTTATTTCCAAACTACCCTTAATGTGTTTTATCCTTCCTACAAATCACAAGGATAACTATTGATTTTACTAAAATTAAGGGTCTGTTTGGCCTAATTTTTACACATTTAAAAATGTTTTTTTTGAGTTTAGAAGTTGAATAATTGACATGTTTGATCGATCTTTGAAAGAGCTGTTCGATAAAAGTTGAAGTTGAAATAAACTAAAACATAAGAAGCTCCAAATTAAAGTTTTTTCAAAAAATGTTTATAGAAAGCTGTTTTTACATAATGTGGAAAGTTATTTTTCTTTTCCTTTCTCAAATATACCCTCCATATTTTTCGAAGTCCAACATTACCTGCAAAATTTTTAAAAGCCTAATATTGTTCAACACAGATTAAACAGTCAACGGTTTTTGTTCAATAAAACTTCTAACCTAAACTCTACTGCTAAAAGTTCTGCATATCAAAAGCTCAAATTTCACAGTTAAGCTAAACAGAACCTAAATTTCTTATACAATATCAAATTCCTAGCTTTTAGGTGTTTAGTGAAATGTTCTGATTGAGTTTTAGGGTCTATTTGGTTTAACTTTTAGATATTTAAAAATGATTCATGTGAGTTTAGAAGCTGAACTTAACTTACTTAGCCCATTTTTGAAAGACTTTTAGATAAAAGTTAAAGCTAAAAAAAGTTTAAAAAAATAAAAACCTTCAAATTGGAGATTTTTTAAAAAAAGGTTTTGCAAATCTGATTTTACATGATACAAGAAGTTGTTTATTCTTTTTCTTTCTCAATTATACTACATATTTTTAAAAGCCCATCATTGACTTCAAAATTTATAAATATTGAACATTATCAAACATACGCCAAACAGTTCACAACTTTTGTTTAAAAGCACTTCTAACCAAAATCTACTGTTAAAAATTTTATACTTAAAAAGTTAAAATTTTACAACTAAACCAAATAAAGTCTTCATACAAATACACAAATATTCAATGTACATATCAAGAAAGTGTAAGACATAACCACTATAAGTGGAAGAATATCGTTTACTGACACATATAGATTAACTCACAAAAATGTGGCATCCCATTTCTTCAGAACATCATCTCTTCCAATTAACTTTATCAAGCAATATAACTTAAATATTATTTTTTGCAAGAACCTTATTTATAATTCAGTCATGGTGCAAACTTTTAATCAGTTGTAAAAGTTGCAATCCATCATTTATTACCACATTGGATTTACCTTGAATTCCATCTTTATTTGTGCAGTTATTTTTCTAGAATTTAACTTTCCTTCTTATGACTGAATGTGAAGATTTTGATAAATATTAAATTATTAATTACTTCTAGACATATTAATTTTCTTTATTAAATGTGAGATATCAAGATAATACTTGTTCATATTGTCAACGGACTGTAAGATGCATTCTATAAAAAAAATGACTTGTAACGTTTAATTTTTGAAGTAATTACTTAGTTTTCTCGTTAAATCTGTCACTAATTAGCGACGGAGTTAGCGACGGACTTTCATAATTCACTCGCTAAAGTCGTCACTAATTCTAATTAGCGACGGACTCTCGGGTTTCCCTCACTAAATCCGTCATTAATTAGCGACGATATTAGCGAGGGATATTAGTAAAAATATTAAAAATAAGCAATTAAATTAATTGTTCAGTATTGTACGTTATTGCTAATCCTCGTAAAAGTATAGACGAGTTGAAATTGAACATAACCTACGTCCAAAACGTGAAATATAAATGATTTGACGTAATCACATGTTGGTGCCGCCTATAATACAAACTAGGAACAATTATAACTCATTTCATCCGATTTTTTCAATTCTCATTCTGAAAGTGGCTTGAACATCAAATTAAGTTAAAAAATACTTGTTCATATTATCAACGGACTATAAGATGCACTCTATAAAAAATTATGACTTGCAACGTTTAATTTTTGAAGTAATTATTTAGTTCCCTTGCTAAATCCGCTACGGAGTTAGCGATGAACTTTCATACTTCCCTCGCTAAAGTTGTCACTGTCACGCCCAAACCTGGTCCCTTCGAAAACCAAGCCTGGTCGCAACGACAAACGGACGTTATAACGCCTAAAATATGAACAACTCACGAGACTCAACAAAACACAACACACATCCTGAAAAGCCCGCATCATTCATATATTACATTCCAACATTCAAGAGCGAATTACACTAAATATACATTCGTTCACATGACAAAAGTTGACAACATCCCTTGCAAAGTTAAAGTATACTTGATCATAAACATATGACAAGATATAAGCCTAGCTAGATGTGATCACGATCTAACGTAACCAACCATATATATAACAAAACAACTAGGCTTTAAGAAAGTTAAGTTAACAAGTATTTAATACATAAACTTAAAAACCTACTATGCAACAAAACCAAACATCTAGCAACATTATTTCTCAACATCTAAAACATATCAAACATATGGCACATTCTCAGGCTTATTAACCGCTTCCTCGTGCACATAGTCGATACTGAGTACACTTGTAACATCTATTAAAGAGGGTGAGCTAAACAGGTTCAGTGAGCGAGGATAAAAGGAAGTTTTGAAAGCTTTAACCTGAAAACCATTTGAACACATTAGAAACAACATATCACATTAGTAACCAAGTAATCACATTCGCTTAATAACCTCAGAATAACCAAATTAAACAACGCATTGAAAGGATACCGCTTTAGAACACTTGTTGATGACGACAGTTATAACTTCCTTATGAACTCATCTCAAACACTTATCTCTCCCACTAGTGTACTCCGGATGTACACGAATCTACAATGCAACTCACCATGGTCATCACCGACCACACGAGAGAAGGGACTAATACATGGTAGTCATGCAATTACCGGCAATCCCTATGCCTCCAAGCACGACACAACACTACCATGACGCACTATAGGTTGCAACCCATCACTTCACATCACATTGCATCAAACACATTCACACATTCGCATCATGTAGAGAGATCAACAAAGTAGGTTGTCTCTCAACTACATTAATCACTCAACAACACATTCATTACTCAACAACACATTCATTACTTGACAACACATTCATTACTCAACAACACATTCATTACTCAACAACACATTTACCATCTATTCATTTTCATCAACTGAGCTTCAACAGAACATATACTCAACACATTAACACCAACATCTAAACTTCAAAAGAACATGATCTCTACACATTAACACCAATTAAGCTTCAAAAGAGCATGATCTCTACACATTAACTCTAACCTTTTGACATCATTTAACCACTTTATTAAGCTCTACAACATATAACCTTATCACAACCAACATAGTAACCAACTACAATGCATTATAAACACATTACAATAGCATAACTAGGCATGAATCAAGATAAACAAGCCAAACACTAAAATGTCACATTTGTTAGAATTTTTAGAAATTAATCAAAATTAACCCCAGACTCCACCAAATTCACACCAAAGCCATGAAAACATACCACAAACACATATATATAATCACAACACCAAAGATAGCTCAAATTCTCAACTTTCAACATATCAAAGTTAGGTTATAACACTTGAAATACTACAAACAAGCTCTAATGCATATATATAGCTCTCAAATCACTTCTTTAACATATATTCATGTCCAACTAGAATCTATAACACATATATATATGAATTTTCATAAATCAAAGTAAGCAACAAACATGCAAGACTTGAAATCCCTCACCTAAAATAGAAAAAGGCTAGAAATGACACGCACTATCAAGGTAGAACAAAGATTAAGCAACTTCCACTTTGAATTGGCCCAAAAATGCAAGATTTCTTCTTCAAAATGATCAAAACCCTTATTTTTCTATTTTCCTTTTTTTTCTCCTTGGCCGATTCTCTTTAGGCTTTTCCAGTTTCTTCTTTTGTTTTGTTAAGTGTATAATATGTATATATAATGTATATAATGCAAGATGGTCAATAATAGCCAATTAAGCTAAGCCAAAGATAGTCAAGAATGGTTGGCTTTGTAAATTATGGCTATTTTTATATGTATATTTGTATGTATAGTATATTTAAGAGTCAAAATAAGTCAAATATGGTCAAGCATGGTTGGCTTAGTAAAATAACTCTTTGTTTAT
The DNA here is from genome assembly GCA_037974665.1 of Ehretia macrophylla. Taxonomy (NCBI): domain Eukaryota; kingdom Viridiplantae; phylum Streptophyta; class Magnoliopsida; order Boraginales; family Ehretiaceae; genus Ehretia; species Ehretia macrophylla. The sequence goes on from CM075769.1 coordinate 27,744,798, forward strand.
GTCAAATAAATGCACATAATATTTCAAATGACAATTAAAATAGATAAATGCACATATTATCTTCAAATAATGTTCAAAGTAAATAAATGCACATGAAATGCATGGTCGGGTCTCACAGTCACTAATTCTAATTAGCGACGAATTTAGTGAGGGAATCTCGAGTTTTCCTCACCAAATCCGTCACTAATTATCGATTGCTTTAGCAAGGAAAATTAGTAAAAATATTAAAAATAACCATTTAAATTAATTGTTGAGTATTGTACGTTATTGGTAAGCCTAATAAAAGTATAGACAAGTTGAAATTGAACATAACCTAGGGTTCCCAATTAATTGCATAATTATAAAATAAAGTACGAATCAAATTCTGATGAAAGTTAAAAATGAGATATTTAAATGTTTCAAATGGACTGGGATATTGTTTATAAAGACATCAAAGACAATTAGCGATGGATCGTGAGTTTACGTCACTAATTTATAATTTTAAATTAATTTTTATCTTTAACCAATGGTCCGCTGTCGTTCATAGTTGAACCAATGGGACAAAATGAACCAATGGTCAGTTTTGAACCATTGGTTCATTTGTGGACTTGCCTGCCAAGTCCATATTGAAGTGACTTGGCAAGCAAGTCAATTCAATAACCAGGTCTCTTATTAAGAGCCGCTGCCATGTCCTATCAATAGGACCTGGCAGCATGCCTATTTTTTTTTCCTTTTTTATTGGTCAAAAGACCTATTTAGATTTCATCCAGTGGTCCGTTGCCACGTGGCAGCAGGCCACTAGATACTTGAATTTCTTTTTTGGAACAAACCAATGGTCTGTTCCACGGACTTGTTTCTTTTTTTTTCTCATTCCCCCCAACAACTAATATCTATTGATTCAAACCAAAAAAAAAAAAAAAAACCTGACTTCTTTCTCCCCCACCTCCACTCTTCTTCCTTTTACTCTATACTTCTAAGGATGCATTCACTTTTGGCTTCATTTTAAGGCAATACATTTTTTTGCTTTGATTTATATTTTTGAATTTAGTTTGGTTTATTTTATTATATATATATGTTTGTATATTTAGTGAAATATATGTATAATTAATGATTTTAAGTTTTCTTCTGTTGAATTTAAGTCTTTTTTGTTGGTTATATATGTAGATATGTTATGTATATGCATGTCACATAATAGATATAGTTATATATATGTATATGTTGTTTTTATTTATGGTTTTTTTAGTTTTCACATTTTTTTTATTTTTTAATTGTTGATTTCCTTACATATATGTATATATTTTGTATATATGTATGTATAACTAATACATTTAGGTAAATAATATAGTTTGTATAGTTTTATCATGATTGTAGATTTTTTTAAAATAAATTTCAAATTTATTAAAGTTTTTTAATTTAAATTTTCTTTCATATATGTATATATGTATACAACATATGCATATATATATAGATATATATATATATATATATATATATATATATATATAGGGGTGACTGGGTAGAATATGGTGTATAGGCAATCTGTTTATCTTCAACCTTTACTAGGGTTGATGATATCCTATATTAAGGCAGAGTCTGCCTCATAACAGAGGATCCGGATTTTCTTTCTCTTCTTCATTTTTCTTTTAATCCAGATCATTCTTTTACATTGTGCTTTTGCACAACCAACAGTGTAACACGGTTCTTCCCTTTCATCTAATAACAAGTAAGAGATATTCGTCTCCTTTAATTATTTTAGTTGTTTCTTTATTTTTCTTATTGTCTATCTATCTTTATTTCGTTTTCTGTTATGTCTTTGTTTCTCTGTACTTCCCTGGGTTGTTTCTGGTATAATGGTATATTGAGTCTGACAATCTGCATGGCTTGGATCCATTGGTCCTTGAATTGCCATAACTGGTCATTAGTGTGGTTTTTGAAATACCATTCTCTGATAGTCTTGTTCTTGTCTGAAAGAAATTCTTCTTTCAGGGCTTGAACATCCTTTATATATATATATATATATATATATATATATATATATATATATAAGTAATAGATTTAGGTAAATAATATAGTTTGTGTAGTTTTATCATGGTTTTAGATTTTTTTAAAATAAATTTCAGATTTATTTTTGTTTTTTAATTTTTAATTTTCTTTCATATGTGCATATATGTTGTATATATATATATATATGTATGTATAAGTAATAGATTTAGGTAAATAATATAGTTTGTGGATGTTTATTTTTTAACAATGGTGTAATTAATGTTATTATTGTTGGTGGTTTATCCAACGGATATAATAGCTAGGTTAATTGCATAGTTTGCTGAATGTAACTTCTTTTGGGAAATTAGGAATCAATGTAATAGCATAGGTGTGCTAGAAATTGCATTTGATTTGCAAAAATTGCCGAAATCATGAAGATGGAAAAAGATTAGAATGATGGCTGGCTTTGAAAGTTTTATCCTAAGTGGCCTGACCTAAACCCGAATCAACTTATAACTATTGCAATTAAAGATGTTTTATAGCAAGGGTCTATGGATCGAGCTTGCTTAGATTAAAACTAAAGTCAAATTGTAAGACATAGTTATAATTAATAGGTGTATAACTATTGTCATTTAAAGGTGTTTTAATAAGCAAGGGTCTTCGAATCAGGCTTGCTTGGATTAAAACTGAGGAACAAATTATAAAGACAGTTATAGTTAAGAACCCTTACATATCAAAATATCAAGTAGGTGAAGGATTTTGGAAAGAATCCTAAGGCTTTCCATTTTGGTCTATGCTAATAGTGGGAGCTATTTTGAGCTCATCTGCGTGTGGGTTGTTCCCTTCAAGGGTAGTTTCTTTACTAAGACTTAGCAAGAACATATTAAATTGAGTTTTCAATCGAGGTGTTGATAGGAGCAACCATCCATTCGGTGGAGTTTTCGTCATGGATCACTTCATAGAATATTAATTTGGGTTAACTACCCTTCGTTGGGCTCAGATTAAGAATATTCTAAGGGAAAAGGCTAATGAAAAAATGGTTGATTACTTGACATTAAAGAATGATATCCTCCATTCGGAGTTCTTACCATTACTCTAATGAAGCCAAACTTGAATTAGTGATTGAAGTGTCATTGGGTAGTGTCTATCCAATTAATTATATTTCAAATAAGTGTAACTTAACTTAATCAAAACTGTAATATGACTATCCCTTCGGTAGAATATTATGAGTAGGATTAAGACACTGAGACATCCAAGTAGTTTAAGGGTTTAACTACTAAATTTAGATATTAGATATCAAAAGTATGAATGTTTACTTTCCTTTAATAATCATTCATTTGCATACATATCAAATAGCTCATTAGGCTGATTAAACTGTTTGTAAATATCCAGAGATGTTAGTTGGTTCTTCTATTCCACCTATCAATATTCTACTTGAGAATATATTTACTGGCTCAAATTTTAATGACTAGAAAAGAAATTTGGTTATGATACTCACTGCTAGAGGTTATGACCATGTTCTATTTCAACCCTGCCTTGTTATTACCCCTGAGTCAACTTTGGAGGAGCGGACTTTTGAAAGACAATGGAAGAGAGCCTATAACATGGCTAGGTTGTACATAATACTTTCCATGTCAAAATTTCTCCAGGTCCAGATTGAAGGGATGAAAATTGCTAAAGATATCATGAGCTACTTGGAAGGTACATTTGTTGAAAATAGCAGGCAGCTTGGCAAGCTGCTATTAGAGCTATCATAAGTACTAAGATGGCTGAAGGGATGTCCGTCATAGAGCACATGCTCAAAATGGCAGAATACCTAGATGCAGCCAGAGTCCTTGGTACAGAATTTGATGGCCGGAGCTAAGTGGATATGATACTGGAAATTCTACCTGAATCTTTTGCTCATTTCAAGCTCCGCTATTATGAGGGCAAGATAGATATGGGCCTATCACATATGATGGAGGAACTACAGGCAATAGAGACCACTCTGAAACCCTACGACTATGTGGATCTTACTCAGTCTTCATCTTTTTGTCTTGCTCCTAACAGCAAGAAGATCAAAAAGAAAGGTAAGCAGCAGAAGCGTGAGTTGGCCATAAACAGTAAAACGTATGATGATGATAAGCCCCGAGGAAAGTGTTTCAAGTGTGACTCCGTTTCAGGAAATGGAAAAAGAACTGACCTCAAGTACCTAGGCAAGGGCAAAACAGGTACTTCTATTTTCTTGCTAGTTGAAACTTTTTTAGTGGTAGATTTTATTTTCTTGTGGATAGTAGACTCAGACACCACTAATGTTGACTACAATTCTTTGTAGAGGTTTCAAGACACCAGGAAGATGATTTAGGGAAGATTCTGAATTGCAAAGAGGCATAAGGACCAGCATGCTGGCATATGCAGTGGGAAATGTTATTTTATTTTAGAAATAAATAGTCTTTGAATAATGTTTTACAAGTTTTTTTCTATTTTACAATGAACTTTATTTTTGGTGTCGCAATAGTTAATCTGGATGTTCATTTTTTGAATGAATCCATGTTTTTGGGAAAAATATGCAAATAGTTTATTCATCAATTATTTCTGATAATATCACTGCATAACACTGAGTTGATATAGTCAAGTATATAAAGAGAAGTTTTTCTTCTACCTATTTTTGTGCCATTTGTGTTTAGGTTAAACTAAACAAACTTTAGAGAATTGGTCAAGAATAGGTCCCTGGACCCATTGGATCTTGAACCAGGTTATACCTCTAAGGCACAAAAGGCAAATATATTAGGTACACACAATTGTGTAAAGTCCTGGTTTAACAACTAGTTGTCACACAGTAAATTGTGTCTGATCACTACACACCAAGATTCCTACTGGAATGGTACGCTGGAAAGAAGAAATTTGCACTCTCTTTGAGATTTGGTAAGATTCATGATGAATCAAGTTACCAACATCCTTTTGAGAATATATTGTTAAATAGTAGCACACATACTAAATCTAGTTCTGTCTATATCAGTCCATATGATATCCCTAGATTAATGGATGTAGAAATATGTCCATGTATGGTTGTCCAGCTTATGAACTGAATGACAATTGGAATCTAGATCAAATATGTGTTATTTTATATTCAAAAGGTACAAGGATTTATAAGTTTACAACCTCTAAGGGTCAAATACCTAGGGAAAGGTTATATAAATCATATGTGACTAGACTCAGAGATCGCATTAGAAGAAGTCCCACCAGGGTCCTCAGTATTACCAGATCCTACAACAACGCTGAGGAAGTACAACAACATGACTCTAGCTCACAAATGGAGCCATGTCATAGTAGGAGAAAATCCAAGCCACCTGATGAATACATCAGAGAGTTTCACCAAATAGACTCTGATGATCATGTAGTAGAACCCAAGAAATATGACATCCGATGTGAATGTAGGCAAATGACACCTAGCAATAGAATCTGAAATTGAGTCAGTGCTCTTATTAGATTTTGGTATCTCGTGCCCTCGTCCAAAGAAATTAAACCCATAGGGTGTAGGTGGGTTTACAAGAAGAAAAGTGTGATGGATGGAAAGGTGAAACCTTCAAAACAAAAGCTTGTGGCGGAAAGGTACACTCATAAAGAAAGGGTTCAACTATGAGGAAACCTTTGTCCTATCAGTTATGCTAGTATCCATCAAGCTACTCTTAGCCATTGTTTGACTAAGAGATATGGCAAAATAATTGTCAATACAACTTTCCTTAACAAAAGTCTTGGCAAGTACATCGATATGATGCAACCAGATGGGTATATTACTTAAGGTCAAACATATGCAGGCTTAAGAAGTCCATTGATGGACTTAAGTAAACATCCAGGGTATACAACATCAGTTTTGATCAATCCCATTTTGATCAAAATGTTGGTGAGCCCTGTATGTGATAAGCTAGAGGGAAATGCTGCATCATTCTTGGTCTTAAATGTGGATGACATTTTGCTCATTGGAAATGGTGAATGGATGTTGTCGTCCATTGAGGTTTGGATGTCTTCACAATTCCATATGAAGGAATTGAAAGAAGCGAGCTATATGTTAGGCATTAAGCTTTTGCACGATTGCAAAGCTGTGACACTAGCTTTTTCTCGAGTTTCATAAATTGAGAGATACTAGTAAGATTTGGCAAACAAGATTCCAAGAAAGGATTGTAGGTTTTCACATATGTAATCTCTCTATCTCAAAATCAATGTTTGAAGACATATGAGAGATATAAATTATTGAAAAGGTTCAGTATACATCAACGGATGGAAACCTTTTTGTATGTCGTGTTCTGTACTAGGATGAATATCTACTTTGTGTTGAGCGAGATAAATAGATAATAACCAAACCTAAAACAACAGTTGAACAAATACTCAAGTATCTTTGAGAGAATGAGGGAATATATAGTAGTTCACTAATCTGAAAGTCTTATACTTATGAGGTACATAAGATTCGGATTTCTAGTCAAGACATAAATTTCAAAAGCTCTGTTTTTGGAAATGTCGTTACTTTGCTGGAGGCGCTGTGATATAGATGAGTGGAAAACAATCTTGGATTGTTTGCTCTACCATGTGGAACGGGCATGACGCAGCACAAGAAGTGGCATAAGAAGTTGTGTGGTTCAAGAAATTCTGGGTAGATTTAAAGCCTATGGCAAGTAGGAGCTATATGGCTCAAGAAATTCCTAAAGGAATTAAAGTACATGATAGTAGTACAGATACTCATAGAGTATACTGTAGTAATGGTGGAATAATGGCAGAATAAGAAGAACCAGAGAATCACTAGATTGGGAAACACGTAGAGAGAATAAGTACCACGTGATTTGGGGAGTTATCCAATAAGATAGTGAAGTGGTAGAGGAATGCTTCAGCCAATGATTAAGCAGACCCTGTCTTACTGAGAGAGTATTTTATACTCTTGTAGGCGCTACAGGTGTTGGATCATGATAGTGGTAGTGCTCATTAGTGCCAGTGGGAATATATTGGGATTGGATGCCCTAAAGACCACTAACACTAAGATATCTCAGTATATTGGATAATAGTTAGTTAATAATTCAGTGCATTCATTATGAGCTTGATATATTCTCTATATTATTTTATATATAATTGTATGCAAAAGGTCTTTGATACGAGTGAATAACATAGGTGCGTGGTGATCCGCACAGAAGGTCTATGCTATGAGGCTTGCATCAAAATTATAAGTTCATAACTGAATAGTAAAGTTGGGCATTTTGCTATGGTAATGTTATAATGAGAGAGTCTCCTATTTGGTAGGATGACTTACCTTTGGTCATTGGAAGGGCTTTCCGGACTTCTCTCATTAATGCATGTGAATGCATTGAATGAGACTACAATAGATGCAATCTCAGTGACATTACTATCATTGTCAGAGAAGTAAAAGTATCTTAAGCTACAAAGTGACTAATGTTTTATATCATGGGCATATGTGGATGTATTAATGGATCCTAGGACATGTATTTTGATTCACTATGGGTGAAATCTTATAATATAGTCAATAGTTCGGTGTTTTGGACTTATGGACTAGATCCATTAGGTGGCTTACATATGAGTCATGATTCTATGCTATCTTAAGTGATAGTGAACTACTCGCTTGGAGTTATCTATGTGATCATCCAAAAACTAAGCGCTTAGTAATATAGCTCAGGCTATATTGTATACTGGACTTGTGGGTCACTCCCGAGAACAAGGGTATAGTATCTGGGTAGTGATTATATGAAAGATGAAGGTCCAAGGTGTAGATGTAATCAAGATAGGATAATAGTACGAATGCAGGACCTGCTCTTGATTGCGTTGAAAACATAGAGGGGCATTTTGGTCATTTTTCTTAGTAGGTCAAAGACTATAAACCTCCCTCGGAAGTTTATTAGTTTCCATAGAGTACAACCCTAACTTTTTAGTGAAATGAGTTAAGGTTAAAATGGTCAAAATATTGCTAGTGTCTAGTAGGGGCATTTTGGTCATTTTGTAACCACAACAACTATGTCTTCAGGTCCCTCTCCTAGCCACTTTCCTTTATGTAATCTGCAGTTTTCTTAACTTGGCGTTTGTGTTCTAATTGAGAATGGTTTCCTATTTGGGAACAAGCAGCTCAATTAGGAAGTTTAAGACATCAGGACAAGAGACACTCTTAAGACAAGAATGTTTGTCCTACCTGATAATGTCTTAACAGCATATGCCAGGCATACTCCTGCGTGTGGTTGACATGTGTGGGCATGAGGATAGAGTCTGTTAGTAGAGATAATTATCTTGATTTATTAATTATGAGATAATGTAAATTATCTCTAAGATAATTGATAAAGAAATCAAGAGGTAGTTATCTACTCTAACGAGGATACTCTATCCTGATCACGTGTGGATAGAGTTTGTTAGGATAGAGATAATTATCTTGATTTATTAAGAGATAATGTGAATTATCTCTAAGATAATTAATCAGGATATAGTTATCTACTCTAACTAAAACACTCTATCTCTATCTCCTAACCAGCATCTATAAATAGATGGGCAACCTACACATACCACATATGACACGTGATACACACCTAGCTACACACATACACACGGCCAAAATCCATTAAGAAAGGCAGAGACGAAAATCCCACAATTTTTATTGTTATTCACAAGAGAACTGGAATAGGTGAGAAGATTCGGAGTGCTCGTGCCTTGGAGGTCTTCTCATTGCCTTGGAGCCATATTCCTGTAAAACTCGTGTGTGTATTGTGTATACAAGCCAACACAAAAAGGTAATAATCACACTCCCACTTTATTAGTACATAATATTGGTTTCTATTGAATGTTTTATGCATGATTTCATGAGTTCCTAGGTGGATTATGTGGCTGGTATTTATTGTTTATAGATTCTGCATGTAAACTGAAATTAAATATCTAGATGTCTAGGAATCCATATCTTTCAGTGTCATTGCGACCGGGCTTAGTTTCCGAAGGGACTGGGTTTCGGCGTGACATTTGTGATATTAGAGCTTAGGTTTTCTAAGCATAAGATAGGATAAGACCTTCGGTCTGTGTGTTATTTGATCCAAGGTGAAGTGTCGTGGCATGGTTATGTGTTTATGTGTTTATATGCATAAGAATGTGTTCAAAATGTGTGTTAATGGAATGTGATAAAGTAAGTGCTAATGATGTGTCAAGTTTATACTAATTGAGACTAACTTTCTTATGATATAAATTGTTTATATGTGCTATAACTACTCATAACCTTTTGTGTCCTAAGATGGCACCGAGAGGTAGACCCCACAGAGGGCCCGTAAAAGTTCCGGTTGAGCCCAAACAAGTTTCGCCAGTTTCGATTGGGGATCAAGTTTTTGGGTAGATGGCTTAGACTATGAACAGGGTAGCGGTTGTATTAGAACGACAACAAGCTGATCGATATGATCAATACAACGACCGCCAATACCACAACAACTATCATGGTGGTATTGGGGATATTAGAGGTAAATGTGGGAATAGAGATCACGGTGGCTATGCTAGAGGTGGTATTGGTACATTGGATAGGTTTCTCTGATATGGACCACCGAGATTTGCTGGAAAGCCAGATGATGAGGTAGCAGAGTATTGATTAGATCGGGTTCAAAGTATTTTCGATGCTTCGGACTATGCTAATGAGAAAAAGATTGCATTTGCTATGTTTTTGTTTGACAATGATGCCAAGTAATGGTGGAGGATCACGAAGGCTCAATGGGAGCACCAACACACTCCTTGTCTGTGGGAGAACTTTGTGACGGCATTCAAGGCCAATTACATTTCTGTATTTGCTCGAGAAAGGAAGAAGGAAGAGTTCCTGAACCTAAGGTAAATTGATCTTTCAGTTTTTCATTAAAAGGAAAGGATCAACAAGTTGTCTCAGTATGCGCCTGAAATGGTGTACTCTACGGAGAAGAGGATCATGAGGGTTATTCGGGGGTTGAGGCCTGAGATTCATGATAGTTTGGCTCCGCTTGTGTTTTCTCTTTTTAGTAAAGCCTTTGAAGTAGCTTCTAAAGTGGAGAAAAGAAAGAGAGAATATATGCTAGAGCCGAGTCAGTAGTTTAAAAAGCCATTCCAACCATGAAGCCAGTAGAGGTCATTTCAACCACAAGGCTAGTAGAGGTCATTCCAATCGCAAGGCTAGAGTCAGAGTCAAATCAGGCTGACTATTGCGAGAACTCAGCAGAGTATTCTAGGTGTGTATTCAGCCCATGGATCCTCAAGTGGTAGTACTTCTGGTCCAGCTCAGGTGTGCTTCTTCTACAATTGTAAGGGGCATCTTGAGAGTAACTGTTAGAGGAAGACTGGAAGGTGTACAAGCTGCAGGAGTTATCAGCATCGGGCTAGGGATTGCCCTAAGTTCCAGAATGTTTAAAGTCAATCCGCAGGTAGAGGCTAGAGTAGGATGGTAGGCAGTGCGACCAATCGGCCTATTTAGGCTCGAGTGTATGCATTAAATGAAAATGAAGTGCCTGAGGCAGCAGTCGTGGTTGAAGGTACTTTCCTAGCTCTTGATCAGTTAGTTAAAGCATTGATTAACCCCAGTGCAACCCATTATTTGATTGCTATTTCCTTGTGTGCGATGTGTTATACTGCAAGTTGAGAAGCTACCTTATAGTAGTGAGCATTCATGGGTCTTACATCATATGTTTCAATTGTACTTGGGTCAGTTCGTGGTATTCCTAAATGGGAGCATTCTTGTTTGACGATGTTCTCCATTGTTGGTATTTTCATTTAACGGTATTCTCCGTTGATGGTATTTTCTCTCAATGGTATTTTTGTTTAATGACATTCTTATTTGAGGGTTTTTTCATTTGTTGGTACTCTTGTTTATTTCAAGACTGAACCCGAATGTGACCAACATTTTCATCTAGCTTTGCAGAAGCTTCAACAATATCTATTGGCTCTACCGCCGAGTTTCTTCAGAGTTCTTGATACTTATCATATATCTATGTTGAGGTGTTAACATCCAAATTCTCCTCATGTTCTTGAGGTAGAGTCATTGCAACTTAGTAGGGATTTGACTTATGAAGAGCGACATATTTGTGTTATGGGTTAGAAAAATCGAGTGTTGCCTTCGAAGAGAATTTCAATGGTCAAAGTTTTGTAGTATCTTCTTGGAAAAGTCGAGATCAGATTGAGCAGCAGTATCTGGTGTAGTTCGGAGGAGTAAGAATTGCGAGGGCGCAATTGTTTTAAAGGAGGAGGATATGAGACCCAAGCATGCATTTTATGTGCATTTATTTACCTTAAACATTATTTGAAAGTATTATGTGCTAATTATGTGTTTATCTATTTTAATACATCATATTTGCATTTAAATTACATATAAACATTTAAATATAGTCATATTTTTGCTAGCCAACCATATTTGACTTATTTTTACTCTTGAAAATACAATACATACATATATACATACAAATAAGATAGATAAATGCTAGTATACCATATTTGACCATGTTTGACTTAAACTTATTTGACTTATTGATCATCTTATATTATATATCTTATACATATACATTATAACATAGCAAAAACAAAAACAAAAAACTAGAATAGCCTAGAGAAAATTGGCCAACTAAGAAAAAATAGGGAAAAAATAGAAAAGCAAGGTTTTGCCATTTTTGAAGAAGAATTCTTGCATTTTTATGCCAAATCAAAGTGGAAGTTGCTCAAACTTTGTTCTACATAGCTAGTTCTTGCCATTTATAGCCTTTTTCCATAACTTTAGTGAGGGATTTCAAGTTCTTGCATGTTGTTGTTTACTTTGATTTATGGAATTCATATATATGTCTGTTATAAATGCTTGTAGAGATGAATAAGGTAGTGATATGAGAGCTAAATATATGCAATAAAGCTTGTATATGGCATTTCAAGAGTTATAACCTAACTCTGTTATTTGGAAGTTGAGAATTCTAAGTAGCTTTGGTGTTTATGATTATATATATATATATATATATATATATATTATGTGTGTGTGTGTATATGTGTGTGTTTGTGGTATGATTTCATGGCTTTGGTATGAATTTGGTGGAGTTTGGGGTTTATTTTGATTAATTTCTTAAAATTCCAGCAAAGGTGCAAGTTTGGTGTTTGGCTTGTTTAGCTTGATTCATGCCTATTTATGTTATGGCTATGGGTTCATAATGCATTGTAGTTGGTTGCTATATGGATTGTGCAAGCGTTATGTGTTGTAGAGATTTATAAAGTGGTTGCTTAGTTGTTGGAAATGAGTAGGTGTTTTGAATGTAAGTGTTGTAGAGAATGAATGTGTTGTCGAAAATATAAGTATTATTGAGAATGTATGTGTTGTAGAGAATGAATGTGTTGTTGAGTGATTAATATGGTTGAGAGATAACCTACTTTGCTGATCTCTCTATTTGATGTGTTTGTGTGAATGTGTTTGATGCGATGTGATGTGAGGCGATAGGTTGCAACCTATAGTGCGCCATGGTAGTGTCGTGTCGTGTTGGGCGGCAAAGGGCTTGCCGGTAATTGCATGACTACTATGTGCTATTCTTTCTCTGTGGTCAGTGATGACCATGGTGAGTTGGGTCGTAGATTTGTGTACTTCCGGAGTGCACTAGCGGGAGAGATAAGTGTTTGAGATGAGTTCATGAAGAAATTGTAAGTGTCATCATCAGCAAGTATTTTCAAGTGGTATCCTTTCAATGTGTTATTTAGTTTGGTTATTTCAAAGTTATTAAGAAATTGTGATTATGTGGTTACTAAGTGATATGTTATGCTTAATGTGTTCCAAATGATTTTCAAGTTAAAGCCTACAAAACTTTTTTTTACCCTCCCTTATTGAGCCTGTTTAGCTCACTCCTCTTTAACGCATGTTACAAGTGTGCTTGGTGTTGACTATGTGCACAAAGAAGCTGTTAATGAGTCTGAGAATGTGACTTATGATTGATATGTCCTAGTTGATGTAAAACAATGTTGTTAGTGTTAGGTTTTGTTGTTTAGAGGTCTTTGAAGTTTAAGTGTTATATACTTGGTAAAGCTTGGCTTTCTTTAAGTTTAGTGTTTGGTTGTACATATATGGTTGGTCACGTTGGATCGTGAACACAACTAGCTAGTTTTATATTTTAGTGCATATTTATACTCAAGAATGCTTTAGCTTTGAAAGAGTTGTCTACTTTTGCCAAGTGAACGAATGTAGTTTTAGTGTATTTCGCAAGAGATGTGTTGGAATGTTGTTTATATGATGCGGACCTTAGAGAATAAATGTTGAGTTTGTTGTGTCTCATGAGTTGATCATATTTCAAGCGTTATAATGTTTGTGTATCGTCGCGACCGAGCTTGGTTTTCGAAGGGACCGGGTTTAGGCGTGACATACTCATTAGATGTTGGTTTTAAGCAACCAAGTCTAACAAAATTGTTATGATATTTGAAAAATTCGCTAAGAAGTTTATGATATTTTATTCATTCCAAAATGGTCTCCATCTAGCTTATCAAAGTACTTAACAAGAATAGAAGTTTTTGCTATCAAGATCTTCAAGATGTTGCCTACATAGCAATCCATTTTATAATTTGCCTAAAATATTGAAGCATCATCATAAACAGATGATAGCAAGATATTTCCATAAAATTTATTTGTGTTTTCTGTTGATAATATACTGAATTACGTACCTAGCCACTAAAGAAAACTTTATATTATCAAGAAGGGAAAAATTAAAACATAAAGTATGTTTTCTCAATTAGTGATGGTACTTGTATTGGAAATTGGAACAAGTCATGTTTCTAAAGACACGAAAATTGTAAACGTTAGTAATAATTTTAACATGAAATTAATAAGGAAAACACATGAAATGATTTATCATCTAACAAGAACAAAATGCAATTTGCAGATATAAATTATGTGAGTTAAGGATTCAGGTAATTGTCCTAAAAGAAAATTAAGACCTATTGGTGTCTTAAAGTTGAAAGAGTTTCCTTATCAATATATTAATCACAAGCTTCAACTTTAAATACAACCCTTTACTCTTAGCTTACAATGGATCCATTTATTCTGATTATATGAATAGAATGGATCCCTTAAAAAAAGAATAGGAAGGTTAAAAAATTGATTAATAAGTTAGAGTAAAAGTCATACTCAATGTCTTTCCATGTGCAATGCATCGTAAGACTCTCCTAGTAAATACAAAGAACAAAATAATCACAACATAAAGAAGACGAGATTTGTTTCCATAAACGTTTAAAAGATTAACAACACTCTTGAACAAATTTTGCTATGCAAGTAATTCATTGAAATCTAAATTCAAATCTACAACAAGTTTAGTCTAGAAGGAAACAAAAAACCTCAAGTGAAAATAGTTACAAAATAGTAAGCAAGATAATGCCTTTAACTAAAAGAGCATTGCGAGGGCTTCATATCAGCATTTTAGCCCAGTAAAGTGTTTTTATCGGGCGAATTGTCATTGGATATCATATAGCCATCTTCTCATAGACCAAATGTTTTCACTTTGTGAAATCCCTTTAAACAACCAATTCATCATCTTTACCCGAGCAAAAAATTTCGACTAAGTGAGGCAAACAATTTTCTATGCTTGGACGTTTTGCCTCAAGCCTAGTTTTGCATCTCCGCCTATTGTTACATAATTACATACTCTTAAATAGAATTTACTTGGACTCTTGTCCCACGTAGCCACATGATAATATGCTAGCGTACAAGTAGGTTTCCCAACTCAAATGACATCCTAATGGTAGTACTATATACTACAAAGTAAGGTTAGTTGCCAAAGGGTTTCAACAACAACCCGACCTTAACTTTCATGAGACATTTAGTCCAGTTGTCAAGCCCTCTACAATTTGAGTACTACTTTTTGTGGTTGTTTCATAGGGGTAGATGATTGTTGGAACAAATAATCCTAAGAGAGGGGGTGAATAAGAATTAAGAGAGTAAATCACTACTTCAAAAGTTTGTAATTCAACTACATGGTCACTAAGGCAATTTATCAAACATTTTGTGTGCAAGACATGTAATAGTATGAGTTGTGTCATATATCAAACATAAGATATGCAATATATGTGAAAATTGTTAGTGATATGCCATAATACTCTAAATTGATGACTTATTTTAGGGGTATTTGATATATACTTGTTAAATTAATGACTTATTCAATCTTTTATATTCTTCTTTTTAATATATGAATAAGTCCCTAGTATTTTGGTTAAAGAAATATATTCTTAAGTGTTAAGGAATATGTGACCCTGTTTCTTTAGTATGATAATGCTTAATTTGTTCATACTCTTTAGATTATTTGAATGAGTCTTCAATTAAAGGAGTACAAATTATCACATAGGTTTGCTACCTTTGATTAGGATGAAATATTAATGATAAAGGATAGTTCATCATATACCATAAAAGCATGAGATGTAATTAGAAAATATGTGGCTGATTATTAGTTGAATAATCACTGAGCGTGATCACGTGAATAACAAATTACATAGTTTGAGATTAATAATTTGTTATTTGTTACGATGGTGCAAGTGATCATTTGACTTGCGACAATATGGTTGTCATATGTATTGGTATTTGAGATTAGCTTTTGAACAAAGCTTGTCCTATTCACAAGTGAGATAAGTTCACTTGTAGTTTCATTCAACCAGTATGGTAAGTGGCAAGTGATTATCAAGATAGAATCCATTACCATCGGGGTGAGGCGATGTTCTACGAAAGCTAATTTTAGATGTTGAATGAGGAAATCCTTGGCCAAGAATGAATGATGGAAAATGTTATTTTCTATGTGTCATCTCTTATTGCACCAAATTTGATTTATGCATAAAATCGAGTCAACCAACTTAATCGGTCCATGGTTTTTACTTCGATCAATACATTATTAATGGAAGGATTGAATTGCATGGTAATCATCAACTAAATAGGTTCACTTAATTGATGACTTTATTGTTTTATAAATTGTCTTGATATGTTGTTAGACGTCACTCAAGATCTTTAAGGGTGTTTCGAGAATGAAGGAGACATTCTCGAAAAAAAATCGAAGAGTTCAATTAATATTAAAGGCATTTAATATTTTCTTATTGTTATTTGGCAGTGAACCTAGAAGGTCACACACAATAAAGTGCAATAATTGAGTTTTAATTGAACTTGACTCTTCATCTCATAAATTGTTAAACAGTTAACAATAGTATTTGGTGTCATTCAAAGTTAATGGGCTAAAGTGTCATTTTAAATTATATTTAAGGACTTAAGTGCAAAGTGAAAATATGATTTCCATAATTTAATCTAATGATGATTAGCTTAAATATTGCTTGCTTAAAATGATTGACCTATATATATGCAAGCATGCAAGATTAGAGAGTAAATCTCAATTAAACCCTTATTAAAGATATAGTGGAATTATGGGATTTTCCATTAATTCTCTCTCTTGCATATTTGACAAAATATGCATGACAAGTGTTATTTTAAAATGACACTTGTGTATATTGCATGCAAGAGGTGTAGATATATGTGTATATATATATATATATATATATATATATATATATATATATATATATATATATATTCTATATGCAATATATAAGAGCACACTTAATGGAAAATACTACATCTTGCACTGGAGATAAAACTAGAATAGTTTCGAGTTCTCTTCTAGAGAGGTAGACCAAGTGCATATTTCCTTCAAGGCATTTTCTAGCACTTCAACTCAAAGAAAGAAAAGAAACTTTATCACTTACTTGTGTGGACTAACTTGGCTTCTACACTTGTGAAAGAAAGGGTCTTGAAAGAGTGAGCTCAATTTCGTTTCATTCAACAAAAAGTCTACAAGAGGTATGTAGTTTCCTTTTGTTCTTATTTCTTTTTGCATGTTATGGAGTTATTCTATATGCATGAAAAAATATTTTTATATAGTTTCTTCTGTTGTGTTTATAACTATTATATGCATGCAACCCCTATACCGATTCCTTCAAAAATAAAGAGAGCATGGAGAGGAATAATCAAACACAATGATTTTTAGGTGGTTTATACTCCAAAGGGTCTAATCTGCAACCTAAGGACTTCCTTCCTCATGATTTGCCAAAACTTCACTAAGATGTTTCTTTAAATGTTGGTGAATTATGCCACTAGGCATTTGGTCTAGTAGTATGATTCTTACTTAAAGTACGAAAGGTCCTGAGATCGATTCTCGGAGTTAACATCTTAAGTGATATAATATTTGCTTGTAAGTCTCTCTTAAATAAAAAAAAAATGTTAGTGAATCACAAATCAATTTTACAATCTTCTCTTGAATCCACAAGAGATATACAAGTTTCTTCAAATGTAGGTAAAGCTAAGAACTTACTATAACAATCACTTGAGTCCATGAAAGATCAACCAAAGCCTCTTGAAATGTAGGTGAGACTTCAAACCTATAACTTCTACCCTTTGAATCTACAAAGGATTTTTCCATACTCTTTTTTCTACGAAGATTCTCTCAATCTTAATCTAGAGTCCAAAAGTGTAAAATAATATGAAAATTGAGTGTACAAAGATGGGTATAAAGATAACTCCTCAATGAGTAGATAATACAAATCAAATATCTTGAATGCTTAATAGTTATACAAATATAAGCCCAAACATAGTATAGTTTGTGTTGGCCTTAGGCATAATGCATGGTTTTGATGATAACATATCAAGGCAAATGAGTATTATTAAGTGTATTTGTGCTAATGTGTTTATATGCTTAAATATACACTTATTGGCTTTTGTAATAAAATGTATGCATCATTCTAAGCCAAATGTATTGCAAAAAGAAAGTGTAATTGAATTAATATGGTTATATGTTTAATTTACACTTATGACTCATATGAATAAAATATTTATATTGCTTTGAGTCAAATATTGGTTGATGGCATAACTTGCATAGATAAGAGAATGATATAGATCAAATAAAATGCAAGTTTGAATGAGATCAAATAAAAGTTTGAATGATTGAAATTGTCAAGTGTGTGAAATCAAACATGTCTATATTCTTAAATACACACTTGTTAGCTTTGTGCATTAATGATTGTATTATCAACCCAAATTGTGCTTCAATATTTTGTCTTATGTAAATTACTTTGTACTAATGTTTTTTTGTGAGCCAAAATATCTTGTGAATGCTTGACGTCAAAAGAAGAAAAGGATCTTGCTTGAAATAAAAAGATGTCATTGATCAAAAGTTGTTGCAAGATCAAGAAGATGCAAATCTTGTCGGCCACTCAAGAATGAATTTATCAAGATCACCACAAGCATGAACCAATGTAGTCTTGAAGAATTAAAGAAGTGAAGATCCTGAAAATCCAGACTTGAAGGCATAAAGATGATGTGGTGACATAAGGCGGAGACGTGGTGACATAAGGGGTAGCAGCATGAATACTATCGTTTGCCTTGGATTTGTATTTGTGTGGCAAAAGCTCTCGATGATCTCTCAAATAGTTTTAAATCTTTCCAAAGAGCTTTTTGAGGTCAAATATTTTTTGAAGTATTGTTCTTAAAAAGTCCAAATATTTTTATCTTCAAAAGATTGTTTTTCGGGTGAAAATTAGTTTTAAACTCTTGGATTGCAAAAATCCATTTTGATCTTTTCTCAAGAGTTTAGAAAATATTTTAGGATGATTAAAAGGTTGAAAAATCTCTTGAAGAAGTGTTCTTGAGGTGTCAAAATGTTTTACTTTCAAAAGACTGCATTTCAATCGAAATTGTCTCAAATAGGTAAAATCTTAAAATGCTGGTCAATTGCATTGACCGGGTCCTCGCCCTACTTAGTCACCCGGATTTTGTAGATTATGTCAGAAGAGTAAGCTGATAGAGTACCTCGCTCGACTTTCGATGAAGTTTGAAAAAATAGTCGTTAAGGAGCCCCTTTTTCTTATTCTATTTATAACAAACTTCTCCAATTTCATCCCAAACCCCTTCCACACATTTTTCCTTGATGTTAAGCTTATATTGTTGATCCAAAACATAAAAATGCATCAAGCTTGAGCTTACAATATGCAAATCCTTTGAGCATTCAAAAGAGCTTTCAATTGTATTATTTACTCATTGAGGAGTTATAGTTGTGCTTTCTTGTAATATCAATTCTTTGAAATGTATACACTTATGGGGTTCTAGATTAAGATTGAGAGAATCTTTGTAAAGAGATGAGTGTGAGAAAACCCTTAATGGATTCAAATGATAGAGGTTGTAGATTTGAGGTCTTACCTACATTTGAAAAGACCTTGGTTGACTCTTGTGGATTCAAGCGATGTTGTACATGCTCTTGTAGATTCAAGAGTGGAAGTGTACATTGGTTTGTACTTGACCAACATTTGAAGAAGTATGCAACCTTTAGTAGAGTTTGTAGAAATCCTAACGGGAAAAAGACCTTAGATAGTGGATTAGGCCTCCGGGAGTTTGAACCACTTAAAAATATCGTGTTTGATTTCTCTCTCTTTACTCTATTTACTTTCCTTGTTATGCATTATAACTTGCTAGATTATATTATTCTTATTTGTGATTTATTAAGTATAATCTATCTTTACAAGTTGTGAATACAAGATGTTTGATAAATGGCCAAAGTGTGTATTGCAATTGAATTCCATAAATTTTTAAAAGTAGTAATTTGTCTCATAGCCTAATTCACCCCTCCCCGCTGATACCACTTATTAGCCCCAATTAGCCTAAAAAGGGAGAGGGGTGAATTAGGCTATGAGACAAATTACTACTTTTAAAAACTTATGGAATTCAATTGCAATGCTCACTTTGACCATTTATCAAACACCTTGTATTCACCACCTGTAAAGATAGATTATACTTAATAAATCACATATAAGAACAATATAATCTAGCAAGTTATAATGCACAACAAGGAAAGTAAATAGAGTAGGGAAAGAGAAATCAAACACGGTATTTTTAAGTGGTTTGAACTCCCGAAGTCCTAGTCTACTACCTAAGGTCTTCCTTCCTTTAGGATTTTCACAAACTCCACTAGAGGTTGCATGCTTCTTCAAATGTTGGTGAAGCATAAACCAACGTATACTTCCACTCTTGAATCCACAACAGCATGTACAATAACTCCTGAATCCACAAGAGTCAACCAAAGTCTTTTCAAATGTAAGTAAGACCTCAAACCTACAATTTTTACCCTTTGAATCCACAAAGGATTTTTCCACACTCATCTCTTTACAAGGATTCTCTCAATCCTAATCTAGAGCTCCATGAGTATATACATTTCAAATAATTGATATTACAATTAAGCAAAACTATAACTCCTCAATGAGTAGATAATACAATTGAAAGCTCTTTTAAATGCTCAAAGGATTTGCACATTGTAAGCTCAAGCTTGATGCATTTTTATGTTTTGAATCAACGATATAAGCTTAGCATCAAGAAAAAATGTGTGGAAGAGGTCTAGGATGAAATGGGTGAAGTTTGTTATAAATATAACAAGAAAAAATGGCTCTTTAACGACTATTTTTTCAAACTTCATCCAAAGTTGGACGACTAAGTCGGGAGAGGTACTCAATCGGCTTACTCTTCCGATATAATCTACAAAATCCGGGCGACTAAGCTAGACGAGGACCCGGTCGAGGCAATCGACCAGCATTTTTAGATTTTGCCTATTTGAGACAATTTCAACCGAAATGCAGTCTTTTGAAGGTAAAATATTTTGACACCTCAAGAAAAATTCTTCAAAATATTTTTCAACATTTTGATCATTCTAAAATATTTTCTAAACTCTTGAGGAAAGATCAAAATGGATTTTTGCAATCCAAGAGTTTAAAACTAATTTTCACCCGAAAAACAATCTTTTCAAGATAAAAACATTTGGACTTTTTAAGAACAATACTTCAAAAGATATCTGACCTCAAAAGCTCTTTAAAAAGATTTAAAACTATTTGAGAGATCATCAAGAACTTTTTCCGCATAAATGCAAATCCAAGGCAAACGACAATATTCATGCCATTATCTCTTATGTCTCCACGTCTTCGCCTTATATCAGCACATCATCTTTAAGCCTTCAAGTCTTGATCTTCAAGATCCTTACTTATTTAATTCTTCAAGACTACATTGGTTCATGCTTGTGGTGAGCTTGATAAATTCATTCTTGAATGGCTGATAAGATTTGCATCTTCTTGATCTTACAGCAGCTTTTGATCAATCACATCTTCTTCTTTCAAGCAAGATCATTTTTCTCTTTTGACCTCAAGCATTCACAAGATATTTTGGCTCATAAAAAAAATATTAGTACAAAGTAATTTACATAAGACAAAATATTGAAGCACAATTTGGCTTGATAATACAAACATTAATGCACAAAGCCAACAAGTATGTATTTAAGAATATTGACATATTTGATTTCACACTTGACAATTTCAATCATTCAAACTTGCATTTTATTTGATCTATATCATTCTTTTCTCTATGCAAGTTATGCCATCAACCAATATTTGACTCAAAGAAATATAAACATTTTATCCATATGCGTCATAAGTGTGAATTAGACATATAACCATATTGATTCAATCATACTTTCTTTTTGCAATACATTTGGCTTAGCATGATGCATACATTTTATTACAAAAGCCAATAAGTGTGTATTTAAGCATATAAACACATTAGCACAAACACACTTAATGGTACTCGTTTGCCTTGATATGTTATCATCAAAACCATACATTATGCCTAAGGCCAACGATTTCCCTCTTTTTGATGAAGACAAGTTATTTTATGCTATTACCAAGATAATATTCAAGTGAAGCATATTATAGCACAAACATGGAATTTTTCAAGGCGAAACTCCCATTCACATTATGCATTTAATATATTATGTGCTAAGAGTATGATTTTAACAATAAAGCATATATGGAGTCTTTGACTCCCCCTCACACAATGCATATAACATATAATGATATGTTTGTTATCATTAAAACCATACACATACCTTAGGTATGAAACCTTAGGATTAACAATTTGATGGTTTGAATCTACAATATATATATAAGCTTAGGATCAATAGAAATAGTTTGGAAAAAGGTCTATTATAACATGGGAGTTCTTTAGTATAAATAGGCACTATTCCAACGTTCAAAAGGGGCTAGTTTTCTAATATAGCACGCTAATTCGATCTAGTACCCAGTCGAGTACTTACTCCCCTATATCAAACCGTTTGTTCACTGGAGGATCTGACCAACTAGACCTGGTCGAGTATCCAACCCTGGATGATCAGTTCCAAATCTTCAAAATTATGTAAAAACTTCTCCAAATTAATTTGTTGCCAAGTCTTTGAAGATATAAATTTTAAACTTTTTAAAAACACTTCTTCAAAAGAGTTTAACCCAATTAATATTATAAATTTTTTTCAAAACTCTTGATGAAAGATTTAAAATTTTGAAAGATTACTAAGAGTTTGAACCGTATAAATGCAAAACTAAAGCAAACGGCATTTTCAAGCTGCTACCTTCATGTCTTGATTCTTCAAAGGAGTTATTCACTTCTTCAACTCTTCAGGACTTCATTTTTTCAACTCTTCTTTGAGCTTGTGGTATGCATCTTCTGATTCTTCAAATCTCAATTAGCATACATATTTTCTATTTTCTCAATCTTCTTAATCAAAACCATTTTTCTCTTCTTGCAAGATTCTCTTTCAACACCAAGCATTCACAACATATTTGGCTCACAATATAATCTACACAAGCCAAAAATTTAAGTACAAATGGCTCATTATATATACATTTGATGCACATAAACGAACAAACGTGTATTTAAGCATATAAACATATTAACATAAACACACTTGATAAATCTTTTTTTTTTTCATTTGTTATCATGAAAATTATATCTTTAGGTATAAATCCAATAATGACCAATCAACTAGATGCAAATAATGCTTTTTTCATGGATATTTCAAAGAGGCAGTTTTCATGTCTCAACCTTTAGGTTTTATTGGTGTCTCACGTCTGCATCATGTGTGACATCTTTATAAATCACTTTATGGCCGCAAACAAGTGCCTTACTCTTGGTTTACAAATCTAAAAAAATTTATTCTTTTGATTGGTTTTGTGCCTTCCTGATCTGATTCCTCATTATTTATTCTCATTCAAAACTACCATCACAAATCTCCTTGTTTATGTTGATGACTTGTTATTTATAAGGAATTCACCATCTTTTATTCAGTGTACCATTACTTCTCTCTCAGAGAAATTTTCAATTAAAGAGCTCAACACTTTAGCCTGTTTCCTTACTGTAGAGGTTACAATTCTTTCTCAGCAAAAATACATCTGCGACATTCTAGCTCAATTAACATGGAGAACGCAAAGGAATTCAACACACTTCTTAGTTCTTCAGTTCATCTTGCACTTGATAATGGCGAATCTTTGGTTGATGTTTCAGTCTATCGTTGTCTAATAATAGGCTTACAATATCCTGCTCTAACATGCCCTGATCTTGCATATGCAGTGAACTGTTGAAAAGTAAACTTGAATTTGGGCTAAGTATTCATGATCAAGTATTGGGCTAGTTATAACATTTATTTGGTCCAAAAGAAAAAAAATGTTGGTCCAATTGAGAGCCCAAGTTAGAAAATTATCTAGCCCAAATTCTGGAAGGAGTCTTGGAAGAATATCTTGGCAAATTATCTAGAAGAGTCTAGGAGAAAATTAATTTATTCTGAATGTCTTCGACTAGCTAGAAGGATCTAGGAATATTATCTAGAATATTTCAAGCATCTTTAAGAATATCTTGTGTGCAGAATGCTTCTTAAGCACCTATAAATAGGGGAGAACTTCAAGCATTTGTAACCAAGCCAAAATTGAAATATTATCTTCAATACAAGTTCTCTAGTTCCTCCAAAATTTTCCTCTTCCACTTCCTAAATATTTCTTACATAAGTTTTAGTTCTCCAAATTAGTCTAGGCCTACCACAACAAAGTGGTATCAAGAGCTAGGTTATGGCGACATCAAGTGTAGCATTCTTATTTCCAAGGCTCTCCAATGACAATTATAAAAGGTGGAACATCCAAATAAAGACATATCTTGGTGGTCAAAATATATGGGATGTTGTTGAAGAAGGCTATGAAATACCCGAAGATGAGGCCACACTTACTCAAGCACAAAAGAAGGCTTTGAAGGAGTCTAAGATGAAAGATCAAAAGGCTCTTTCAATCATCCAACAAGCCGTAGATGGTGCCACATTTGAAAAGATTGCCCAAGCTTCAACAACTAAGAAAGCATAGGAGATTCTTGAGAAAGCATACCAAGGAGTTGATAAGGTAAGAAAAGTTCATCTTCAAGCTCTTAGAGATGAGTTTGAAAATTTACAAATGAAAGAATCCGAGTCAATCTCCGATTATGTTTCAAGAGTTCAATCTATAGTTAATCAACTTCAAGCAAATGGTGAAAGCATGGATAATGTTCGGGTCATTGAAAAAATTCTCCGATCATTAGATTCAAAATTTCACCATGTAGTAGTAACAATTGAAGAATTTAATGATCTAGAGAAAATGACCATTGATGAGCTCATGAGTAAGCTTCAAGTACATGAAGAAAAGATCAAGAAAAGGAATAAAGAATCACTCAACGAAGTCTTACAAGCCAAGGTCAACCTTAATCGAGGAGATCGAGACATTGGTAATGAAAGAAGCCAAATAGGATGAGGACATGGACACAGTCGTGGTCATCGCCGAGGAAGACGAGGATACAACACGCTCAACAACAAGAAGGAGGATAACAATAGATCATCAAGCAGACATGGAAGAGGAGGAGCTCAAATACCAAGGTATGGAAAGTCCAAAGTTGAATGTTACAATTGCCATAAATTCGGTCAGTATGCCTTAGAATGCTGAAGTTCAACCAAGAATGTAGAGGATAGATCCAATTATGCCGAGCAAAAGAATGATAAGGTAGATTCCACCTTCTTGCTCGCATACAAGGGATATAGAGATGGAGAACAACATACATGGTACCTCGACACATATGTAAGCAACCACATGTGCGGCACAAGAAAATGTTCATCGAGCTTGATGAATTGGTGAATGGAAATGTCACGTTTGGAGACCTATCTAAGACTCCGGTCAAGGGCAAAGGTAAAATACTAATCTGCCTAAAAGATGGTAGACACCAATTCATCTCTAATGTATACTACGTGCTCAACATGAAGGCCAATATCTTGAGCATAGGTCAACTCTTAGAAAAGGGCTATGATATCCACATGAAAAATCATAGTCTCTTCCTAAGAGATAATAGTGGAAACTTAATTGCCTAAGTGCCCATGACCAACAATAGAATGTTTCTATTGAACATTCAAAATGATAGCCTCAGATGTTTGAAATCATGCTTGGAAGACACTTCTTGGCTATGGCACTTGAGGTTAGACCATCTCAATTTTGGAGGACTAAAGCTACTATCAAAGAAGCATATGGTCAAGGGGCTACCTTCCATCGATCACCTCGATCAACTATGTGAAGGATGTCTACTTGGAAAGCAATTCTGAAAAAGCTTCCTACAAGAGGCATCATCAAGAGCAAGGAGGCCATTGGAGTTAGTTCACACCAATGTGTGCTGCCCAATTAACCCACTATCATTTGGCAAAAATAGGTATTTCCTTATCTTCATTGATGATTTCAACATAAAAATATGGGTGTATTTCCTAAAAGAAAAATCAGAGGTCTTCAATGCCTTCAAGAAATTCAAGGATCTTGTGGAGAAACAGAGTGGACATACAATAAAGGCAATGAGATTCGACAGAGGAGGAGAATTCAACTCACAAGAGTTCAAGGCATATTGTGAAGAAAATGGAATCAAACATCCACTCACTCTTCCTTACTCACCACAACAAAATGGAGTCACAAAGAGGAAGAACAAATCCATCCTCGACATGGCAAGAAGCAAGCTCAAGAGTAAGATGTTGCCAAAGGAATTATGGGTTGAAGTTGTGGATTGTACAGTGTATTTATCAAATCGTTCTCTTACAAGGAGCATGCGGAACAAAACACCCCAAGAAGCATAGAGCGAGCATAAGCCAAGTGTTGCACACCTACGAGTATTTGAAAGCATAGCCTATGTACATGGTTCGGACCAAAGAAGAACAAAGCTTGATGATAAAAGCGAGAAGTACATCGTCATCAGCTATGACCAAAACTCAAAAGGATACAAGTTATACAATCCAAGTACAAGTAAGTCCACCGTAAGTAGAGACGTGGAGTTCGATGAGAAGAGCTCATGGGATTGGAGCAAAGAAGAAAAGAAGCAGTACCAGTTCTTTCCAATGCACGAAGAAAAACCACCAAGAATTGAAGAAACAACTAACTGTGAGACTCCGCCTTCATCACCAACAACACCACAAGAAACAACATCATCATCAACGGAAAGCTTAGATGAAAGGCCTCACCGAATGAGGACTCTACAAGAAATTTATAAAGTAATAGAGAATCAGAATGACCTCACTCTATTGTGTCTCTTTGCTGATTGCGAGCCCCTCAACTATGAAGAAGCAACAAAAAGTAAAGAATGGAAAAAAACTATGGATGAGGAGATTAAAGCAATCAAGAAGAATGACACATGGGAGCTAGCAATCTTGCCAAAGGGGCACAAGGCAATTGGAGTAAAATGGGTCTACAAAGCTAAAAAGAATGCCAAATGAGAAGTTGAAAGATACAAAGCAAGATTGCTGGCCAAAGGATACAAATAAAGAGCTGGCATTGACTATGATGAAGTCTTCGCTCCAGTTGCTCGTCTAGAAACAATAAGATTACTGATTTCAATAGCAGCTCAGAAGAAGTGGAAGATCTATCAGATGGATGTTAAATAAGCATTTTTGAATAGATTTCTCGAAGAAGTATACCTTGAGCAACCCGAATGCTACATAGTTCGAGGCCATGAAGACAAAGTCTTGAAGTTGAAAAAGGCTTTGTATGGGTTGAAGCAAGCTCCTCGAGCATAGAATACCAGAATCGATAAGTACTTCGAAGAGAATAATTTCAGAAAATGTCCTCACGAGCACGCACTATACACAAAAGTGGATGAAAAATGAGATATTATGATTGTCTGTCTGTTCGTGGATGATTTGATCTTCATTGGAAGCAATCCAAAAATGTTCGAAGACTTCAAGAAGACAAGGGCACGAGAATTCGAAATGACGGACATTGAGTTCATGGCATACTATCTCGGAATTGAAGTAAAACAGATGGATGATGGCATCTTTATATCCCAAGAAGGATATGCAAAGGAAATTCTCAAGAAGTTCAATATGGACAACTACAAACTAATAAGCACCTCCAGTAGAATGTGGAGTAAAACTGTCAAGATATGATGAAGCCTACGATATTTGACATGCATAAGACCAAACATCCTATTTGGAGTAGGACTCATCAGCAGGTTCATGGAGACTCCAACAACACATCACTTCAATGTTGCAAAAAGAATCCTTCGATACATAAAAGACACTATTGATTACGGTATCTTTTATCCCTCTACAAGCAACTTCAAGCTAGTGGGATACAATGATAGTGATTGGGCTAGAGACATAGATGATCGAAAAAGTACTACTGGGTTCGTGTTCTACTTTGGAGACATAACATTCACATGAACTTCGAAGAAACAACCAATTATCACATTATCAACATGTGAAGCTGAGTATGTAGCCACTACTACAACTGTGTGTCATGTGCTTTGGCTACGAAACTTGCTTAAGGAACTCAACTTTTCTCAAGACAAAGCAATAGAAATATTTGTGGACAACAAGTCAGCGATTGCATTAGTAAAGAACCCTGTCTTCCATGATAGAACCAAGCACATTGATAACAGATATCACTTTATCAGATAATGTGTGGCAAAGAAGGATGTCTATATAAAGTTTGTGAAGTCACAAGACCAGGTAGCAGATATCTTCACCAAGCCTCTCACCTTGAAATGACAAATTCAAGTTTAAGAGAGGGTGTTGGAAAGTAAACTTGAATTTGGGCTAAGTATTCATAATCAAGTATTGGACTAGTTATTACATTTATTTGGTCCAAAAGAAAGAAAATGTTGGTCCAATTGAGAGCCCAAGTTAGAAAATTATCTTGCCCAAATTCTAGAAGGAGTCTTGGAAGAATATCTTGGCAAATTATCTAGAAATGTCTAGGAGAAAATTAATTTATTCTAAATATCTTTGACTAGCTAGAAGGATCTAGGAATATTATCCAGTATATTTTAAGCATCTTCAAGAATATCTTGTGTGTAGAATGCTCCTTGAGCACCTATAAATAGGGGGCACCTTCAAGCATTTGTAACCAAGCTAAAATTGAAATCTTATCTTCAATACAAGTTCTCTAGTTCCTCCTAAATATTTTGTACATAAATTTTAGTTCTCCAAATTAGTCTAGGCCTACCACAACATGAACAAGCTAGCTTAATACATGTACACTCCTAAATTCCCACATTGGACGCTGTCAAATGGGTTCTTTAGTACTTGAAGCATACTCTTTCCTTTGGACGTTCATTTTTTAGTGAAAATCTCCCATTTACTCTCTTATAGTTTATTTGAATGCTGATCAGGCTAGCACTTGAGATAATTTCACTTCTATCTTTGCCTATGTTATTTTCCTTGGGCGCAACCCAATGTCTTGGTGTTCCAAGAAGCAACACACTATTACTAGATTATCCATAGAAGCTGAATATAGGTCTATTGCTTCAACTACTGTAGAATTTTTTTGGCCCAAAAACTTGCTTCATTAGCTTAAGTTCACTTTTCCAAATCCACCACGACTTCTTTGTCACAACATAGGCACAACTTACCTTTGTGCGAATCCTGTCTTTCATTGAAGGAAGAAGCATTTCGCTCTTGATTATCACTTTGTGCATGACAAAGTAGCGGGTGGTTCAATTTAAGTGGCGCATGTTCCCACAAGTAATCTGTTGGCCAATACATGTACAAAGCCACTACCAAAATTGCAATTTCAACTGCTTCGGTCCAAGATGGGTATCTTCAATGGCTCCACCCTCTTACGAAGACATAATAAGAAATAGTCCCATTCACTAGATAGTCTCAACAATTCTGCTGATGATTAGGAAAATAGATGTTCTGTAATCCCACACTTTAAGTCATATGTTGTAAACATTAATTCTTTTCAGCTCTTGTAAGCGAATATATTTATTAGCACACTGGTGAAGGAACACAATTAATTTCTCTCAGCAACTTTACTGCTGCTCTTATACTCATGCTTAAATGTTCAGTTTCTTGTTATAAATAGATGAGATAGGATATGACAACTGTAAGTATTCAATTTTTAATATGTTGAAGCTTCCAATGCTGCAAACTCTCGTGGATCTGCCCAGATGACATTCGCAATAAAAGGTAGAAAAGAAAAGAAAAATAATTAAGAGAAGATTAATATAGACATATTGATCACATTTGTTTACAAGTTCTGTCAAGTGTTGTCCAGTATGCATGCAACAGGTATGTCATACGTGATAAAGCAGTACTACAATATAAACGTGTCAAAGAAAAATCTGCTGTCGCAAGGATGTTGCGTGCCTCCATTTTTTGCTATTGAGCTCACCTTTCCCGAAAGAAGAAAGGAAAAGTTCAACACTAAAGTGGTGATACAAGTTACAAGAGAAGTTTGAGACTCTTATCAGCACCTTAATGTGCCGTGATCTAGTAGTAATGGGCAATCAAGAACCCAGGAAAGAGAATACTCATAATTAGACGAACAAGTCAATTAGCTTTTAGATTCTTTTTTGTTTTCTTAATCAAAATAATAAATACGATAAATCAGGAAGTGGTTACTTATATATAGCTGAGTAGCTAAGAGTTTCTGATAATTTAAAAAAGTAGGAATTTACTTTGTTTATTTTGAGAAATCTATTGATCAATTCTATGTAAATGACACGCGCAAGATTAGGGGGGGTGGTTTTTTTTTTTTGGTCAGAAGGGGACGTGTTCAGCAGCAAGGCATTGAATGATTTCAAGTAGAGAAACTGGTTGGGGTGGCCCGGGCAAGATTTAATTCCTTTTATGGTTCCACATGAGAAAATAGTAGGAATATAATTTACTTGTCCAATTGAACTATGAGCTAGAAGTCTTTTAACTTTCATTTGGTCCATGGAACCAAAAGGTGTAAGTTCAAGACTTATCGCTATTCATTTATAAAATTAGGTCGATTACATCTGGCACCTGTAAAATTATGTCCACGTGTAATGCTCAATTAAAAAAATTATTAACCTACGCGTGAGGGGCTGTGTTCATCAAAATAATAAATAAAACAAATTCATCTCTAACAATTTCAGTTTTTAAACGAAATGATTACTTAACATATTTTGTAATTGATTATGCTTAAAATTCGCTTAGACCAAGAACTATTATCAACCTGTTATTTAATTCCACTGCAATGTTGAGTTCTATGTTTTACAGTTTTGTTTCCTCTCAGCAATGTTACTACTGTTTAATTTCTTGTTTCCTCCTTTCAGTAAAAGATCAATTCAAGCGTACATCATATAACAAGACCATACATGGATATTAATTAGCTGGCAATTGATATCTTTCTGTATTGTTGTTTCTAAAGTTACTCCTCTTGGTTCGCATAGTCGCGAATGCCATAACAAGTAAGAACACATATTACGTCATGGAGCCATTTAACCAGATAGATCTTCTCGAGAGTTAAAAATACGAATTTGAAAATGAATAATAGAGTGAATGTTTTTGGTGCTATTTCTTTGTCAATGGAAACAGTAGTACGGCAGGCAAGTTATGACGTGCTGACTCAGTAAGAGGACCACTGTCCGAGGGCAGAAAATTATGTGGCCAGTTTGGCTCACATGCAACGCATAGATCGACAAGTTTTTGCGGTGCGTGAAAAATTACCCAGGGGGTTGTACATGCGCTAACTTAGATTCTCTTTTACTAAGATTATCCTCAATAGAATCTTTAAAATATAATTTTTTTTTAATTTGAGTATTTTTAGAGATTCTAGTTTCTAAAAACAACAATATTTATGGCAAAAGTACGTAGAGTCCACCACTTTTAGCTTAAAAGATACCAATATAGAATTCCAGTCTCTATTTTTTTCAATAAATTTGTAAAATAAAATAGAGAATGAGTCTCTATTTTAACATTTTTTAAATTAAAAGTGGTAGACCCCACGTACTTTTGTCATGAATAGTGTTATTTTTAGAGACTAGAGTTTCTAAAAATATCTAAATTAAGAAAGTTTTACATTTAAAGACTCCATTGAAGATACCCTAAGTAAACTTTTAGTGATAGAGCTGTAAATTTGTCGGCAGTAAAGTTTTAGTTAAGAGTATTGTTAAATACAAATTACTAATTATTTGATGTTATCATATCAAAAATACTATCTACTCTAGTTTGGTCCGTCACCAAAAAATGTTGCAAAAGTGTTGTTAGCAATGAAAATAACCAAAAAGGACACTATTTAAGATCAAATGTGTGGATTCTCAGAAGTTTTGAGAGTAATGTTAAGTTACTAAAAATATACAGGAGTACTTTTGAAAAAAAACAAAGAAAAAATAGTTTCATACATTATATAAAAAAAATTTCACAAAAATCTTTAACTTAATAACTTTTATTTTTTAATTTTAGTCCTTACTTAATAACTCTTTAAAAAATAGACCAATTAAAGTAGATACAATTTCTAAATTCACAAAAATGTCTTTTAGCGACTAAAAATCGAGTCAAACAAACTTTTAATAACAAAGTACGACTCATTTGGTGCGTGAAGTCTCACACCACGCGCCAAACAAAAACAAGCCTCACCTAATCAATTTTCTTGCAGCTTGCATTAAATACCTCCACGTCAGATTTGCAGCATCAGCGCCCTTAAATGTGTCCTCCCCCAGAACCCACAGAAACACAGAGAGAGAGAGAGAGAGAGAGAGAGAGAGAGGCAAGTAGAGGCCTTCATTTGCTTGCATAGCTCACTATTACAATTCGCATCTCCCTTGAAAACCTGTTGTAGTACACTAGTAAAAAGCTTTGCAAGACATGGGTGAAGTAAGTGCAATTCTCACTTGAACTTTTACTTTATTTTTTTCTATATAGCTTGGTTGGTGGAATGAACTCTTTATTGATCATTTGTGTTTCTTAAGGAATATAAATCTTATACTTTTTGATTCAAATCCAGTATTAGATCTAGCTTACTATTATCAGATAACAAATGAACTCATTCAAATTGCTAGTTGATTTTTTGATTTTATTGCCATTTTGTGATTGAGAAGAATTTTCTTGAACTATATCATGCTTTACTTGTTTGTGTTTTAAAATAATGGTTATAAAGGAGAAGAAGGAGGAAGCAAAGAAGGAGGAGAAGGAGGAGAAGAAGGAAGGAGAAACTAAACAAGAGAAAAAGGAAGAAGAGAAGAAAGAAGAGAAGAAGGAAGAAGAGCCTCAACAGATAGTGCTCAAAGTTGACATGCACTGTGAGGCATGTGCCAGAAAAGTTGCAAGAGCCCTTAAAGGATTTGAAGGTCATTTTCTTTAAGAGAAATGCTAAATATTATTTTATTTTTGTTATTTATTAATTATTTTTTTTATAAATATTTAATTGACATATTAAAATAATAATTTTTTTTAAACACGTGAATTAAGTATACACGTAAAAAGTTATGAAAATAGAATGGTAGCAACGCACTTTTTCAATCATGTATCCTTAAACATTATTTAAAGATTTTCTTGCTTCAAGATGTAAATTAGCCTCTTGTCTAATATAAATGTACGTAATTGCATGTGGGATAGCACAAAATTTGTTAATTTAAAACTAAAAAGTAGCTTCAGCACGCATGCTTAGCACGTTTCCCAATTTAAGTAGAACACATTATGAAACATTTATGCCATAATTATGTGACAAACTCCAATATTTTATCACATCTAGTGTCCATGTGTGTTCATATCATTGAAATAAGGAGCCAAAAGAATGTGTGCATATCATGTAAACCTATGGCAAAAAATTTAAACTAAATTTGAAACTGCATAGTAAAGGTGGTGATACAATTTCTTTTCTTTTACGTCTTTGTTTTATCTTGCGTGTATGTAGCTTATAAAGAAGATAGTTATCGACAGAAACGCATGGCTTCGTATAATTTATATAGTCAATCCCACCTAATAAGACAAGATTTAGTTTGGTTTGGTTTAATTTACGTTTTTGTTTTATCTTTTAGCTGTGTGTATTTTGTATAACAGGAGTGGAGGATGTAATGACGGATTGCAAGGCCAGTAAGGTGGTAGTGAAAGGGAAAACTGCAGACCCTATAAAGGTATGCGAAAGGATTCAAAAGAAAAGCGGTCGTAAAGTGGAGATTATTTCACCATTGCCAAAGCCACCAGAAGAGAAAAAGGAAGAAAAGAAAGAGCCCAAGGAAGAGAAAAAGGAAGAGGTATTGAATGACGTTTTATACATTCATATTCATCAAATTTCTTTTTTTTTTTTTCCTTTTTTATGACAGAGAATACTTTGAAAATTTGTTGGCAATCACACATTCACACTAAAATACAAATATCGAGATACAAGACCTAGGCTCATCACAAACATTAATGCTACATGAAGGTTTCAGAATTTAGATGCTAAAGGGTCGGACTAATGTCAGTGTCTCACATATTAGTAGAACCTACACGTATAGGTTCTACTAACTATGTGAGAGACTGTCCAATCAATCTTTTCTGATGTTAAAAATGGGAAAGCAGTGCTTTTAAGCTCAACATTTGGCAGAAATCTTTTCTAGCTTTAAAATTTGGGAGAAATTATGCATAGTCCAATCATTTATTACTATTTGACCAAACAAAAATCATTTATTACTTTCTTTACCTTCTGCAGTAAATGTGACAGTGTAAAAATGTTCGATCCAAAAATATGTAGGGCCAAAATGTAATAATAGTGAAATGAACTGTAAGTTGAAAATATGTGAACACAATAGCCTTACCTTTCTGCCTGGCAGTGCAACTTGTAGCTGGGCACGAAAGCAACAAATCAAGTATTAATTTGGCAAACGGACACGCATTATGGCACATTTTACCATGAAAAGACACGAGTCATGGACCTGCAAAGGCCTTGACCCCACTGCCTCACATATTAACGTACTGGGCTGAAAGCATATGAAGTAGGGAAAAGTACTCGGTCCCGTCTAGACTTATTTGGACCTGACCATTTATGTTTTGACTAGAGAGTTTAAATTTGAAATTAACGTGTATTTGTTTTGATAAAAATCTTGTGATGAAAATTGATGAAATATTTGTTAGAGTTTATATTTATTTTTTATAAAGGATATTTGATTAATAAAATTGATAGGTTTTGATTTTAAATGTTAAAAAAATTCAAAATTTAATTTTTAATTTGTTATATATATACATACATATACATGTGCACATATATAGACACATTTTCTAAAAAATTACAAGCGTACAACCTATATAAACTACAAAGCATACAAGATTTTTCTTCTTCCGCCGCATCTTGTTCTTAACTTGTTGACTTGCTTATTAGCTTATCAAAAAAATATATATATATATTTAATTTTTTTATTCATTGTTTTGGACTTTAGACATGTAAATTGAACTTTTTACAATTTTTTAGGTTTCGCTTTTATTAAAAACTAATTTTTTGTTTCAAATGAAAAATTAAATGGTTATGATTATAGTTAACTATGATTTTTTATATTGTTAATGGTTACGGTTATGGTTGATAGTTTTTAAAATCGTTAGGTTTTGGTTACATTTATCATGATTGTAGGTTATGCTAAATGGTTTCAGTTAGAATTTTTTTGTATTTTTTGTATTAATCCAAACTGTTGTCATCCCTAGTTTTGATAGGAGGAAAACGAGGGGTGAGAAGCCAATAGGAGAACGTTTGGTTCACGGATAGATTTTTCATTCCTGAAAATGACATTCCTGTGAATATCATTCCCAGGAATGTCATTCCTGGGAATGTGGTTAAAAGTGTTTGGTTTGTTAAAAATATTTTTGGGAATATTTTGTCAAGTTTATAAGAATATTATTTTATTATGTTTGGTTTAACTCAATATTCCTAAGAATGTTAAGCAATTTTTTAATAATGTCCCTAACTTAAAAAAAAAAGAATATCAAACAAAGTGTACAAATAACGATACATTTTACATTTACTTAGAAAAAAAAAATGATACATTTTACATACTTTTGCTAATACGCGAATAAAAAAATATTTAACGTATTAATACAACCAAAGTAAATTTATTTTTATAAATTTTAACTTGACACTTCAAAACTAGAAACTTAAATTTATTATTTTGTGTAATTTTTTTATATTTTTATTTTATTTTTATCTTATTTTATTTATTTTATTTTATTTTTCTTATTCTATTTTATCATGCACTTTTTTATTTTACTTTTTTATTATAATTTATTTATTTTTTATTTTTATTTTATTTATTTTTAACTTATTTAGTTATTTTATTTTAATTAATTTTTTTTATTTTTTACATTATTTTATTTTATTATTTTATTATTTATTTTATTTATTGAATTAATTTATTGTATTTATTTTAATTTTGTATTTTTTAATATGGGTATTTGGATCTTTTACTTTTTCAAAGTTATTCCCAAGACTTAGGAATATGATATTCTCACCCCTTCACATGAGAATAGAAATTGGCTAAATCATGAGAATATTACATTCCCAGGAATGTGACATTCCCAGGAATATTTTTTTATTCCGCGAACCAAACATGGGAATGTCATATTCTAAACTTCACATTCCCAAGAATCTTGTAACATTCCGCGAACCAAACGCCCCCTAAGAGTAATATATAAATCTTCTTCTTTCTCTTCATATCAAAATATAAGATACTACAATTTATACTTATGGAGAATTAATAATTTTCGTCAATGAAGGTAAGTGGAACTTAGAAGTTAAGGTTTGATGAGATTTTAAATGTGATATGATGTTTCCATACTTAAATGGTTTGATGATATGATTTGGCAAAAATAATTAGTAGATACTAGGCTATGCATAGACTAATTTTACTAATAGGATATCTTCTTTACAAATTCATAATGACACTATACAAAATAATTATTTGTAGCTTCTTGTTGATATTTGTAAATAGGGATGAAGCTAGCCCATTTAGAACCCCTTTCCCCCTAAGCTTAAAAAATAAAAAATATACGTAAGTTCTTATAACAGAGCATGAGAAGATTTATCATCAATATGATGATAGGAATCCTCGCGTTGTAGTCTTGCCTAACCGTTCGGCCGGAGATTCCTTTGTATGGTATAGCTTGTTTGCTTCCTCTTTTCCTCTCTGTTCTAGATGTCCATCCTAACATGAGTAATGAGAAATCCTGTGAAAAACACAATCGCTTGCCTTTCTCGATACGGTTCGGTCTCATCAGTCTAATGTCTCGTGCCCAATTGACCAAGAAATTGATCAAGGATAGCATCAATCCTGAGGATTCTTCAGTTCTTGGGAAATTAAGGGCTTCTAAACCCTTACAAGAGTCCATCAATTTGAAGGTGCATGCTACCTAGATATTTAAACACAGTAAAAATATAGTAGCATGCTAATCTAGGATCAAACCACATGTTCTAAGACGAATTATTATAAGAACTCTAAGCACATGTGTATAAACAATCTATGAAGAATAAAATCTAGCAAGAGATAGTGTTTTTTTTTTTTTTTACCTTGATTTGTTAGCATAAGAAACTTAACGAAAGACACAAAACTCTTATACTTGCACCTTGAAGATCCACTCGCCTAGGAGACTTGAAGAGCTTTTGATCTTCTCCTCTATGACCTTCTTCATTCACAAAGATGATGAAGAATTGTGGAATTCTTCCTCTTGTGAAATCCTAGCCTAACTCGTGTAAAGCTACTAGAGAGAGAGAGAGAGAAAAAACTTTTTTTCTTCTTCCTTTTCTCATGTATTGTGGAGGTGGAAGATGAACTCTATTTATAGATATAAAATAGCCTTAATAGTCAATCGTAGTTGAAACGAGATTAGAATTCAAAGCCCATGAATTAATCCTGCACCTTTGGACTAGGCTAGCCCAATAGTATATCAACTTAAACTACTAACTCTTCATTCTCTCTTTAATTACACATGTGGACCATGCCTAGATGGGCTAGGCGCCAACTTGGCCCAATTGGCTTAGTCTATGTATTATTTTGTTAAATTAATTATTTGCTAGTTTCTAAATTGTCCTCAACTAATCCAAATAGGAAATTCTTCTAAGCACGACTCTTAGTTGCAATTGATACTTCATTTAGCAACTCTAAATACACAATAAACAACTAGGAAACTTCAACATACATCTTGAAGGAAATAGGCTAGAAGAGGGACTAAAAGACAAAAACAACTTGTCAACTAAAAAGTCCAAAATGCCCCTGCTAATCCCATAGCACATTTAGGCTTTTCAACCTCAATTTATTCTACTAAAAAGTTATGGCTGCACTCCAAGATGTATAGTGTAGTTTGCAGATGCTTGTCATAACGAGTATAACCTTTGTCTTTGACCTACTATGTAGAATGACCAAAATACCCCTTCATGTAACACTTATAAACAAGACAGACTTTCAATGTACTATGTCTTTCTTGATTGAATCTTCTCCTTGAGACATCTAAATCATTTAAGTAACCATCATTCGGATAGAGAACATTTGAACTAGGGAGCGACCCTTAAGCCAAATATCTTATATACTCCTTGAGTATACCACTAAGCTTAGATTTGGGTGATCTACTGGAATCACAAGAGAGCAATTATTCCGTCACGCGACGACGTAGATTCTATATTACATACGCACGTCCCAACTAATCAAACCCAAATGCTCAACACATGGAGCTGTTGACCTACAACTAAGGTCTCACCCATGGTGCATAAAAGCACATGAATCTGATTTCGTCAGTTCATCTACATGTGCTCAAGATTAAGAGTACTGATCACTTAGTAGCATAAGGTATATGTTGATCTCTATATTTGATAGTACCTTTTGGATAGATCATATCTAAGTGGTCCGTTCAATGTGTGACACACACACACACACTAATGAGGTTTAGTCTGGAAACCTACCAATGACCAAGGCAGATCACCCTTCACAGGAAACTAACTTACTATAACCTAGACTTTGATGAAATGCCCAACTCCATCAATCAGTTATGAACTGATTCTAGAACCAAGTGTCAATGGCTTAAACCTTCTGTGCTCCTTATCTACTTCTTGAGTCTTTTGCCTCTGAAACCGTCATTCCTTCTCAATGCTCGAGCATCCATCCAATGCATTCTTTAAAATTTTTTTTTTTAAATGCTAGAGTTTCCTAATTTTTTACATTTGTTTATCTTCAATCTTCTTAATTGAATTTTAGAACCCTTAGATCAAATTCCTGGTTCCACTACCATTCGTAGATATCAACGAAAAACTTACTTTGGTGTTAGTAAATCCCTACTTTGAGTACTTATAGATTCTTGTTAATGTTCGTAGGTTCTCGGGAAACCAAAAATCATTGCATTAAATGTTGTAGATACTTATTTTGCTCATTTCATATTAGTTTTGTCCCGCGTTATGAGACATGGTAAGCAACCACTTTATGAGTGTTGTAGGTTTAATTAATAATAATTTAGGTTAATTATCTTGAATCACTGAATTTAAGGTCCAAGTAATTATATCTTAAATCTACGATACTAATCCTGCTTGCGAGTCTACATCATGACACATCATGATTTCAAAAACATCATGTTATAATTTGGAATACAGTAATGAAGCTATTTCAGGAATCCTAAGGAAAAGGTTAACGAGAAAGCATTAAGGCATCATGCTCATCCTCATTGTTAATCTTGGTCGCATATGGTAATACCAGATAATTGCTTAGAAATCTTACACTTCCATTTCTAGGCAGATGCAACTTTTAAGAAGAAATTCATCAAATGCAATCATTTTACTCCTTATCACCACATAGCATGTGCATATACAATTAGAAGATCAAAATTCGAATCTCATGAAAATGGAGTAGGTGGGGGGTGGAGGGCAAAAAGAAAAAGGGTGTATGCTTTACCATGCTACCATAATTTGATAAAAGTAACACAAATAGTGCCGATCATGTTGGACCATGGTCTCCACAGTAACATGCTCTATTTTATTTTCTACCGCTCCTTCTAGCTATCTTCTTGTATAACATTGTCTTAGTATGTGGTAATGGGTTGAAAATAAAATGGAATTCTCAATTTTATTTTGATTCTCACGCTTGGTATAAATGAATGAATTTGAAAATCACATTCCCTCGGTACTCCCATTTTTAATGAATCAGAGAATACCCATTCCTGACAAAACATATGAAAATAACTCATTCTCATGTGCTTTGGAATGAACTTTTACACAAGTGGCTAAAATATCCTTAAAAAAAAACATATTACATACTATACAAATAACATTATTATTAATACAATTATTATAATTATATATTATTTTTAGTGATTATTATCATTTTTCTTAAATTATTATTGCTAATATAATAACAATACAACAATAATAATAATATAAATATAATATAATAGTAAAAAAATTAATAAGAAGAATAAATAAAATAATAATAACATATATAAAAATGAAAAATAAATAAATATGAATAAAAATAATAATGGTAAATAGTATGTATAGAATAATGAAATAAACATAATGATAATGTTTTTTTTCTCTCAAAGGACAAGAAAACATTTTCTCTTTTAAACTAAAATTTTTCTTTGACCGAAAAATGTTTTCCGGTTGATTAAATTTTTAGTGTTATCAAATATAGGAAAGTTCGGAAAACATTTTGCAGGAAAATATTTTACTGCAAACAAACGGAGCCTTAGTGTACTTTACAATTCTAAGCAGTAGACAATTCATAAGTGTACTGCATATGGTTAAAATATCAATCTTTTCTATGATTGCAGCCTCCTCCTGTTATAACAGTGGTATTAGAAGTTCGAATGCATTGTGAAGCATGTGCTCAAGTTTTGCAGAAGCGAATCCGCAAAGTGCAGGGTATACTCTTTCTCTCATTCCTTCATACAATCTTTGAATCGTGAAATTCGTTTTCTTTCAACTAATTTAAAAAAAAAAAAAAAAAACCTACCATTTTTTCTTGTGAACTAGGTAATTCGACTTAGCTGCAAGATATTGCTTGAGCTGATTGGTGACTCTTCTTAGATCGAATTTAGGCTGAAATAGAATCAGTAATGTGGACAACAATCAGAATTTGACCTTATGTGAAGAAAGGAGAAGGTGAATTAAAAATTAAACGTTAATTAATAAAAGGTCCAACTAGTCACCACGTTGTAAATATGTAGCTACGAATAATCCAGCGAAAATAATGGCAAATATGTATATTGCCCCCAACTTATAGAAAATCAGGTCCTTAGTACAACCAATACAATACTGTATTTTTATATTTTTCCTTTTGGAATGAAGAAAATACATGCACCGAGAATCTTGAATTGGACATTTTCAACACTCTTGTATGTGATTTGATCATTGAGGTTCATGAGGTCTTAATCAGAAGAAGATCTAGAAATGTGTCACTTTCATATTTATTTCCAAACAGCCAATATCTTCAAATTATTTACCTAAACGTACATCTCTACATCTAGCCATAGGAAATTAATAGGTGTAGTGTTCCAATCACCTACACTACCCAATTTTCAAGTCTTCAACCACTATGTATGATTTCATTAGCTACTTGATTTTTTTCTTGAACTGTATGCTCGTAATTTAGTTTCCAATGTGACAAAAATATGATATTTAAAAAAAAAAAAAAAAAAAAGCTTAGATGAATATGTTGCCTTAGGCAGATTAGACAATAGATTTTGCATATACTTGAATCGCATAATGCAACAATTGTAAAGAGGCACACTGATGTAACAATGTACTTCAGGTGTAGAATCTGTGACGACAGATCTTGCAAACGATAAGGTCATAGTTAAAGGTGTTGTTGATCCAGAAAAGCTTGTCAGCGATGTGTATAAGAAAACTGGAAAGCAAGCATCAATAGTTAAACAAGAAGAAAAGAAAGAGGAAGAGAAGAAAGAAGATGAGAAGAAGGATGAGAAAGTGGAAGAAAAGAAAGATGGTGAAGAAGGCAAAGGAGAAGAAGATATAAAGACTGACATAAAGAAGAGCGAATATTGGCCTCCAAAGTACTACATGGAGTCTGCTTATCCTCCTCAATATTTCAGCGATGAGAATCCAAATGCTTGCTCTGTAATGTAAAAGCTATTATTACTTTACAGGGCAACTTAGCTGCATGCTCGTGCAAATTTTTTAGCACCAATATAATGTTAATAAGACACTTCCGCGGCTGAGTGTTTATTATCTCTACGATTGTCTAAATAATAACATGCTCTTAATGCTCTATTCTTGGAGGTTTGAAAAGAATTTGTGTAGTGACCGAAATTGGATTTGGACTCACACACGGTTCAACCACGATGAATCACTTGACCTATCTACCTCGCGATGGTAGGGCCACAGCCCATATATCACTTAATTAATAGTTTATGGGCTACTTTTATGGTAGGGCCACTAAAGCCCAAGGCCCTTGGGTGTGCCTGGACTTCAACACCACCGCAGATGGATAACCAACAACTAATCTGGATCAAACTTGAACTCTATTGGATGAGTATAGGGAAAGTTCAGCTACCCAATCCATTATGAGTGGATGACTATTGATGAATTTGAGATAGACTCTGATTATATCAAATCCTAAGAGATAAGCGATCACGAATTCATAGGAGTCAGCACGAAACACAAGTCCTAAGAGTCTATGGATTCTTGACCTACCAACAACTATAAGTAGATCACGTTTACCTAAGGAAAGAGTATTGAGTATTTACCATCTCTAACAATACTCTCCCTTTTTCCCTCCATATCAACAACCTACCATATACTTTGATACTATTACTACGATTGTCTCATTAACTCACACTATATTTTCCCTTGCACTCATACTTTCCTGACAAATTACTGAATTGAGCGTCGGAGTGTCTTCAACTGGCACCATATCGGTGTCAAAAACTCACATCGTTCGCTTATCTTCTGACCTTGCAAGTTGCTGGTGCCAAAAAAATTATAATTGTAGATTTCGACATAGTCAAAATGTTGAAATTTGTCTTTCTCAATAGTTTGATGTTGCAAAATATGCTTACGCGTACCATCTAAGGCTCTCTAAAACTCCATTGATCAATAGGTTCGATAGTTATTGATATCTGAAGAAAATTGAACAGGTAAGTTTAACCTTTTATGGATCAATTATTTGTTCAAGTCTTTAAACATAATAAGCTAATCTCTCAGTTTTAAACATCACCTACATTTGATTTGATTTCATCTTGCTTGATTGCTAAAGACGATTCCACGTGCCCATGAAGGCTGAAAGTTAAACACTGATTATTGATGATTGCTCAAAAGATAACTCGAAATTCACTAGTATAAGAGGATTAATTCGAAATAAAGAGAAAGATTGTGTAATAGGTTTTACGGTTAATTTGGAAATAACTACTAACAACTTGACAAGCTCACAGCTTATGGGGGGGACTCAAGAGAGCAACTATTTGGGGATTGATACAGACTTATGAATTATAACCAGCCTTGTGAAGGGAAGTATGCCAACCAACATCCCGTTGAAGCTATTGATAGAGGATTGTAGGAGTGCACACGATGGATTTCATTTGCTCCATGTAACTTGAGAAGCGAACCATTAAATTGTTTGATTAGCTAATTATGTTTGTAATTATTGATTGGATGTCATGTTGTGAATCATTTATCACATTACTAATGGGATGTCATATTGTGAATAATTATCACATTCTCTATATGTCTTATTAGAGAAAGATAGGAGAGGGACCTCTCTATATATAATTATCTTGTAATTTAGCTATCTCTTCCAAAAAAAAAAAATCTCCATATACCTATGTACCGCGGCTAGCTTGATCTAACCGCAACAAGCACCTTATTCAGTTGGGTCCATCTGTTAGCTTGTTTGGTCAACGATAAGCTTCGCTCGGCATATGTACCAACACCTTTAACCCACATATTTTACATGGCATGCATGCACAAGTTAGAGGACTGCATTCATTTTCAGTTTAGAAAGGATAAAAAGCATATGCTTTGGCAGAAGTAATCATTGTGGAATTGAGTGAAGGAAAGTTGATGGATGTGTCCTTAATTTTGAATAGCTTATTGTTTTTTGTTAGCAGAAAAATTAATAATGGTGAAATGAGTATTCAATTATTTAATTTTTATAATAAGTGGTTCAGATAATTTAATTATAACTGTATTATTATTTTATCACTATAATTTTTCTTAAATAAAATTATAACATTATCATTATAAGAAAAAACTGGTTTAGGCGATGATTTCTTATCGACAGCAAAGAAACCGTCGTCTATAGCTACGAATAAGCAACGATCGGTGACGACTTTGCATGGCAAAATTTGCCACCAGAAATAGTGACAAATACGCGTCAACCTGGCGACACTTTTAACCACTGTCGCTAGTTTGTCTCTAAATCGCAACGGGTAGCACTTTGCCGCTATAAAATGCGACACCTGTCTCTAATAGGCAACAAAATAGCGTTGGCTTTTACATTTTATAGCAGGAAATCATATGACATTGGTACGTCGTCGGAAAAAAGCGACAACTTCAAAAAAAAAAAAACATATAAATTTCGTCGCTAAGATGTCACCAAATGGCGATATATTAATAATGATTCATATTCCCGCCCGTAAACTTTAAAATCGTCATTAAGTTGTTGCTATTTAGCAACAATATAGTGACATCTTTTGAAATTTTAGGAATTAGGCTCTTTTTTAGGTGTCACTACTAGTTCGTCGCCATTTGCAACATGTTAGTGACGACAATTTGAATTTT
This sequence comes from Ehretia macrophylla, assembly GCA_037974665.1. Lineage (NCBI taxonomy): Eukaryota > Viridiplantae > Streptophyta > Magnoliopsida > Boraginales > Ehretiaceae > Ehretia > Ehretia macrophylla. Next base: position 27,788,571 of record CM075769.1, read on the forward strand.
TGGTTATAGCGGTCACATTATTTTTAAACGTTGCAAATTGGTTGCGATAGGTGACGGTAAGGCAATAGTCTTTGTATTATAATGAAAAATAATAGGGTTTAGGCAACGGTTCTTTAGTTGTTATCTAACCGTTTCCTAATCCAATAAATATTATTCACAGCGTCGCATTAGTAATTTTTTTTTCTCTCTCATTTTAACTCTGATAACCTATCTATCGCGCCACCCTACATCGCACCACTACCAGCCATCGTGCCACCAATCCCCTTTCCCTCTACTGTGCCACCATCGCTACCTATCCTCCTTCCCTCCACCGCGTAGCTATATCTCCATCGCCACCCCTATCTCCTCCCCCTCCATCACCGGTAAGCCATTACCACTGTGCCACCCACCTCTCCCTTTCACCGGTTGTTGTTTTCCCTAGCTAGTTAGGTGTGTTAAATATACATATACATATAAGTGTTTTAAATATACATACACACACACACACACACACACACATATTTACATATATATACATATGTAATTAAATGTTATATTTTCTATTTTTTTATTATTTTACCATTTTGTATATTCATAATTTTTTTTGTAATTATATTGTTTTTTAATTCACTTTTTTTTATTTATAAATTAAATGCTATATTACTAATGTGTTAAATTTCTAATATTATTGGATTGTTGGTATATTATTAATGTGTTTCTAATGGGTTAAATTGTATTATAACTGTTAAATTGTTAATTATAATGTATTTTATTAATGTGTTATTAATGTATATTTTTATAAACTGCTATATTTTTATTGTGTTAAATTTCTGTATTATTGGTACATATGAGTGAGTAATGCAAATATTGAACATTTTAGATTATGCCAAATTGTATTTTGGAAATTCACGTAAATAGTTTAAATACATGAATTTTAATCTATATTTTATTGGGTGAAATGCATTAATTAATTATGCTAAGACACTTTAAATGGACCTATTAGGTTTATATTATTTGCCCATATACTTTAATTGGGCCCAAGAACTTTAATTGGATTCAAAATTAAATGGACTCAATATTTTTATTGGGTTAAATAATTCAAATGGGTAAAATACATTAATTATGCTCATACACTTTAAATGGACCTATTCGTTTTCTATTATTGGACCAGATACCTTAATTGGACCTAAAATTACATGGATCAAATATTCTTATTGGGTTAATTCATAATTATGCTCTAGATAGTAAGCCTATTGTCACACCCCAACACAACCCTACTTATGATCAAGTCAGGACGCGGCAAAATTTCAGCATTATAACATTTGTAATATGGACACAGAAAAACCGGTTCAACCTTCAAACAATCCACAACCAACAACCACTTCATAAACCACAAGGCAACCAACACAAACCACACTTCAACCATTCAACATCAACAAAAGTATAATACCTCCGTCTCAACCATTAAAGAAAAGCCATAATATACATACATTTAAAATAGATTCCCAAGCTAGCTTATCAACAGATACATATCCAAAAAAAAAGACTATATAAGCTAGCATTTTACAAATCACTAACTTAAGGTAAGCTAAACATTACAAACTTCAAGTCTTTCATACATTACAACATAAACATAAAGACCACATATGAGACATCCCAAGCAAGCACTCAAGGGTGGGGCTCTGGAACATAAGACCCATCGACAATAGGCTAAACCTCAGCTTCCTGAGGCACAAACACTGGCTCCTGCTTAGGCTCACTTGAAAGGTTAGCAAAGATGGTGAGTTTCTACCAACTCAGTGAGGGTTCAATGAGAGGTTTTGAAAACATTTTTATGAAAACCCTTTTGAAAACACACTTGGAAACAATGATGTACGGTAAACAACAATAACTCAATTAAAGCAAAATAAGTAACCAATCAATAAGGATACACTAACACTTGTTGATGTCACTCCTTATACTGCCATCACGAACTCAACCGACTTCTTATCTCTTCCACTGATAAAATCTGGATGTACCCAAGCTAGATCCACACCCCATGAACATTCTCCGATCATGCGATATAAGGGATAGAACATGATAGTCGTGCCAATGCAACTCGGCAAGCCTAATACCGTCCGAGGTAACATAACCTTATCACACCTCACAACATTTAACACTTAACACTTAACATTCCGAGAGAACAACAAAATAGGTTGTCTCCCGGTACTACAACAACTAACATTGTAACATTTAACAACCAACAACTCAACACATAACTAATCAACACTTGAAAAGCACTTAGAACACATTGGTTAGGTAACAAAGTAGGTTACCCAACCTTAAGCATACACAACATAAATGAACCACTTATGACCCTACTTGACTCCAACTCAAGTTCTAACAACAACTACAACACAAAGGAACGCAAACAACAATCCACTCAACTCTTATCAATACCAAAGCCAACTTTTAGCAACAAACTTAGCAATAACGCAACCAAACAATCCCCGAACCACTTCCTATCAATTAACCACTAAAGCACACACCTAAACCACCCCGAGGGCAGCCCAAAAGCCACCCAAAAACCAGCCCAACAGCCCAACAACCCATTGCCTAGGCGGCTGGAAAATTCAGCCCATAAGCCATTCAACATTTCATCATTTTTGCGTTATAACTTTGCTATTCTATGCTATACAAGTACATTCAAGCATATACAACTCATATACAACCATTACAACAAGAATCAAACCAAATTTTAGCTAAATAATCAAAATAACAACGTATATAATCAAACTATGCCAAGCTACTATTTAAATTAGTTAAAATCAACCTATGTTACACTACAACACCTATCTAGCAAGAATCACAAGCTATTATAACTATATAACAACTATATATGCAATTTTAAAACTTTGACATAAACTTTAATTTTAAGATCTAGTTTTTTCCTCACCTTTTATGGAAAGAAAGCTTGCAAATAGGTATAACACAACTAGAATAGGCAAAATCAAGGTTTGAATGGATGTAAAAGTCCTTGGATCAAGACTTTTTCTTCAAAAAATTGTTTGAAACCCTTGAAAGACTATTCCTCTTCTTTCCCCAAACTCACGGCTGAGTATGTGTATGTTTGTGGTATTTTTGAATTGTTTTGTATGTGTTTTATGCTTATAAAGCAGTCAAAGAAGGTTAAAGAAGGCTAAACTACTATTTAAGTTGACAAAAGACTAAGTTAGCCTTCAATTTTGTTTCTGACTTCAATTATGCCGTGCTAGGATTATTTAAGATGACAAAACATTTATTTATACATATTATTTCATATAATTAAAAGGATGATGCATAGTTTAGTTAAAGAAGATGAAAAGTCATCAAAATACAATTCAAATGGAATTAAATTGCACTTTTAACTTATTATCTTTTAGTAAATCACACATATGCTTATATATTAATCCAAATAACATATAAGCAAGTGAAAACATATAATTGCACATAAAAGCAAATTTGGGGTCTCACATCCTCCTCCCCTTAAAGAAATTTTGTCATCATAATTCTTACTTATTACTCGGAACAAATCTGGATACTACTGCTCAATCTGATCTATTTTTTTCCAAGTAGCTTCTTCTATGCCATGATGATTCCATAAAACTTTAACCATAGGAATTTTCTTTGTGCGCAACTCTTGATCTTTCTAATATAGGATACGGATTGGCCGTTCCTTATAAAACAGATTTTTACCAAGCTGTAACGGCTCTGGTTCTAATATATGAGAAGGATCTGGATAATACTTCCTCAGCATAGATACATGAAAGCCATCATGAAAATTGGAGAGATTTTACAGTAAAGCCAACCGATATGCCAACTTCTCAAGATTAGCTTGCTTATTCATCAGAATAAAGTGAGCTGTCTTAGTCAATCGGTCCACCACAACCAATACTGCATAAAACCCTCTTGGTGTCCTCAGAAAATCAATGACAAAGTCCATGGTAATATGATCCTATTTCGATTTAGGTATTGCCAAAGGCTGAAGTAACCCTATAGGTCATTCATGTTCTGCTTTCACCTGCTGACAAGTCAAACATTTGGATACCAACTGGGCAACATCTCTCTTCATGTTATTCTACCAATAGTGTTGTTTTAAATCCTGATACATCTTGTTTCCACCAGGATAAATGGTGTATTTAGAATTGTGAACTTGCTCAAGAATTTCGCTCCTCAAACTTGGTTCATCGGAAAACATACTCGATTTCAAAACCATAGAATGCCATACTCCTATAATTTGAAGTCGAATATATCATCCTTGATTTTCTGAAGCTTCTTATCAAGTGCTGAGCTTCTCTAATCTGAGACAACAATAAGGGTTGAATTTGCAAGTATGTACACATCACTCCAACTTGAGTCAACTTTGGTTTCCAATAACTAGTTTCCTCAAGCATCCCACACTCTTTGATTGCCAAACTTGCAATGCTCGCCTTCCACCTAAGAGCATCAGCCACAACATTAGCCTTCCCAAGCAGATAATTGATAGAACAATTATAATCATCCAGAAGCTCCATCCATTTCCTCTGCCTTATTCAATTCCTTCTGAGAGAATAAGTACTTCAAGCTTTTATGATCAGTAAAGATTTCAAACTTACTGCCCCACAGATAGTGACATCATTTTTTCAAAGAAAATACTATGGCTGCTAACTCCAGATCATGAGTCGGATAGTTCACCTCATACAGCTTTAACTTCCGAGAAGCATAGGCAATTACCCGACCATTTTGCATAAGCACACAACCTAAGCCCTCATTGGATGCATCACTATAAATGACAAGATTATCCATTCCTTTTGGCAAAACAAGTATTGGAGCGGAAGTCAACCTATTTTTCAACTCTTTGAAACCATTTTTATAGTTCACATCCCACACAAAGGTCGTTCTTTTCTGAGTTAGTTTAGAAAGTGGCCCTGCAATCTTAAAGAAGTCTTTCACAAACCTACAGTAGTACCCTGTCAATCTAAGGAAGCTATGAACCTCTGTCATGTTCTCCGACCTTTTCCAAGATATCACAACCTCAATCTTAGCGGGATCTACTGAAATACCCTGTTGTATAATCACATGACCCAGAAAAGATATTTGCTGCAACTAGAATTCACACTTACTGAACTTTGCAAACAATTGATGTTGTTGAAGCTTCTGCAGGACAAATCCCAGATGTTGCTCATGTTCAGATTCAGTCTTAGAATATACCAAGATATCGTCAATGAAGATTACCACAAATTGATCCAAGTATGGCTGAAATACTCGGTGCATAAGATCCATGAATGCAACAGGTGCATTAGTTAGTCCAAAGGGCATAACTACAAATTCATAATGTCCATACTGAGTTCTGAAAGCAGATTTTGGAACATGCTCCATATGGATCTGGAGCTGATATTATCCTTGCCTCAAGTAAAATTTAGAATTAACTTTAGCTCCTTGTAGTTGATCAAACAACTTGTCAATTAGTGGCAAAGGATATTTGTTCTTGATGGTCACTTGGTTCAAACCCTGATAATCAATGCATAATCTCAAAGTGCCATCTTTCTTTTTCACAAACAATACTAGTATTTCCCATGGTGAAGAACTTTGTTGGATAAAACCTTTCTCTACTACCTCCTGCAACTAGATTTTTAACTCTATAAGCTCTACTGGTGCCATACGGTATGTTGATCTAGAGATTGGTTGAGTATCGGGAAGCACATTAATCACAAACTCTATATCTCTCTCCGGCGACAGTCCTGGCAACTCATGAGGAAATACATTTGGATATTCTCGAACTATTGGAACTTCTTCTAGCTTTAGCTTATTAGATGGCTTGTTAATCAGATAAGCTAGATAGCCTGAACACCCTTTTCTCACCAACTTAATAGATTTGGCTGATGAGATGATTAAACTCTTCGAAGCACCTCGGTTTCCCGCTACTTCGACCACTAGCTGACCTGGCAACTAAAAATTCACAACCTTTGTTCTACAATTCAACTGAGGCAAGCCAATCCATACCCAAGATAACATCATACTCTCGGATAGGAAGTAAGATAAGATCAATAGGAAAATCTTGGCTCTTAACATGAATCTTACAATCTTTGCATACCAATCCAGTAACAAATTTATATTCCATAAGTGTACTAACCTCAATCACATAAGGTAACTTCTCAGTTTGTACATTTACACGTTGCACACAAGTAGGTGTAATAAAAGAATGCATGACACTGGAATCAATCAATACTTTAACTAATTGATTGAGAATAAGAAAGTTACATTCCACAACTGTCGTTGCCTCCGACAACTCTTCCATATCCACTGCATAAGCTTGAGCCAGTACTCACTGCTGCTGAGGTGCACTACCCGAAGGTCTACACTGAGTACCCTTGGTTGTTGGCTGACCTTGAAACTTCTGCCATTTAGGGTAGTCTTTCACTCTATGTTGGTCTGTCACGCCCCAACTCGACCCCTCTTACAATCAGTCAGGACGCAACGGAATTTCAGCAGCATAACAACAGTAACATGAACATCAGGGCTCTAAACCAATCCTTAATGACAACATACATCAAACTCCACAAATCACCAACCAACTCCACAATCAAATTAACAACATACAACGCAACCATTTCATACATTAAACATTCTTTCATCAACTCATTCATAGTTATGCACCTCCGTTCCAACTTAATACATAGGCTATACATACATTTCAAAATAGATTATACAAAACATTATTTACAACAACTAAGATAATCACATGGCAATGACTCCTGCACTTAAGACTCATCCACATACGGCACATTTCCCTCTTCCGGAGGCATATACCCGTAGTTAAAATCAGTAACACCTGCATGCATGCAATAATAGAGAGTGAGCTTATATAAAATAAGCCCAGTGAGGATCCGATAGATCTCGAGCAAGGTCTACTAAACTCCTTGGAATAATCCTTTGAGTCAGTAAACACACAATAACAATAAATAATACTATTATCACATAACTATATGACCATTCAATAAAGGATACTCTCTCTAGTTGGTGTAGCTCCAAACGCCATCACGATCTCAACCATTCTTCTTGTAACTCCCCATTACTCACGCACCCAGGGTACTCCCAATAACCTCGCCCTCCATGACACCTCCGTCATGCGAGCTGGAGGCGATCTCTGATAGTCATGCCATTTTCAACCCGACAGCCCGATGCTGCCCGAGAGGTGGCACACACATACCAGAGACCCAGCAATAATAATAAACATCAATCATCAATATTCCGAGAGATCAGCAACAAAAGTGCCCGATTCCCGTACTCAATAATCAATCAATAAAACATCAATATAACATCAATATAACATCAATATAACATCAATATAACATCAATATAACATCAATATAACATTAAACAGCAAACAACTAAGTTAGATGACAAAGTAGGCCATCTATCCGAACATGCATTAAACACACAATCAAACTCTAATTTACCCATCAACAACTCACAATTCAATCCCTTAACACCACCCAACCATCTAAAGGCATCGTTCAAGAAATTAAAGAATGACAACCTAAACTTCTAAAATTCATAACTTACAATCTACTAATCCAAACATTGCCAAATCAGTTTCTATCACTCACCCATTCAACCTACTACATTAACCCTCTCGGAAATCCACCATAACACCTCCAAATCATGCCCGATAACCCTAAAACCCTAGGATGTCTTGGCTGGATTTTCCGGGTTTTCACACGAACAATGTAATCGAAAATTCGGCATTACAACAGCGCTAACACGTAATTATCAAGTATTTAGAAATCGACGGCAATCGATTTCGATCAACACAACTCATTTAATTCAACTTTGAACATTTTAATCAAAATTAAATACCCGAAAAATAAAAATTATGCTACATCCGACAGAAATTCGTAGTATTAGTATATAACGATCCCTAGCATGCAAGGAGCAATAATCTATCATCAGATTTTAATTCTAACGGTTAAATTTTCATTTATGAGCAAAAGTATAAAAATGACATTTTGAGATCTAGAATTTTTCTCTCACCTTTGATCCGAAGTAAAGCTAGGAATGCGTGCAACAGGTGCCCAACAAGCGGAATCCAACTCGGTTTGAAAAGATTCGGACTTTAAATGAGTTTTCTATGGCAAAATTTCTTTGTAAAATAAGTTGAAAAAGCTCTCAAAATGCCAAGAAACTCACGGCTGCAAGGTGTGTGAAAATGTGGTGTTTTTCTTTGTTTCATTGTGTGTTGGTGATATATGCATGAAAGTCAACAAGTCAAATGAAAGTCAAAGTTGAAACTTTAGTATTTTTAGTGTTTTCTTGACTTTAAATGCATTTTCTTGATCACCAAAGTTCAAAACATTTATTCAACACCCAAGCTAGCTCAAGTAAATTATTTTTAGGTGATAAGAAGTTTTACAATCAAACAATTTCACCCGAGTCGGCTTAAAACTCGATTTTCGCAAAAGTCGGTGTAAAATCCCTAATAAATTCTTAAGCCGATTTTAAAACCGTTTTAATCAAACATAAGTCTATTAAAGTCCGTGGTCTAGGTCTAGAAGGGTTAAAAAGACCAGTTTCAAAATTATAGCGGACGTGTTTCGAAAACACTATTCACTGAAAATCGACGATAAAATTTCTGACTCCGTTTTTGATGAAAATTTCATGAATGCACATTTAGCACGTTCTAGGAGTATTGATATCAAAATTATAACATTCTAGGCCCTATAGCACATAAGCAGGTCATATGCACGCAAAACGAGACAAAGCACGTAAATCAAGTTAGAGCAGAAAAGTGGGGTTTCACATTCTCCCCTCCTTAAAACAATTGCGTCCGCGCAATTCTCGAACTGACAGACAATTAAATCCTCAATCGTTACACTTAATAATACTTCTCTTAGTTCTTATTTATCTCCTAGGATGACACCTAACCAAAGACCTCAAAAGAACAACCTCTATTGACTGCAAGTTGATGATCATAGTTCTAAGACAATCTCCAATTCATAATTCTCTCCTACCTAATATCATATTGCATATGAAAGAAATCACAACTCCAAAGTCCTAGCATAACACCACTAATTATCAATCATCTCATACTACACAAAAGAGCTCTATGAACACCCCGAGGGTTTAAAAAGTCATTCACGATAACATGAATGATTACTGATCAAGGAAATATCTCAAAAGTGACATTGGTCAGAATATGGCTCTTATGAAATTTACAAGGAATTAAGAATATGGAAAGTCATATTTGAGCCAACAATCAAGGGAGCAAGAGGTCAAACAAGTTAGAGAATCAAGAGGCTAATAGTTTAATAAGGAAGCATGATAACTAAGATAAGAAATGTCTCAGCACCTTTCAGTTAAATAAGTACGAACAAAGGATGATGACGAGTCAACACAGTGCTGAGTATGTTAAACAAAAATTCCTGAACAAGTAGATATTTCAATTCTCGATGATTGTTCAAGGAACCAACAAGTAAGTTGTACTTGAGGTGAAATAAAATTAAGAGATAAGAGATGATTAATTCAATAGAAAATATGAGTGTCAAGATAATGAGTATCTCAGCACGCAATAACCAAAGAAGTATTAATAAGAAGGACAATGCCGAGTATATTGAATGAGCAATTACAAGCAAAGTAATGACTCAAGATTTAATAATGAAACAATAGGATTAACAAGGATCAACAAGAATGACAATGATGTACTTAGGTAGGGAGTACATCAAGCAAGTGAAATTCGAATAAGTAAAATGGTATACCAAAGGAAAAATTACTTTCAAATGAATAGTAATAGGATGAAATGAAATATTAAAACGAATGGCTAGAGATATAGAATGAAATATAGAAGTCTCAAACCTTAACTCCAATAAGCGACATTGCTATAAGAAGCAAATATGAATGTTAAGAATGGAAACAATGTCAAATGAGTATAGGATCCATTAATCCAATAAGCAAACTTTCAAGAAACAATTGATATGCTAGAAAAGTGTAACTCTCTCTCAAATAACTAAGAATAGAGTAAAAGAGAATAATAAGACTGATAGAATTATGAAGTACAAGAAGGGTGTCCCACCTACACACTTAAACACCAACAAGTCAAATCCTATAATCTATCTTCCTCCAAAACAAAACACTAAGGAGATCTAGAGAACCTAAGGAGTCAACAATCACCAAACAAGATAAATCACTCCAAAATTTTACATTCCGTACCAGACCAATCACTAAACAAGATAATCACCGATTACCCAACAAGATTCACTAATGAATACTCCAAAATCTGATAACACAATACAGATTCATATTAACCCATTATAACATAAGAGAATCCCCAATCAACAATTTAGAAAGTCATACCACCTAGAACTCAAAAGCTCGATGTAGGCAAGTAAATGTTCAGCCACCGAAATGCATTCTTATTTCCTCAAATAATTCTATCTCCCAACAATTACATCTTCAATTAAAGTAACTTTAGTCAGGAATCACTCCAATTATTTCCAAGGTTTAAAGATCAAAACTCCAAAATATCCATTAATAATATAGCAATCTCATATAGTAGAAATATTCACATGTTATACCACACTTCATTTCATTCACAAATATACATCACTAATTCTTTAAATAAATTCATTCTAAAATAACCTCAAGAAAGTATAATCTGAGTTAAGACTCCAAAAGTGTCTAATCACAACCTCACAAAAACCTCAACTTATGATTCATCTCCAAGTAATAACAAGTTAAACATGGCAACAAAAGTAATTATAATCATCAAGATACGTTGCTATTTCCTCGAACAACTTCATTCTCGCTAAAGGAACATCAAGATCAATCCACTAAGCCGAAACTAAAATCCATAAACATAACAATTAAAATCTAACTGATAAACTTCTAGAATAATAATAATTCAAAATCATGGCCTACCACTATTTCCGAAAACTCTTACAACCACCCTAGACATTAAAAGGTCACTCACGAGTTAAAACATGTATGCAACTATATCATAAGAAACACAAGTATAACGTAATACACAATTATCATACAATGCAACATTATCACATAACACACAATTCAACATATAAGAAGCCAACATCACATAAACAGGTTATATCATAGAAGTAAGTTATAAACAATTAAAGTCACATAAGCAACAAACTTCACATAAGACAAGTTGATCACGTAACTCACATTGGTCACTTAAAGTACATTGAGCACCTAAAGCACGTTGTTTCACATAAGCTAGTTATAAACAATTAAAAGCACATAAACAACTAACTTCACACAAGGCACAAAATCACATAAAACACAATTGTCACATAATACACATTAATCACATAATGCACATTAATTACAACACATTGAGTACGTATAACACGTTATCACATAAAACATATTGACCACATTAGTTCACTTAACACACAAGGCATATTTGTCACATAGAATGTTAGACACATAAGTAAATTAATCACATAAACATATTAACATATGTTTCACTTTTCTTTCACTTAATACATACTTGCATGCTTAGACCACTACCCACATTCCGAGGATACCCCGGCTGACAGCTAATCAAGCTCTGATACCACTTAAATGTCACGCCCCAACTCGACCCCTCTTACAATCAGTCAGGACGCAACGGAATTTCAGCAGCATAACGACAGTAACATGAACATCAGGGCTCTAAACCAACCCTTAATAACAACATACATCAAACTCCACAAATCACCAACCAACTCCACAATCAAATTAACAACATACAACGCAACCATTTCATACATTAAACATTCTTTCATCAACTCATTCATAGTTATGCACCTCCGTTCCAACTTAATACATAGGCTATACATACATTTCAAAATAGATTATACAAAACATTATTTACAACAACTAAGATAATCACATGGCAATGACTCCTGCACTTAAGACTCATCCACATACGGCACATTTCCCTCTTCCGGAGGCATATACCCGTAGACAAAATCAGTAACACCTGCATGCATGCAATAATAGAGAGTGAGCTTATATAAAATAAGCCCAGTGAGGATCCGATAGATCTCGAGCAAGGTCTACTAAACTCCTTGGAATAATCCTTTGAGTCAGTAAACACACAATAACAATAAATAATACTATTATCACATAACTATATGACCATTCAATAAAGGATACTCTCTCTAGTTGGTGTAGCTCCAAACGCCATCACGATCTCAACCATTCTTCTTGTAACTCCCCATTACTCACGCACCCAGGGTACCCCCAATAACCTCGCCCTCCATGACACCTCCGTCATGCGAGCTGGAGGCGATCTCTGATAGTCATGCCGTTATCAACCCGATAGCCCGAGGCTCCCCGAGAGGTGGCACACACATACCAGAGCCCCACCAATAATAATAAACATCAATCATCAATATTCCGAGAGATCAGCAACAAAAGTGCCCGATTCCCGTACTCAATAATCAATCAATAAAACATCAATATAACATCAATATAACATCAATATAACATCAATATAACATTAAACAGCAAACAACTAAGTTAGATGACAAAGTAGGCCATCTAACCGAACATGCATTAAACATACAATCAAACTCTAATTTACCCATCAACAACTCACAATTCAATCACTCAACACCACCCAACCATCTAAAGGCATCGTTCAAGAAATTAAAGAATGACAACCTAAACTTCTAAAATTCATAACTTACAATCTACTAATCCAAACATTGCCAAATCAGTTTCTATCACTCACCCATTCAACCTACTACATTAACCCTCTCAGAAATCCACCATAACACCTCCAAATCATGCCCGATAACCCTAAAACCCTAGGATGTCTTGGCTGGATTTTCCGGGTTTTCACACGAACAATGTAATCGAAAATTCGGCATTACAACAGCGCTAACACGTAATTATCAAGTATTTAGAAATCGACGGCAATCGATTTCGATCAACACAACTCATTTAATTCAACTTTGAACATTTTAATCAAAATTAAATACCCGAAAAATAAAAATTATGCTACATCCGACAGAAATTCGTAGTATTAGTATATAACGACCCCTAGCATACAAGGAGCAATAATCTATCATCAGATTTCAATTCTAACGGTTAAATTTTCATTTATGAGCAAAAACATAAAAATGACATTTTGAGATCTAGAATTTTTCTCTCACCTTTGATCCGAAGTAAAGCTAGGAATGCGTGCAACAGGTGCCCAACAAGCGGAATCCAGCTCGGTTTGAAAAGATTCGGACTTTAAATGAGTTTTCTATGGCAAAATTGCTTTGTAAAATAAGTTGAAAAAGCTCTCAAAATGCCAAGAAACTCACGGCTGCAAGGTGTGTGAAAATGTGGTGTTTTGCTTTGTTTCATTGTGTGTTGGTGATATATGCATGAAAGTCAACAAGTCAAATGAAAGTCAAAGTTGAAACTTTAGTATTTTTAGTGTTTTCTTGACTTTAAATGCATTTTCTTGATCACCAAAGTTCAAAACATTTATTCAACACCCAAGCTAGCTCAAGTAAATTATTTTTAGGTGACAAAAAGTTTTACAATCAAACAGTTTCACCCGAGTCGGCTTAAAACTCGATTTTCGCAAAAGTCGGTGTAAAATCCCTAATAAATTCTTAAGCCGATTTTAAAACCGTTTTAATCAAACACAGGTCTATTAAAGTCCGTGGTCTAGGTCTAGAAGGGTTAAAAAGACCAGTTTCAAAATTTTAGCGGACGTGTTTCAAAAACACTATTCACTAAAAATCGACGATAAAATTTCTGACTCCTTTTTTGATGAAAATTTCATGAATGCACATTTAGCATGTTCTAGGAGTATTGATATCAAAATTATAACATTCTAGGCCCTATAGCACATAAGCAGGTCATATGCACGCAAAACGAGACAAAGCACGTAAATCAAGTTAGAGCAGAAAAGTGGGGTTTCACATGGTCGCTGCCATAACCCAAACATTTCCCAGCTTTCATCCAACAAACGGCCTCCAGATAGCCCTTGCGTTTACAATATGTACAGTGTGGAGCTGGGGTAGTAATATTACCACCCGAAGAGGTTAGAATTGATGAAGCAACTGTACTAGTCTGCTGAGGCCTTGCTACATACGGCATGTACTAACCCTGAGACTGAGCAGGCCTCTGCTGTACCTGAGGTTGATAGGATCTTTATTGAGTCTGAGGTTGAAACGGACTTTTGTTCGGTTGACTGGACTCGGCCCGAACCTCACTCTTCCTCTTTTCAATCCTAGTAGCTACATTCATAGTTTGACTATATGTATCAAACTCTAACGGAGCCATGAAGTCCTGGATCTCCGATCTTAATCCCCTAATGAACCTCTAGGTCCTCCTCTTAGCATCATCTACAAACTCCGGAGCATAATGGGACAACATGTTCAAGGTGGCCTTATACTGAGCTACAGTCTTATTACCTTGCAGGTTGGACATGGACTCCTCCTCTCTGCCCTCTTAAGCAATTTTTGGGACATAGTTAGCTCTGAACTCCCGAACAAAGTTGGCCCACAGGTAAGGAGTATCTTGGGCCTCCCATCTCAATTTTACCATACGCCACCACTGTTCTACATCATTGTCAAGCAGAAAGATAGCAAATGATACCTTCATCTTATCTGTGTAAACCAGTGCATCATAGATCTTCTCAATTCTGCTCAATCAAACCTCAACTTTCTCGTTGTCAGGCTCTCCTAAGAACCTCGGAGGACTATAACTCAAGAACTCCCACAACAAGCTACCCCCACTATAGCCATTGCCTGTATTGTTACTTCGATTGTTGTTACCCAAATTATTCTGCCCCCAAGCAGCTTGCCTTGCCAGAACCTACGTTATACGATCCACGACCAGTGCCATCCGGTCTAGAACTGGATCCCTGCCCGGTGCCTGAGTCCCCTGCTTATTACCCTTTCTCTAAGGTCTACCACGAGTATTCGGATGACCAGCCATCTTATTACCAAAGAGTTAGCCACAGGTTATAACACGTAGAAGGTATAAGCAGTTAATATCATACAGGGAACATGTTTCACGTAAGGCACATAGATCACGCAAGAAAGTTAGTCACATAAGTAAGTTAATCACATAAACATATTGACAACTTGTAGTTCACTTTACACTTAATGCATAAATATACCTTTTCAAGACGAATTCATGTTAAGACCTCTACCCGCATACTGAAAATAACCCGGCTTATAAGCTAACCTGGCTCTGATACCACTAAATGTCATGCCTCAACATGGCTCTACTTATGATCAAGTTAGGACGTGGTGAAATTTCGGCATTATAACATCTGTAATATAGACACAGAACCAAAACTGGTTCAACCTTCAAACAATCCACAACCAACAACCACTTCATAAACCATAAGGCAACCAACACAAACCACACTTCAACCATTCAACATCAACAAAAGTATAATGCCTACTTCTCGACCATTAAAGAAAAGCCATAATATACATACATTTAAAATAGATTACCAAGCTAACTTATCAACAGATACATATCCAAAAAGAAAGACTATATAAGCTACTATTATACAAACCACTAACTTAAGGTAAACTAAACATTACAAACTTCAAGTCTTTCATACATTACGTCATAAACATAAAGACAACATACAAGACATCCCAAGCAAGCACTCAAGGGTGGGGCACTGGAACATAAGACTCATCGACATACGGCTCAACCTCAACTTTCTGAGGCACAAACACAAGCTCTTGCTCAGGCTCACCTGAAAGGTTAGCAAAGAGGGTGAGTTTTCACCAACTTAGCGAGGGTTCAATGGGAGGTTTTGAAAACATTTTCATGAAAACCCTTTTGAAAACACATTTGGTATCAATGATGCATAGTAAACAACAATAACTCAATTAAAGCAAAATAAGTAACCAATCAATAAGGATACGTTAACACTTGTTGATGCCGCTCCTTATACCACCATCACCAACTCAACCGACTTCTTATCTCTCCCACTGATACAATCCGAATGTACCCAAGCTAGACCATACCCCATGAACATTCTCTGATCTTGCGAGATAGGGGATAGAGCATGATAGTCGTGCCAATGTAACCCTCCAAGCCCAATACCGTCCGAGATGACATAACCCTATCATGCCTCACAACATTTAACACTTAACACTTAACATACTGAGATAACAGTAAAGTAGGTTGTTTTCCGGCACTTCACTGACTAACACTCCACCATTTAACAACCAACAACTCAACACTTAACTAATCAACACTTGAAAAACACTTAGAACACATTGGTTATGTAACAAAGTATGTTACCCAACCTCAAGCATACACAACCATAAATGAACCACTTATGACCCTACTTGACTCTAACTCAAGTTCTAACAACAACTACAATACAAAGAAACACAAACAATAATCCACTCAACTTCTATCAATACCAAAGCCAACTCTTAGCAACAAACCTAGCAACAATGCAACCAAACAACCCCCGAACCAGTTCCTATCAAATAACCACTAAAGGACGCTCCTAAACCACCCCAAAGATAGCCCAAAAGCCACCCAAAAACCAGCCCAACAGCCCTATGACCCACTGCCTAGGCAGCTGGAAAATTCAGCCCATAAACCATTCAATATTTCATTATTTTTGCATTATAACTTTGCTATTCTATGCTATACAAGTACATTCAAGCATATACAACTCATATACAACTATTACAAAAAGAATCAAACCAAATTTTAGCTTAATAATCAAAATAACAACATATATAATCAAACTATGCCTAGCTACTGTTTAAATTAACTAAAATCAACCTATGTTACACTACAACACCTATTTAGCAAGAATTACAAGCTATTATAACTATATAACAACTATATATGCAATTTTAAAACTTTGACATAAACTTTAATTTTAAGATCTAGTTTTTTCCTCACCTTTTATGGAAAGAAACCTCGCGAATAGGTAGAACACAACTAGAATAGGCAAAATCAAGGTTTGAATGGATATAAAAGGCCTTGGATCAAGACGTTTTCTTCAAAAATTGTTTGAAACCCTTGAAAACACTATTCTTCTTCTTCCCCCAAACTCACGGTTGAGTATGTGTGTGTTTTTGGTATTTTTGCATTGTTTTGTATCTGTTTTATGCTTATATAGAAGTCAAAGAAGGTCAAAGAAGGCTAAACTACTATTTAAGTTGACAAAAGACTAAGTTAGCCTTCAATTTTGTTTCTGACCTCAAAAAATGCACAATTTAGTCAAAGAAGATGAAAAGTCATAAAAAAATGCAATTCAAATGGAATTAAAATGCACATTTAACTTATTATCTTTTAGTACATCACACATATGCACATATATTAATTCAAACAACATATAAGCAAGTGAAAATACGTAATTGCATATAAAAGCAAATTTGGGGTCTCACACCTATTATGGGCCCAAAAAAACTTGTTGCTCCAAAAAATGTGCTTGAAATTAAATAATTCATTGTTTGCACCATAAATACTTAAAGCCAAATTAAAAAAATTCATCAAACAAAAACCCTTAATTGATCCAAATTAAATAATTTATTTTGACCAAAACCCTTAATTTGTCCAAATTCAATAATTCATCATTTGGACTATAAATCTTAATTGATCCAAATTAAATTAAATAAACCCTTAATTGCCTGTTATAAGCCCACTACTAGAATAAGGCCTATATTGGGCCTATCTTGGTCCCAAGTATATATTAGCCTTATATTGGGCCTATTGCAGGCTCAATAATTTATTTCTTTTAGTGGCCCTATATGTGGCCTATTATAAGCCCTATATTAGGTCTATACCAGAACTATTATGGGCCCAACAATTCATCTTGAGTCTATAACATCACCTTCATTTCTAAAAATCTCATAATATCATTTTCAAATAATGGAATCAAAACTATTAACAAAAATAAATAGAAGTGTTGTTTTCATTTAAAATATAGTTTTTATTTCACTGTTAGATCGTGGCATCGATTTTTTTTTTGTTGCATTGTCGAAAGAATTAGAGTTTAAAAAAAATACGATGAGATTTTTAGAAATAAACAATTGCTGTAGATTCAAGATGAATTGTTGGGCCTAGTATAGGCCCAATATAGAGATCATTCTAGTATTGGGCTTATAATAGGCCATATAGGGCCATTATAAAAATTAAATTATTGGACCCAGAATACGTGAAGTTGCTGATGCCCAACTATCTCCATTCCATAAGTGAAATTTGAGCTCTGAATTCTAACTTGTGAATTTTAATCTTTACTCTAAGTTTGGTTTTTCCGAAATACTTATTGAAATGTAATTGTTTGTTCTAATACATTATTGAACAAAACGAAGTCAAATTGCGAATGGATGAATCATTATTTCACACTCGATAGGTAGATTAGTAATACCTTTATTAGAGGTGTACAAGAATTTGTTGAATTTGCAAGTAGTCAAAGGAGGATGGTGATAATATAAGATGCCCATGTACCAAATACAAAAATCGCAAACTTTTTGATACCGATACTGTGATGGTCCATCTTTATAAGAAGAGTTTCATGCCTTATTATTACGAATGGACTTCACATGGATAAAAAATTCCTAATTATGGTAATACATCAGAACAGAACTTTACGAATAATAATTATAATTATAGTAGGTTTGAGGAAGAAAGTAATTATAGGACAATAGTATTTGACATTGTTGGTCTAGAGTTGGTTATGGATCATAACGAACTAGGTGAAGTGCCTAATTTTAAAGCATAATATTTTTTTTTTGATATGGTAAAGGCTGTTGATGAGCCATTATGGGATAGTTGTGAGAATCTCACTTATTTGTCTAACGTGTCTCATTTTATGAACATCAAGTCTAAAGAAAATATGATTGAACAATGCATCAACAAAATGATCTAGATAGTGAGGGAAGCTTTGCCAAAAACTCGTAATTTACCTGAAAACTTTTACAAGTTCAGGCATGAAATGAGGCCTTTAGGATTGGGATATCAAAAGATAGACGTATATACAAATAGACGTACATTATTTTACAAAGATAGAAGTCACCTAGATTCTTCTCCCCATTGTGATTTTATCATTTCCTTGGTGTACCAAGTTAAGCCTGCAAGTGTACCAAACTACCAAGTTAAACCCGTAAGTGTATGGATCTATATAATATAGTGTGCTAGAGTATGGGGTCAAATCTCCACAGGGAGGCTCCTAAGTGAAATCTAATATGTGTGTATGTGAACAGCATCCTAAAATAGTGAAATAAAAGAAAATAAATTACTTTGATAGTTGGATTGTAAGTGGTTTTAATCTAAATTAAAATTAAAATAAGCAAAAATAGAAAAGCCAATTAATCTAATCTACTGAGTGCATCAGTATCAAACCGAGCAATGAATGAGCTTAGAATCGAGTTAGGTCTAGATTTATGTATAAAATCTATGAACTATATGTAGATCTTAGATTTGAAAAGTCAACCTACAATTAACCGAAATACAAACCCGACTAGATGTGATCACCTAACTATTCAATAAAACTCATTTAAACATAGGTGCAACTCTGTCCATCTAGTCACCCTAATAGTCGAGGTGCGGGTTTGTCCAAACAGTCCTAAGCTCGATTATAGGCTATGCAGTCAAATTGTGGTATAACCTACAATTTATTTTAACATTAAGCTCATTTTCTAAAGGGTTGTACTTATGCTTTGAAATCAAATTCGCTACAAGCAATTTTTAAAACATAAGTGGGTGTATGTAGATGTAGAGAAAAATGTGTGTAAAAATATGTGTGGTAGTGGATAAGAATGAATGGGTATGAGGTGGATTAAAGTAGTAGATGCGTGTGGCCATGAGTCGGTACTTAAAGGTATTGTGCGCATGAGAAGAATTGGGTCAAAGCCCTGAAGTTGCATAAGTGTGGTTATTAAATTAGTGAATGGTGTTGATGTCCAAGTGCTGTAGTTGAGTGAACCCTGCGTGATTAAGTGATGCAAAGAAAATAAAATAGGCTTAGTGATCTAGTACAAGGCGGGCTCGTTGGGGTGCTGTTGGTTCAAGTCTAATTGAGTCAGTGCAAGGTAAGTGTTAGTTCGAGAGATGTGCTGCTGATTTGGTCAAATGTGCTAGTTAAAGGATGGTGTTGCTATCATTTTTTCTCTAATGCCCTTGTGTATGTGTTGTGCCTTTACGAAATTGAAACCAACAAAATAAAAGACATGGCCAATCATTAGGCTATTATGATTTAATGATTGGCCATATATGAAAAAAAGAAAATGACCAAGGTTTGGTCACGGGTCAACAATAATTTTTATTAAAATTACTTTTTTTAATCCTATTTTCTTCTCTTTTGCTTCAATCTTCGATTCGGGCTTCATTCTTCATCAAAAGTACACCCTATTTTCTCTACAAGAATCACTACATTAATTAACTATTTGAAGCATTAAAAATAGTAAAGTCACTTTATAAATAAATTCTACAAATAGCTAACAAATATAATCAATTAAGCCCAAAAATCCTTAAAAATGTATTCAATTATCCTCCAAAACACAAAAACATCATGGACGCTCACGTTTCAAGTCATCAAGAGTCGGTAAAAAATGGGGTAAGCTTATAGTGTACCAAAAGGTGAGGTAGTTTTAACTAACTCCAAGGTTGAAAATGTTATAAATGTCAAAGGCTACAACTAAACATATACAGTGGCACAAGAGACACTAAATTGAGGATGAAAATATATGTCATCCATTTGAGGCTGAGGCATGGAAATACTTTGATAAAATATATCTAGATTTTTTTGTCGAACCAAGAAATGTTCAGCTTGGTTTATGCTTAAATAGGTTTAATCCTCAGTGCTCAAATTCTCAAACTTATTCTTGTTGGTCGGTGATAATCATACCAAACAAACTGCCACCATAGATGTGTATGAAAGACCATGTCATGTTCTTGACTCTTCATATTCCTGGTTCCATTTATCCCAATAAGAACATTGATATATACTTTGAGCCTCTGATCGATGAATTGAACAAATTATAGGCGGAAAGGGTCACCTTGTTATGATATAGAGACAATCAAATTTTCAATTCAGGAAAGCTCTAATGTTGACAATTAATGACTTTTAGGCATATGGAGCACACACGAGGGTTGTTGTGTATGTATTATATGGAACATTCAAAAGCTTTTCAATTGTCCATGGTTAGAAAGAGTTTTTTCTTTGATTATCATCGTCAGTTCTTACCATGGAGTAGTCCACTATAGCGTGACAAGAAGAATTTTCTCAAGGGTAAAGTAGAAAAATTTAAACCTTCACCCAGATTGGACGGGGAATAGATCTGGGATTGTGTGAAATATTACCAAAAAATCAACAAAATTTCAGGAAACAAGATACCTCGATTTGGAGAATGGCATAATTGGATGAAAAAAGTATTTTTTAGGATTTGCCTTACTGGCGGACATATCTTTTGCGACAAAATTTTGATGTGATACATATTGAAAAGAATTTGCCATCAAAGGTAAGACAAAAGACAATCTCAAAGCGAGAGTTCATATTTTGAACCGTTGTGATAGCCATGAATCATGTGTTGAGAATGAAGATGGTGGGCATTGCGAAATGAAGATGGGTGTGTACACATTCATTGTGGCAAGTAGAAAAACAGTTCTTGAATGGGTTGGGAAGGACTTACGACTTCCTGATAGATATGCATCCAATTCATCAAGGTGTATTGACATGAAAAATGATTGTGTCATTGTACGATCAATATAAGATACAAAATAAAGCAATGACAATATAGATTAAATTCATCTTTAATCACGTAAATTGCTACTTGAGGGTCGTCCTCAGAGAATTAGGATTATTATATGAGAATTCAAAATAAAATAAATAAACTAAGAAAATTGAATTGAAGTTGTCTAGATTAATTATTAAAAAGAAACTAAAAATTGACTAACGACTTGTACTTATAACTAAAGACAAATTAAGATTTTGGAGTCCTTATGGGAAGAAGGTCATTTGGAATGATAGCTAGTTTTGAATACTCTACCCTATGCTAATGGATTTTGGATTTTCCAACTATATACAAATTGATTAGGCTACAAGCTATAATCTTACGAGATTAATTAATTAATGGTGTTGGAGCATAACCTATCTTTAAGGCATATATTATCATCCACTTATCTTAACTAATTATCCCAATTAGTTCTTAATCTTTAATTGAGTTCAAAATGTGTGGATTATTTCTAGGACATAACCTGTCTCAATTCTAAATCAATCATTAATTAAATTATAAATTAATCCAAATTCGTACCCTCAAGAGTCTACAAGATTCGTATAAAAAAGTATGATTCTTGAATGACAAAACTATTGGGATTAGTATGCCCTAAAGACCACTAGCACGTGACATTTCATGTATATTGGATACATATTGTAGTTATTAGTTTTAATGAAAGCATTCATTGTTGTTCTCTCTATTATATTTATGCGTATTTGTTTGTATAAAGGTCATTGGTTCAAGTGAATGACTTAAGTGCACGGTGGCCGAACATAGAAGGTATAGGTCATAGAAACGTGTTTCAAGATTCTATTCATAACCGAATGATGGAGTTAAGTACTTTATCAGGATAAGGTTATAGTGAGATAGTCTCCTTTATAGGGTGACCTGCCTTGGTCATTATTAGGTTTCCAGACTCATCTCACTAGTGTGTGTGTCACACATTGAATGTACCACTTATGTATAATCTCTCAATAGGTACCATCAAAGATAGAGATCAAATATACCTTATGGTACTGAGTGGCTAGTGTTCTTAATCTTGAACTTAGGTTGATGAACTGATGAAATCAGATTTATGTGCTTTGTTGTTGGTCAACAGCTCTATGTGTTGGCCACACGAGTTTGACTAGTTAGAACGTGCGTATGCAATAAAGAACCATGCCATCGTGGAGTAATCATTCCTTTGTGATTATCTAGCAAATCGTCCAAATCTAACCTTAGTGGTAAATCCTAGTTAAGGGGTATATTGAATATCTGGCTTGGGGGTCAGTCCTTAGATCAAGTGTTCTATATCCGGAGAATGGTTAATTAAAGGATTAGATCTCTCAAGGATAAGATGCAATGAAGAAAAAAATAGTACAAGTCAAAGTCTTTCTTGGTTGTGAGTGTCACATGAAGGGGCATTTTGGTCATTTTACTTAGTTGGTCAATGAAAAGTTCATAGTTAGTATGACGAGCTTCTGCAGCCATGACTTTTTAGTAGAATAAGTTAAGGTTGAAAAGTCAAAATGTGCTATAAGGTTAGCAAAGGCATTTTTGTTTTTCTAATCATCAAGATGTTTATGTCTTTTGGTCCATCTTTTAGCCTACTTCCTGAATAGTTCATATATTTTTTTTTTGGTAGTTTTCCATGTGTCTTGGAGTTTCTAAAATAAGAGTCCTAATACAACTAGAAGTCTTAGTCAGGTAGAACTTTCTATTCTGAAAATGGGATTTGTTAATTTGATTGTTGAGCTCATTGTGAAATCTTATTGGATTTAGTTTAGCAATTTGATACAAGAATATAGGGGATGGCATATGAATTGGCATAAAGGAGAGAAGTTATGTGAGCTAGCTTTTAAGAGTAAAGAAAAACTTGTGTTGGACTACATAAGCCCTAGATATATTAAAGTTTCCATATACCATCTTGGTAGGCTTGTGGCACTTTTTTAAGGCTTTTTGGATTTGGCTTTGAGCTCATTCTATGCTTATATAAAGGAGTCTCTTCTTGAGTCTCTTCCTTATAGCTCAGACATACATCCTACATGCCTAAAGCTAGTAAAAGCTCATTCCTTCTATCTCTCTCTTATCTTTCACATATAGGAAACTAGGTAGAAACACTAAGAGTTGATTCCCACCAATTAACTAAGCACAATTCTTGAAGGAAGAAGGTCATAGAGGAGAAGACCATTGGAGATCTTCATCCAGCCATATAAAAGCTTTAACAAACAAGGTGTTCTTATTTCTCATTAAGGTAAAAGCTAACGAGTCCAAGTTACAAATTCGTTCAAAATTGAATTTTTTTTTATCTTTGCATGATTATGATAAATATACATTACTTGTTTATGCAACTATTCTTGTTTTATTATGTGGTTTGATCCTAGATAAGCATGCTATTATGTTTCTACTATGTTAATAAAGGTTTTGAATGTAGTATTACCTAGGTAATATGCACCTTCAAAAACCACAACTAACAAGAAATCAACTGGATGAAATTTAAATACGAATTTATGAAATTAAATCCCAAATCAAAACATAGGTTCATTAATTTTATCTATCTATCACCCTAAATCTAGGGGTTTAGTTTGATGAATACATATTACAACCAAGCAAAGATGATAAACTAAAAAAAGAGATAAGAAGAACTCATGAGTTGATTATGGATTGAGATGATGTTGTTGCTTCTTGATCTTTGTTTCAGCTTGATCTTCCTTCAAAACCTTGTTTTCCCTCTTATTATGGAATTTCCTAGTATTTCTTAGTGTTTAGGGTTAAGAATAAAGGCCAAAAGTCCTTTTTCTTGCCCACAAAGTAGTATTAAATAGGTAAAGAAGCTTGGTCAAAGTCGGAGTTTGACCAATTAAAGAAAACACTAGTCTGCTTATTAAAGTTGCTAAGTTGCTCGAGCAGGTTGCCAACCTGATCGAGCAGGTTTAGAACTATTATCTCTGGATTACAGTTGCTCGAATGGCTGTAGGCCTGTTTGTGCAGCTGTAGATCTGCTCGAGCAAGTTTTTTTTGCGCGACAATCTTTTGTAGGCCATATCTAGAGCGTTTAACATCATATTTTCACACTAGCAGTGGCATTGAATCCTTCTCAAAGTGATAATTATCATGGTGAACCATATTTTCATCAATATAATACAAATGTGTTGGCAATGATATGTCCTAAAGACCACTAGCTTTAAGACATTTTAGTGTAAACAAATATTATTCAGTTCATAAATAAGTGCATTCGTAAGCATATTTATTCTCTCATTATATTGGATATACATGTATGCAATAAGTTTCAATGATACAAGTGAATGGCATAGGTGCGTGGTAGTCTCACCTAGAATGTCTATACCATGAGGTTTGGAGCAAAACTTTAGCCTCATAGCCGAATAGTGAAGTTAGGCACTTCACTATGATAAGGTTATAATGAGAGAGTCTCCTATTTGTAGGATGATATACCTTGATCATAGGAGGCTATCCAGACTTTTCTCAATAGTGCATGTGAATGCATTGATTGGGACCATTGTAGATATGATCTCAGCTAAAAGTATTACCACTATATGAGATCGAATGCATCTTAAGCTACTAAGTGGCCAGTGCTCTATATCATGAGCATATGTAGATTAACCAATGAATTCTAGGACATGTATTTTAATTCACTATGGGTGCGATCTTATATGGGTCAATAGCTCAGTGTTTTAGGTGCATGGACTTGATTCATTAGGGACATGCATATGCGTCATTGATTGTGGGTTGTTCCCAACATGGTAATATTTGTATGATGACTATATGTGGATTAAAGGGCCAAGGTGTAGATGTAATCAAGAAAGGTTGATAATACAAATGTTAGGCCTACTATTGATTACAGGTATTGCATAAGAGAAATTTTGGTCATTTTACTTAGTAGGACAAAGACAAAGGTCATATTTATATGACAAACTTCTACATGGGTGCAGTAATCATCCTAGAGTGCAAACCATGACTTTTTAGTCGAATGAGTTTGAGTGGTAAAATATAGCTAGGGGCTAGAAGGGCATTTTGGTAATCTTGGGAGCTAGGGCAATTATTTCTTTAGGACATTCTTCTAGCCGAAATCCTTAGTTGATGTAGTTTTTAGTGAAGTGTGGTTTCTAAATATTATGTTTGGTCAAATTTAGAAATTCCTAATACAACTGAAACTCCAAAAGAGGAAAGAGTTTTATTCTACAAGTGAAACCTCTTAAAATGGACTGTTGAGCTCATTATGAAAACTAATAGAAACCGCAACTTATGCTAGCGTGTGTCAGTCTTATCCAAGCATGTGCCAGGCATGTGGGAAGAGTGTGTAGGCATGTGGATGACTTATGTTAGCAAGAGTTATATGCATACGGAGATAGAAGCTATGAATGTGACCAGATACATTCCTGATTGGACTGGGACTTTGTATTTTGAACTCCTGCAGAATAGTGCAAAATCTGATAATATCTTGGATTAATATAGACTTAAGTTACATGCCTAAGTATCTCTTGGACGTGACTATAATTCACACAACATATACACAGACAAACTAAAAACATCTTTTGCAAAATCAATTCGACTCCCACAAGTCGACTTAGTATCAATTGAAGAGGAATTCATTCATAGGAGGGAAGTTCGTTGAAGGATCACCCCTTGGAGGATTGTTTTCTAGTAATGGACAACCAATACATGCCTCAATACAGTCCACACTTCGAGTTCATCATTGTGTTCTAAGCCAAGAATTGAGGTATATCGATTGACTCATGCACTACTACTTTGGTCTAGCAATTTTGTTTCGTGATTATGCATCTATGTGAATTTTGAGTTCTTGTATATTATTCTACTTCGTATATACCTTGAAATTAAAAATTTTAAAACTTCAATTATCCTAGGATGCTTTGGAACTCGTTTCCCATCGGTGGTATCAAAGCCACACCACTATAGACATAATCTACTAGGTAAAAACATTAAAGTAGAACGTGTAGAGCAGTCAACGATTGGTGGACTGTATAGGACCATTGCAGACTGAGTTTTTGCGATATAAAATCACATAATGGTTTTATGCTGAGTGTGGATGCTAACCTTTGTTTTTCAGCCTCTAATGACCCTATTTTGATGGTCTGATTGTATGGTTATGTGATTGTTTTGCTGAATTTCAGTTTTTGATGTAATTTTGATTTAAGTTTTGGATTGGTGGTTTATCCAATCCTCATGTAATATGTAATTCATCTTTAGAACTGGATGTCATCTTTATTAAGAAGCATAGGGTGATATATAATATATAGGTTTACTGGATTTTGAATTCTATTACATGATATCACTTGTAATTGCCGAATAACCACACAATCATCGAAGGTACAAGTTGGTTGTTTTCGTGTCTTTTTCCAATGGTCCAGTGACTTTTCCAAGAAAAATAGTGGCTATCCAGTACTTCCAAGGGTAGTAGAGAAGTTTCGTGCGGTGGAGGAGCAATCCCGTTGGTGATAGGACACTCCGTGGAATAACCAATGAGAAGAAGTCCTAGATTATTCAAGTTTTGGCTTCCACGAGGATTCTTGAGAAATTTGGTATAAGGAGGGGTCATGATCATGATTGGGATGAGACCTTCATCCTAATAAAGAAAGTTTTGAAAATGGAAACTTCCATTTTTATGAAATAGAAACGACAAGAAACCATCAGAATGAAAGGGGGTCAAAGAATGTTAGGTGAATGTCTTTATGTGGGGACAATGAATGAATTGAGATGGTTTTTTTTTCTCATTATTTTATTTGCTGGTAAATGGTTTTGAAGCCATGATTGGTAGGAGCATGAAACTAAATATATTTTGGGGTACTAATTAAATATGAATATTGGTCATAAATGAGAATATGGCTTATGTCTTATGTGCAACTTTTGTCATGAGCACATACTACTAGCATGAAAATTATTTGTTTAAATAATTTGTGGTACCAAAAGTATTTCTTGCTCATGAGTTTATGTTATGTACTTATGGGATATACATTGGAAAATGTACTTATGTGATAATTTATTAAAATTGAGTTTAATGATCATTGCACTGATTGTCAGCATAACGAAGAATCTTTTCTTCAATTCGAGTCTCCTAATTTATGGATTGATAAATTAGGAGGATAAAAGGATTTTGATTCTTTACATAGCTAAGTATGAAAAGAATCAATGGCTTTGGAACTTATTGAGAAGTTCACAAGCTGTGAAACTTATTGAGAAGTTTAAAAACCTCGAGAATTAATTCACAATGATATTTGTGATTTAAATGTTGTGCAAATTAAATGAAGAGAAGAACTATTTTGTTTTAGCACATAGTTTGTAATGTTTATTTATTAAAAAGTAAAATGAGGCTTTGAAAGTACTTAAACTTTAAAAAAATGAGAAGTGCTAATAAGTGAGTAGAATATGTATTTCCTTTTGAGAAATATGGTGTTCAACATGGTTTGTTCATTTTATTGTGGATCCTTATTCACTTTAACAAAGCGGCAAAAGAGATGTGAAATTGGTTAGAGACAATCTCAAAACTTGTGGAGGAATGCTATTTTGACAAGCTACCTCACAAGTCGATGATCAAGACACCATATGAAATGTGGAAATGTTGACCACTTTCAAAATATTTTAAATGTGGGGGTGTCTTGGTAAAATAGAACTTCTAATTCCTAAAATGGTAAAGAATGAACCTAAGTTGGATGATTCATCTTCATTAAGTGACAAACTTCAAGTTTTGTTTACGAGCTTTTTGTGCATGGATAATTGACTTTCATGTCAATATAGAGTCAAGGAATGTATAATTTTGAGAATTATTTCCTTTTAATAATGCACAAAATTGAAGTTCTTCGGGAGGTGTAGCTATTTCTTGGAAATCCTCTCCATTATGGAGTCTAGATTTATAGCTTTAGAGAAAGCTAGAGAAAAGATCTAAATGACTGTGTCATTTTTAGAGGATATTTCAATTGGGAAAACTTGTGCCAACTATTTGCATAAACATTCAATCAACGATTGAAAGTGCACATAGTTGTATGTATAACAGAAAGTCTAGATATATTTATTGTAGATAAAATACCGTAAAACATTACTCTCTAACGGGGTAATCTCAATTGACTATGTAAAGTCCAAAGATAATATTGC
This sequence comes from Ehretia macrophylla, assembly GCA_037974665.1. Classification (NCBI taxonomy): domain Eukaryota; kingdom Viridiplantae; phylum Streptophyta; class Magnoliopsida; order Boraginales; family Ehretiaceae; genus Ehretia; species Ehretia macrophylla. The sequence goes on from CM075769.1 coordinate 27,817,370, forward strand.
GGATCCGCTTAGAAAATGTTATCTAGAGAGTAAATGTATAATTCGTCGAGGGAAATAGGTTATTAAGCCAATATTTAAAGAGTCGCATGATGGAAACCCTACCTAGCAAAGTAAGCATTTAACCCACCAAAAGGAAGCCCTTATAACACAACATTCAACCAACACTTAATATCAACATTTAACAACACTTACAACCACATTTGGCAACACTTTTATCAACACATTTCCTAACTTACATTACCAAGCAAATACCCCAACCATTTGCAACACCTTTAAACATTTAATCATTCCTAACAACACTTAGCACTACACTTGAGCATTTCCATAACCAACTTCAATAAAACATAAATCAACAACATTAAACATCTTGCATATAATCATCAATTTACCAACTTATAAAGTCATACATGAAGGATTTGATATATTTAGAGCTATGAACATCATCTAGCTAAGAATCGAGCGGAAGCGAAACATGACATTCAAAAATTTCTGGAATTCAAAGCATGATGTTCATATGAAACTCTAATCTTGATATCATGTGATTAACATATGCAAAACATATATATAGCAAATATATATATTGACAAGTGATAGAAGTAGGAGATACCTCTTGTAGACAACTCATAGGAGGCATGAATCTGAAATTTCTTATCACTTGATGGAAGACACCATCCCTTGAAAGCACAAGAGCTCTAGTCCGTCCACACGAGCAAAGAATGGCTTCTCCATCTTCGTGGTTGTTTTGTGCTAGATAACCATGGAAGATTTATGAGCTTGTTTGTGAAGAAGAGAGCAAAACCATTTCCTCCTTCTCCCTTTCCTTGGCTGCGTTTTTATGAAGAAGAAGAGAAGACAAGTGCATCTAGTTTATCTTCATTTTTCAGCCATGATTCTCTCAAGATGATGAAGAAGAAAATACTTTTTCATCTCTTTCTTCTTGTTACGTTTTTCTCTAATTTTTCAGCCATGGAGGCTTGAGGAGAGAGAGAGATGAACACAACTCTACTATTAGTTGAAGAAGAAGACAATTATTTTCTTCATCTTTTTTTTTCTCCAACGTGTGGAGTCTTCAAGGCGAAGAAGACAAGTCTTCCTATTCTTTTGTTGTCTTGTCTCTCTTTTTAAATAAAAGAGAAGACAACCTTCCTTGAATTAAGGTTGTGTTGTTTTGTTTCTTTGTTAGAAAAGAAAAGATGACAAAGTTGTCATCTTTTGTTTCTTTTATTGTAGTATTTTTTCACTAATTATTTAAATATTCAACCTAATCACAATTAGTTGAAATTATGAAAATAACTTTTTCATATTTTTACATTAGTCACAACACTTAATAATAATTGCATATTGACCCCCAATAACTTTTAAAAGGTCAATTACATCATTGTTAACTCCTTAATAATTACACAATTGTTAACTCCTTAACAATATAAGAGAAACAAAATATAATTGTTAACACTTTAACAATTCAAGAGAAACTAATCACAATTATTAACACTTTAATAATTCAAGAGAAACTAAACGCAATTGTTAACACTTTAACAATTTAAGAGAAACTAAATCAAGCTCAATAGGAAAAACATTCACTATGCTCTATTGTGTGTGACTTTCTAAATTCACCGCTATATCGCATTGAAGAAAACGTTGAACACTTTCAATGTTAATCAAACTATTTGATTTGTTTAGAGAATATCTCCCGTCATTCTCAAAACACCTTCAGAGTTCTTGAGTGACGTTCTAGCTACCAACGTATCAAAACAATTTATAAAGCAATGAAGTCTTATTCAAGTGAATCTATTTATGGTCGCCGATTATCGTATAATCCAATCCTTCCATTAATTGTCCCGTTGAGCAAGAACCATGATCCGATTAAGTTCATAGATTTGATACAATGCATAGATCCAAATGGTGTAATGAGAGATGACACATGGAAAAACTCATTTCTATCCTTCACGCCTTGGCCAAGGACTTCCTCATTCAACAACTAAACTTGGATCGCATAAGACATCGCCTCACGTCGGAGGTCAATGGATCCTATCTTGACCACTACCTGTCAATCACTATACCAGACGAATGAAACTGCGAGATGACGTATCTCATCTCGTTTGTCGAGACAGGCATTATCCAAACGCTTGAATCAAACCCCAATACACTTGACAGCCGTAATGTCTCAAGTCTAAGGATTACATGCACAATCGCAATGAATAACAAATTATTAATCCAAAGTCATGTAATTTGTTATTCACGTCACATTCAGTGATCTATTCAACTAATAGTCATCCACATGTTTGTTAGTTACATCGCTATGCTGTTATGGCACGTGGCTCACCATCTTTTATCATTAACATCTCTATGTTAATCAAAGGTAACAACACATATGATAGTCCGTAATTGATTATTAAAGTCCCGATCAAATAATCTAAGGACTATGAACACTTTAAGTATTTATCATATTAAGGAAATACACCAACATATTCTAAACGCTTTTAGAATACATTCCTCTAATGAAAATACTAAGGACTCATTCATACACGTAAAGAATGAGAATATGAATGTCCTAATTATGTCAATATGTAAACGAACATATAAACACAATGTCATAAGTAAATGTCAAAATACCCCAATATATGTTATCCAAATATGTAGCATTAGGGCATATCTCTAACAATACATGTGCACTAAAATAACATAGCTAAACATAGGGCGAGATTAGCAAGTAATACACCTTTAAACATTTAACCATTTCCAATAGCAAATAACATTGGACAGCTTTAATGATTCATTTAACATACCTACAGTGCTCCAAAAATTAAATTTTTTTGCAAAGACATAGCTCTTCTAGTGTAGATGGTTTTAGAATAAAACATAACTGAATTTGGAGTTAAATTCACTGAGTTATGCCCTTTAAAACAAATACTGCACAATCTGTCCAATTCAGGACGTTTTGTAGCAAACTCACTTAAATTGCTTAAAATGAACACCTACACCATGGAATTAGGAAATGCATATAAAATATAATTTGTACTACTATCTCTCTACTATAAAATATCCCAAATTCAACCCCAAACAACAATATTTACTATGTCAAATCAGGCACAAAAATTCATTGTGCAAGTCAAGCCTTGAACTTCATTGTTCAAGCTAAAGCCTAATTTTCTTTCAAGTCCACCCTCTCCCTATCGGTCGAGTTACTTCATACTTTGTTCTATCAAACAAGCTTGTAAACACCTTCAGACAGCCACAAAAGCAAACACAAAACTCACTCCAAACTTGCTTCTAAGCCATGAAATCAAGCACCAAACTCATATATAAACATATAAATTTCATGCTCAAGCTAGAACCAAGAGTTAAACACATATCTAGCTACAAATTCAACATATAACTCATAAACTTTGATGTTCACTCAAGCTTTAACATATATACACTTCTAGTCATGTTAATCTTGCTCAACCAACCAAGATAGCTCAAATACATAACTTTAAATTCAAAATAAGTTTAAAAACTTGCAAAACATCTAAATCCCTTCACCTCTAATGAAGAATAATGCAAGATATAGCAAGAAAATGGCATGGCTTGAGCTATTTTCATCATCATCATCTTCTTCTTCTTCTTCAATCTTCAAGCCCTAACTAGGTTATTCTTTTCTCCCCTTTCTTCGTTTTTGGTGGATTTTCTCTCAACTCTTTTTTTTCTCTAGCTGATTTTCTCTCTTCTTTCTTGCACTTGATTTGTTTTGTTTAATAAAATGGTCAAATGGCTAAAATTAACCTCCTAGAAGACTAAATAGTTAGGTTGGAAAATATTTGAGGTTAAATGACCACTTATGCAAGCACAATTAGAATATTGACATGTATGTCCTACTAGGCAAAATATCTCCAAGGGTAAAAGACTACTTATGCAAAACAATTGCAATAATGACAAGCTTGTCCTAGTTTGCTAAATTAAATGAAATGCAACTTAAATTCTAAATACATGCAATTTAAATTTAGATTTTATCTACCAACACTAAGTAAATCACTTAAATGTACAAATTATGTATCAACAATAAATAAAGCAATTAAATGCACATAAAATTCATGCTCCGGTCTCACATCTTCCCTCCTTAGGATAATTTTGTCCTCGAAATTCTTACCACACAGGAAACAAGAAACAAATATCACATAATGCACAATTATCACATATTGTCCACGTAACATGTTATGCATGCACACATTTGTTCAAGACATTTTCACATTAAGACTTTTACGCGACAGACCGAGGACCCTATCATGACTTATGAGCTAACTAAGCTCTGATACCACCTTGTCGCGCCCGGACCCGACTCTACCTTGAACTAAGTCCAGACATGACGAAACTCATTCGTTCATTCAATACATAACCTGTTCAATAGTACACTTAACGAATAATGGGGTCTACATGAAAGAAAAACACCTAGAAGCCCTGCTTAAAGTTGGACATAATAATTATATTGCTTTCCCAAAGTAGACTACCATAATTACAACAAAGCCATTTAAAGTTCAAAAGAGATAACATTGGCCAATTATATTACATAATCAAAAGTCTTTAGATTACACATGAACCACATAACAACAATGTGTTCATCATCCCAAGCAAGTCAAGCATATGGTTCACTTTCATTCTCTTGAGGCTCGACTTCAGCTTCACCTGAAATGCTCATTAAAGTAGGATGAGCTTCACAAGCTCAGTGATGGGGGATAAATACGGGAGGTTTTGGAAACATTTAACTTGGAAATTCCTTTGAAAATATGTCTTCAAAACTATATGCATTCAATAAGCAAACCATATGAAATCAAGAAGCATTTAAAGGGAATTAATATGCATTTGAAACAATATATAAACTAAACATTAAGCACTTAAGCATCTTTCACTCAAGTAACAATCAATAATCATTTAAAAGGCAATTAACTTAAGAACACACAAAGCTTTATAACCAATCAAGAAAGGATACACCAATGGTTGTTAATGCCGTATCCTTATACTACCATCACGAACTCAGCCACTTATCACTACCACTCACACTCAATAAAGTCTATGACCTAGCACCCCATAGACATTGGGTCTATGCGAGTGAGGGAATTGGATCATGGTAGTCGTGACCTTGCTTAACAAGCTCGATGCTGCCTAGTGTGACACGACGCTACCATGTCATGCTTAACATTCACATACAATCATTTAACAAGTATTTGTAACATTCGCTGGCATATTGAGGTGATAAACACCGGCACATTGAGGTGATAAACACTGGCACATTTAGGGATCATGGTAGTGATAGCAATACATTGATGACCTTGTACTGCCCAGAGTGACACGACGCTACCAAATCCCAACAATATTCACTGACACATTCAGGCTATAAACACCGACACATTCAGGGATCATGGTAGTCATGCCAATACACCGATAACCTTGTGCTGCCCATGTCACTCCCCGACCCAACCCTCAACTAAAGGTTAAGTCCGGACCTGGCACACGGACAGAGTCTCCCCTGTACCGTGGACTTTCTGAACACCTGTAAACTTACAAATAAGGTAATTACAAGGTAAGCAAACTTTCCATGGCTATATATGTAAAGATTCAAGGCCATCCGAGCCTTGAAGCAAACAACAATACCAAAACCACACAAGCATGCAAGAAATTTGTTTACAACATAGTCTAGTAGCCCTGACATTCTAGGATATCAATAAAACATAATTAAAAGATAACACATTTCTACCTTAAGCCAATCACTCCCAAGCATGCAAAGTGAATAAAGGCAGAAACATAGTTATTACAAGACGTAGGCTTCCAATACTACACCACAATCTACTGTCCTACAACTTTACACAACAATATATACATAGCCCTTAGGCCACAAAATAGGACATAAGATAAACAGTTGAGCCTTCCACAAAGCAGCAAGAAATTAAACCACCTCAAGCTATCAGGCACAGCAACTAAGGTAAAGGATCAATCTGAACTTCTTCTTCCTCAACTAACTCAACAAGCTGGGGATCACCTTCAGCGTCTCCTGAAACATATATCGAGGTATGAGCAACCACTGTTGCCCAGTGAGGGATATAGTCCCGGGACGTGCAATGCAACAGATAATGCAGTTATACAACAATATCACTTAGATAATTTAAGAAACAATGATAACTTAAGTAACCACACATTTAAAAGGATACATTTCACACAATCCCCTATACACCAATCTTTACTGGTCTTCAATCACGATCCACGAACCACGAGCACGATCACGATAAGCCGGCAAAATCCCCAAACACTCCAGTGGGTGGACTCCGGAGGGACCCCGAGAATCCTACGACCTAACATCCTCTGGCAATCTACGGACCAGGCGAATGAGGGACTAGGCACGGAGTTTGAATATCCACCGGCAAGCCCTCTGCCGCCCAGCCGATATTCAACACATCCGCCCCTGACACAATGGTTGCGTAACCACTATGCAATGCACTTAACAATGGCAAGTTAATAGCAATAATATAAACATTAACACATAGGAGGATCAACAAAGTAGGTTGACCTCGATGCAATTAGAATAGAAGCAATTATATAAGCTAATAAGCAGTTTAAAAAGGAACATATACCAAATAAGCATAGAATCATACCAAAAGCACCAAATCAACTTGAAACCACATATAAACACTCAAGAAGTTATGCCATGGGTTTAGAAGTGTGAGTCAACCGAAATAGCTCATAAATCCCTTTGTTTTTCAAACTATTTCTCTTCCAAACCAAGGTTAATGATTCCAATTTCAAAGGAAACTCTCCCAACTTTCTAACTAACCCTCAAGGTACCCTCTCAACCCTCTAACTCATTCAAATGCCCGCAATTACCCCGAAAGCCCCAAATTCCCTCTTATGGCTTTAAACTACACATACTTTATCCGGGCTTCAAACGAGGGTTATCAAAGTTTCTATAGCACCTAGGTAGCCTAAGGATACTAGAAGTGAAGCCCGAATCCACCCGGATTCACATTAACCCCGAAAGCCCTTTATTAAAGTCGACTATTTTACGTTTTATGCAATTCTAGAGCAATGTAAGTGCACGGGGCTATTAGACTACCTTCATTAGCACCTAAAGCTTCTATTAGAAGCATTGAATCAAGTTAAAACGCGCGATTTCACCAAACCCTAGAATTCCCGTCACTATTCACCCTAAAAATCAAACTAACAATTCTAACCGTTTAAATTGCGAAACGATGGCTCAAATATGTTCTCTAGCATTCATATATATGGTATAATAGCATAGATAGTTGATACAATGGCATTTAATCACATTTTTAACAAATCAAGAAAAGAGCAACTATTTAGAAATGCAAAAAATAAGCCGTGAAATCCCTCACCAATGCGCGTAGAAGCTCTCGGGAGGCTTGCCAACACCCTAAACTATGTGCTCCTAGCTTGGCTTGGCTTGAAGTGAAGAATTGAAGATGAAAAATTCACCCAAATGCAAGAGGAGGGCTGTCGGGTTCCAGGCACTGTTCACTGCTGAAATTTTTTTGTTTTTGTGCTAAAATGTGCTTGTTTTATGTTTTAATAAGTAGGCCTAGAGGTGGGGTCAAGTTTGGGTGCTTAATTGGTCTAATATAATGCGCGTAGTAAGCATAAAACGAGCCTAAAGTGAAGGAGGTGAGCTAGCTAATTAAATCTCTAAGTTAGTTACGTAACACTATTCATTGAACTACTAAAATCATTTTCTAAACGAGCTCTCCTATCGCTTCTAGCTCAATTGCACATTTTTCCCACTACTCTAACAATTAATATGATTTAATAAAAATGTTAATTAACTAATAGAATGCAGTTTAAAAATGGAGTGAATAGTAACCTAAGAAGACAGTTAATAAGGCACAGAAGGAAAAGCGCAAGTAAGGGATGCAATAATAATTGAATGCATGGCTAAATCTCGGGCGTCACAGCCCAGAATGACACGACGCTAACATTTACTAGTACATTCAGGTGATAAACCCCGGCACATTCAGGGATCATGGTAGTCATGCCAATACACCGATGACCTTGTGCTGCCTGGAGTGACATCACGCTATCATGTAACGATTAAAGGTTGCAACCATTATGCATACACATTCAACCACATATCACGTATTCACATTCACTTTGAGATAACAAAAAAGTAGGTTGCCCCTAGCTCAATCACATTTAACATTCAATAGCACATATGTTAGGTAACAAAGTAGGTTACCTAACCATTATCAACACTTTCAATGGTACAAGCATTCAATCAACAATTTAACAACACTTAACCATAACATTCAACTTCTAATCAACACTTAATTGACATTTAGCATTCAAATAACACTTCAACACTTAGCCATTTTCGACATTACTTAACACCATACTTGAGCATATCCAACAATTTACTATAATAGAATTTGATGTGACTATATTTGCAGCACTCAAACCATTGTATTTAAACTACATTTATATCTTAACTTAGGAATAAATGCAACACTTATAGACTTTTGATGCAATGTAAGATGATACCGAAAAGTGAAAAATCAGACCCGAAACAATCCAAATTGCAGGTCAAGAAGTTGAGAATGTGGAAATTCTGGAACTAGTGGATGAATAAAGCCTGTTAAGAAGAAATTTGGCTGAAACCAGCACAAAATCGGACTCAGAACGTTGACCCTGATCAAAAGTCAAAATTCAGAGCCAAAAAGCCAACATAAGGGCTCTCGAGTACACCCTCCTGGGCGCTCGAATGCCCTATCTCAGAAAAATCCATAACCTTCCACAGTATTCCAGAATGTCACGTGTCGCAAAACTGGCTGTCGGAGTAGAGACACTCTACTAGGCGCTCAAGCGCGCCCTTGAAATTTTGCCTACAAAAACCCCCTCCCCGATTGAGAATTGTAATTAATTTTAGATTTACAATTAGTTTTAATTATTAATTTAGTTAGTTTTAAATTAGTTTTAATTAATTAGTTAGATTAATTTAGTAGTAATTGTATAATACGAGGGAAGTTCTGCCCGAATAGCTTTTAAGAGAAAAACTATTATTCGGGGGAAGTTCTGTCCAAGTAGCTCTTATTCGGGGATAATTCCGCCCGAATAGCTATTTTGTGTCGGACCTCTGTTCAAATTCGTGGAATCAGAAATACAAAGTCGTCATATCGAGGGAGCCTCTCTTGACTCTCTTATTTGTACAACTTGTATTTATTATTATGTCTGAGTAGAGCTATTTATCTAGGGGATGATATTGTAAATGACGGTCTTTTAATATATGGTCTCAGATTCATTTTATTTAATTCAACTACAATATATGGCTTGCTTTAATTCAGTATTGTCTTTCATACGTAATGCTTTTCAGTAGATGTTATGATTGCTTTATATTTGTGTCATATATCCATGCTTTAATAGTGAATCAATAGCTTGACAACCTTAGATTCTATGACTATAGGTTTTACCATAGTTCTAGACTAGTAAGGAGATGTTGATTACTTAGTTGAAACAGACCTTTTACGGCAAGTTGTAAGGATAGATCCCTACTACGGCTATATAACGGACTCGTAGATGGAATGACACCTACTATAGAGTTAGTAATCGGGATTTTAATAGACTAAGATAATTGACTAGGTTAATGCTTATAGCTTAACCCTTGCATAAAATTAGAGAACTTGAATACCAAGCCTATATTGACTGCCTCTTTGCATATCCATCCCCCTAGATTCCTTTCTCTCGTATTCAACAAATACTTAGATTAGCTTTAGTTTAGTTGTAATTTAGTTTACATTTTTGCACGCTACTCAAATGCCTTTGCCAAATTGTCACTTAACCGCTTTAACACTTTCACACTACTTCACTAATTAACTAACGAGCATCCCTGTGGATACGATTCCGCGCTCAGAGCACACTATACTATATGATCTGTGCACTTGCGGGTTATTTAAACTTGGTCAAATTTGCACCCATTTATATTGCCAACCTTGAACGCATCAAGTTTTTGGCACCGTTGTTGGGGAAGCACGGTCTAGTTTAGTTTTTAAAAGTAATTGTGAACTTGTTTAAGTATTGTAATTATTGCCTATATTGTTCATATTTGTTTTAAACTGTTTTAGTTGTATTACTGCTTGTAAAGTATATTAGTAGTATATTTCTTATAGTTTTATTTTGTATTTAAGTTTATAAAGATTTATATATTGTCTGTATTATACTTGTTAATAACTTTTTATATTATACTTTGTTAAAATAGCTTGTAAATATGCTTAGCATATTTTATGTAGTTACTTATTGCACTTAGCTATATAATATTTTGTATGCATGGGCGTCGTTCCTTGAACCCGAAACTCGACCCGTTTAATCCCGAGCCCCAGAAAACTTTGCGAAAGAGAATCCAAGTCCATATGGCGGAGCAATAAGGAAATGTTCAAAACCTTCAACCTTTTCCAGTAGCTCAACCCGTTAATCGACTCGTTGACCTACCAATGACTCTTCGTCAATATTTTTCTCCGGGCAATTACAATCCCGAGTTTGCCATAGCCCCACCGGCTCTTGGCAATGTCAATTTTGAGCTTAAGACATGGATTATTTCGATGCTTCCTTCCTTTTACGGAAAAAGCAACGAAAGCCCTCACGTTTACATCATACAATTCTTGGAGGCATGTTCTATGCTTCACATCCCTAACATGAGTCGTAAGAGTATTCAACTGCGTCTGTTTCTTTTTTCTTTAAAAGAAAAAGCCAAATAGTGGCTAAATCATTTAGACGCAGGGGTTATCACATCCTGGGAGAACTTATTCAAAAAATTTTACATAGGTTCTTTCCAATGGCCAAAACAACCACTTTGCAAACAGATATCATGTCATTTGTTCAGTCGGACTTAGAGCCCTTTCATGAACCATGGGAAAAGTTTAATGATCTTAGGAATCAGTGTTCTCACCATGGGTTTGCACGTCATGAACTCTTGCATTATTTCTTTAAAGGTCTTACACCTTAGTAGAAAATGACAGTAAATGCAATGAGCAATAGAGGTTTCTATAACCTCACAATGGACGAAGCTTGGAGTAGACTAGAGAATATAACTGAAGACTTTCTTCAGAACACAACTATAGATAGAGAAAATAAGAGCACCCAAAACCCCCAAAAGAAGACATTGTTCGAGGTTAACTCCAATTCCTATTTGACTGATAAAGTAGATGCCTTAGCCCAGTAAGTAGAAAAATTCATTTCTCTAGGGTCTACTTCTTCACAAGCTTCTCAAATCACGGAAGTTTATGTCATATGTTCTGCAGTAGATCATTCTACTTTAGACTGTCCAATCGGTTCGCAATTTCCTGAGTTCATGCAAGAACAAGTCTATGCCACTCAAGGATATACGAGAAATTATGATCCTTATTCAAACACATATAATCCTGGTTGGTGAGACAATCCTGCATTTTCATTGCGACAAATGAATCAAGAGCCTCAATTTCCTTAACAACAATATTGGAAATACCAAGGAAACTTTGATCCTCGGTTCCCACAACAGCCATATCAAAGGCCTCAAAATTCTAAGCCTCCTAGTTTTTACCAAGTCTAGAAAGATCCATATAGAACACAACAAAATAATTTTCCCGCTCTTCCTCTTGCACAGTCATCATTTGATGACAAGTTTGATAAACGCTTACAAGTGGTCCAAGTTCAGCAACAGTTTATTGCTAAACTTAAAGGACAAATTAGGCATCTGGCCCAAAATCTTAGCAGGAGAGATGATGGTAAACTCCCATCTCAAACCGTGGAAAATTCACGATGACAATGTAGTAATATCCAAGCTGAGACCATTCAAGAATAGGCTAAGGCTGTGACTACCCTTAGGAGTGGGAAATTGATAGACAAGGAGGTTAGAAGAAGAATAGAGATGTTCTTGAGGAGATACAGGAACCTGAGATTGAGGATTTAAGCAACAATGTTGATGACTCCCGTAGGAATGAAAACCCAAAGGTAGAGCCTATAGTTGAACCCTTATCCCAAGCACATTTCCCAATAGCCCTGTCCCGTCTGAAGCCGAGTGTTGATCCTAAACAACTCAAGGTCTTAAAGCATTTAAAAGACTTTATGTTCAATCTGCCTTTAGTAAAGGTAATCCAACAAATCCCAGCCTATGCCAAATTTCTGAAGGATTTATGTGTGAAAAAGAGACGGACCACTTCCATTCCAAAAAGGGTCTGACTCACTGAAAAGGTTAGTAATATCTGCACTCAAGGACTGCCCCAAAAGTGCAGTGACCTAGGAGCTTTCACCATTCCATGTTTAATTAATGACCAACGAGTAAAAAGCGCCTTGCTAGACTTAGGGTCTCGTGTTAACCTAATCCCTCACACAGTTTACCAAAGGTTTAGTCTTGGAATGTTAACACCGACAAATGTAACCCTCAAATTGGCAAATAGATTTGAGCAGAGACCTCGAGGTATTGTAAAGGATGTCCTCGTTAGAGTAGGAGATTTTCTATTCCCAGTGAATTTTATTGTGTTAGATATGGACTTAGGCCTTGATAACAAAAATACCACTCCCGTCTTACTAGGCAAACCATTCCTAGCAACAGTTGATGCTGTTATTTACTGTAGAACGGGTACGATAGAACTAACATTTAGGAACATGAGAACAAAGTTGAGGGTTGCTGATGCAGCCAACAAGTTGAACCAAGATGAGGAAGAAGAATTCTTCCATTTAGATACCATTGACTCATGCATAGATGAGTTTGCCCATTCAATCTTAACTCCTGATAAAGAAATAGCAAAGCTAGAATGGATCTTGTATGAATGCGACATTTCACCTGAAATGGTCGCCTCTGCTTCCATTGTTGTTAATCTAGATCAGATTGATCAAACAACAACTCTTTTCCCTGAAGCCTCTGATTGCCCCACAATTGAGTCTCTACCAGCGTTGGAACTCAAAACCTTGCCTGAACATCTTAAGTATGCCTACTTAGGACCTGAACAAACCCTACCAGTTATCATTGCCTGGGATTTGACTACCGAAAATGAAGACAAACTCTTGAAAGTCCTAAGAACTCATGAACATGCAATAGGATGGACAATCACCGACTTGAAAGGTATTGATCCTCTGTGTGTATGCACAAAATTCATCTCGATAAAGGAGTTACTATTTCTCAAGAATTTCAGAGAAGACTAAATCAAAATATTGGTGATGTTGTGCACAAAGAGATCATCAAGTAGCTTAATGCAGGTATTATCTACCCAATTTTTTACAGTCCTTGGATAAGTTCGTTACAAGTGGTACTGAAGAAATCTGGGATTACTGTGGTCCCAAATGACAAAGGAGAGCTAATTTCTACGCGCCCCACAATTGGGTGGCGTGTATGCATTGATTATAGAAAGCTCAATTCCAAAACTAGGAAAGACCACTTTCCTTTACCCTTCTTTGACCAAGTCTTAGATAGAGTAGCCGGAAAAGGCTACTACTGTTTTCTGGATGGGTATTCAGGATACAACCAAATCCCAGTCTTTCCTGAAGATCAAGAAAAGACTACAATCACATGTCCCTATAAGACATTTGCATTCAGGCGTATGCCCTTCGGTCTTTGTAATGCACCTGCGACGTTTCAAAGATGTGTGATGGCCTTTTTCTCGGATATGATCAAAAATTTCCTAGAAGTCTTTATGGATGACTTCTCAGTGTTTGGAACTACCTTCGACAAATGCCTCACACACCTTTTACAAGTACTAAACCGATGCGTTGAAATGAACCTGGTTCTAAGTTGGGAAAAGAGCCACTTCATGGTAAGACAAGGTATAGTTCTTAGGCATGTGGTCATACAGGATAGTATCCATGTGGATCCAGCCAAAGTCGAGCTAATAGAAAAGCTACCTGCACCCAAGACGGTGTGGGATATTTCTTCTTTCCTTGGTCCTGCCAATTTCTATCGGCGTTTCATCAAGAACTTTAGCCATATAGCTCGACCTCTCTCAAGTCTTCTAGCACACGATACTGAATTCAATTTTGATGACAAGTGCTCTAAAGCTTTTGAGAAGCTAAAATCCTTGTTATCTTCTGCCCCAATCATCTAGCCTCTTGATTACAGCCTCTTCTTTGAAATAATGTGCGATGCATCTAATTATACAGTGGGAGCTATATTAGGACAACGTAGGGATAAGTTGCCTACTGTGATATACTATGCTAGCAAAACCTTGGATGATGCATAAAAGAAATACACAACTATTGAGAAGGAGTTGCTAGCTATAGTCTTCTCCCTAGACAAGTTCAGGTCTGACATTTTAGGATCCAATAGTGTACATAGACCACGCTTCTTTATGGTATTTATTGACCAAAAAAGATACAAAGCCCCGTTTAATCTGTTGGTCGTTACTCCTTCAAGAGTTTGACCACGAGATTAAGGACAAGAAAGGAAGCAAGAACTCTGTTGTCGATCATCTATCACATTGGGTACGTGATTCTCCTATTGATACTCGGCCTTTCAAAGACATGTTCCCTGATGAGCAACTTTCTGCTATCTCACATCAGACCCCTTGGTATGCCCACTTTGTGAATTATCTGGTTGCCCAAGAGTTTCCAACTCACTGGGGTAAAAGAGAAAATGAACGATTCATGGCACAAGTCAAGTACTTTATCTAGGAAGATCCCTATTTTTTCAAGATTTGTGCCAATCAGGTTATTAAGATATGTATACCTGAGGACGAGGTTGACAACATACTTCAATTTTGCCACTCAGAAGCATGTGGTTGCCATTTTAGAGGTAAAATGAATGCTGCCAAAGTCCTACAATATGGGTTCTTCTCGCCCACTCTTTTCAAGGATGCCCAGCAAATTTGTAAGAATTGCCCCTAATGTCAACAAGGTGGATCTATCTCGAGAAGGGACATGATGCCCCTAATGCCTATTCTCATATGTGAAATATTTGATGTATGGGGTATATACTTCATGGGCCCTTTTTCTCAATCCTCAAGATATACTTATATTCTTGTCGGTGTGGACTACGTGTCCAAGTGGGTAGAAGCAATGGCAACCTGAACCAATGACCATAAAGTTGTGGTCAAGTTCACTAAAGAGAACATCTTTTCTCGATTCGGGATGCCACGTGTACTTCTAAGTGATAGAGGACAATACTTCTATCATAGGACACTGGAAGCCTTATTAAAGAAATATTCTATCCACCAGAAGATAGCGACGCCTTACCATCCACAAACAAGTGGACAAGTGGAAGTGTCGAATCGGGAAATCAAGTCAATTCTTAAGAAAATAGTTAGGCCCGATCGTAAATATTGGTCAAGTCGTCTACTCGACGCATTGTGGGCCTATTGTACTGCTTTCAAAAACTTTCATCAGTATATCCTTGTATAGATTAGTATACAGTAAAGCTTACCACCTCCCTGTTGAACTTGAGCATAAAGCTTACTGGGCTATTAAAGCCTTGAACTTTGACATGCAACAGGTGAGTGAAGGTGGAAAATTGGCGTTAAGTAAACTGGAAGAGCTTCGTTTCGAAGCTTATGAGAATGCCAAATTATACAAAGAGAAAATGAAGAGAATTCATGATAGATCTATTCTAAGGAAGACCTTCTCTCTTTCTGATATAGTTTGGTTGTTTAACTCTAGACTGAAGTTCTTCCCAGGCAAACTAAAAACTAGGTGGGATGGACCCTATGAAGTGCTTGAAGCATATCCTTCTGGATCTATCAAGATTAAGCACCTAACAGATGGGCGTATCTTCGTAGTCAATGGACAAAGATTGAAGCATGCATTCAATCCAAAGACAATCCCTCATGAAGTTGAATCTGTTGACCTTTTGGACCCTGAATACCTTCCATAAAGGATTCTGCCAAGCTGATAGCAAATAAACTCAACACAACCATCTGGCTAAAGATGTTAAACTTTGTGCTATTATGAGGCAACCTAGTACTCTTTTGTTGTAAATATCTTAGTTTAAATTATGTCATTGCATATACTCAGTGAAATCTTTCTCTAGTTTCATGTAGTTTGAGTTTTAACCCTGTGGAACATTCATAGAGGTACTAGTGTCATTATACTAGTGGTCACTGTACGTTTCTGTGTGTGGTTGGCTTAATTGTGCAACTCTGTCTTATAGTGTGAGCTACTCCACCAACTTTATGTAGTTTGGGTCTGTTGGGTATTACTTGATAAGGTAGTTAGGAGTGTGAGTATACACCTGATGTAATGTCTGTAATGTAAAACCCCACTGTAGTATCCTTGAGCCTGTGGAATTGGCTTTGCCCTTTAGCATGCTGAAGAAAAACACTAGATGTCGTGAGCGCAAGAACCTCTGGAAAAGCTAGTCTTTTTAGTAGTATCAACTCTAGAACCCCAAAAAAGAGTCTAAATGGTCTGGGTAGTTTACTTATTTGCTTTAGTATTGTGCTTAGTTTCCTTGACCATAATTCTTTTTCATCTCCCCTTTATACTATTTTGTATAGATTAACTAAATATTTTTTGCTGTGTTGATGATAATCTGTAAATGCTTTGTCTACTAATCTTTAATTATAGAATGATACATCTTTTGACAAAAGATAGTAGAAATGCTTTGACATCAACATAAAAATGCTTCACATCAGGTGATAATTGTCACTCCCCAACTTGACCTCTCCTATAATCAGTCAGGACGCAACGGAATTTCGGCAGTATAACGAAAGTAAATAGGATACCGAGGCTCTAAACCAACCTCAAAAGAACATCATACATCAACTCCATAAACCATACAACAAACAACTCCTCAATAAAAACAACATACATCATAACCATATTATACAATAATCATTCCTCGTTATACGCCTCCGTTCCAACATAATACATGAACCTTAATATACATTGCAAAATATATTGATACCAACCTAGCAACCTATACATAGACAAAAGAAAGACTACTAAGATAGCATCAACTAATTAATTATCTTTTCATCATCTTATACATTATAACTACAAAGCATATAAAAGTCTACTAAGTTAATTTACAAGATAGTAAAACAATACAACATCAAGGATAAGACTCCGGAACATAAGACTCATCCACGTAAGGCACATTTTCCTCTTCAGGAGGCACGTACCCGTAATCTTGCGAAAGTACACCTGTAAGCATGCAATAATAGAAAGGACGCTTATATAAAATAAGCCCAGTAAGGATCCGATAGATCTCGAGCAAGGTTTACTAAACTCCTTGGAAATAATCCTTTGAGCAAGTAAACACACAATAACATCAATAATACTATCATCATATAATCTATAATGACCATTCAATAAAGGATACACTAGTTGATGTAGCTCCAAACACCATCACGATCATAACAGCCTTCTTATGACTCCCATAAACTCACGCACCCGAGGTACCCCAATAACCTCTCCCTTCATGACACATCCGTCATTCGAGCTGAAGACAGTCTCTGGTAGTCATGCCGTTATCAACCCGACAGTCTGATGCTGCCCGAGAGGTGGCACACACATACTAAAGACTCAGCAATAAAAATAAACATCAATCATTCACAAGAGGACAGTCTAGCAGAACTGCCTATCTCCCGGCATCAATCATCAATCAATAATCATCAATAATCATATTATCATCATAATATCATCAATAATCAATTTAACAACAAATAACTAAGTTAGATGATAAAGTAGGCTATCCAACCGAACATGCATTAAACACACAATCAAACCCTAGTTTACCCATCATCAACTCACAATTCAATCACTCAAACCACACCCAATTAACTAAAGACATAATCTAACATTTTAAAGAAAGACAACCTAAACTTCAAATAATCATATCTTACATTCTACTAATCGAAACAACTCCAAATCAGTTTTTATCACTCACCCAATCAATCAACTACATTAGCCCCCTCGGAAACCAACCAAAACACATCCAAATCATGCCCAACAACCCTAAAACCCTAGTTTGTCATGGCTGAAATTTTTGAATTTTAGCACGGACATCACAATCAAAAATTCGGCATTACAACGGCGCTACCACGTAATTATCAAACTTTTAGAAATCGACGACAATCGATTCCGATCAACACAACTCAAAATAATTAACATTTAGCAAATTAATCAATTTTAAATACCCGAAAAATAATAATTATGATACAACGGTTCAAATCTCGTAGGATTACATATAAATGATCTCTAGCATGCATGGAGCAATAATCTAACATCAGATTAACATTCTAATGGTTCGATATTCAATTCTACACAAAAACACAAAAGTTGAGTTTTGAGATCTAGAATTTTTCTCTCACCTTTGATGCGATATAAGCCTAGGAATGCATGCAATGCATGCCCAACAAGCGGAATCCAACTGGGTACGAAGTTCTACGGACAAAAACTAGGTTTTTCTTTGAAAATTTGCTTTGAAAACTTTGAAAAAAAGCTTGGCTATTCTCCCATGAAGCTCTCGGCCATCTAGGTGAAAATGAAGGTGTTTTTGTGCTTTGCTTGTGTGTGTTGGTGATATATGCAAATTGGTCAACATTTAAATAAAGTCAAAGTTAGTTTAAATTAGTCTTTTCATTGTATTTTTGGTCTTTTAATTCAATTCTTGAGTATTTTTTGCTCAACTATTAAATTAACACTTAAACTATCTCAACTAATTTATTTCTAGGTGATAAGAAGTTTTACAATCAAATAATTTCACTCGAGTCGGCTTAAAACTCGATTTTCACAAAAGTCGGTGTAAAAATCCTAATAAATTCCTAAGCCAATTTTAAAACTGTTTTAATCAAACACAGGTCTATTAAAGTCCATGGACTAGGTCTAGAAGGGTTAAAAAGACCAGTTTCAAAATTTTAGCAGACATGTTTCAAAAATACTATTTACTAAAAGTCGACGATAAAATTTATGACTCCGTTTTTTATAAAAATTTCATAAATGTACGTTTAGCATGTTCTAGGAGTATTAATATCAAAATTATCACATTCTAAGTCACATAGCACATAGATAGGTCAATTCACACAAAACGAGATAAAGCATGCAAAACGAGAAAGGATAAAAAAGTGGGGTTTCACAATAACTTTCGTTACTACATTTCCCTTCATACCTAATCAACATGTGTTGTATAGAATGCAAACCATAAGTTTGGGGATGTAGCATTTGTCATTATATTGTTACTTGTATTACACTCTCACTATCTTACATTGCTATTTGATTGAGGACAAGCAAAGTTTCAGTGTGGGGGTACACATATTTCATGAAAATAATTTTCAAAATATGCAAAAAATACACCATTTTGTTCATGAGAAAGAGTATTTTGCAATCTTACTTGTTTAAAGGAAGATGATTTAGATGATTTGAGAACCTGTGTTGTCAGCTATGTACTATGTAAAACTCTGAGGAGACTTTGTAAGAAAAACTTTGGGTTACTGTATTCGTTAGTAAGCCTAGCTATTCTTCTTTTCTTCAATTGATAGGTATGTGATTATGAAATGAGTGAGATAGGATTACCATCTGTTATGAGAACTTCTTGTGATTGAAACCTGAACCCTTATGCCATGTCTATACATTATGTTCTGTTACTCTATTTGTATGTACACTCTGAAAAAAAAAATAAAGAAGAAAAACAAAGAAAACAATGAAAAAAGAGAAAAAGAAAAAGAGTTGTACATACCTTTGTTGTTAAATAATTTTGGTGTAAATATGTTGTAAATCTCTAAGCACCACTATCCTAGATATTGTAATTTGGGATATGTGCTATAGTGTAAGGTTTCAAGCCTAGATATCTCGGGTGATTAAGGCACGTTTAAAACCTGGCAATCTCAGTCATAATGGCTGGGGATTGTTGGCCTTAAATCTCACTACATGGGATATCCAGAAAGCAAAGGAAACCAAAAACTACAAAGAGATAGTAGAAATTTGTACGTTTATATTTTTCTAGCAAATGTAAAAAGGGTTAAGGCAAGATCAAGAGTTTGATTATAAATAAGGCAAGAATATCAAAGTCCAATCTATTTGCAAATCTTGAAAGTTGGGAATTGAATAAACTTAATTTACTCAGTTTACTTCTAAATATGTACTCCTAAGCAATCAATAGTCCATTTTCAAGAATAGTATCTATTTGAGAAAACTATATACAAGGTTCTTTTATCATGTTTGTCATCAACTAATAAATATGTTAAAGATAGTGAATTGCACTTCTCAAGTTTCACATTAGAAAATTTTTGACAAAAGGATAAGTTAGACTATTTTCACCTGTTTTGACATGTAAAAATTTCTGAAAATTTCATTTTGAAACTGTTTTAAAGACAGTCTTGCTTGAGGACAAGCAAGGTTTAGGTTTTGGGATGTTGATGTGACTATATTTGCAGCACTCAAACCATTATATTTAAACTACATTTGCATCTTAACTTAGAAATAAATGCAACACTTGTACACTTTTGATGCAATGTAGGATGATACCGAAAAGTGAAGAATTAGACCCGAAATGATCCAAATTGCAAGTCAAGAAGTTGAGAATGAGGAAATTCAGGAATTGGTGGATGAATGGAGCTTGTTGAGAAGAAATTTGGCTGAAACTAGCGTAAAATCGGACTCAGAACGTTGACCTCGATGATCTTGAATAGTGAACTATGTTCGTTTTTCACAAATCATACCACTTTTTCGGGTAGAAACGGCCTTCAAAGCAAACCGCAAGCCCTGCGCCCGGCGTGATTTCAGCTAAATTCTATCGTTTGGAAGGTCAAAACAGTGTAAAACTCCCGAAAATACCTCGGTCAACGCCTCCGTTCAAAAGTCAAAATTCAGAGCCAAAAAGCCAACATAAGGGCTCTCGAGTACACCCTCCTGGGCGCTCGAATGCCCTATCTCAGAAAAATCCATAACCTTCCACAGTATTCCAGAATGTCACGTGTCGCAAAACTGGCTGTTGGAGCAGAGGCGCACTCGAGAGCCCCTACTGGGCGCTCGAGCACGACTCTGAAATCTTGCCTATAAATACCCCTCTCCCCGGTTGAGCTTTGTAATTAATTTTAGATTTATAATTAGTTTTAATTATTAGTTTTAAATTAGTTTTAATTTTGGTTTTAATTAATTAGTTAGTTTAATTTAGTAGTAATTGTAGAATACGGGGGAAGTTCTGCCCGAATAACTTTTAATAGAAAAGCTCTTATTCGGGTGAAGTTCTGCCCAAATAGCTCTTATTTGGGGGAAATTCTGCCCGTATAGCTATTTTGTGTCGGACCTCTGCTCAAATTCCTAGAATCAGAAATACAAAGTCGTCATATCAGGGGAGTCTTTCTTGACTCTATTATTTGTACAACTTGTATTTATTATTATGTCTGAGTAGAGCTATTTATCTAGGGGAGGATATTGTAAATGACGGTCTTTTAATATATTGTCTCGGATTCAGTTTATTTAATTCAATTGCAATATATGGATTGCTTTAATTCAGTATTATCTTTCATACGTAAAGCTTTTCAGTAGATGTTATGATTGCTTTATATTTGTGCCATATATCCATGCTTTAATAGTGAATCAATAGCTTGACAACCTTAGATTCCATGACTATAGGTTATACCATAGTTCTAGACTAGTAAGGAGATGTTAATTACTTAGTTGAAACAGACCGTTTACGCCAGGTTGCAAGGATAGATCTATACTACGGCTATATAATGGACTCGTAGATAGAATGACACCTATAATAGAGTTAGTAATTGGGATTTTAATAGACTAAGATAATTGACTAGGTTAATGCTTGTAACTTAACCCTTGCATAGAATTAGAGAACTTGAATGCCGAGCCTATATTGACTACCTCTTTGCATATTCATCCCCCTAAATTCCTTTCTCTCGTATTCAACAAATACTTAGCTTAGCTTTAGTTTAGTTGTAATTTAGTTTACATTTTCGCACGCTACTCAAACGCCTTTTCCAAACTGGCACTTAACCGCTTTAACACTTTCACACTACTTCACTAACTAACTAACGAGTTTCCCTATGGATACAATTCCGTACTCAAAGCACACTACACTACAAGATCTGTGCACTTGCAGGTTATTTAAACTTGGTCAAATTTGTACCCATTTATATTGCCAACCTCGAACGCATCAAAATTCAATAGCATTCAACCAACACTTTAACTCAGTTAACAACACATAACCATAACTTTTAGCAACCCCTTTCATACCCTACAATGCAATATATATACTCAAGCATTTATTTAGCAAAAACAAGGAGCAAAGTAAGCATTTAACCCACCAAAAGGCAGCCCTTACAACTCAATATTCAACCAACACTTACTATCAACATTTAAGAACACTTACAACCACATTTGACAACACTTTTATCAACACCTTTCCTAACTTATATTACCAAGCAAATAGCTAACCATTTGCAACACCTTTAAACATTTAATCATTCCTAACAACACTTAGCACTACACTAGAGCATTTCCATAACCAACTTCAATAAAACATAACTCAACAACATTAAACATCTTGCATATAATCATCAATTTACCAACTTATAAAGCCATACAAGTGGACTAAAATAACATAGCTAAACATAGGGTGAGATTAGCAAGTGATACACCTTTATACATTTAACCATTTCCAATTGCAAATAACATTGCACAAATTTATTTATTCAATTAACCTAATTACAGTGCTCCAAAAATTATAAAATTTTGCAGAGACATAGCTCTTCTAGTGTAGATGGTTTTAGAATAAAACAGAACTCAATTCGGAGTTAAATTCACTGAGTTATGCCCCTTAAAACAGATATTGTGCAATGTGTCCAGTACAGGATGTTTTGCAGCAAACTCACTTAAATTGCTTAAAATGAACACCTGCATCATGGAATTAGGAAATGCATATAAAATGTAATTGGTACTACTATCTCTCTAGTATAATATATCCCAAATGCAGCCACAAACAACAATATTTACTATGTCAAATCAGCCACAAAAATTCATTACACATTTGTTGGAATTTCTGGACAGCCACACAAACACACACAAAACTCACTCCAAACTTGCTTCTAAGCCATGAAATCAAGCACCAAACTCATGTATAAACATATATATTTCATGCTCAAACTAGAACCAAGAGTTAACCACATATCTAGCGACAAATTCAACATATAACTCACAAACTTTGATGTTCACTCAAGCTTCAACATATATATACACTTCTAGTCATGTTAATCTTGCTCAACCAACCAAGATAGCTCAAATACATAACTTTAAATTCAAAATAAGTTTAAAAACTTGCAAAACGTGTAAATCTCCTCACCTATAATGAAGAATAAAGCAAGATACAGCAAGAAAATGGTATGGCTTGAGCTATTTTCCTCTTCTTCTTCTTCAATCTTCAAGCCCTAAGTAAATCACTTAAATGCACATATTATGTATCAACAATAAATAAAGCAATTAAATGCGAATAAAATTCATGCTCGGGTTTCACACTAGGTCTTAAGCCTTTTTCATATCATCATGTAATGAATCATGAGATTATTTCACATATTTGTTGGATAATTTATGGATGGCAAAACATCTCGACTATTTCACCCATAGAATATCTGGTCTTAGATATATGACCAGTGTTTTATCATATCAGTGAGATTGAAGGAAAGCCAAATTAATTGGTTTCAGTTTACATTTGTTAGATTTTGGGATGAGTCGCCCAATATGGGTTGACCCGCCATGACCTATTTTGTATGGGTCAAAGAGAAAGTTGTGGGAAGTTACATCCTAATTTAAAAAGAAAAAAAAGAAAACATCTGTTTTCTTCAGACATTAGAAAAAGACAGAGGGTTGTCTTCTCTGTTCTCTCACTCAATTTCTCTACTGGTTTATTATGTGTAAACCAACCATATCAAAGATGGCTTTTAAGTTGTGGCAATTAATCCACTCCCTCATGGTTTGGGTTTTGATTCGCAGTAATTTAACTGTGGAACCAACGTGGTTTTTTCCTACAATTCTTTCGCTGCCACTATGAGATAAGTATGCTTTATGGAATTATATTGGATACATATGTTGTGTATTTAATTCCTATAGTGGTATCAGAGCCATATCATTGGCTCTCCGTTAACATTATGCGAATTTATGAGATTTATGCGATTTATGTGATGAATATTGTGAATGATAATTTTAATGTATAAGTGATTTTATTTATGTTAAAATCATGAGAATTTGTTTCTTTATTCACTGGTATATAATCTATGTGATTATACTTGAGAAAAATGCTTAAATCAGTTGAACATTTATTTTTCATAATTTTCGTGACTGTTTTTGGGCTTTTTTTTGTGTCTGTAACATGTTCCAAAAATTGTGATTTTGGAATGTATGGAATGGGCTCATCGAAAATGTTTCATGCATATATGGATCATTAAATTTGGCCTTAAAATGCGAAAGTTATGATTTTTTGAAGATTTTTTGTAAATCTGGAAAAATTAAGACTAGTGTGTGTGCATTAAAAAACGTGAAACATGGCTAAATATGGATCTGAACATGGGACTAAGTGGACCAATCAGGGACCGCCATATGGCCATGATTTGGTGATTTTATTATTTTAATATTTATTTTATTAAATATCAAATTTTGAATTTTTGAAATTAGTTTTCTTTAAAAAAATTCAAAATAAATTTTAACTAACCACCAGTGCCACATGGCACGTAGGGCCAGCCACGTGGCACCACATGGCAATAACTTTGTGTGTTTTTTTTGACCCCATAACTTTGTATTATTTACAGTTTGACCCATTAACTTTGTGTTATTTATGGTTTTACCCCATAACTTTGTATTATTTACGGTTTGACCCCATAACTTTGTATTATTTACGATTTGACCCCAAACTTTGTATTATTTATAGTTTGATCCCATCACTATGTATTATTTTTGATCTGGCCCATTACCTTAGTGGTAATTTAGTTTATTACCTCATGTTCTTCTTTTGGCCTATTATCTTTGTGATAATGTTATTTTGGACCCTATGTTTCTATTTTAGACCATTATCTTTGTGATAATGTCATTTTTTACCCATATGTTCTCAATTAGGGCCATTATCTTTGTGATAATTGTGTTTTTGGCTCCTATTTCTCGTAAAGCAAGTTCATAATTTAAATTAATTTCAATTTAGACATGAAATCATGAGTGATTTCATTTAATTGTCCAAATTTCTTTGTGATTTCAATTGTAATTATTACAATATAGGCATGAAATTTTTGTAATTTTATATAGATGCCTAAAATTTGTGTAATTTCCTTGTAATATTTAGGATTAGGGACATGATTTTTTTGTAATTTCATTAAAATTCTGAAATTTGTGTAATTACGTTGGAATCTTTGCAACAAGTGATATGAATTTTTTGTAATTTCATTTCATAGTATGAAATTTATGTTATTTCATCATACAACTTGTTATGTACAATATTAATAGATGCTATGTGCACTATTAATTTTTGAAATTAATTGATTGGACCATTATGTACTAAAGTTGTTTATTTTTCCGAGGACTTTAGTGGTCATTCGAGGATTGTGCGAGTTAAACAAACCACGAGAAATACTCCCAATACTACTGACCAAATGAACACACATTGTTGTGGGCCCAAAATGATTATCCCTTAAATCTGCTTATTTTTATAATTATATGATGGGATAATTTGATGAACATGTGATAGTCATATGTGGTTTCATGCATAATGTCAGACCGCACCCTTATTTCTCCTAACACGTAGAACCAAAATGTGTCTTTTGGATCTCAATAAGTTTGAGATAGCTTCTGCGTGCCTAATAGTCATGGTCTACATGTGTGAAGAGAATTGAATATGTTAATTCTTATGGATCGGACCGAGTTATGAACAAATGGAGAACATTGAGGAGTGTTTAATTATGTCTAACATTATTAGTTATTTATATGTTAAATAATTTTTCATGTTCATCTCATGATAATGTTTGTATTTATCATGATACTCTTATTATAAGCTTGTACTGCATATGTTATTGAATTAATAATTAGTTATTAATCCTTTATCTGAGTGGGAGTTCTATGCATGTTAATCTTTATGGTTATCATATAGAACTTAGTTTTCCTAAAAATGTGAATTTGAGTAATTTAGTTTTTGGGAATGTTATTTTACTAGGGTGAGTTTAGTTGTACCTTTTAGATACCTGATTTATAGATGATGGCATATCGTACTACGATCTGCTGATTTTATATCTTGTATCTATTAGTTACATTTAACACTTGATCAAGCAAAATTATTTAATATATTCTAGTATTGAACATCCAATCATCTATGTTAAGGTTATTAATAGTAATAGCCTAAAATATCATTATTGCCCTTCACCAAAGGAAAAATGAACGGTGATAATTGCAATGGCATCATAAAGTTCAGAATATCCTTGAGGAACAACTAGGTGTTTGAATCACTGAGTTGTGTAGTGGTGAACCAAGTGGGTGTAACACTATTCAACATAAGAGGTAGAGGCCTATCAGGCTGGAAAAATGCCATTACTTGCATTACGTTGCTGGGCATCGTGCATAATACCTCATTGCTTGTTACGAAATTTGACCTATTGATGTAGGAATTTCAAAAGCTTGAAAGAGAAGTTCAGTGGAATTTCTATTTTTAAGCTAAGTCAGCTTATATTGAGTTTGACACATGCCGCGAAAGTCTCAATGCTACTGAGTGATATCATTTCTGAGATGTCGAACATAATTTGAGAATTGAAGGCAATTGGTCACATTCTCATTGATGGTCAACAAACTTATGTTGTTATCATGTCCTTACCATTTGAGCTAAGTGCACATGATTGTTATCTTGACACGAAAAGGAAATGTTAACACATTCCAAATGTTAAGCATCAATTGGAGGTGGTGTAGAATGCCTTTTAGCCAGAAGGGCTGCTGGTCAAGCTTATGTAGCCAAGACCAATAAGCAAGGATCATGTAGGTCTAAGTAAAAAGGGCAATACAACTGAGAAAACCATAAAGGATAGACGTATATGTGGCAATTGCAATTTAACATTGTGAGAACTATGTGCTACAATTGTCACAAGAGGATCACTAAGCTCGGGATCGCCCTAAGCTGAAGATCAAACGTTTATCCTCATGATTAAAACATAGGAGCTTTTGTGGGATACCATTTGATTTTAGATCAAAATATGGTTATTTTTGTAATAACTCAATAGTTGAAGTCAAGGGCATTGACACTTGATAAGTACCATTATGTGATGGTGACAACTCTATATTTTTCCGCAATGTGCTAGAAGCTCTGATTTTTTAAGTCAACTTGGTATGTGCATAAAAATCCCCTTACGATTAGGTCTTATACTTTATAAGTACTCAGTTGAATTATTAGGAACAACTCATCATAAATCTGGCTACATTGTGCATGGTTTCCTTGTTCTATGCGCTGAACATCAAAACCGTTGTGTTATTTATGTTGGATCTTTAAGATCTGTAACATAGCATGCTAGGCATACTCGGGAAAAATATAATGAAAAGACTCACAAGAAAATGTCTTTTGAGACTGTGATTAGCGCAATTCTACCTACCTCTGTGTGAAATTTGCCTAGCCGATAACACCACAATAAATATGTAAGCTTGCAAGCTAGTTTTCCATTGCAATTAATTCATCCCGAAATTTCTTGGTTGAAAGAATGTTAGGGCATGACAAAAGGCCTAATATTTAATTACTAACGATTTCATTAGTTGTGAGCTTGTGCTTTTTGTTTACTCACAAGTCCAAAGCTTTTATTTACTTTGGAAGTAATTTTAAACTTGTGAGAATCCATGAGACAGAAAATGAAATCGATAACTGACTATGGTCAAGTATATCTATTTGATTAGTTCAAAGTCTTGTAATGAAAGCAGTATAACACGAGAGGTAACTATTCCTAGAACTTTGCAACTATGAGATGTTGTAAAAAAAGGAATAAAACCTCATTGGATATGGTTATGTATATGATGTGTCATATGAATTTCTCAATTTTGTGTTGACAATACGCAATTCTAATATATATACTTAACCAAGTGCCCTTATAATTAGACACTTCAAGACCCTATAAGTCATGGACGAATAGTGAACCAGTCTACAATGACTTATGACTCTGGGAGTTGGCTACTTTGTTCATAATATTTCTCATAAGCATGAGAAACTGAAACTGAAAGAAAATGAAACATTTCCATTTGGTACATTGAACGCTTCAAAAGGGAATGTTCATTGATGAACAAATAGTAGGAGTGTATCTAAACACAACATTCTTGGACAAAGAATTTCCTAGTGGGAGACTTAGTTATTGGAATTGAAGACTCTTAATGGTCCTATTTTTCACAATCTTTCAGTAGGACTGGAGAACTTGTTTCCGTTCACTGATCCAAGTGGGAGATAAACACTGGTTGATCAATATGAATTTGTTTCATATAAGAGTTTATTTTGCGATCAATGTGAGTTCACTTTATTAACCGGTTTGTGGATTATGTTCACTTGCAACAGTAATTCCAGTATGGTCAACTAGAACTTGTTTTGTGATCAATGTGAATTTGTTTCATTCTCGGGCGATTGTGAAAATAAGTTTTTTCATAAGATTACTAGTTAAGATGATGGTGAGAAGTTGGATGAAAGCAATGGAAAAACAATTGTGTTCAATATGAGATATTAAGCTCGCTAGGGGCTAAAAGTTATAATCCAATTAGAGGGTAACACTTATGAGCAAACTTTCTTTCTTTGCTACGATAGCATCTGTTCACCGATTTTTGGCCATGTCATTTAGTTGAACCTTAACTTACATCAGGTGGATGATAAGATGACATTTCTTTGTGGAGAAATGCATGAAGAATTCATTTTGTATGATCTTCAAATGGTTCAAGAAGATATTTTGTACATGTCACTTGATCAGGGAGTAGATATGTGATTCTATCTCTCTAGATGGATGACATATTGTTGGTCAGAAATGACAAAGAGTATATAATCACTATTAGTAAGTGGTTGTCCTCAACTTTGTGGATGAAGGATAATGGTAGAGTAGTTTATATGTTTAGAGTCAAGATCCAGAGGGGTCGATCTAAAGATTCTTGTTGTGTAGCAAGAGTCATGAATCAAGAATGTTCTTGAATGACTCTACGTATAAGTCTACAAACCTTTATATACTCTTGTAGTTAGAGGTGAAAGCCTAAGCTAAGGAATCATATCCCTAAATGCTAGAATAGATTGATGAGACAAAAATGTTTCCTATGCAAGCACCATAGAGACCTAGTATATATTGTGGTGTATACGTGGCTAGATATTTGATCTTGTCATGAGATTGGTAAAATGTTATCAATCAAAGCTTTGATAAGTTCATTGCATCATTGTCAAAAGGATCGTGAGGTAGTCAAAGGCAATTTAGTTTTGCCTATGCCGTTGAAGTACTGATATTTGTGGAAAGATATTCACATACGCTAACTTGGGTGGTGACCCAAATGAGCGATAAGATACCTTTTCGTGCATGCTTTCTTGCTGATTATTGGCACTAATTCGTAGAGTAGCAAGAAGCAAAAATGCATAGTATTGTGGAACTCTGAAATTGAGCTGTGTGGCATGCTCAACAACTATGCAAAAGGCAGTATGGCTCGAGAGATTATGATGGACTTGAGATGAGTCAGTTGCTAGACGAAAAATGACGATCTATTGTGTCCACTAATTATCCGTCGCCTATGCTAAGGATCCTAAATTTCATGACAAAATTTGGTACATAGACGTTAAGTATGACTTTGTGTCATAAAAGGAAGCGACTGTGGATCACTCACCTACGCATGAGATGACAGTGACCTCCTTCGTAAGCCCATCTCCAGAGATATTCATTTGTTGCAGTAGAATCTCTAGGTTTGCGTAGGATTTGATATTGATGTTTAGTAAAGTAATGTACAATTACTAATGTACTCATAGTGGTGAGTACTTGATGCCAATTCTTAGTGAACAAAATTTTATTCATGTGTTTGCTTAGTGCCTTATCTTTGTGATAAGTTTGGAAGAAATCGAGTGTGAGTATACTAACACATATTGGCATTGAAAAGTATGTCGACAGGTTGATAAGATTGGCTCTCTCACACGAGCAATCGCCTCTAGCGCAGTAAGAGTGTGCAGAGACGAAACAATATGAGTTGGTTAGTATTCGTCGGGAAATCTATACTCATATAAGATACGTCGCCTTAAGTATTGGTTTGAAATTGGTTTCTGTGACAATATTTAGATGAGACCTCTTAATTGTATATGTTACAATTAAAGACTGACATGAGGTCGATAAGGATTCCCACGGTCCATATAACCTGTTTGTAGCCAGATTTGAAACCTTGATTACTAAATGTATTAAGTTCAAGGATTCAGGTTAGTTTCTGAGTGATAACTAGACCAAGATCTATACGGTGTTTGATTTAGGTAAAGACATACGCCCCTTGTAAGGGAAGTCACACCGTAACACATGTTTCATACCATGTGTGCTTTGCGACCATAAAAGGAAGTGGGTGAATGGATCCCTGCTTCACCACTGTGTGAGTCCTTGAAGCAATAAATACTTTTTTGGGATACCCTTAGTGACCTACGCTCATATTCTAATAGGTCAAGTTCAATGTTAGCTACTTTGGTATGTTGCCTAAAGATCACGTTAGATTCGATCATATGGGACATGTCCAGGAAAGCGGTTGACTTGACTTAGAATAATATTGAGCGAAGGGAAAACTGTTCGCATTTGGGACCGCATATGTTCATTGGTCGACTAGTTATACAATATTTGTGATTAAACAATCTTAGTGATTGAACATAACTATGAATACATGTTTGAGATTTAAAGATCAAACAAAGCCTACGAGGGATAATGTGTGTGTTGACTAATGTGAACTTAAATTGGTCTAGGGTATAGCGAGACCTTTTCTTCCGTTGAAGACCGTAGTTCCCATGTATCCTTAACAGGTGCATGGTCTGAGCTTCTACTTGTTGTGTGTGCTCACGGGTCGCACGACTTATTTGCCCGTATGAATTTGATGATGGTTCCCGACAAGGTCGTAGAGAGAGATAGTAGTGGATAAAGGTCTACCCATCTTGTGCGAGTAGGAGATGTTAGATTTTGGGACGGGTCACCCAATATGGATTGACCCGCCCTGACCCATTTTGTATGGGTCAAAGAGAAGTTGTGGGAAGTTACATAGCTTCCCACATCCTAATTTAAAAGAAAAAAAAGAAAACATCTGTTTTCTTCAGACGTTAGAAAAAGACAGAGGGTTGTCTTCTCTGTTCTCTCACTCAATTTCTCTACTGGTTTACTATGTGTAAACCAACCATATCAAAGAGGACTCTTAAGTTGTGGCAATTAATCAACTCCTTCGTGGTTTGGGTTCCGATTCACAGTAATTTAACGGTGGAACCAACGTGACTTTTTTCTACAATCCTTCCGCTGCCACTATGAGGTAAATATGCTTTATGGAATTATATTGGATACATATGTTGTGTATTTAATTCCTACAACATTAAACAAGAGTCGATTGGATAATTACTTTTGAACGCTATCATCTTTATGTGTTTTGAACTTATTGTCTACATATTAACTTTGATTAGTCCATGTTAGTTTAGTTAATGAATGGACGACTTCTATCTTCTATTGATATCTTCGTGTTTTGCTATCGTTGATTTCACATTGTAGCACCTATTCTGATTCTTTTCATAAATCATATCTACGTCCTAGGATTTGGTCAGACACAATTCATACACTAAGGCAATAGAATCTAACAAGAGTATTGATAGAACTTAATATATTTATTTGATAGTGAATACGGTCCCCATAATATCTCCTATAACATTATTGTAGCACCTGAAAATCTAAAAAAGGAACATTGATCACATATACGGTTGATTGATATAGAGTCTGATATAGTTAAAGATAAATAAGGAAAAGATTTGGCAAATATTAATTAACAGAGAGAGAAAGATAAATTAAGAAGAGAGAGAAAAAAAAAGAAAGAGAAAAAAAATATTAACTAGTTAGCATGCTATATAGGACGTCATGTAGGACGTGATAAAAAGAGATGATATATAGCATTATTCAAAAAATTATTCGGATGAAAAAGAAACAAAAAGGAAAGAGAGACGCTGGTTTTTCTACGAAAACTTCCCCACAATTCCACTCTCAGGCACTCATTGTCAAGTGACAGAGCTGAGAGGGAACAACCTATATCCACCACTTATAAAGATGCCCGTGGTCCATGACTTGTGGCAAGGGACTGGACCGACCGCATATTGATAGCTCATGAGAATCGTTTTTTGCAAGTACCAATATTCTGAAATGAGATGATGCTGTCAACTATTCATGTGTGCCCCTCAATGAAGCACTGTAAGACAAACCAGAACGTAACTAGTCCAACTAATTTTTTTTTTTTTTCCTCTAATTCAAGATTTACCACAACCGAAAACTGAAAAAGAAAGAGGAAACAAGTCCAGATTCCTTCCATACCAAGAGCCATTATCTCGACACAACATAGGCCATCAATAGGATTTTTATTTTTCATGTCCAACGATTTCAATACATTTTGGCGTCTGAAATCCTATTGATGGCATATGTTGTGTCGAGATATCTATCTAATTCGATGATATATTGTGTCAAGCTCGTGGTAGTAACGGAGCCGGGAAGTCCAGATTCCTTCCATACCAAGAGCCATTATCTCGACACAACATAGGCCATCAATAGGATTTTTATTTTTCATGTTCGTTTTGCATAATGTTTCGATGTTCCTGAACATGCTTGCGATTTATTAATCATTTTTAAGTTAAGATATTTACTTCACTTGTTTCTTTTTTATCAAGGGAAGTTTAAGTCATACAACACATATTAAATAATATCTCCCACAAAAATTGATCTCGCAATCAATATCTCATACATACAATAAGGGACATAACCCTAGACCAAAAGGCTTGTTGGTAGATATTTACTTTACTTATTTGAGCTGAAGCAAGCCCGTAGCAAGTAATTCACGTGAAGAAGAAAATCATGATAACCAAAGAGAAAACGAGCAGGTCCGCTAGCAAACCTGAACTAGGAAATGGACCCAAATCAACCAACCTGCGACCTTGAAATATCCTCTCTGCAACTACGACACAGGACCACAAAACCCTAACTGGAATATGTTCATAAAGTAGATACTAAATGGTGGTGCGCGCTTAGGTTGTCATCATCTAGTACATCAAATGTGTAGATCTTATCTGTTTGTTTCGTTTTGCCAGAATGTACTCCTTCTGGAGTCCGGTGAGTATCCCAATTGACGGAAAACTATCAAAATCACATAACAGATTAGTGATGTTCTTTAAGTACCACGTACCATCGTTGGAAAAACTAATCGATTAGTTGATGTTTTTAGCATGTTCTCAAGTAAGGTGTTTTGAGCTATAAACAAGATAAAGGAAATGGAAAAAGCGAGACGTGAACCTAGACTTCTTATTAATTGCAGTCTGGACTATGATACATTGATAGTGTCTTAATTTACAACCTTATTTATCTAAAACGTTTTAATCAAGTCGTTGCAAGACGAAAAATGGATCTTTACCTCATATCTTATAACATCATAAAATAATTAAAACAAAACATATCTTGATATACCTTAAACACTACAAAAAAAAAAAACTGAATTTTGCGACGGGCCGTCGCCATCTCGTCACCAATACGGCGACGACTTGGAGAAAGAAAAGGTTGACGCTAATTTTGTAACAGTACAGTGACAGCATAATGTGAGACGGAAAAAACCGTCACCAAACCGTCACTATTAGTGACGGCATAGTTCACCGTCTCCAAAATTGGAGACAGGAGGCGTTATCGTCTCCAATTTTGGAGACAGGAATAGTTCCCGTCTCTAAAATTGGAGACAGAAGCGCATCCCGTCTCCAAAATTGAAAATGGCATACTTTGTCGTCTCCAAAATTGGACACGGGAGTGCCTCCCGTCTCCAATTTTGGAGACGGTGAACTATTCCCGTCTTCAATTTTGGAGATGGCGAACTATTCCCATCTCCAAAATTACAGACGGGAACGCCTCCCGTCTCTAATTTTAGAGACGGGATCAATTTTTTTAAAAAAAATTGGCAAAAAAAAAAAAAAATTGGCAATAAAATTGAAAGAGGGCAGCCTCATACTATGCAACCCACCCCCCACAACGCAACCCTCCCCCCACCCCCACTTCTCGTCCCTCACCCCTACCCCATGTTCTCTACCCACTCCCCACCCCTCAGTGTTCCTCTACCCCTGCCTCGCGACCCATGCATATATATATTCATTTTTTTTATTTTCTGTTTTTCTTTTTTCTTTTATTTATTTATTTACTATTTTTTTTAATTTTAGATATTTGGATTTGTATCTATAGGTATATATATATATATATATATATTTTTTTTTTTTTTTTTCATTTTTCTATTTTCTATTTTTCTTGTTTTTTTATTTATTTACTAATTTTTTTAAATCAGATATTTATTTATTTTTTATTTTTGAATTTATTTTTTGCTAAATTTTTTGATTTCTATTTTTGTTTTAGATTTGGAGTGGAGGATCGGGCTTTGATTCTTAAGTGTGTTGAAGAGCTTGCTGATGTTGATAAATTATTTCGTGGGAGCCCCGAGCCTCCATTTATCACAATTTCATGGTATATTGTGTGTGTGTGTGTGTGTGTTATATATTTCTCTGTGACAATGTGTGACTATAAATTTATAGTACTCGTAGATGCGAATGCGATTGCTCAATTTGTTTGTTCTTTAAATGTTGTAACATTGTTGGACCTTATTTGATATAAGAGTATCCTATGAATCTAAACCCTTTATTGCTGCCTCTGTATTTTGATATCTTGTTTGAAACCAATCCATTTTTGTACTTTAGAAGTTCATTAATGGTGTCCCTTAAGGTTAAGTATAGGAGCAGTATATTGCAAGCAAGATTTAAAGAGTTTTTTTGTAACATTCTGCTCTTGTCTCCATAGTGCAAAGTCTGAGACTTTATGGCTGAGCATGGTTTTGAGAAATTTTAATTTTCGTACTTTTGTGATGTAGGAGCCCTCTGTTGTATGATCTAAAGGGTTGTAAGAAATTTCTAAGATGTTGTTATCTAGATAGTTATCAATCTTAAGTTGAGTATGTGTTGTTTGATAAAAGGTTCCAATGAGTTGAAATAATCTTAGATATGATAGGATCAAAAGCAAAATAAATTCATAAGCAAGCATAAGCAAATAATGGCACATATATGCTAGTATGTGTGTATGATGGCTCACGGCCAAACTGAATCAGCGCCGACATTGGGTTAAGTTTTACATAAGTACAGTACAATATTTAAGTGAATCCCTTTATACGAGCTATTTTGAAAGTGAAAATTACCATTCTCTAAACCTAAAAAAACTATATATGATTGTGTTGTATTATCCTCTTAGAAGTTGGCTTTGTATTATCTTAAACTATCTATACTTTTCCATTTTTTCTTCAGGGTAGCAAGTAAAACTTAGTAGCCATAATGCTATGTATACTGTTTAAATTATAAATTTCTTCTTTTTGTTTATTTCACTTGTGAGTATCAACTAAAACCATTAATTTTCTGGAATCAACTAATGTTTCTAGTTGAAGTTTGTTCACTGATGTGCTATGATATTCTTCAACTTCAGGTTGCATAGGTAACAGCAGTGTAAACGACATGAGTAGTTTGAATATTGTTCTTTCTGGGAGTTGACTATGGTTGGTTCTGTGCATTAGAAAATGGAAAAGCTCCTAAATGGACAAATGTGGTTTGCTCTTCTTCTAAGGGATAAAGGGAAAGTGCCATAAGCACGTGATTGTTTCATTAGATTCATAGATAATAGCATTTTGGCACCTGCGAGTCTCGTTGAGTTGATTAATAAAACAGTTGTTTGCTTAGCACAAAAGATGATGTAATTTTGGATATCTTTGAGATGAGTTCTCTCTTCTGATTATAATTTTGGATATCTTGTGTCATGTTTAGATGTTGAGAAATCTGATTTATGATCTCACTTCTCTTACATCATCTATCATGATGGTGCTATCGAAAAGTTGTAGGAAAACAATAAGCATGTTTGCGTTTTGTGATTTGAGGCTAATAACTTCCTTAGCGCATGCATCTTTGTCTTCTGAAAATGGGATTTACATTACTATTTTTTCCCCTTTTGATTTTATAGATATTTGACCTTTTTGATGTCAAGCGAAAAGAGGTTATTGATTTTGGTGATTTTGTTAGATCTCTCAACGTTTTCCACCCAAATGTGCCCACAAGAAGATAAGATTAATTGTAAGTTGAGAGAGAAATACTATAATTCTTGCATAAGTTCTTAGTAGTTGGATTTGTATTATAATGTAAACTTGTTTTCATTTAACTAAAGATCGTTCTTGCTTAGCAAAACAAAAACTATAAAAATGTTACACTACAAGTAGTAATGGTTTAGAGTCGAATCAATATGGGTGTACTAGATTATAATCTACCTCAATTGCCACTATCCCTTCTACTTAACTCTTGTAATAAACTCATTAATCTTAAGATGAAAATGATCACAAAAAGAGCAAAAATTATCTATGAAATCTCATGATTCTTGATATTGATTTGAATATATACACATTTCTCTTAATTACTTAAAAAAATTATAAATTAAAGGCCCCTTCTTGAGGTCTTGAGTCAACTCTTCTTTAAACTAAATAACTTTAGAATGAAACTCCATGATCTGTAACAATATTCGTTCTAATTTTTTTGTTCTTTGTTGCTAAATTAGTTTTGCCTACCACCAAAATTGGTCTTATACTATACTTAATGCATTAGACAAGAATACTTAAGGATGATTGTAAACTAGGAAACTATAAAAGATATCATGGAATGATACTTACCATTGAATTAAAGTAAGAAATTCTCTAACTTAATGTAGAATAATGCAAGTTTTGTATTATTAAGGGCAGGACACATATTTTGATAGCTAGTGAAGGTTAGCTAATGATATCGTATTGCTCATATACTAAGTGTGGTGAACTTAGTGTTTTATACAGGTTGTTCCGTTTCGGAAAAGATTCATAAATGACGAGTTTCTGGAGATTCAAAGTTCGTGAATAGTTTTGGAGAAGATTCATCAATGACAAGAGTTTCTAGAGATTCAAAGTTCATGAATAGTTTCAGATAAGATTCAAATGCATAGGGTTAAGTTAGATTTGATCAATAGCTATTTTGTAATTATATATGTAATTAAAACATTTTGCAATCATATTTGTAATTAAAATATTTAATAATATTAATTTTAAATTGAATTTTGATTGTCAAATTTTAATTTATTTAATTTTTATATAAAATTCATATTTAGAAATTTTGTCATTTAAATTTTGTACTCTAATTATGAAGAGTTTCTACAAATAATTATTTAAATTTTACGAGGACTCGGCGAGGGCTCTGCAAGGGAGGATTTTGCGAGGGCTCGTCGAGGGACGCAATCAGCGAGGGCTTGGTGACGGAATATATTAGTGACGACATGGTGATAGGTTAAGTTGGCGACGACACGGAGAGGGAAAGATTGAAAAGGGCTTGTTGATGGAATATATTAGTGACGGCATGGTGACGGGTTAAGTTGGCGATGGCACAGTGAAGGGAAAGATTGGCGAGGGCTCGGTGACGACAATCATTGGTGACGGCCTGGTGATTAGCCGTCGCAATATGTCGATGGCTTGGTGATGGGCAGGATTTTGGCGACCACCTTGTGTCTGACGGACGTTTCCTCTCACCGTTCCTCTCACCGTGCCATCGCCAATTCCAAATTGGCGACGACAGGGTGAGAGGAACCTTCTCTCGCAAAATTCAGTTTTTTGTAGTGAAAAGATAGAAATAGCATATGAACTTAATATATACACATGTTTTAATGGCATAAATCATGAACTACATATATCTTATGATTAAATTGATCTTCTCTCCCATTACTCTATACACTTTTATGTTTGTCAATTGATGAGAAAACAAACTTGGGGATAGATGAATGGAGAGAATGACCAAAAGTTTTTTATATAGTACTCATATATCAAGTCTACCCATCAAAGACTTAATTATACTATAAATTACATGACTTTTCATGAACCCACAAATCCCATTAACTTTAATAAGTATACTATAATGTGTGATGGATTATAATGAACCATTAATCTCACTAAGTACACCATTATGTAGGATTATAATTAAGTGGTTATATGAACAATTCAAGAACATGAATTCAAAATAAGACTACATACATGAACTCTTCATATTCTTCTATTTCTTGTATGAATCCACTAATTATTTCATTATGTAGGAGGTTATATTTGATTTATCACTTTGGTCATTGAATCATCACCATTTATTTTATAATTTATGTGGTCATGAATGTCACCTTAAGTAAAAACTTCTTACATTCTCCCACTTGGCCGAATGATCACATAACACATGTGATACCTATTATTGGATTCATTTAATGGCTACCTCAGTAATAACTTAATATTTACCTAAACAAATAACTAATATGGATTGATGCGTTCAAACGGTGCGTTATAATTAGGTGCAAAATGACCAAGTTTTAATAACCCGCAAGTGCACGGATCTTCATAGTGTAGTGTACTTGCGGAATTGTACCACAGGAAAGCTCGTTAGTTAAGTTAGTGAAGTATTATGAAAGTGTTAAAGCGCTTAAGTGACAGGTTTGCAGATTTGTTTGAGTGACGTGCTTAAATGTAAAATTCTACAACTAACTAAATTATTTAAGTTAAGCTAAGTATTAGTGGAATACGAGAGGTGGTGATCTAGGGGTTTGAACATATAAATGAGGCAATTAATATAGGCTCTGTCTAGTTTATCTACTTCTATAAGGGCTTAAGCTACAAGCATACACCCGGTTAAGCTAAAAGCTATAGACCTAGTTAATCTACTTAGTTCATTTTAACCAAGTACAATAAGGCAAACTAAACTAAGGAACTAACCTTACAGATATAAACTATGGTACAACCTATAGTTTCATGGAATCTATGGTACAACCCATAGATTCATGATTAAAACATTTATATGGCACGAAAATAACGCATTCATAATATTAACCACAAGTATAATATTTATGAAGCGAAAGTAAAGCAATCATAACGTCTACTTAAAACCATCACGTATGAAATACTGAATTTAAAACAAGCCATACATTACAATTTGAATTGAATACACTAAATCCAAAACCATATATTAAAATACTGTTATTTACAATATTCACCCCTAGATATCAATCTACTCAGACAAATGAATACGAGTTATGTAAATAAAAGAGAGTCAAGAAAGGCTTCCTCATATTGACGAACGCGTATTTCTGGTTCCTGAAATTTGAGCAGAGGTTCAACACAAAATAGTTATTCGGGCAGAACTAATTTCCCCCGAATAAGGGCTACTAGGGATGAGTTTCTCCCGAATAAGAGCTTTCCTATTGAAAGCTATTCGGGCAAAACTTCCCCCGACTAAAAACTATTAGGGTCGAACTTCCTCCTAAAAGTAGCTATTCGGGCAAAATTTTTCCAAATAAGAGCTACCTAGGCGGGAGTTCCCCCGTATTCTACTACTACTTAATTAACTAAAACTAAAATTAAAACTAAATGGAATTAACTCAGAATTATATCAAAAATATTGATAATACTCCAAAATTAACTCAAAAATTCTCAAAGGGTTGATTCTCTATTTATAGGCAAAATTATGAGAAAAGTTGACTTTTTGTATTTCTTGAAATTTGACCAGATCGTTGACCGCGGCATTTTCGAGCATTTTTCACTGTTTTGACCCTCCAAACGATGGAATTTGGCTACAATCACGCTGCACGCAGAACTTTGCTCAGAAGGCTGTTTCCACTTGAAAAACTGATATGATTTGCCAAAAACGGACATGGGTCACTATTTGAGATCATTTGGGTCAATGTTCCGAGTCCGATTTCGTGCTAGTTTTGGCTAAATTTCTTCTTTATGAGCTTCATTCTTCAACAACTTCTCGTGCTTCCTCATTATTATTTCTTGACTTGCAATTTGGATAATTTCGGCCCTGATTCTTCACTTTTCAGTATTTTCCTATATTGTATCGAAAGTATCAAAGTATTGCATTTATTCCATAGTTAAGATGCAAATGCAGTACAAATACTATGGTTTGAGTATTGCAAATATAGTCACATCAACATCTCCAAACCTAAATATTGCTTGTCCTCAAGCAAGACTGTCTTTAAAACAATTTCAAAGTGAAATTTTCAGAAAATTTTGCAAGTCAAAACAAGTGAATGCATCTATCCTAACCTTTTGTCAAAAATTTTCCAACATGTAGCATGAGAAATGCAATTCACTATCTTAAACCTATTCAGCAGTTAATGATAATCATGAGAAGAGAACCTTTACATATTTTTCACGAATAGATACTCTTTTTGGAAATCGACTATTGATTGCTTCGGAGTACATATTTAGAAGTAAACTAAGTAAATTAAGTTCAAACAATTCCCAACTTTAAAGACTTTGCAAATAGATTGGACTTTGATATTCTTGCCTTATTTGTAATCAAACTCTTGATCATGCCTTCATCCTTTTTACATTTGCCAAAAATATAAAAGTAGAACTTACAATATCTCTATATAGTGTTTAGTTTTTTTGCTTTCTGAATATCCCATGTAGCGGGCTTTAAGGCCAACAATCTCCCGCCATTATGACTGAGGTTACCAGGTTTTAAAGGGACCTCTACGTGCCTTAATCACCCGAGATATCCAAGCTCGAAACCTTACACTATAATACATATCCTAAATTACAATGTCTAAGATAGTGGTGCTTACAGTTGCACAACATCCTTACATCAAAAATTTATTCAATAGTAAAGGTATGTACAACTTTTTTTTTCTTTGTTTTCTTTTCTTTTTTTTTCTTCTATATTTTCAGAGTGTACATACTGGCAGAGTAACATAATATAATGTACAGACATGGTATAAGGGTTTAGGTTTCAATTACAAGAAGTTCTCATAACAAACGGTAATCATATCTCAGACCTTTCATAATCACATAGCTATCAATTGAAAAAAAGAAGAACAACTAGGTTTACTCATGAATATAGTACCCCAAAGTTTTTCTTACAAAGTTTCCTCAGAGTTTTTCAAAATACATAGCTACCAAAACAGGTTATCAAATAATCTAAATCATCTTCTTTTAAACAAGTAAGGTAGCAAACTACTTTTCTCATGAACATAATTGGTGTATTTCTTGCATGTTTTGAAAAAGATTTTCATGAAATACACGCACCCCTACACTGAAACTTTGTTTGTCCTTAAGCAAATAGAAATGTAAGATAGTGAGAGTGTAATATGCAAGTAATAACAAAATGACAAATGCTGCATCCCCAAACCTATGGTTTGTTTACTCTACAACGCATGTTGATCAGGTATAAAGGAAAATGTAGTAAGGAAAGATATCACCTAATGTGAAGCATTCCTATGTTGATGTCAAAACTTTTCTACTATCTTTTCCCAAAAGATGTATCATTCTGCAATTAAAGATTAGTAGACAAAGTATTTTACATATTATCATCAACAAAAAATATAGTTAGCTATACTAAATAAATAAAAATAGTCAAACAAATATATAAGGGAGAAACCAAAAAGAAATATGGTCATGAAAAACAACTAATACATAAAGCAAATAAATAAACTACCTAGACCATTTAACCTCTTTTATGGGATTCAAGAGTTATCTATAAATATATAAACGAAGTAAATACAGAGGACTAAGGAAATCATAAAATCACACAGACAAAGGAAAATAAACACACATAAGCATTTTAAAAATCTAGGTTGCTTCCTAGTAGCGCTAAGTTTAACATCTTCAGCCAGACAGTTGTGCTGAATTGTAATGCCTTTAGCTTGGCAGAATCTTATTTATGGAATGCCTGCAAGGTCATGAAATTCTACAGATTCAACTTCATAAGGAACCATATTTGGATTGAATGCATGTTTCAATCTTTGTCCATTGACTGTGATGACATGCTCATCTGTGGGATTTTTAATTAAGATAACTCCAGAAGGATATACTTTAAGCACTTCATAAGGACCATCCCATCTTGTTCTTAATTTTCCTGAGAAGAACTTCAATTTGGAGTTAAACAACCAAACTTTATTAGAAGGAAATAAGGTTTTTCTTAAAATAGATCTATCATGAATCCTCTTCATTCTCTCTTTGTAGAGTTTGGCATTTTCATAAGCTTCGAAACGAAGCTCTTCCAGTTCATTCAACGCCAACTTCCTACCTTTACCTACCTGTTGTAAGTCAAAGTTCAGGGCTTTAATAGCCCAATAGACTTTATGCTCTAATTCAATAGGAAGATGTCAAGCTTTACCATATACTAATCTATATGGGGACATGCTGATGGGAGTTTTGAAAGCAGTACGATAGGCCCATAATGCGTCATATAGACGACTTGACCAATCTTTGCGATCGGGCCTAACCGTTTTCTAAAGAATTGACTTACTCTCCCTATTTGATACCTCTACTTGCCCACTTGTTTGTGGGTGGTAAGGCGTTACTATCTTGTGATGGACAAAGTATTTTCTCAATAAGGCTTCTAGTGTCCTGTGATGGAAATGTTGTCATGTGACGAAAATGTTGTCCTCCATCACTTATAAGCACAAATGGCACCCCGAATCAAGAAAAAAATGTTCTTTTTAATGAACTTGACCACAACTTTGTGGTCATTGGTTCGGGTTGCCACTGCTTCTACCTACTTGGATACATAGTCCACACCAACAAGAATATAAGAATAGCCTGAGGAATGAGGGAAGGGACCCCTGAAGTCTATACCCCACACATCGAATATTTCATAAATGAGGATATGTGTAAGGGGCATCATGTCCCTTTTTGAGATAGAGCCAACTTGTTGACATTGTGGACAATTTTTACACACTAGCTGGGTATCTTTCAAAAGAGTGGGCCAAAAGAACCTACTTTGAATGACTTTTGTAGCCGTCTTTTTTCCTCCAAAATGTCCACTACATGCTTCAGAGTGACAGAATTGGAGTATGCTATCAAATTTTTCCTTAGGTACACATCTCTTAATGACCTGATCAACACAAATCTTGAAAAGATAGGGATCTTCCCAGATATAGTACTTGACTTGTGCCATGAACCATTCCCTTTCTCTTTTACCCCAGTGAGTTGGAAACTCTTGGACAGCCAAATAATTGACAAAGTGGGCATACCACGGGGTCTTATGTGAGATGGAAAAAAGTTGCTCATCAGGGAACGTGTCTTTGAAAGGCAGAGTATCAATAGGAGTATCACGTATAAGACGTGATAGATGATCGGTGATAGAATTCTCGCTTTCTTTCTTGTCCTTGATCTCAAGGTCGAACTCTTGAAGGAGTAATAACCAATAGATTAGACGGGACTTTGTATTCTTTTTGGTCAGTAAATACCGCAAAGTCGCATGGTCCGTGTATACTATTACTTTGGATCCTAGGATGTAAAATATGAATTTGTCCAATGAGAAGACTACAACCAGCAATTCATTTTCAGTGGTTGTGCATCGTCCAAGGTTTTGTTGGCATAGTATATCACGGTATGCAGTTTATCCCTACGTTGTCCTAATATAGCTCCCACTGCATAGTCTGACGCATCGCACATTATCTCAAATGGGAGACTGTAGTCAGGAGGTTGGATGATAGGAGAAGAGGATAGTAAGGATTTAAGTTTCTCAAAAGCTTCTGAGCACTTGTCATCAAATTTGAACTCAATATCATTTGCTAGAAGACTAGAGAGTGGTCGGGCTATATGGCTAAAATCCTTGATGAAAGGTCAATGAAAACCGGCGTGACCAGGGAATGATCGGATATCACACACTGTCTTGGGTGCGAGTAGCTTTTCTATTAGCTTGACTTTAGCTGGGTCCACATGGATTCCATCCTGTGTAACAACATGACCCAGAACTATACCTTGCCTAACCATTAAGTGGTTTTTTTCCCAACTTATAACCAAATTTGTTTCAATGCATCGGTCTAGCACTACAGAAAGGTGTGTGAGGCACTCGTCAAAGGTAATTCCAAATATTGAGAAGTCATCCATGAAGACTTCCAGGAACTTTTCGATCATGTCTAAAAAAAGAGCCATCATACATCTTTGAAACGTCGCAGGATCGTTGCAAAGACCGAAAGACATGCGTCAAAACGCAAAGGTCCCATAAGGGCATGTGAAGGTAGTATTTTCATGATCTTCAGGAAAGACTGGGATTTGGTTATATCCTGAATACCGATCCAGAAAGCAATAGTAGTCTTGTCTGGCTACTCTATCTAGGACTTGGTCAAGGAAGGGTAAAGGGAAGTGGTCTTTCCTCGTTTTGGAATTGAGTTTTCTATAGTCAATGCATATACGCCACCTTGTTATGATGCATGTAGAAATTAGCTCACCTTTATCATTTGGGACCACA
Organism: Ehretia macrophylla; assembly: GCA_037974665.1. Lineage (NCBI taxonomy): Eukaryota > Viridiplantae > Streptophyta > Magnoliopsida > Boraginales > Ehretiaceae > Ehretia > Ehretia macrophylla. Next base: position 27,861,765 of record CM075769.1, read on the forward strand.
GTAATCCCAGATTTCTTTGGTACCACTTGTACCGGACTTACCCATGGACTATCAAAAATTGGGTATATAATACCCGCATCAAGCAACTTAATGATCTGCTTGCAGACGACATCATCTATCTTTGGGGTCTTCTCTGAAATTCTCGAGAATGAGTAACTCCTTCCTCGAGATGAACTTTGTCCATACCCATAGAGGGATCAATGCCTTTCAAGTCAGAAAGCGTCCAATTTATCGCCTGTTTCTGGGTACTTAGGACCTTTACCAGTCTGTCTTTATGCTCGGGAGTTAAATCCGAGGCGATGATGACTGGAAGACTCTCATCAGGTCTTAACTAGGCATACTTAATATGTTGGGGCAAGGTTTTGAGTTCCAAAACTGGTAGGGAGTGGGACAGTCTAAAACTTCAGGGAAATGAGTTGTTACTTGATCGTCCTTATTTGGATTAACAACAATAGAAGTGGAGGCGACCATTTCAGGAGAAATGTCGTATTCATACAAAAGTCGTTCTAACTTGGCTATTTTTTGATTAGGAGTTAGGATCGATTGGGAAAACTCATCTATACATGAGTCAATGGTATCAACATGGAAACATTATTCTTTCTTATCTTGATTCAATTTGTTAGTTGCATTAGCAACCCTTAGCTTAGTTCTCATGTTCCCAAATGTTAGTTCTATCATACCTGTCCTATAATAGATAACAGCATCAGCTGTTGCTAAGAATGGTCTGCCTAGTAAAACGGGAGTGGTATTTTTGTTATCAGGGCCTAAGTCTATATCTAACACAATGAAGTCTACTGGGAACAAGAATTCTCCTACTCTAATGATCACATCTTCTACAATACCTCGAGGTCTTTGCTCAAATCTATCTGCCAGTTGGAGGGTCATATTAGTCAGTGTTAACACTCCAAGACCTTACCTTTGGTAGATTGTATGAAGGATAAGGTTAACACTAGATCCTAAGTCAAGGCGCTTTCTATGTGTTGGTCATTAATTAAGCATGGAATAGTGAAAGCTCCTGGGTCACTGCACTTCTGAGGCAGTCCTCTATTGCAGATATTGCTAACCTTTTCAGTAAGACGGACCTTCTTAGGAATGGAGTTGGTCCGTCTTTTTTTCACACACAAATCCTTCAGAAATTTGGCATAGGCTGGAATCTATTGTTTTACCTCAACTAATGGCAAATTGATTTTAATATCTTTCAGATGCTCTAAGACCTTGAGTTGTTTAGGATCATCAGTCGGCTTTGGATGGGATAGAGCCGTGGGAAAAGGTGCTCGTGAGGATGATTCAACTATAGGGTCCATTGTTAGGTTTTTATTCCTACGACAATCTTGAACATCTTTGCTTAAAACCTCAATCTCAGATTCCTCTAATTCCTCAATTTCTTCAGGAACATCCCTAACCTTTTCTCTAACCTGGTTATCAATGGTTTTCCCACTCCTAAGGGTAACTACAGCCTTGGCCTGTTCTTGTACTGTCTCAGTTTGGACAGTACTACACTGTCCTCGTGGATTTACCATGGTCTGAGATGGAAGCTTACTTTCGTCTCTCTTACTTAAAGTTTGGGCCATCTGCCCGATTTATCCTTCAAGTTTAGCAATAGACCATTGCTGAACTTGGAACATTTGCATAAGTTTGTCAAATTTGTCATCAAATGATGACTTTGCAGGAGGAAGAGGTGAGACATTGTTATGTTGTGTTCTGAACGGATTGTCCTATTGGACTGGCTAGTAACCAGGAGGGTTATTATTTTGTGGCCTCTGATATTGCTATTGAGCGAATCGATTGTCTACATTTCCCTGCTGACTTTGTTGATGAGGCTCATAGTTTCCTTGTCTTTTCTAATATTGATGTTGAGGAAACTGAGTCTCTTGATTCCCTTGTTGCCATGAAAATGTGGGATTGTCTCGCCAGCCAGAATTATACGTGTTAGAATACGAATTGTAATTCCTTGTATATCCTTGGGCGGCGCAGACTTGTTCTTGTATGAATTCAGGAAATTGTTAACTGATTAGACAATTCAGAGTATAGTGATCTACTGCAGAACATATGGTACAAACTTCCGTGATCTGAGGAGGTGAAGAAGACGAAGACCCTAGGGAGATGAATTTTTCTAATTGTTGTGCTAGGCCATCTACTTTATCAATCAATTAGGAATTGGAGCTAGAGTTAACTTCAAACAATGCCCTAATTTGGGGATTATGGGTGCTCTTATTCTCTCTGTCATCAACAGTGTTTTGGAGAGAGTCTTCAGCAATATTTTCTATTCTTCTCCAAGATTCATCCGCTGTAAGGTTATAAAAACCTCCATTGTTCATTGTATTAACTATCATCTTATTATGAGGGGTAAGACCTTTGAAGAAATAATGCAAGAGTTCAGGACGATCAAACCCATGATGAGGACACTGATTCTTAAGATCGTTAAACTTTTCCCACGATTCCTGAAACGGCTCTAAGTCTGATTGTGCGAATGTCATGATATTTGTTCTCAGAGTAGTAGTCTTAGCCATTGGGAAGAACCTATGTAAAAATATCTGAATAAGTTCTCCCCAGGAAGTGATCATTCCTGCGTCTAGATGATTTAGCCACTGTTTGGCTTTTTCTTTCAATGAAAAGGGAAACAGTCGCAGATGAATATTTTCACGGCTCACATTAGGGATGTGAAGCGTTGTACATGCTTCAATGAATTGCACGATGTGAGCATGAGGATTTTCATTGCTTTTTCCATAGAAAGAAGGAAGTATTGAAATAGTCCCTATTTTGAGCTCAAATTTTATATTGCCAAGAGCCGGTGGGGCTATGGCAAATTCAGGGTCAAAATCACCCGATGAAAATTGTTGACGTAAAGTCATCGGTTGGTTCACAGGTTGATTAACAGGCTAAGCTATAGGAAGAGGCGGGATATTACTTCTTGATCCGCCATTGGGAATTTTAACTTCCTACGCAAATTTTTCTCGAGTTCAGGATCAAACGGGGTAAGTTCTGAATCCAAAGAACAACGCCCGTGCATACAATGACTTATAAACTTTAAATACGAAATAAAATTACAAGATTAAAAATACTAATATACTTTACAAGCAATAATAGATAAAAACTCATTGATCAGATGAATCATTAAAATGACTCATTTCCCAAACTTTAAAATTTTTTAATTTTTTTAATTATATATTTATTATTATTATTATTATTTATTTTTTTATTTTTTTATTTTTATTTTTATTTTTTTATTTTTTTACTTTTTTTATTTTTTATTTTATTATTTTACTTTTTTATTTTTTTATTTTTTTTTTTATTTTTTAAATAAAGCAAATAAAATAAACACTTTAAAAAAAGTTCACAAATACTTTTATCAATAACTAAACTATACCGTGCTTTCCCGACAACGACGTAAAAAACTTGATGCGTTCAAACGGTGCGTTAGAATTAGGTTCAAAATGACCAAGTTTTAATACCCGCAAGTGCACGGATCTTCGTAGTATAGTGTGCTATGAGTGCGGAATCGTACCATAGGGAAGCTCGTTAGTTAAGTTAGTGAATTATGTGAAAGTGTTAAAGCGCTTAAGTGATAGATTTGCAAATTTGTTTGAGTGACGTGCTGAAATGTAAATTATTCTACAACTAACTAAATTATCTAAGTTAAGCTAAGTATTAGTAGAATACGAGAAGTGGTGATCTAGGGGTTTGAATATGTAAATGAGGCAATTAATATAGGCTCTGTGTCTAGTTTATCTAATTCTGCAAGGGCTTAAGCTACAAGCATACACCCGGGTAAACTAAAAGCTATAGACCTAGTTAATCTACTTAGCTCATTTTAACCAAGTACAACAAGGCAAACTAAACTAAGGAACTAACCTTACAGATAGAAACTATGGTATAACCTATAGTTTCACGGAATCTATGGTACAACCTATAGATTCATGATTAAAACATTTATATGGCACAAAAATAACGCATTCATAATATTAACTACAAGTATAATATTTATGAAGCGAAAGTAAAGCAATTATTACGTCTATTTAAAAGCATTACGTATGAAATACTGAATTTAAAACAAGCCATACATTGCAATTTGAATTGAATAAACTAAATCTGAAACCATATATTACTGTTATTTACAATATCACCCCTAGATATTAATCTATTGAGACATAAATAAATACGAGTTATGTAAATAAAAGAGAGTCAAGAAAGGCTTCCCCATATTGACGAATGCGTATTTCTGATTCCCAAAATTTGAGCAGAGGTTTGACGCAAAATAGCTATTCGGGCGGAACTAATTTCCCCCGAATTAGAGATACTAGGGATGAATTTCCCCTGAATAAGAGCTTTCCTATTGAAAGCTATTCGTGCAGAACTTCCCTCGATAAAAACTATTCGGGTCGGACTTCTCCCTAAAAGTAGCTATTCGGGCAAAATTTTTCCGAATAAGAACTACCTAGGCAGGACTTCCCTCGTATTCTACTACTACTTAATTAACTAAAACTAAATGAAATTAACTCAGAATTATATAAAAAATATTGATAATACTCCAAAATTCTGAAAGGGTTGATGCTCTATTTATAGGCAAAATTCTGAGAAAAGTTGACTTTGTCCGGATCGATGACTGTGGTATTTTCGGGCGTTTGTTACTGGTTTGACCCTCCAAATGATGGAATTTTGCTCAGAAGGCTGTTTCTACCCGAAAAAATGATATGATTTGCCAAAAACGGATATGAGTCACTATTTGAGATCATCTTGGTCAATGTTCTGAGTCCGATTTCATGCTAGTTTCAGCCAAATTTCTTCTCTAAGAGCTTCATTCTTCAATCACTTCTCGTGCTTTTCTATTCTTACTTCTTGACTTGCAATTTGGATCGTTTTGGCCTGATTTTTCACTTTTCTGTATCATCCTACATTGCATCAAAAATATCAAAGTATTGCAATAATTCCCAAATTAAGATGCAAATGCAACACAAATACTATGGTTTGAGTGCTGCAAATACAGTCACATCATGGATCATGGCGATTTTATATCAAATTTGTCGATATAATTCCTTTCATGTATCACAATGCTAGCCACTTCCTTAGATAAATCTTAATGAGGAATAATAACAATAACAGGATGCATGCATATCCTTAAAATAAAAATCATAAAGTCCTACTTTCATGTCAACAATTTGACAATTCCAGTTAACTATAATTTCATAAAATGTGCACAAATGTAACTGGAAAAATATTGCTTTGATGTGTCCAACTATTACACATTATTAAGATCCCTCATAATTTTCGTACTTCATTCATGTGCTAGCACTTTCATGAGGATCTATAATGATCACTTCAAATGATGTACGTAAAGGACACCTCTATAAGACTTTAGTATGCTTGGACTAAAATAGTCTTTACTTTAAGTCAGAATATGTCATTGAACCTTTACATGACACAAATAACTTTCGAATTTTCTTTTTCCATTTTTTTAATTAAATAACTGAACCAACACACTTTAATGGATCACTTTCATAAGACCTTAAATGTGATATCGAAATAAAAGTATCACATATCACTTCTTGAAAGTTAGTGAACTGCCTTGTAATGTATAAAAATATTCATAAGTATTTACACCAAAAATATAATACATGAATAATACGAAAATCATGTATTTTTTTTAATACCTTACTGACATTGATACAATTTCTTGCTTTTGTTGATAAAACAAACAAATATATAATTCTATCTCAATAATATAAGATATACTTCTATAATCCTTCAAATCAAAATAAGGGTAAAATAAAAATGAACTTACTCCCACTATTCTCTAGATTTTATAAAAATTACATACTAAAAAAGTTCATCTCATAAATCCCGTAATAGTTTTTAAGAAGTTAACTTTACTATCAATGTCAAATAAAATTATCATCATTATGGTTGAAAATCTTTATATGGTTCATAATATTGTAAATCCAAACATCAAAATCATTAGCGCATACTCAATATAAAATTCATTATATTGAGAACACTACTCCTTGAAATATTGGATATATGCGTTAATTGGACGTTATAAAACTTTCGATAATACTAAGCAATATATGACTATAATAGTGTAGTGTGCTCTGAGTGTAGAATCGTATCCACAGAAAAGTTCGTTAGTTAGTTAGTGAAGTAGTGTCAAAATATTAAAGCAAAAACCTAACAATTTGGGAAAATAGGTTGCGTATCGTGCAGGAAATATAAACTAAACTAAGGCTAAGCTAAGGTTTTGCATAATACAGGGGAAATGAATCTAAGGGTAAGTAATAAGGCAGTTAATGTAGAGTCGATATCTAAGATTTTCTAATTCTATGTAAGGGATAAATTATAAGCATTTAACCTAGTTAATTTCCTTAGTCTAATTAAAGTCCCGATTACTACAACCGTTATAGGTGTCGTTCCATCCGCATTATGGATCTGTCCTTGTAGCCTGGTGTAACTGGTCTATTTTAACTAAGTAATCAACAACTCCAACTTGGGTAGAAACTATAATTCAACCTATGGTCTCATGGAATCTATGGTACAACCTATCGATTCACTATTATAACATGGATATATGGCACAAAAGTAAAGCAATTATAATGTCTACTTAAAAGCATTACGTATGAAAGACAGTGCTGAATTAACGCAAGTCATATATTAAATCAAATTATCTGAATCCGAGACCATAGATTAAAAGACCGTCATTTACAATATCATCTCCTAAATAATTATTCTACTTAGACATAATAATAAACACAAGTTGTACAAATAAGAGAGTCATGAAAGGCTCTCCAGATATGATGACTTTGTATTTCTAATTTTAGGAATACAAGCAGAGGTCCGACGCAAAATAGCTATTCGGGCGGGATTTTCCCTGAATAAGAGCTACTTGGTCAGAACTTCCCCCGAGTAAGAGCTTTATTAAAAAGCTACTCGGGTAGAACTTTCCTCGTATTCTACAATTACTACTAAATTAAACTAACTAAATATTTACACTAATATTTAAAACTAAAATTAAACTAATCTAATTAATAATTAAAACATAATTAAAATCTAAAAATTATATATATTTCCAACCAGGGGAGGGGGTATTTATAGGCAAAAATGGGAAGGTGCGCTTGAGCGCCCTTTGCTGGAATTTACTGTGTAGGGTGCTTGAGTGCCCAATAAGACGGGCTCGAGTGCCCTTTGTGTTTCGTTGGGATTGGGACACGTGGCATTTTTAGAATATGGTGGAAGCTACTGTGTAGGACGCTCGAGCGCCCAATAGGTTGCGCTCGAGCGCCCATTGCTGATTTTGTTGACCTGTAATTTTGACTTTGACCAGACTGTCGACTGAGGCATTTTCGGGCATTTTTCACTGTTTTGACCCTTCAAACGATGGAATTTGGCTACAATCATGATGCGTGCAAAAAAAGCCTGCGTTTTGCTCAAAAGGTCGTTTCTACCCAAAAAAGTGGTATGATTTGTCAAAAACGGACATAGTTCGCTTTTCGAGATCATCTTATATTGCATCAAAAGTATATTAAGTGTTGCATTTATTCCACAAGTTAAGATGCAAATGTAGTACAAATACAGTGGTTTGAGTGCTGCAAATACAGTCATATCAATAGTGATATGCTAATAATTTCCCTCACTGGTGTGCTAAGTATATTTGTTCTTATCATCATGAGCAATCAATTGTTTTATCACATTTTACCTTTGGGTAATGTAACACCCTGATCCCTCTCGAGACCGAATGTTCTATCTATCAATCTAATCACAACCCAATTCCAAACCCGGGCAAAATTTTAGGGAAAGACGGGCAGAGTCTCCCCTGTTTCTAGGCAAAATGCAAAACCTGCAACAGCATATAAGTGGACCAGCACCGTGTCCAACCATTCAAAATTCCTCAAGGCCATCCGAGCCTTGGTTCTCAACAATTAAACACAACGAGTATACATACATTTCCAAGTACCAGACTATTCTAACTCTTTCTTTAAACAATACAAACATGCATTAAAGTTAAGCTATACTAACTAAATACATGAACTAACCTATCATACCACTTCAATAACCTAATAAAACTTATATTACATTCCTTTTTAACATTAAATACAAACAACACATGAAACATACATCTTTGCATCTTTGACAACTCAAGCCACATAGCACACAAGACAACTCTTCAAGCACGAACTTTCACGTAATCATGAACTTTCCAGCTAACATGGCATTTCCTGAAACGTGGTGGTGAGGAGTGAGTATACACAACACGTATACTCAGTGAGGACGAGACTGATATCTAGGTGGAGAGAAAGAAGATCGTGCAATGCAAATAGATTCAAATTAAGCAATATAGCCAATAAGATAGCACTCAATATAAATGACAATACAATAACCAATCAAAGAACGCATTAACACAACCATTCAAAGCTATACCACACTGTGAAGGCTATGGTTCACTCATACGAGCAATGTACCATTCGATTCGATTTCACGAGCATTACATCAATCTCATGCTTGATGTTGACAAAGATGACAATAAGCGTGCAACCACCTTATAACTTCAGTTTGGAATACCCCGGAAGTATCCAATCAATTCTATGACCCAAATCTCCCTGGGAGGCAACCCAAGCAAGAATGGGAATAGGACACGGAGCTAGAGAAACCAACACTGGCAGCCCAAGACTACCCAGAGAGGCCCATCACTCACGCGCCTGACACTATGCAATACAATACAAGATACAAGCAATAAACGAGCGATAACACAACAATATAAATTAGTGGCAATAAACAAGATATCAAGCATTTACAGTCAATACTAGCATTCAATTAACTTTTCAAGAATAACTATCATTAATAGCAACAAGAACACCAATTAAACAAGTAACAGCAGTTCAAACATGAAAACGACAAATATTACTATTCAATCTCTAACTTCCAAAGGCAATTACGAGCAAACGAGCTACGAGATTAGGAAACCGATTTCACTACATTCACTTAGGCACTACAAGACACGTTTCTATATCACTAAACTTCACTTTCACACCTGGAGCCCGAAAGTCCACCTACTGCATTTGAACTATAACTATACTAACCGATCGCTCAATCAACGCCACAACGGCACCAAAAGTGCTTCCATGCCCTCAATAGCAAAATCCCCAACTCAATTCGAGCACGGTCAACTTTTGGTCAAACAGCCCCTTTACGTTTCTTTGTCTAATTTCCAATTTTAACAAAGGCCGATCCGTTTTTACTGCACATTTTATCTTTCTAACATTAATGGCACCTATCCAAATCAAACAATCACAATTCGGATCAAAATCCAAAATTCTAGGGTTTTACTATTCAAAATCACTATTCATTATTCTTCCCCAATTTCAAATATGCAATTTCAATTGTAAAAATTGCTAATTAACTATCAAACAATTCTCTACGAACTCAAAGGAAGCTATATCAAGCAATTACAGGCATTATAACACATTATATATCAAATCTAAAAATTTGAAACAAAGTTCAAATTCAAATTTAAATGCACAAAAGCGTGAAAACCCTCACAGAGATTGAAGACCAAGACCCGCAAGGACCCAAGCCACGACCCCCTAGCAATTCCACGCACGATTGCACAAGAAAAATGGAAGCAAAATCTTTTTTTTCCTCCTTGGAGCATTCGGCCATGGCAAGGACAAAATGGGTATTTTGCAATTTTGTTTTTCTTGATTTTTTCCTTGTTTTATTATTTAAAAGGTGACAAAGGGCATTTTGGTCATTTGCAAAATCAAGCTTAAGTTAAAATTGATCAAATAAGCTTATTTTGATGCCATTTAATCTAATTCAAGTTAAAATAATACAATTAAATGAAAAACAACTAAAACTGGTTACATTAAGCTAAAAATATTTTTCACTAAGTCCAAGGAATATTTCTCTAACTCTCATTTTTAAAATACTACGATCAAACGGTCAATAAACGATCGCTAATAAAGTAATAAGCAATAATAGAAAACTTTAATTTTTTTGAAAAGTAGAACAGTAGAATAGTATAAAATTCACTCCGACTCGGAGTTACTTTTCTCATTTATTTGAAAATCGAGTGATTTTAATGCAAGACAATTAAAATCGATTATTAAAATAATCAAAACAATCAAAATAATCAATATTCATTTAAAAATAACTAATTTAACTATTTCTATAATATTTTAAAGAATTATGAAGTTAATGTTAAGATACAACCAAGCAAATTAATATAAACACGTAATCAAATGCAATTAAACACTAATATTTAAGATGACACCTAATTAAATACAAGAAAGTAAATCCGATTTCTATAAATAATAAAAATAGGTGATAATCTTTTAATTAATCAATATAAAGATTATTAAATGCTTCCAAAAGAAATATCAAAATAGTGCAAAAGGGTTGATTTAACTAATTAAACATTTAATTAAATGCAGTCAAATGCCATTAAATGCATGCGGGGTTCGGGTTATCACAGGTAAAGATTGTGACAAGCTAGAGATTCACTCAATATGCATGAACGTTATCAATTATGCCATGCTATCATTGCAAGTAATCGTATGCATCATCATATCTTACCTTTGGGCAAAAATAATAATATGTGAGTGATTTTTCAATAATTCACTTTGGACCATTATAAAAACTGTAAAATATTTATACCTTTAGATATAATACAACTTAACTTTACTTTTCATTAAAGAAATAATAAATCACCTTTGAGTAATTTACATCTCTGTAATCTTCATTGAATAGACTTACTTAACCTTGAATATACAATTATCAAATGATGTGATTGAGCCACTTTGACGGCAACCAATCCACCATTAGATTTAAAATCCAAATGATGGTTACTAATGACTGAGTCACTTTGGTGACTAACAATCAGCCATGTATATTTGATAACGGTTAGTAAGCATTTTACAAAAGATTGGCTACAAAACTTTAAGAAGCCAAATATCAGTTATATGCTAACTTAGCAATAATCTTGACATGAAAATAAAATTTATATTTCTTTTATAACTTTAAAAATAGTTACCTTCATTCTAAAGTCAACAATTCTAGACAACTGTATAAACAACAAATGAGTGAAGAAAAATATTAGTCCTAATTGGGGTACACTTTATGATTTTAACTACCCCATGTACATAAAATACAAAGAGATTGTAAAATTAATTTCACCATACAAAACATTATGTTCAATTCCATGAATAAAATGTAATAATAGAGAACTATAATTGAATTATAAGACATCAGCTTCAACCTTGCTCTGATACAACATGTAAGACGAAAAATGGATCTTTAGTCTATGTCTTATAACATCATGGAATAATTAAAATAAAACATACCTTGAAAGATATCAATATACCTTAAAAGATAGAAATAGCATATCAACTTAATATATGCACATGTTTTAATGGTATATATCATGAACTACATATATCTTTTGATTAACTTGATCTTCTCTCCCCTTACTCTATACACTTTTATGTTTGCCAATTAATTGGAAAACAAACATAGGGATAGTTGAGTGGAGAAAGGGACCAAAAGTCCTTTATATAGTACTCATATATCAAGTTCACCCATCAAAGATTTAATTACACTATAAATTATATGACTTTTCATTAACTCACAAATCCCATTAACTTTAAAACGTATACCATAATGTAAGATTATAATGAACCACTAATTCCACTAAGTATACTATTATGTAGGATTATAATTAGGTGGTTATATGAAAAATTTAAGAACATGGATTCAAAATAAGGCTAGATACTGGACTCTTCATATTCCTCTATTTCTTTTGTGAATCCACTAGCTATTTCATTATATTAGAAGTTATATTTGATTTATGACTTTGGTCATTAAACTATCACCATTTATTTTTCAATTTATGTGGTCATGAAGGCCACTTTAAGTAAAAACGTCTTATAGTGGCCACTTACATATTATCAGAGTCCTGTTATAAAAGAGAAAAAGAAAAAGACTTTGGGACAAAAGACTCACTTGCATGTAAGAATAGGAGACATCAAATTAATTAAGAAGACGTGTTGGAGATATCAAACTAACTAAGATGATGAGTTGAAGACTTCAAACTAATTAAACAGGATGAAAGCTGTAGTGGGCTAAAGCCCCTCACCCTTAGGGACCTAGGCCAGGTCTCGGAATACGCATAGGACGGGGGCCCAAGGAACGGCCTCAGCCTAATATTATGAGGGACATTAGAAGATCTTTCGCAAATGGCTAACACTACTACCTAAGAAAGGAAATCACAATGGCATAATTTGAAGGATGAGACTGACCCTTGAAAGGGAAGAAAATCACAATGGGCATAATTTGGTCGATGGGATTGACCATTAAAAGGAAATAGGACCAATGTTAGCACCAGTCCAGTGGTGGAGGACCAGCAAGGCCCACAGGCAGTAGCGAAAGTCGTGGGGGAAACCACGGTTGCAGCTGTGCCAGGAAACAGTGAATACCCGCTTGATGATTCCCTTTTTAGGATCATATTACCCTACTAGAGATGTCGATTATGTTCCATATATGGCATTAGAAACTTTATGACAGAAGAACTGATCCTAATGACTATTGCACACTTTTGCAACGGGATGATGACTACGAATGTAGTGTCGACACTTAAGGAAGCCTGCATGTACCGGAGTTTCAGATCTAGCATCACGGGTTTAGGCCTAACGTGGTACTTAAGCCTGCTCGTGCGAAGCGTTGGATGAAACAATTCAAGGAGCAGTTTGCACCCAATAGAAAGGCAAAAAAGAAAGTGAGTGACCTTTACAAAATAAGGAAAGGTAAGAATGAGACTCTGAGAACTTACATGCCGAGGTTCAACGAGGAGACGATCGGCATACCTCAGTGCATCCAGGAACGACCATGTTTGCTTTCCAGTAAAGACTGCTACCAGACTCTGAACTATATAAGGATCTAGTGATGAATGGTTACAACAGTTAGAAGGAGATCGTCAACAAAGCCAGGGGAATAATGTGGTGGGAGGAAGAGGTAAGCGTCACGACTCCTATTCTGTACCAGCATGAACACGACAAGGAAAGTGATATTTGTCGGACGTAGCCAATGCGGCACCAACCACACCCATTTCACAGTAGGAAAGTTGTATCAGTACTGGCTTAATAAGGAAAGATGAGGCCTTGCCACGTAAGCAAAAGGCTGTTCAGTGGTCAGGGAAACAGAGAATTAGCGAAACCCAAGTATAACCTCTTGATCAGCTACGCTGACAATGCCATGTGTTGAAGCATTTTCCAAATGTGCAATGACTGAAGAGATTAAAAGGGGATCTAGACAGCAAAGATTGTCGGTTATGGTACGAGTTTCACGGGGATCATGGTCATACCACATCCAATAGCAATGACTTGAAGGTCGAGGTCCTTAGCATGCTGAAGAATGGGTTTTTTATGTTGGGAATGGTATGCCTAAAAGACTACTAACACATTGTTATTGATATATTTGAATGTTTGTAATACATAATTACAGTCATCTTAACTGTATGAGCATGTTTCTCTCAATTGCGATTGACTTTTACAAATATATATATATATATATATATGCTTGTATGTAAGGTCCTTATTTCAAATATTGACTTAGGTACGTGGTAGTTATGTATAAAAGGTCTAAGTCATAGTTACTTATTAAGCAAAACTATTTAGTCCATAACTAAGTAGTAGAGTTGGGTACTCTATTATAGTAGAAGTTATTATGAATGAGTTACCTTTATAATAGGGTGATCTACGCTGATCATGAATAGGGTTCCAGACTTACTTCACATATGCATGTGCATGCATTGGATAGGTCATCATAGGTGTAATACTCTAAATGCGTACTATCAAAGAAAGAGGTCATTTATTCCTACCAGCTTCTAAGTGGGCCAGTGGTCTTAATCTTGAGCATATGTGGATGAACTAACGAAGTCAAGTTCTTGCACTTTGAATCACTATGGGTGAGATCTTATCTATGGGTCAACAACTATATGATTTGGGTGTCTGGACTTGGTTAAGAGGGACATGGATTTACAATAAAGAATCTATACAATAATCACTCCCTTAGAATGATTCAAGTTGATCATCCTGAATCTGTGTGTACAGTAATACATGGTGTATTGGTTGTTATACTTGTGGGTCACTTTCTTGGTGAAGTGGATAGCATCCGGAGAATGGTTAGATTATGGGTTAGAGGTTCTAAGGAGAAAGATGTAGTCAAGTAGGTGATAGTACAAATTTGTAAACTTGTCTTGGCTATGAATAAGTATAGAAGGGCAGCCTGGTCATTATCACTTAATTGGTCTAAAGAATGAGCGTCAGAGATTATTAACTAACTCCTGTTCATACAATAATAATCTTAATGTGCAGCCATAGTCTTTTAGTGAAATAGACTAAGGTTAAAATGACAAAAAGATTACTAGGATACTAGTGAAAATATTTTTCATTTATGGTGATAGGATAAGTCTTTGGTCCCCCTTTTAGCCAATTACTTTATAAGTGTATTTATTAAATAAAGAATTACAAAATTGAGAGAGAATTTAATCGTTTGACAATTAGAAATCATAAATAGCCTTTTCCATTTTGAAATGAGTTTCTATTTTGATTATTGGCTGAATTTTGGATTAAATAATTATTAATTAATTAATTAATTGAAGTCTAAAGGTTACTAAATATTTAAGATAATTTTTCCATAATTGGAGAAAGGTTCTATTCTTAAACAATAGACTAGTTTTGGATTTTGGAATTAATTAGAATTGACTAATTTAATTGGATAGAGCATGTGGATTGAACCATAGCCATAACACGCAACCCAAGGCTAGCTCGCGAGTGGGCTAGGTAGCCCAAGGGTGCTAGGCGTGTAGATAGGCCTAGTATGGTAGGCAAGTGTGAACACAAGGTGTAAAATAATTTCCATTATATTTTGGAATTAAAGGGTAATTGTAAGTCCTAATCCTTTAATCTTTTGGATTATATTTTCAGACAGAATTATCTTGCATATTTTTACCTATATAAAGACTTCTACTCCAAGCCCTACAATTGCACCAACTCTTTTGAGATCTTTCTCTCCTCTCTCATGAGTAAGCTTCAACTTTTCAAAAAAATCGAAATAGTTTTTCTTTTAGTTTAATTTTGCAAGATCGAGTCCCACAACTTGATCAACACTTAAGCTAGGAATTCGGAATAGAGGGGAAGATCATAATTGAGGAGCATAAACATTGTTCCAGGTGTGTGGAGCTTGTTCGTCAGCAAAGGTAAAGTTTTCTTCCTTCGTTCTTCACGAAAAAAGGTATTCCTAAAAACTTTATTTATTTTTATAATTAAACTATAAATTGTTTAGATGTTCAAGTAGCTAGTTCATGCTCTATTCATTTTACATATCCGTGTATGAATGTTTCCGTCTTATTCTTGTAATTATAGAATTTGATTAATGCGATATAACGTTTCCCTTCAATGGTATCAGAGCCACTGCAAATTAAATCATGGAATAGTTAAACTAGTTTAATTGTTTAGTAGTAGAAACTAAAAAATAATTAAGAACACTGAAAGAATTCAGATTTGTTTAATGCTTTTGATTCGTGACATTATGTGTTCTTATTAGTTTCTATGTTTATGAGAATTAATTCACATGTGGTTCTGGATTAGTAATTGAAATTCAATTAAATTACTTGTTTAATTCTAGCTTAAAAAGTTATAACTAATAGATCTTGAAACCACTTTAAACTCCCTAGAATTAAAGCAATTTATAGAAATTAGTTTTCTTGAGGTTTCGCAATAAAATTTTCTGTGGAAATTTAGAAGTTCATATTAATGCGAATATTGGTTATGGAATTCGATTAGATAACTTATAGTAGTTAATCCAAGATAACCAAAGTTTTTAGACAACACAAAAGAAAAAGAAAATATATAAACCAGGACACTTTGCAAGAGATTGCAAAATCAGATAACTAATTCAATCATTAGAATTAGATGAAGCTACAAGGAGCAGAATACTCCAATCCATAGATGATCTTGAATCATCATCCAGTTCTTCTTCAGAATACTCTGATGAAGAAAACATAAATCAGATTGGAACATATAACTACTATTCCATTAGTTCTTCCAACTCCATTCAGGAATGTGCTTGTCCCAGCAAAGGAGCATGTTTCTGTCAGAAAGGATTGAATGTCCTTACAGACTCTCATGGTCTTATGATCGATATGATCTGTAAGATCAATGATCCAGAAGAAAAGCAAGCTTATCTTCTCCAGGAACTGATTTCCAGATCCAAGAAATCAGAATCTTCATCGAGCCAACCAGCTCTTCAAACATTAAAACAGTCATATAGTAATTCTGATTGTGAGTCCTCATCTTCACAGAATTCCGGGAGGGATAAAGCTATTCACATTAATAGAATTTCTTTTCCAGATACAAAGAACTTCTATCCCAGACCTTCACCTCCAGATCTTCAAATTGAAGAATTTCATTCCCAAAGATCTTTCTCAGGGTCTCAAATCTATGAATGGAACATAGATGGGATGTTAGAATATTAGATTCTCAATGTTACCAAACAGATGATCATCATCGGTAACATTTACAAACAAGCTGTTTCTGAGATAGCAGCAACCAGAAATATCATTCTTGGCTTCAACGGTCAGCTCAAAGGATGGTAGGATGACCACCTTAGTGAAGCTACCAAAGAAGGCATTCTTAACATGGTGAAAACCAATGAGAATGGTGAACCCATTCTTAATCAGCAAGGTCAGACAGAGTCATGTGCTCTATCAGCCTTAGTCTTCGATATCACCTACCATTTCATAGGTGATCCCACAGTCTACCAAGAAAGAACATCTGAAATCCTTCAGAACCTCAGATGTAGAACACTCCAAGACTTCCGATGGTATAAGGATGTCTTTCTCAGTAAACTATACCAAAGATCTGACAACAACGCCAGTTATTGGAAAGAAAGATTCATTTGTGGTCTTCCAAAGTTGTTTGCTCAGCAAGTGAGAGAATCCCTTTCACTCGATTATCCAGGATTAGGCTATGATCTTATGACATATGGTGACATCATTTCCCATATTAATAAGACTGCTTTGAAGATTTGCACTGATCTTCGTTTTAAAGCACAGTTAAAGAAACAGTCTAACAAAAAAGAATTAGAAAATTGGTGTGAACAGTATGGCATGGAAAGAATCAAACCTCCCCATACTCAGAAAACACATCAACCCAAAATTTCCTCCAGAAGGTATAAAAGTCACTTCAAGTCCATTGGACAGTAGTACAACCAGAAGTATGGCAACAAACCATACAGTCATAAAAAGAAACATTACCAGAAGTTTCCACGAAGAAATTGGAAACCAAAATACCATAAGCATAGTAAAGAACAGAAAGCCACAGGTTGTTTCAAATGTGGTAAACCAGGACACTTTGCAAGAGATTGCAAAATCAGATCACTAATTCAATCATTAGAATTAGATGAAGCTACAAAGAGCAGAATACTCCAGTCCATAGATGATCTTGAATCATCCTCCAGTTCTTCTTCAGAATATTCTGATGATGAAAACATTAATCAGATTGGAACGGATAACTACTATTCCAGTAGTTCTTCCAACTCCATCCAGGAATGTGCTTGCCCTAGCAAAGGAGCATGTTTCTGTCAGAAATGATTAAATGTCCTTTGTGAAACACCACTTTTCTGCTTTAACTCGATTTACGTGTTTTATCTCGTTTTGCGTGTATTTGACCTGTTTATGTGCTATATGACCTAGAATGTTATAATTTTGATGTCAATACTCCTAATACGTGCTAAATGTGCATTCACGAAATTTTCATAAAAAACGGGATCAGAAATTTTATCGTCGATTTTCAGTTAATAGTGTTTTCAAAACACGTCCGCTAAAATTTTGAAACAAGTCTTTTTAACCTTTCTAGACCTAGTCCACGGATTTTAATAGAGCCGTGTTTGATTAAAATAGTTTTAAAATTGGCTTAAGAATTTATTAGGGTTTTTATACCGACTTTTGTGAAAATCGAGTTTTAAGCCGACTCGGGTGAAATTGTTCGATTGTAAAACTTCTTGTCACCTAAAAATAACCTACTTGAGATATCTTGGGTGTTGAATAATTGTTTTAAACTTTGGCGACCAATAAAATGCATTTAAAGTCAAGAAAACACTAAAAATAATTAGTTTCCACTTTGACTTTCTTTTATTTATTTGACCTTTGCTTAATATATGATCAACACATATTGAAAACAAAGCAAAACACCACCAAAAACACACACAAAACCGTGGCTCCTTGAAGGAGAAAGATGAAGGCATTTTCAAAGCATTTTTCTCATAGATTTTGCATTTCAAAGCCGAATTGAGTGATTCAAAGCTTGATTTCACTTGTTTGGCATCCATTCTACACATTTCTTGCATCAAAACACATCAAAGGTGAGAGAAAAATTCTAGATCTTAAAACTCATATTTTGTGTTTATGCGTATAAATGATTATTGAACCGTTAGAATGTTAATCTGATGTTAGATTATTGCTCCTTGCATGCTAGGGATCATTTAGCAGTATTACTACGATTTTTTATCGGTTGTAGCATAATTTTTATTTTTTGGGTATTTAAATTTGATTAATTTGTTCAAAGTTGATTAAATTGAGTTGTGTTGATTGGAATCGATTGCTGTCGATTTCTAAAAGTTTGTTAATTACGTGGTAGCGCTGTTGTAATGCCGAATTTTTGATTGTGATGTTCGTGCCAAAATCTGAAAATTTCAGCCATGACATCTTAGGGTTTTAGGGTTATTGGGCATGATTTGGATGTGTTTTGGTTGGTTTCCGAGGGGACTAATGTAGTTGATTGAATGGGTGAGTGTTTGAAACTGATTTGGAGTTGTTTGGATTAGAAAAATGTAAGATATGATTATTTGAAGTTTAGGTTGTCTTTCTTTAAAACGTTAGATTGAGCCTTAGTTGATTGGGTGTGGGTTGAGTGATTGAATTGTGAGTTGTTGATGGGTAAATTAGAGTTTGATTCTGTGTTTAATGCATGTTCGGTTGGATGGCCTACTTTGTCATCTAACTTAGTTATTTGTTGTTAAATTGTTTATTGATGTTATTATGATGATAATATGATTATTGATGATGATAATATGTTTATTGATGATGATTGATGATTATTGATTGATGATTGATGCCGGGAGATAAACAGTTCTGCTAGACTGTCCTCTTGTGAATGATTGATGTTTATTATTATTGCTGGGTCTCTGGTATGTGTGTGCCACCTCTCGGGCAGCATCGGGCTGTCGGGTTGATAACGGCATGACTATCAGAGATTGCCTCCAGCTCGCATGACGGAGGTGTCATGGAGGGCGAGGTTATTGGGGGTACCTCGGGTGCGTGAGTAATGGGGAGTTACAAGAAGAATGGTTGAGATCGTGATGGCGTTTGGAGCTACACCAACTAGAGAGAGTATCCTTTATTGAATGGTCATATAGTTATGTGATGATAGTATTATTTATGTTATTGTGTGTTTACTGACTCAAAGGATTATTCCAAGGAGTTTAGTAGACCTTGCTCGAGATCTATCGGATCCTCGTTGGGCTTATTTTATATAAGCTCACTCTCTATTATTGCATGCATACAGGTGTACTTTTGCAGGTTTACGGGTACGTGCCTCCTGAAGAGGAGAATGTGAAAAAAGTGCCTTATGTGGATGAGTCCTATGTTTCAGAGTCTTATTCATGATGTTGTATTGTTTTACTATCTTGTATATTAACTTAGTAGACTTTTATATGCTTTGTAGTTCATTATGTAAAAGATGTTGAAAAGATAACAAATTAGTTGATGCAATCTTAGTAGTCTTTATTTTGTCTATGTTTAGGTTGTTGGATTGGCTCATTATGTTTTGTAATGTATATTAAGGGTTCACGTATTATGTTGGAACGGAGGCATATAACGAGGACTGTTTATTGTATAATATGGTTATGATGTATGTTGTTATTTTATTGAGGAGTTGTTTGTTGTATGGTTTGTGAAGTTGATGTATGATATTCTATTGAGGTTGGTTTAGAGCCTCGGTGTCCTATTTACTGTCGTTATACTGCCGAAATTCCGTTGCGTCCTGACTGATTATAGGAGGGGTCGAGTTGGGGCGTGACATTTAAGTGGTATCAGAGCTTGATTAGCTGTCAGCCGGGGTATCCTCGGAATGTGGGTAGTGGTCTAAGCATGCAAGTATGTATTAAGTGAAAGAAAAGTGAAACATATGTTAATATGTTTATGTGATTAATTTACTTATGTGTCTAACTTTCTATGTGACCAGTATGCCTTGTGTGTTAAGTGAACTAATGTGGTCAATATGTTTTATATGATAACGTGCTATACGTACTCAATGTGTTGTAATTAATGTGCATTATGTGATTAATGTGTATTATGTGACAATTGTGTTTTATGTGATTTTGTGCCTTGTGTGAAGTTAGTTGTTTATGTGTTTTTAATTGTTTATAACTAGCTTATGTGAAACACCGTGTTTTAGATTCTCATTGTACTTTAAGTCTCCAATGTGAGTTACTTGTTCAACTTGTCTTATGTGAAGTTTGTTGCTTATGTGTCTTTAATTGTTTATAACTTACTTCTATGATATAACCTGTTTATGTGATGTTGGCTTCTTATATGTTGAATTGTGTGTTATGTGATAATGTTGTATTGTATGATAATTGCTCATTACGTTGTACTTGTCTTTCATATGATATAGTTGCATACATGTTTTAACTCGTGAGTGACTTTTTAATGTCTAGGGTGGTTGTAAGAGCTTTGGGAAATAGAGGTAGGCCATGATTTGAATTATTATTATTCTAGTAGGTTATCAGTGAGATTTTAATTGTTATGTTTATGGATTTTAGTTTCGGCTTAGTGGATTGATCTTGATATTCCTTTAGCGAGAATAAAGTTGTTCGAGGAAAATAGCAATGTATCTTGATGATTATAATTACTTTTGTTGCCATGTTTAACTTATTATTACTTGGAGATGAATCATAAGTTGAGGTTTCTGTGAGGTTGTGATTAGACATTTTTGGAGTCTCAACTCAGATTATACTGCCTTGAGATTATTTTAGAATTAATTTATTTGAGAAATAATTGATTTATATTTGTGATTGAAATTAAGTGTGGTATAACATGTGAATATGTCTACTATTTGGGATTGATATATTATTAATGGGTATTTTGGAGTTTTGATCTTTAAACCTTGGAGACAATTGGAGTGATTTTTGACTAAAGTTACTTTATTCGAAGATGTAATTGTTGGGAGATAGAATTATTTGAGGAAATAAGAATGCATTTCGATGGCTGAACATTTACTTGCCTAGATCAAGCTTTTCGGTTCTATGTGGTATGACTTTCTAAATTGTTGATTGGGGATTCTCTTGTGTTATAATGGGTTAGCATGAATCTGTATTGTGTTATCAGATTTTGGAGTCTTCATTAGTTAATCTTGTTGGGTAATCAGTGATTTATCTTGTTTAGTGATTGGTCTGGTACATAATGTAAAATTTTTGAGTGATTTATCTTGTTTGGTGATTGTTATGACTCCTTAGGTTCTCTAGATCTCCTTAGTGTCTTGTTTTGGTAGGAGATAAATTGTAGGATTGGACTTGTTGGTGTTTAAGTGTGTAAGTGGGACACCCTTCTTGTACTCCATAATTCTATCGGTCTTATTATTCTTTTCTACTCTATTCTCACTTATTTGAGAGAGGGTTACACTTTTCTAGCCTATCAATTGTTTCTTGAAAGTTTTGCTTATTGGATTAATGGATCCTATACTCATTTGACATTGTTTCTATTCTTAACATTCATATTTGTTTCTTATAGCAATGTCGCTTATTGGAGTTAAGGTTTGAGACTTCTACATTTCATTCTATATCTCCAGCTATTCGTTTCAGTATTTTATTTCATCCTATTACTATTCATTTGAAAGTAATTTTTCCTTTGGTATACCATTTTTACTTGTTCGAATTCCACTTGCTTGATGTACTCCCTACCTAAGTACATCATTGTCATTCTTGTTGATCCTTGTTAATCCTATTGTTTTATTATTAAATCCTGAGCCATTACTTTGCTTGTAATTGTTCATTCAATATACTCGGCATTTTCCTTTCTTATTTATACTTCTTTGGTTATTGCGTGCTGAGATACTCATTATCTTGACACTCATATTTTCTATTGAATTAATCATCTCTTATCTCTTAATTTCATTTCGCCTCAAGTACAACCTACTTGTTGGTTCCTTGAACAATCATCGAGAATTGAAATATCTACTTGTTCAAGAATTTTTGTTCAACATACTCAGCACTGTTTTGACTGGTCATCATCCTTTGTTCGTACTTATTTAACTAATAGGTGCTGAGACATTTCTTATCTTAGTTATCATGCTTCCTTATTAAACTATTAGGCTCTTGATTCTCTAACCTATTTGAGCTCTTGTTCACTTGATTGTTGGCTCGAATATGACTTTTCATATTCGTATTTCCTTGTAAATTTCATAAGAGCCATATTCTGACAAATGTCACTTTTCAGATATTTCCTTGATCAATAATCATTCATGTTATCATGAATGAGTTTTTAAACCCTCGGGGTGTTCATATAGCTCTTTTGTGTAGTAGGAGATGATTGATAAGTAGTGGTATCATGCTAGGACTTTGGAGTTGCGATTTCTTTCATATGCAATATGATATTAGGTAGGAGAGAATTATGAATTGAAGATTGTCTTGAAACTATGATCATCAACTTGCAGTCAACAGAGGTTGTTCTTTTGAGGTCTTTGGTTAGTTGTCATCCTAAGAGATAAATGAGAACTAAGAGAAGTATTATTAAGTGTAACGATTGAGGATTTAATTGTCTGTCAGTTCGAGAATTGCGCGGACGTAATTGTTTTAAGGAGGGGAGAATGTGAAACCCTACTTTTCTGCTTTAACTCGATTTACGTGTTTTATCTCGTTTTGCGTGTATTTGACCTGTTTATGTGCTATATGACCTAGAATGTTATAATTTTGATGTCAATGCTGCTAATACATGCTAAATGTGCATTCATGAAATTTTCATAAAAAACGGGATCAGAAATTTTATCGTCGATTTTCAGTGAATAGTATTTTCGAAACACATCCGCTAAAATTTTGAAACTGGTCTTTTTAACCCTTCTAGACCTAGACCACGGACTTTAATAGACCTGTGTTTGATTAAAACCGTTTTAAAATTGACTTAAGAATTTATTAGGGTTATTACACAGACTTTTGCAAAAATCGAGTTTTAAGCCGACTCGGGTGAAATTGTTTGATTGTAAAACTTCTTGTCACCTAAAAATAACCTACTTGAGCTAGCTTGGGTGTTGAATAATTGTTTTGAACTTTGGTGATCAAGAAAATGCATTTAAAGTCAAGAAAACACTAAAAATAATTAGTTTCCACTTTGACTTTCTTTTATTTATTTGACATTTGCTTAATATATCATCAACACACATTAAAAACAAAGCAAAAAACCACCAAAAACACACACAAAACAGTGGCTCCTTGGAGGAGAAAGATGAAGGCATTTTCAAAGCATTTTTCTCATAGATTTTGCATTTCAAAGCCGAATTGAGTGATTCAAAGCTTGATTTCACTTGTTTGGCATCCATTCTACACATTTCTTGCATCAAAACACATCAAAGGTGAGAGAAAAATTCTAGATCTCAAAACTCATATTTTGTGTTTATGCGTATAAATGATTATTGAACCGTTAGAATGTTAATCTGATGTTAGATTATTGCTCCTTGCATGCTAGGGATCATTTAGCTGTAATACTACGAGTTTTTATCAGTTGTAGCATAATTTTTATTTTTTGGGTATTTAAATTTGATTAATTCGTTCAAAGTTGATTAAATTGAGTTGTGTTGATTGGCATCGATTGCCGTCGATTTCTAAAAGTTTTTTCACTACGTGGTAGCGCTGTTGTAATGCCAAATTTTTGATTGTGATGTTCGTGCCAAAATCCGGAAATTTCAGCCATGACATCTTAGGGTTTTAGGGTTATTGGGCATGATTTGGATGTGTTTTGGTTGGTTTCCGAGGGGACTAATGTAGTTGATTGAATGGGTGAGTGTTTGAAACTGATTTGGAGTTGTTTGGATTAGTAGAATGTAAGATACGATTATTTGAAGTTTAGGTTGTCTTTCTTTAAAATGTTAGATTGAGCCTTAGTTGATTGGGTGTGGATTGAGTGATTGAATTGTGAGTTGTTGATGGGTAAATTAGAGTTGGTTGTGTGTTTAATGCATGTTCGGTTTGATGGCCTACTTTGTCATCTAACTTAGTTATTTGTTGTTATATTGTTTATTGATGTTATTATGATGATAATATGATTATTGATGATGATAATATGTTTATTGATGATGATTGATGATTATTGATTGATGATTGATGCCGGGAGATAAATAGTTCTGCTAGACTGTCCTCTTGTGAATGATTGATGTTTATTATTATTGCTGGGTCTCTGGTATGTGTGTGCCACCTCTCGGGCAGCATCGGGTTGTCGGGTTGATAACGGCATGACTATCAGAGATTGCCTCCAGCTCGCATGACGGAGGTGTCATGGAGGGCGAGGTTATTGGGGGTACCCCGGGTGCGTGAGTAATGGGGAGTTACAAGAAGAATGATTGAATCGTGATGGCATTTGGAGCTACACCAACTAGAGAGAGTATCCTTTATTGAATGGTCATATAGTTATGTGATGATAGTATTATTTATGTTATTGTTTGTTTACTGACTCAAAGGATTATTCCAAGGAGTTTAGTATACTTTGCTCGAGATCTATTGGATCCTCGCTGGGCTTATTTTATATAAGCTCACTCTCTATTATTGCATGCATACAGGTGTACTTTTGCAGGATTACGGGTACGTGCCTCCTGAAGAGGAGAATGTGAAAAAAGTGCCTTATGTGGATGAGTCCTATGTTTCAGAGTCTTATCCATGATGTTGTATTGTTTTACTATCTTGTATATTAACTTAGTAGACTTTTATATGCTTTGTAGTTCATTATGTAAAAGATGTTGAAAAGATAACGAATTAGTTGATGCAATCTTAGTAGTCTTTATTTTGTCTATGTTTAGGTTGTTGGATTGGCTCATTATGTTTTGTAATGTATATTAAGGGTTCACGTATTATGTTGGAACGGAGGCATATAACGAGGACTGTTTATTGTATAATATGGTTATGATGTATGTTGTTATTTTATTGAGGAGTTGTTTGTTATATGGTTTGTGAAGTTGATGTATGATGTTCTATTAAGGTTGGTTTAGAGCCTCGGTGTCCTATTTACTGTCGTGATACTGCCGAAATTCCGTTGCGTCCTGACTGATTATAGGAGGGGTCGAGTTGGGGCGTGACATCCTTACAGACTCTCATGGTCTTATGATCGATATGATTTGTAAGATCAATGATCCAGAAGAGAAGCAAGCTTATCTTCTCAGACTTAAAGATATTATGGACCAGAAAGAGGAAGAAAAGCCTCAATCCATTCTTATCCAGAATAACATCAAGAATACAAACTATTCTGATGTCATCAGTTATTTCCAGAAAAGGAAATCCCGACCCGTTGGAATTTCTGATCTCCAGCATGAGATTAAACTGTTAAAAATAGAAATTCAGCAACTCAGACAAGAGTATAGGCAAGAGATTTGTGATTTCAGATTAGATAACGAACATCTCCAACAAGATGTCCAACTCTTACAAATAGAATCCCTAGAACGTCAAGAACATCTTTCACAGAATGATGAACTTGATAAACAGACTCAGATTGCTATTGGCAAACTGACAGAAGGAGCTAGTACTTCCAAACCAACAGAGGATTACCTCAATCTTCTGAACAGAATCACGTACCATAAATGGTATGTTCAACTTACCATCAAGGTTAATGATTTCAAGTTTGAAACCATTGCCTTATTAGACTCAGGCGCAGATATGAACTACATCCAAGAAGGTCTAATTCCTTCTCGATACTTCGAGAAAACCAAAGATAAGCTTTCTACAACTGACTTTACAAAACTCCAGATTAGGTACAAATTACCTAATGCACATGTGTGCAACCAAGGTATTTGTTTTCCTACTAGCTTTGTGCTAATAAAATAGTTAAATTCCCAGGTCATTCTCGAACCATTCCTCCAACAGTTATTTCCCATGACTGTTACAGAACAAGGTATATCTACCATTGTGTTAGGTAAACCTATCCTATTTGAGTTTTATTTCCCTTCACAACGAAGAGATATTAACTCAATCCAATAGAAAGAAAACCAGATCAGTTTTCTTCAGCAAGATATTAAAAGTCTCAGAATTGATGAACAGATTGCTAAACAGTAAATGTCCATTAAGGACTTCCAGACCAAACTTGAAAAAGAAGTTTGTTCAGAACTTCTTACGGCCTTTTGGGCTCGTAAGAAACATTCTGTCTCACTCCCATATGATTAAGACTTTTCTAAACAGAATATTCCTACCAGGGCTCGGCCCATCCAGATGAACCAGAAATATCTATCTCTTTGCAAAAAAAAGATCCAGAGTTTATTAGATAAGAAGCTAATCCGACCCAGTAAAAGTCCATGGTTGTGTGCAGCCTTTTATGTTAATAAACATGCAGAACAGGAACGAAGAGTCCCTCGTTTAGTCATTAACTATAAGCCCTTAAATAAGGTCTTACAATGGATCAAATATCTATTACCCAACAAGAATGATCTCCTTAAGAGATTAAATCAGGCCTATGTCTTCAGTAAATTTGACATGAAATCTAGATTTTAACAAATCCAAGTCATTGAATCAGAAAGGTACAAGACAACATTCACCGTTCTATTTGAACAATATGAGTGGAATGTCATGCCTTTTGGGCTCAAGAATGTACCTTTAGAATTCCAAAACATTATGAACCAGATTTTTAACCAGTTCACAGATTTCACAATTGTTTACTTTGATGATGTTTTAGTCTTCAGTAATGACATTCATCAACATTGGAAACATTTGCATATTTTCTTCAAATTCATAAAAGAAAACGGTCTTGTAGTTTCTGCACCCAAGATTAGACTTTTTCAAACAAAAATCAGATTTCTTGGAAATATGATTTCTTTCGGGAAAATCACCCCAATCCAAAGAACACTTGATTTTGCAGAAAAATTCCCAGACATTCTGCGTGAGAAAACACAGTTGCAAAGATTCTTAGGATCTTTAAACTATGTTGCAGATTTTTATCCTGGCATTCGCCATTTATGTAAACCTCTTTTTGAACGTCTTAAAAAGAATCCTTCAGCATGGTCTGACATCCATACCAAGGCTGTACAGGAAATTAAGCATCAGGTTAAAGTTTTACCAGTCTTGACTTTGTGTCAACCAGATACTCCAAAAATAGTTCAGACAGATGCTTCTGAATTAGGATTCGGTGGTATTTTAATATAGATTTTAGAAGGAAAAGAACACATTGTTCGTTTCCATTCAGGAACATGGGATAAAGCCCAACAGAACTATTCAACAGTCAAAAAAGAGATTTTGTCCATTGTAAAATGCATATCAAAATTTCAGGATGATTTGTTGAATCAGAAATTCTTAGTTCGTGTTGACTGCAAGTCAGCAAATGATGTACTTACTAAGGATGTTAAGAATATAGCATCTAAATAGATATTTGCCAGATGGCAGGTCATCCTGTCAATTTTCGATTTTGATATTGAATTTATCAAGGGAGAGGATAATTTCATCCCTGATTTCCTAACCAGAGAATTTTTAATAGGCCACGTGCCTATCACATAGGATTTCTCCGGGAATACCTCTTTCCATTTTTGTTTTATAGTTCACAGAAGCGGACACCAAGAATCCAATTAATGGATTTAGATGGATTGTTTCAAGTCCACCGCAATTAAGTAGATTGAAACAAAGATTCTAGATCCAGAAGCAGAATTGAAAATATTTCAATTCCGCATTTCTTTCTTTATATATTGTTGCTAACCATTTGCAGGAATCATTCATTTCTGACCTAGTAACAATGGCACTGAAGAAAGATAAAGGCAAGGCAAAAGAATTCGAGCTTAGTTCTTATGCCCAGAAAGCCAGTACACCAGCAGCCAGTCCAACCTAATCATCAACCCCAGTCAAGGTTGAAGATAAACAGATAACCCATACACAGACATCTTCCCAGTCATTCCTAGGAAGAAACCTCACAGTTTTGGGGACTTTGACCCCTCAGAAACAGTTAACCGGTGTTCATGCAGGTACTGCAGGTACATCGTCTTCACAAACGACAATCAGTAACAAGTTTCAGTCCCTTGTTGCTAAATCCAAACCAGTAACTCCAGAACCTAAACAGTTACCATCACCATCCCCCTCATACATATACAAGAACGTCTTTGACCAGATTCTTGTAACAGAACCATTTCACTTTAAACAGAACCCCAATATCACCCCAGATGAGTTTGTTAGAGCGTTTCTTCACCCTCATTCAAACTACATCCCAGACAATACATACAAAACACAGAGTTACTATGAGGCAATTCTCATAGCAACAAATTCCATAGAGTTTGTCCCAAATGACAAAGACAAACAACCAGGCCAGTACAGCCATGTCAAGGCTAAGTTACAAACTGTGCTCACCCTTGATCAATGGGCACAACCCCCACAGAAAACCAAACAGATCCCAGAAAATGTACCCCTCAGAGACTATAACTATTATGATTACATTCAGGCATGGTTCAGAGTTTTTTACCGCCAGAATGATAAACATGATATGTCATGTTTTTTCCTTTTTAAGAAATCATTCCCCCTAGAGGTCCCAAATTGGTTTATCCAATGGTGGGCATCATGTGGTCCGATAACAGACATTTTACCAGATCCAGTTCACGAAGGTTTCAAGTACTTCACGGAGAATTGGCAGGCTCCAGCACATTTAGCCTACCTTCCCCCATTTTTCGTGTTTTACAGAATTTTCTTTGTAACATGGATATTCCATTCAGAATTCACATTCAAACATGTATCTTTCGAGAACCAGCAAGTCATACCTGCTTTCGGAAGAAACCATTCAGTCATGTGGTGGAAGAAGATGAACAACAGTTCTTGTTCAACTCCAAAAGTCCAAGCATGGCTAGAGACAAATCAGAAGCAGAAGAAGGAAATTCAACCAGAACAGCAGGAGTTCCTCTCCTTCAAGAATTTCCTCCAGACTCAGTTAGCAGCGGCCACCAGTTATGACGAAGTCAAGGCCATTATGCTTCAGCTTGATGAACTTGCCTCAGATCAAGCATCCATTTCTACAGATTCTGCCAATAACAATGAAGACGATTGTTATGGCATTTTTACACCATTGTAACTCAGACAATGGAGTTTAATTGCGTTCTCCGCCAAAAACACAATACAGATGAGTTTTCCAGTGTTCTCTCCAAAAACACAGGACATATGAGTTTCCTAATGTTCTCTCCAAAAACACAGGACAGATGAGTTTACTAATGTTCTCTCCAAAAACATTGGATAGATAGGGTTTTGTTCTTCTAAGTTCCCTTCAAAAACTAGGATGAAACGGTTAGACTTCCCCTCTCTGAAGTCATATGGTTACTGAAGAATTCCATGAAACTTCAGCTAGTCCAGGTCAAATGGCAACTGGTAAAGACACCTCAAGTCCGTTGATGGGTGTGGCTTTCCCAAAAAGCCAAAGAAGATTTAGAAACTTGTTTATCTTCTAGCCTGTATTTTATTTTGTATTTTGCTTAGTCAACTTACCTTTAGCCAACTTACCTTTAGCAAACCTATTTCAACAACCTTGTAAGGTCACGGGATTGAGGAGCAGAGGGCGTAAGACTCCGTTGTTACCCATGTGGCGATTTGGTGAGAGATAGTTAGGCTTCGAAGATAGTAAGGCTTCGAAGATAGTAAGACTAAGTACGATGCAGATTAGATTATAGGGAAAATAGACTAGTTTATTTATTTTCTTTGTATTTATGGGAAATACACATCACTCAGTGTACTTGTTTGTATTCTACCGTGAGTGTGTATGATCCAGACATGAAGTTTTGCAACGTCTTCAGCATAGAACCAGATTCAACTCAAAGATGAAGAAGAAGATGAATCCAGTCAAGATTCCATTATCAGACATCATCACAAGACGACGAAATTACTTTCGGTCACAGTGAAAGTAATCCAATCAAAATATTATCATCACGTCACGACAAGAGATCTTTCGGCCATAGTAAAAGCCAGACATGATCATCAAGTCACGACAAAACAGATTTCGGCCACACTAAAAGTCGACCACTATTCATAAATAGTAAAATCACTTTTTACTGTTCACTTTTTGAAAAGTTACTTTTGACTTTTTTTTCAATTTTCACTATTGTATTCACAAATTCGATATCCTATATAAGACAGAGCATGTCTCATACATAGGATCCGAATCCGAATTCTCTTTCTCTTCTTTTTTTATTTTAATTCGGTTCACTCTTTTACATTGTACTCCTGTACAACCAATAGTGTAGCACAGTCTTCTTCCATATCTAATAACAAGTAAGAGACTTTGTCTCCTTTTATCTTCATCTTATTTGTATTTCATTTATTTACTTGTCTACTATCTCTGTTTATTCCGCTTTCTGTTATGGCTTTCATTATCTTATCTTCCCTGGGTTGTTTCTGGTGTATATATATCTATATATATATATATATATATATATATATATATATATATATATATAATATTTTATTGAAGCACGTGCACGCGTGACCAAGCGCGCTCACGTGCGCGACTCCTATCTTTTTTTATTTTTATTTTTGTTTATTTGTTGGTTAATTGTTTTGTTATTTATTCGCAAAGATTAATATGAGAGAGATAATAATAATAATTTTACAAATACCCTATTTTGGTAAAGTGTAAAATATTATTTATTGGAGTTATTTATGATTAATTGTTTATGAAATGCTAAAAAATAAATTTTGCTAAATTTTGTGTTTTTACATAATTGGTTTATCTTTATTTAATTATGCAAAATTGTTTAACATTAACATTCCCTTATAGGATTAAATTATAGGCAATCCTATAAGTAAAAAGAAAAGTTAAGTTCTCGATAGTCAAGTCAAATAATTAATCTAGATATTAGACTAGAAATGTTAAAGTCTTTAGATTAATTAAATTAGAGATTGAAATTGGTTAAGGAAAATATTAAGATGACTATTTTACCTAAAAAACCTAGATTTGACTAGAGACTTATAGAAAGCCTTACCTAATATTAGGATAATAACCCGGATTAGGTTTCTGTGATTTAAATATTATATTTGAAGGTTTTAGACAAAATGATTATAGACTTTAATCTAGTTTTTTAGGGAAAGCCAGAATTAAGTATTGAAGAAAATCACATAACGGAAAATCCTTAGTCCAAATAATCGAGTATAAGAGGGAACTAGGAAATCCTATAGATTCCATATTCGGATCATGTTAAAGGGTGATGCCACCTCGCCTTACCATGCGGTATACTCCCTACAGAGGGTGACATTATTCCTAGACTTAGCGGCTTGATCTTAAATTGGGAATTCACATGAAAGATGTTAATAGAACGACCACCCTACGGTGGAGTTCTGGGCTATAGATCACCTTATAGATATTGATACGAGTAACCTCCCTACAGAGGCTCAAGTCTGAATTGTCTAGGAAAAAACCCATGAGGAATGGTATTTACACTTGACTCAAGATAGGTAGTAACTTCCCTACGGACTAAGTGCTATCGGATCTTGGGAAGCTTTAGTAGTAATAAGAGTAATCACTAGGGTACTAGTCATAGTTAAAAAGGTTATCTATGTTTGTGCACTAGCATTCATGAGTTCCTAATATTTTATTCTCATGCATGTTATTCACATATATAGGTCTTACATAATTTGTTCATACTTAATTATGTTGCATGGACATTCAGATAACATGATAGGCTCTTTCAATCCTTTGTTGGCTACTCTTTCAAAGTTATTCACATATATAGGTCTTACATAATTTGTTCATAATTAATTATGTTGCATGGACATTCAGATAATATGACAGGCTATTTCAATCATTTGTCGACTATTCTTTCAAATGATAAGCTGACTGGACCGAGCTTTAGTGATTGGAATAGGAAGTTAGACATAATACTCACTGCGGATGGGTACAAGTATGTCTTGACTCAACATTACCCTCAACTGAGGGATGATTATACTAATGCCGATAGGGAGGCCCATGATAAGTGGTAAAGGGCAGATGGCATGGCTAAGTCCTACATACTAGCCTCAATGTCTGATGTGTTGTTGATACAACATGATAGCAAAGCCACTAATGAAAAAATCATGACCTCATTAACTGAGATGTTCTCAGATAAAAATAAGCCTACAAAGCAAGCTACGATGAGGGAGATCATGACAGCCAATGAAGGAGCTTTAGGTAGCTGAGCCAATCATGCGGCCCAAAGGTCAAGCCCATATGCCCCAGGCATCATCTTCTGAACAAAATTTGAAAGGGAATAAGTTCTGGAAGAAGGGGAAACAGGAAAATGGTAAAGGCAAAGGCCCAACTAGTAATGGGTAGAAGAAGAAGAAAAAGAAGGCTACAGGTGCAAAGCCCAAAAGAAAGTCCTTCGAGTATGGCCAGAAAGGTCATTGGGAGAAAGACTGCCTAAAGTACCTAGTCAAGAAAAACAAAGGTACGAACTTTACTTGTGTTGTTGAAACAAGTTTGGTGGTTGATTCTATAGAATCATGGATAGTGGATTCCAGAACCACTAACTGCATCTGTATAACCATGCAGGGGTTTCAGGAAACGAATAGGCTAAGTAAAGGTAGATTCGCTCTGAAGGTTGGCGTTGGAGCAATGGTCTGGGCTGTTGTAGTTGGGATAGTTGCTTTATTATTTATGGATAGTTTTTAAGAATAAGACAATATTTATCATGCTCTAGACAAGAGAAAGTTTAGTTTGATGTTTGTTTTTTTCTTTAAGGATATTACTTTTGTGAAACTTTCATTTCGGTTTTACTATTAAATATAGTTTTTTTGTTAAAGTCTAGAAGTATACTTGATATTTATTTTATCTCTATCCGACTATTTCCAATTTTTGATTATGTAGATTCTGAATACTCAAGTTCCTTTTATAAAAGAAAGATTTCATCAACCAATGGCTTGTACTTGTAGAATATATGATTCGGGTCATATAAACCTAAACCAATTTAGAGGTTGGTTGAGGATGGACTCTTGGGCTCATTAGATCTCGAATGATAGGCTCAGTATGAATCATGCCTAGAAGAAAAGGTGGCCGAAAGGCCATATTCTTCCAAATGGCATAGGACAAAAGTAGTGCTAGAATTGGTGCATACTGATGTGTATGGTGGACCCATGAGAATACTAAAACGAGAAGGTTTTTAACGTCTCTCGGGTAGTTTTGTAGGTAATCATATACAAAGGGAATTGTCTTAGTAGACTGCACCTAGCATTCCTTAGCAAAATGGTGTATCTAAGAGACATAATCAAACCCCACTAGATATGGTAAAATCCATTATAATTCACGCGACTCTACCCATATCGGTTTTGGAATAACATTTAGAAATGGCTACAGATATCTTGAAGTAAGTGCCTTCTAAATCAGTACCTAAGACACCTTGTGAGTTGTGGATGGGCAACAAGCCCAGTATAAGGCATATCCACATATAGGGGTATCCAACATATGTACTGAGGAGCTCTGCTTCTTAGCTGGAGCTAAGGTCCAAGATGTATCATTTCATAGAATATTTTAAAGGAACAAGTGGTAGAATATTCTACCATCCTAAGGAACAAAGGGTGCTAATAAGTACCATTCTAGAGACTTGAAGGATGTTGGTGTAATTTATCGAGAATTGAATTCAGAAACCACACATAAGGAAGTCACTTATGAGACTTCTATTGCACATACACCTATAAACAAAACAGCAAAATTCTTAGGTACCCCGAAGCCTTGTCGTAGTGGGAGAATATTAAGACAACCAGATTAATACTATAGAGAGTCTTTCGAGGAAGTCTTCAATCAGGTTGACAAATCCATTAGTAACGATGAAGTAGTAACGAATATAGATGCTAACAATTGGCACGAGACAATGGAACCTAAGTTGGAGTCCATGTATTCTAACAAACCCTAGGTGTACAAAGTTAGGTTAATGCAGAAATGTTGAAGTTGTTTAGTGCTAACTAGTTGGTTGTTATTGTCAAATGTTGTTGTTCAAATGGCAAAGTTGCAAGTTCTCATTATTATGTGTTGTTATTAAATTACTCCTAAATGTATAAAGATACTTGTTGAATCGTTAACGTGAATTATATTGAATAATTATTCGTTAATTCGTTCAATATGCTATAAATGTGCAAGTATATAAAATTGTGAATTTGATGCCAAGATAACAGTTATATTACTTGTATTTGAATGAAACTTGATATGAAAATGGATATGATATTTAAGGGGTTATGAATCGAGTTGCTATGATCTTGTAAATGATATGTTATTGAATTGATTGGAAAGTTGATAAGTGGCATGATATTGAATTGATTGGAAACTTGAATATATGATTCCGAGGGCAACCTACTTTGTTGCTTCTCTTAATTGATATGATGTGATTACTGGATATGACACTTGTTACTGGAATGTGTATGCGATTGCTTGTACATGTCTCGAGGGTTGCAACCTTTCGCTCTAGTAGTGATGTGGTTCCTTGGGACGGTGTTGGGCTTGCCAGGTTCCATGGCTACTATCAGGGTACGTCCTTATCCCGCATGGCCGGAGTGTCCTATAGGGATATAGGGCCTCATATCCTGGGGTACATCTGGAGTATCCCCTCGGATGAGATAAGTGGTTTGTGGCTCGTGGTTTGTGGTTCGTGATGGAGTCATAAGAAGTCGGCATCAGCAATTGAAAGTGAATGTATCCTTGCAACTTGTTATACTTGATGGATCATGTCTTATTGATTATCTATCGATACGGATAACATGTTTATGGTTCTATTGGTTATCTATTGTTTATGGTTAACTTACTTATTGGAAATTTCGTGTTTTATTGCATTGCATCGACCATAGATTTCAAAAGTGACTTTGAAAGATCAAATGATTGCGAAAACCCTTCACAGATTCCCTCATCGATGAGCTTTGGTGCCGGATATGCTCACCCTATTTTATTTACCCCTTTTAGGCAATGAAGAAGACTTTAATTAATTTGATGGTTGTGTGCAAGAAAACATGTTCGTAACTTTAATCAGTAGTGATGAAGTTTGTATAATATGTACTATTTGTATTAATGTAATGGTTAGACGTTGTAACTAGGCTACTTTGGATTCTTTGGACATGATGTAACTATAATTTTGTAAATTTAGGATTAGCCTTGATACTTTGAATTATGGATAATAATGCTCGAGCTATTGTAATTGTACCTTAGCAGACTTAGGCGGAGTGATCTTCTTAAGCCCGTGGCATCACAATTCCAGGAATGTTTGTCGTTTTACTATAGTATCAGAGACTATGTTAGCGATTGAAAAATGGGGTCGTGACAAGGTGGTATTAGAGCTTAGCCAATTGGCTAGACGTAGTTAAGCTAGAACCCTTGGTCCTTGAGTAGAAGTCTTAAGAAAGAATATGCCTAAATGATTATATATGTTAATGTGATTTATGTGCTATGTGAGAACTACCTATGACTTATGTGCTTTGTGTGGATTATATGTAATTAATGTGCTTAAGTGCTAAGTGGCTTATGTGCAACCTGTGTGTTATGTGTACAGATGTTCGTTAGCGTTTGAATCCTATATGATACTTAAGTGAAATGAAATATGTGTTAAATGTATCATTTAACATAACTAAGTTAAGATGTTTGAGACACATGTTTAGCTTGGTGGATGATTTTGGCTTTATAAATAAGTGTGTGTTAACTTGATTGAATCTTAAAGAATTAACTTAACTAGTTATGCGTTGAACGTGAGCTTGATGCCTATGTGCGAAAGAGATTGCATAACATATAACTGTCTTGTGATTAAGTCATCCTAAATGCCACTTGTCTTGCATGAAACTTATGTGTTATGTAATAAGTGCATAGTATATGCTTATGCACATTAGATAATGCATGATTACATTTCATACATTGCATACCCCTATAATTGGTAAGTGACCTTTTCGTGTTGAAGATGGCACCGAGAACTAGAAGAAGACCACACAGAGATGCAGCCCAATTGAGAGGAAGAAAAAATACTCAAGTGCCTGGAGCAGATCAGGCATTCGATCGTCTAACTGTGACAATGGACTGTATGGCACAAATGTGGGAACAACAGGTTCAACAAGGATGAACAATAATGACAATGGTAGAGATGGTACTCTGAAGCAATTCTTGGAATATGACCCTCTGAAGTTCAATGGTAAACCTGATGTTGAGAAAGTTGAAGCATGGCTGAGACGAATTGAGAAAATATATGAAGCCTTTGGTTATAGTGCTGAGAGAAACGTCTCGTTCGCAGTGTTCTTATTGGAAGAAGATGTTGAGGAGTGGTGACGAACGGTAGAATTACAGTGGGAAGAACAATAGATACCCTACTTATGGATCAATTTTGATGAGGTCCTTAAGGCGAAATGCATACCTCAGATTGCTAAACAAAAGTGGAAGGAGGAATTCATGGCTTTAGAATAAGGGGACATGATAGTGGCACAATCTGAGGCTCGTTTTACCAAGTTGTCCCATTATACACCCTATATGATTTGTACGTCGGAGACAAAGATCTGGAAATTTACTCAGGGGTTAAGATCTGAGATATAAGAAAGCCAGGCTCCACTCAACTATAATTCATACACCGAGGTTTTGAATGCTGCTGCTCGGGTAGAGAAGAGGAAGAATGATACTAGAACGGAATCGAATTTACGAAGTAAACGGTTTCACCAGTCTTAGAATTCGCCAGAATGTAGTAGGAACCAGAGTTTATTTCAGCTCCAAGGTCAACCAAGCTATTATAGTCAGAGTCATTATGGACCAATTTTTCTGAGACCTCAACCAAGTGGGGCCATAGTTTCTACAACTTGGGATTCGACAAGGGATAGTATCGTTACCAAGAATCCAACATGTGCCTATTGCCAGCGTAAAGGTCATACTGAAGTCGAGTATTGGAGAAAAGCAGGAAAATATACAGGTTGTGGTAGTAAGAACCATAGAATACAGAACTATCCTTGGTATCAAAATGCTCGAAAACGTGCGGCAAGCAAAGGGACCTGAGGTAGGCTCTCTTATGATGTTCCCGCACAACATGGATAGACTCAAGCTTAGGTCAATCAGTAACCAAAAATGAGTAAGTAAAAATTGAGTAGGAACAATTCTCTTAAGGGGGAAGGATATAAAACCCTGCATTCATCCATATATGTAGTTATATGAATTTACTTTATTTCACTTGGTTTGCTTAATATCTGGCATAACTTGTACACATAGACTACGCGAAAATCATAATTTAGGAAATATTCTATTTAAAATTAGCAACTAATCCATGGCATTAGCAAGTTAATATTAGGTTAGTGCTTAACCTTACAAATCAAAGCTAGTTTAGTGAAGAATTTATCTCTTGATCACTTAATAAACTAAAGTCGTCTATGTGCATTTATATTTATATATATATATATATATATATATATATATATATATATATATATATATATAACTTTACGTGTATTAGCATAATTATACGTGCAATTACATGAACTTTAGTGTTTTGTATATTTTAATTATTTATTAAGTGAAATGGAATTAAGATTAGAATCATAGACTTAAGATCATAATAACTTTTGGGGTAACTTTGCAAACATTAGAAACATTGGGGCCAAAGTACAATTACTTAAACTTTTACTTGGACACCAAGTACACCATTTTGAACTAAAGTTAATCTTTGCTAAATTGTACTTGGAACCCCATGGCCCAAGAAGAAAAGAAAATGGGAGATTTTGCAAAGGTAGAAAACATTTGAGGTCAAATAGTAAAGCTAGAAAACTTTAGGGGGCAAAGTGCAATTATCAAAAATTGAACTTGGCCACCAAGAAAACAACTTAACAACTTATAACTAGAAGCTAAGTTTCTAAAATCACCCTAGGACCCCTCGGGTGTAGGAAGAAGAAAAAGACCCTTGCTTTGCAAATGTGGGAATTACTTGGGGTCAAAGTAGAATTAGCAAAAATCTTATCTTAGGCTTCAAGACAACTAATTTAACAAAACAATCTATCATCTACCAACCCCCCTAGAACTCGTTGGCCCTAAGGAAGATAGGGGAAGGTTTTGTGAGCAAACTAGCAAAGGAATTGGTGAAGGACAAGAAATATTATAAGTTATACAAGTGATTTGCTTTGCATATTCAAGTGGTTCTTGCATGTTTAAGGAGTTTTAGCTATTGTCTTCCAAATTAGATAGTGAGGGATTTTTTATAATGGCTTTTATAAGTTCAAGGAGCATGGATATGTATATTTGGCAGAGTTGTTATCATTATATTGCTAAGATATATGCATTGAACATGTTCTCGAAGAACTGATTTGCACAAAATTTTTGTATGAGCTAATTGAACAGATAAATCATGCTAGAAAAATTTTAAATACTTATATGTTATTATAGACTCATATAGAAACAAATCATGTGTTGAAAGTTTTGTGAGAAAAAATCGTTATCATGCTTAAATTAACTCGTTTTAGTGAGGTATTGAAATTTCGATTGAAACTGGATAGTACAGTGCATCTAATTTCGAGAGGCCTTTTGACATAGTAAATGTGCTTGGAATTTAATAAAATTTTTACAGTAGCTGTGCTAATCAGTTTGTAACAAACTTTGTTTTTTATGCTAGAACTAATTCAATCGTTTGAAGTCTCTAACAATGCAAAAACCGTAGAGTAGCTGAAATCAAGGAATTTGTGAATGTTAACTATGAGTTTGTGTTTAATTGCTTTTTGAAGTGTTATGCTTGATAAAGTAGCTATATGACTGTGTATAGGTGATGCTTGTAGAGGTTGTTGGAGCTAGTAGAAGTTAGATTTGTAGGATTAGAAGTTAAACTTGTGAAATAGTTGTGCAGGAATTTCTGGTCAGATTGTTATTACCAACTTCTATTGTGTTTCAGACATAGTAAACGAACTCAGAATTGAACAAAACTTTTATAGTAGCTAGATTAAGCAGTTTGGAACAAACTTTGTGTTTTGTACAAAAGATAATTCCAACTTTTTACATCTCTGAACTTGCCATTTTCGAAATGACTCAGGAATAACATGTAATCTGGATAGTTTGACATAGTTGTACTAATTTGGCTATAACTCAGTGAATTTAGATTGTAATTGAGCTTTGTTTGTTTCTAAGATTATTTACACTTGAAGAGCTTTAATTCTCTAGTAACATTAGATTATTTGGAGGTTGAGAGAGTAAGTAACTAAACTGTCAAAGTTGGGCAATGCAGAAATGTTAAAGTTGTTTAGTGTTAACTAGTTGGTTGCTATTGTCAATTGTTGTTGTTCAAATGGCCAAGTTACAAGTTTTGATTATTGTGTGTCATTATTAAAAGACTCCTAAATGAATAAAGATACTTGTTGAATCGTTAACGTGAATTATATTGAATAGTTATTTGTGGTTTTATTATGGCATCAGAGACTATATTAGCGATTGAAAAATGGGGTCGTGACAAGGTGGTATCAGAGCTTAGCCAATTGGCTTGGCGTAGTTGGGCTAGAACCCCTGGTCCTTGGGTAGAAGTCTTTAGAAAGAATGTGCCTAAATGATTATATATGATAATGTGATTTATAGGCTATGTGAGAACTACCTGTGACTTATGTGCTTTGTGTGGATTATATGTAAATAATATGCTTAAGTGCTAAGTGGCTTATGTGAAATTTGTGTGTTATGTGTACCGATGTCCGTTAGCATTTGAGTCCTATATGATACTTAAGTGAAATATAATATGTGTTAAATGTATCATTTAACATAACTAAGATAAGATGTTTGAGACACATGTTTAGCTTGGTGGATGATTTTGGCTTCATAAATAAGTGTGTGTTAACTTGATTGTAACTTAAAGAATTAATTTAACTAGTTGTGCGTGGAGCGTGAGCTTGATGCCTATGTGCGAAAGAGATTACATAACATATAATTTTCCTGTGATTAAGTCATCCTAAATGCCACTTGTCTTGCGTGAAACTTATGTGTTGTGTAATAAGTGCATAGTATATGCTTATGCACATTAGATAATGCATGATTACATTTCATACATTGCATACCCCTATAATTGGTAAGTGACCTTTTCGTATCGAAGATGGCACCGAGAACTAGAGGAAAACCACGCAAAGACGCAGACCAACTGAGAGGAACAAAAAATACTTAAGTGCTTGGAGCAGATCAAGCATTCGATCGTCTGGTTGTGGCAATGGACCGTATGGCACAAATGTGGGAACAATAGGTTCAACAAGGGATGAACAATAATGACAATGGTAGATATGGTACTTTGAAGCAGTTCTTGGAATATGACCCTCCGAAGTTCAATGGCGAACCTGATGTTGACAAAGCTAAAGCATGGCTGAGATGAATTGAGAAAATATATAAAGCCCTTGGTTATACTGCTGAGAGAAAAGTCTCATTCGCAGTGTTCCTATTGGAGGAAGATGTTGAGGAGTGGTGACGAACGGTAAAATTACAGTGGGAGGAACAACAGACACCCTACTAATGGATCAATTTTGCTGAGGTCATTAAGGAGAAATGCATACCTCATATTGCTAAACATAAGTGGATGGAGGAATTCATGGCTTTAGAACAAGGGGACATGACAGTTGCACAAAATGAGGCTTGTTTTACCAAGTTGTCCCACTACGTACCCTACATGATTCGTACGCCGGAGACAAAGATCTGGAATTTTACTTAGGGGTTAAGATCTAAGATACAAGATAGCCTGGCTCCACTCAGCTATAACTTATGCACCGAAGTTTTGAATGTTGGTGCTCTGGTAGAGAAGAGGAAGAATGATACTAGAACATAATCGAATTTACCAAGATAACAACTTCACCAGTCTCATAATCCGCTAGAATATAGTAGGAACTAGAGTTTATTTCAGCTCCAAGGTCAACCGATCTATTATTGTAACACCCTGGCCCCTCATGAGACCGGGAATTCTATTAATCAAACTAAATTCAACCCGATACAAACCGGGCACCAAATTTAGGAAAAACGGACGAAGTCCTCCCTGTTTCTAGGCAAAATCAAAACTTGCAAACAATATATAAATGGACTAGTACCGTATCCAAACATACGAACTCCTCAAGGCCATTCGAGCCTTGGTTCTCCGCAATTAAACACAAATAAATATACATTTCCAAACCTAACACAAAGATAGCCTAACTATAATCCTTTAGGCCACACATTCATGTTCTGCATTTGATCTATACTAACCTATTACATAAAATAGGTTATCATAGACCACACATTCATGTTCTGCATTTAAACTATACTAACCTATTACATAAAATAGGTTATCATGCCACTTCTATAACCAAGTTAAACTTACATCACATTTCCTTCAACATTAAATACATACAACACATGAAAATATACATCTTTGCATCTTTCCACAACTCAGGCCATATAACACACAAGGCATCTCTTTCGAGCAACGAACTATCACGTAATCACGAACTTTCCAACTAACATGGCATTTCCTGAGATGTGGTGGTGAAGAGTGAGTATACAACACACGTATACTCAGTGAGGACGAAATAGATATCGAGAGAGATAGAAGAAAGTCGTGCAATGCAAAGAAAACAATTAAGCACTATAACCAACAAGTAACGCAATCAATATAAACAACAATACAATAAACAATTAAATAAAGCATTAACACAACCATTCAAAGTTATACCATACTTTGAAGGTCACAGTCTACTCATACGAGCAATGTACCAAACGATACATCAATCTCGTGCTTGATGTTGACAACAATGACAATAAGCGCGCATCCACCTTATAACTTCGATTGGGTGTATTCCGGATGTACCCCGACACATCTATGACCCAAATTTCCCAGGGCAGCATCCCTAGCGAGAATAGGAATAAGACACGAAGCTAGAGTAACCCAACCCTGGCAGCCCGAGACTACTCAGAGAGGCCCATCACTCACGCGCCTGACATTATACAATGCAATACGAGACATATATCAACAAACGAGCAATAGCACCAAAAGTGCAAATTAACATCAATAATTGACATTTCAGGCATTACAATCATTGATAGCAACAAGAATCATCATAATCACTAATAGCAACAAGAACAAAGGTTAAACAAGTAATAGCAGTTCAAACGAGAAAAATGACAAATAATACTATTCAGTCTCTAACTTTCAAATGCAATTACGAGTAAACGAGCTATGGAATTAGGAAACCGTCTTCACTACCTTCACTTAGACACTACAAATCACGTTTCTATAGTACAAACCTTACTTCCCAACCGAAGCCCGAAAGTCCACCTATTACGTTTGAACTGCAGCCATGCTAACCAGGCATCCAATCAATGCCACAATAGCGCCAAAAGTGCTTCCATACCCTCACTAGCCAAACCCCCAACTCAAATCGAGCACGATCAACACTTGGTCAAACGACCCCTTTACGTTTCATTGTCTATTTCTCAATTTTAACAAAGGGTAATCCATTTTTATTGCGTATTTAATCTTTTTATCATTAATGACACCTAACCAAATCAAGAAATAGCAACTCAGATCGAAAGTCCGAAAAACTAGGTTTTACTATTCATAAAATACTATTCATTATTCTTCCCCGATTCAATTTAGTGTTTCTAACCGTAAAAATCTCTAAATAACTATCAAACAATGCTCTACGATCATTATAGAAACTAATTCAAGCAATTTTGAGCATTTAAACGCATTACATAACAATTTTGAAAATTTGAAACATAATTTCAACTTATTGAAAAATGCACAAAAAAACATGAAAATTCTCACAGAGATTAAAGAGAAAGCCTTGCAAGAACCCTAGCCTCGATCCTCGTTCAATTCTACGCAAAATTGTGGAAGAAAAATGCAAAGAAAAGTTATCTTTTTTTTTCTTGCGGAACTTTCGGCCA
This sequence comes from Ehretia macrophylla, assembly GCA_037974665.1. Taxonomy (NCBI): domain Eukaryota; kingdom Viridiplantae; phylum Streptophyta; class Magnoliopsida; order Boraginales; family Ehretiaceae; genus Ehretia; species Ehretia macrophylla. The sequence goes on from CM075769.1 coordinate 27,904,840, forward strand.
TGGTGGCCTTTGCCTTGTTTTTTTATTTTTTTTCTTTTCATTTGTTTTATAAAAGATGACAACTTAGGGGCAAAATGGTGAAAGGCAAAAAGCTTGGTCAAAATCAAGTTAAAAATGGTCAAATTAGCTTATTTTGATGGCATTTAATCTAATTCAAGTTAAAACAATGCAATTAAATGAAAACCAACTAAAAACTAGACTAAAAACAATACTTACGGAGGACTATAAATAATTCTCTAACTTTCATTTTCGATGCGCTACGATCGAACGAGCGATGAACGATTAGTATAAAAATGATAAGTAATCATAGAAAAATATAATTTTCTAAAAGTAAAATAGTTTAAAATTCACTCCGGGCTTGGAGCCATTTTTCATTTAATTGAAAACAAAGTAAAAATGCAAGGAAATCAATCCAAGGTAATATAAATAATAAAAATAATTAATATTCGTTTCAAATAATTAATTTAACTATTATTAGAATATTTTTGGAGAATTATGAATATAATGCTTAAAATAAATAATTAACTTAAAGTAAATACATAATTTAATGCTTAGCACTTAAGATAATACTTAATTAAATGCAAGAAAATAAAATCAAGTATTTAAAATAATAACACAATTAATACTTATTTAAAATAATTAATTCAAGTATTATTTGAACAATTTTAAAAAAAAATATCAAAATAGTGCAAAATGGATGATTTAACTAATTAAACACTTAGTTAAATGCAATTAAATGCAATTAAATGCGTGTCGGGTTAGGGGTATCACAATTATAGTTAGAGTCATTATGGGCTAATTGTTCTGAGACCTCAACCAAGTGGGGCCACAGTTTCTGCAGCTTGGGATTCGACAAGGGATAGTGTTGTTACCAAGAATCCAACATGTGCCTACTGCCAGCGTCAAGGCCATACCGAAGTCGAGTGTTGAAGAAAAGCGGGAAAATGTACAGGTTGTGGTAGTAAGAAGCATAGAGTAAAGAACTGTCCTCGGTATCAGAATGCTCAAAAATGTGCGGTAAGCAAAGGGACCCGAGGTAGGCTTTCCAATGATGCTCCCGCACAGCAAGGATAGACTCAAGCTTAAATCAATCGGTAACCGAAAATGAGTAAGTAAAAATTGTGAGGGCGCAATTCTCTTAAGGGGAAGGATGTAAAACCCTGCATTCATCCATATATGTAATTATATGCATTTACTATATTTCACTTGATTTGCTTAATATCTGGCATAACTTGTACACATAGACTACGCAAAAATCATAATTTAGGAAATATTCTATTTAAAATTAGCAACTAATCCATGGCATTAGCAAGTTAACATTAGGTTAGTGCTTAACCTTATAAATCAAAGCTAGTTTAGTGAAGAATTTATCACTTGATGCTTAATAAACGAAAGTAATCTATGTGCAATTATATATATATAACTTTACGTGTATTAGCATAATTATACGTGCAATTACATGAACTTTAGTGTTTTGTATATTTTAATTATTTATTAAGTGAAATGGAATTAAGTTAGAATTAAGATTAGAATCATAGACTTAAGATCATAATAACTTTTGGAGTAACTTTGCAAACATTAGAAACATTGGGGCCAAAGTGCAATTACTTAAACTTTTACTTGGACACCAAGTACACCATTTTGAACTAAAGTTAATCTTTGCTAAATTGTACTTGGAACCCCATGGCCCAAGAAGAAAAGAAAATGGGAGATTTTTCAAAGGTAGAAAACATTTGAAGTCAAATAGTACAACTAGAAAACTTTAGGGGCCAAAGTGCAATTATCAAAATTTGAACTTGGGCACCAAAAAACAACTTAAAAACTTATAACTAGAAGCTAAGTTTCTAAAATTACCCTAGGACCCCTCAAGTGTAGGAAGAAGAAAAAATGACTTACTTTGTAAAGGTGGGAATTACTTGGGGTCAAAGTAGAATTAGCAAAAATCTTATCTTAGGCTTCAAGACAACTAATTTAACAAAACAATCTATCATCTACCAACCCCCCTAGAACTCGTTGGCCCTAAGGAAGATAGGGGAAGGTTTTGTGAGCAAACTAGCAAAGGAATTGGTGAAGGACAAGAAATATTATAAGTTATACAAGTGATTTGCTTTGCATATTCAAGTGGTTCTTGCATGTTTAAGGAGTTTTAGCTATTGTCTTCCAAATTAGATAGTGAGGGATTTTTTATAATGGCTTTTATAAGTTCAAGGAGCATGGATATGTATATTTGGCAGAGTTGTTATCATTATATTGCTAAGATATATGCATTGAACATGTTCTCGAAGAACTGATTTGCACAAAATTTTTGTATGATCTATTTGGATAGATAAATCATGCTAGAAAAATTTGAAATACATATATGTTATTTTAGACTCATAGAGGAACAAATTTTGTGTTGAAAGTTTTCTGAGGAAAAATCGTTATCATGCTTAAATTAGCTTGTTTTAGTGAGATATTGAAATTTCGTTTGAAACTAAACGGTGCAGTGCATCTGATTTCAAGAGGATTTTTGACATAATAAACATGCTTGGAGTTTGATGAAATTTTTGCAGTAGCTAGATTGGTCAGTTTGTAACAAAGTTTGTTTTTGATGCTAGAGCTATTTCAATCGTTTAAAGCCTTTGATAATGCAAAAATCGTAGGGTAGTTGAAATCACGAAAATATGTGAAAGTTAACTATGAGTTTGTGTTTAATTGCTTTCTTGAGTGTTATGCTTGATAAAGTAGCTATATGACTGTGTATAGGTGATGCTTGTAGAGGTTGTTGGAGCTAGTAGAAGTTAGATTTGTAGGATTAGAAGTTAAACTTGTGAAATAGTTGTGCAGGAATTTCTGGTCAGATTGTTATTACCAACTTCTATTGTGTTTCAGACATAGTAAACGAACTCAGAATTGAACAAAACTTTTATAGTAGCTAGATTAAGCAGTTTGGAACAAACTTTGTGTTTTGTACAAAAGATAATTCCAACTTTTTACATCTCTGAACTTGCCATTTTCGAAATGACTTAGGAATAACATGTAATCTGGATAGTTTGACATAGTTGTACTAATTTGGCTATAACTCAGTGAATTTAGATTGTAATTGAGCTTTGTTTGTTTCTAAGATTATTTACACTTGAAGAGCTTTAATTCTCTAGTAACATTAGATTATTTGGAGGTTGAGAGAGTAAGTAACTAAACTGTCAAAGTTGGGCAATGCAGAAATGTTAAAGTTGTTTAGTGTTAACTAGTTGGTTGCTATTGTCAATTGTTGTTGTTCAAATGGCCAAGTTACAAGTTTTGATTATTGTGTGTCATTATTAAAAGACTCCTAAATGAATAAAGATACTTATTGAATCGTTAACGTGAATTATATTGAATAGTTATTTGTGGTTTTATTATGGCATCAAAGACTATATTAGCGATTGAAAAATGGGGTCGTGACAAGGTGGTATCAGAGCTTAGCCAATTGGCTTGGCGTAGTTGGGCTAGAACCCCTGGTCCTTGGGTAGAAGTCTTTAGAAAGAATGTGCCTAAATGATTATATATGATAATGTGATTTATAGGCTATGTGAGAACTACCTGTGACTTGTGTGCTTTGTGTCGATTATATGTAATTAATATGCTTAAGTGCTAAGTGGCTTATGTGAAATCTGTGTTATGTGTACCGATGTCCGTTAGCATTTAAGTCCTACATGATACTTAAGTGAAAAATAATGTGTTAAATGTATCATTTAACATAACTAAGTTAAGATGTTTGAGACACATGTTTAGCTTGGTGGATGATTTTGGCTTTATAAATAAGTGTGTGTTAACTTGATTGAATCTTAAAGAATTAACTTAACTAGTTATGCGTTGAACGTGAGCTTGATGCCTATGTGCGAAAGAGATTGCATAACAAATAACTGTTCTATGATTAAGTCATCCTAAATGCCACTTGTCTTGCGTGAAACTTATGTGTTGTGTAATAAGTGCATAGTATATGCTTATGCACATTAGATAATGCATGATTATATTTCATACATTGCATACCCCTATAATTGGTAAGTGACCTTTTCGTATCGAAGATGGCACCGAGAACTAGAGGAAAACCACGCAAAGACGCAGACCAACTGAGAGGAACAAAAAATACTTAAGTGCTTGGAGCAGATCAGGCATTCGATCGTCTGGTTGTGGCAATGGACCGTATGGCACAAATGTGGGAACAATAGGTTCAACAAGGGATGAACAATAATGACAATGGTAGATATGGTACTTTGAAGCAGTTCTTGGAATATGACCCTCCGAAGTTCAATGGCGAACCTAATGTTGACAAAGCTAAAGCATGGCTGAGATGAATTGAGAAAATATATAAAGCCCTTGGTTATACTGCTGAGAGAAAAGTCTCGTTCGCAGTGTTCCTATTGGAGGAAGATGTTGAGGAGTGGTGACGACGGTAAAATTACAGTGGGAGGAACAACAGACACCCTACTAATGGATCAATTTTGCTGAGGTCATTAAGGAGAAATGCATACCTCAGATTGCTAAACATAAGTGGATGGAGGAATTCATGGCTTTAGAACAAGGGGACATGACAGTTGCACAAAATGAGGCTCGTTTTACCAAGTTGTCCCACTACGCACCCTACATGATTCGTACACCGGAGACAAAGATCTGGAAATTTACTCACGGGTTAAGATCTAAGATACAAGATAGCCTTGCTCTACTCAACTATAACTCATACACCAAGATTTTGAATGCTGCTGCTCTGGTAGAGAAGAAGAAGAATGATACTAGAACGGGATCGAATTTACCAAGAAAACAGCTTCACCAGTCTCAAAATTTGCCAGAATATAGTAGGAACCAGAGTTTATTTCAACTCCAAGGTCAACCGAGCTATTATTGTAACACCCCGGCCTCTCACGAGACCGGGAATTCTATTAATCAAACTAAACTCAACCCGATACCAAACCCGAGCACAAAATTTAGGAAAAACGGACAGAGTCCTCCCTGTTTCTAGGCAAAATCAAAACTTGCAAACAATATATAAATGGACTAGTACCGTATCCAAACATACGAACTCCTCAAGGCCATTCGAGCCTTGGTTCTCCGCAATTAAACACAAATAAATATACATTTCCAAACCTAACACAAAGATAGCCTAACTATAATCCTTTAGGCCACACATTCATGTTCTGCATTTAAACTATACTAACCTATTACATAAAATAGGTTATCGTGCCACTTCTATAACCTAGTTAAACTTTCATTACATTTTCTTTAACATTAAATACATACAATACATGAAAATATACATCTTTGTATCTTTCCACAACTCAGGCCACATAACACACAAGGCATCTCTTTCGAGCAACGAACTATCACATAATCACGAACTTTCCCGCTAACATGGCATTTCTTTAAATATGGTGGTGAGGAGTAAGTATATAACACACGTATACTCAGTGAAGGCGAAATAGATATCGAGAGAGATAGAAGAAGGTCGTGCAATACAAATAAGACAGTTAAACAATATAATCAACAAATAACGCAATCAATATAAACAACAATACAATAAACAATTAAAGAAAGCATTAACACAACTATTTAAAGCTATACCACACTTTGAAGGTCACGGTTCACTCATACGAGCAATGTACCAAGCGATTCGATTCCACAAGTAATACACAATCTCGAGCTTGATTTGACAACGATGACAATAAGCGCATCCACCTTATAACTTCAACTGGGTGTACTCCATATGTATCCCAACACATCTACGACCCAAATCTCCCAGGGCGGCACCTAGCAAGAATGGGAATAGGACACGGAGCTAGAGCAACCCAACCCTGGCAGCCCGAGACTACCCAGAGAGGCCCATCACTCATGCGCCTGACACTATACAATGCAATACGAGACATATAGCAATAAACGAGCGATAGCACCAAAAGTGCAGATTAACAACAATAATTGACATTTCAGGCATTACAATCATTAATAGCAACAAGAAGCATTATAATCACTAATAGCAACAAGAACAAAGGTTAAACAAGTAATAGCAGTTCAAACGAGAAAAATGACAAATAATACTATTCAGTCTCTAACTTTCAAATGCAATTACGAGTAAACGAGCTATGGAATTAGGAAACCGTCTTCACTACCCTCACTTAGACACTACAAGGCACGTTTCTATAGTACAAAACCTCACTTTCCTAACCGAAGCCCGAAAGTCCACCTATTACGTTTGAACTGCAGCCATGCTAACCAGGCATCCAATCAATGCCACAATAGCGCCAAAAGTGCTTCCATACCCTCACTAGCCAAACCCCCAACTCAATTCGAGACGGTCAACGTTTGGTCAAATGGCCCATTTACGTTTTATTGCCTAATTCTCAATTTTAACAAAGGGAAATCCGTTTTTATTGCACATCTTTTTAACATTAATGGCACATAACCAAATCAAAAAATCGTAATTCGTATCGAAAATCCGACAAACTGGGTTTTACTATTCATAAAATACTATTCATTATTCTTCCCCGATTCAATTTTGCGTTTTTAACTGTAAAAATCTCTAAATAACTATCAAACAATGTTCTATGATCATTATAAAAACTAATTCAAGCAATTTTGAGCATTTAAACGCAATATATAACAAATCTGAAAATTTTAAACATAATATCAACTTATTGAAAAATGCACAAAAAACATGAAAATTCTCACAGAGATTAAAGAGAAAGCCTTGCAAGAACCCTAGCCTCGATCCTCGTTCAATTCTACGCAAAATTGTGGAAGAAAATGCAAAGCAAAATTTTCTTTTTTTTTTTCTTGTTGAAGTTTCGGCCATGGTGGCCTTTGCCTTGTTTTTTTATTTTTTTTCTTTTCATTTGTTTTATAAAAGATGACAACTTAGGGGCAAAATTTTGAAAGGCAAAAAGCTTGGTCAAAATCAAGTTAAAAATGGTCAAATTAGCTTATTTTGATGGCATTTAATCTAATTCAAGTTAAAACAATGCAATTAAATGAAAACCAACTAAAAACTAGACTAAAAACAATACTTACGAAGGACTATAAATAATTCTCTAACTTTCATTTTTGATGCGCTACGATCGAACGAGCGATGAACGATTAGTATAAAAATGATAAGTAATCATAGAAAAATATAATTTTCTAAAAGTAAAATAGTTTAAAATTCACTCCGGGCTCGGAGCCATTTTTCATTTAATTGAAAACAAAGTAAAAAATGCAAGGAAATCAATCCAAGGTAATATAAATAATAAAAATAATTAATATTCGTTTCAAATAATTAATTTAACTATTATTAGAATATTTTTGGAGAATTATGAAAATAATGCTTAAAATGAATAATTAACTTAAACTAAATACCTAATTTAATGCTTAGCACTTAAGATAACACTTAATTAAATGTAAAAAAAAATGAAACTGAGTATTAAACTAATAACAAAATTAATATTTATTTAAAATAATTAATTCAAGTATTATTTGAATACTTTTAAAAAAAATATGAAAATAGTGCAAAATGGATGATTTAACTAATTAAACACTTAGTTAAATGCAATTAAATGCGTGTCGGGTTAGGGGTATCACAATTATAGTTAGAGTCATTAGGGGCTAATTGTTCTGAGACCTCAACCAAGTGGGGCCACAGTTTCTGCAGCTTGGGATTCGACAAGGGATAGTGTTGTTACCAAGAATCCAACATGTGCCTACTGCCAGCGTCAAGGCCATACCGAAGTCGAGTGTTGAAGAAAAGCGGGAAAATGTACAGGTTGTGGTAGTAAGAAGTATAGAGTAAAGAACTGTCCTCAGTATTAGAATGCTCAAAAATGTGCGGTAAGCAAAGGGACCCGAGGTAGGCTTTCCAATGATGCTCCCGCACAGCAAGGATAGACTTAAGCTTAAATCAATCGGTAACCGAAAATGAGTAAGTAAAAATTGTGAGGGCGCAATTCTCTTAAGGGGAAGGATGTAAAACCCTGCATTCATCCATATATGTAATTATATGTTTAACGACCCGGCTAAGCGAATACACCGCAAGGCAGAGGCACACCAGCGACGTCACATAAGTTGATATTGTCCGCTTTGGAACACCCTGCACTTAACGTACGAGCATGCTCTCACAGTTTTGTTCCCCACGTGTTACCACGTGAAAAGGCCTCATAGTGGTATCAGAGTACGCAGCTATGATATTGTTCGCTTTGGGGTGTCCCCTCAGGGTTTTGTTCCCCACGCCAGCTAAGCAAATACCCCCTTTCGGGAAGACAGAGGCACACTGCATGTAGGAAGGCCTCAACTCGAATATAAGGGGACACTTCCCACTATATATTCAATGGTCCCAGCTCGTAACCTTCCAATGTGGGATTGGTTCACCACAATATGCATTTACTATATTTCACTTGATTTGCTTAATATCTGGCATAACTTGTACACATAGACTACGCAAAAATCATAATTTAGGAAATATTCTATTTAAAATTAGCAACTAATCCATGGCATTAGCAAGTTAACATTAGGTTAGTGCTTAACCTTATAAATCGAAGCTAGTTTAGTGAAGAATTTATCACTTGATGCTTAATAAACTAAAGTAATCTATGTGCAATTATATATATATATAACTTTACGTTTATTAGCATAATTATACGTGCAATTACATGAACTTTAGTGTTTTGTATATTTTAATTATTTATTAAGTGAAATGGAATTAAGTTAGAATTAAGATTAGAATCATAGACTTAAGATCATAATAACTTTTGGGGTAACTTTGCAAACATTAGAAACATTGGGGCCAAAGTACAATTACTTAAACTTTTACTTGGACACCAAGTACACCATTTTGAACTAAAGTTAATCTTTGCTAAATTGTACTTGGAACCCCATGGCCCAAGAAGAAAAGAAAATGGGAGATTTTGCAAAGGTAGAAAACATTTGAGGTCAAATAGTAAAGCTAGAAAACTTTAAGGGCCAAAGTGCAGTTATCAAATATAGAACTTGGGCACCAAGAAAACAACTTATAACTAGAAGCTAAGTTTCTAAAATCACCCTAGGAGCCCTTGGGTGTAGGAAGAAGAAAAAAAGGGCTTGCTTTGCAAAGGTAGGAATTACTTGGGGTCAAAGTAGAATTAGCTCAAATCTTTTCTTAGGCTTCAAGACAACTAATTTAACAAAACAATCTATCATCTACCAACCCCCCAAGAACCTATCGGCCCTAAAGAAGTAAGGGGAAGGTTTTGTGAGCAAACTAGCAAAGGAATTGGTGAAGGACAAGAAATATTAGAAGCTATATAAGTGATTTGCTTTGCATATTCAAGTGGTTCTTGCATGTTTAAGGTGTTTCAGCTATTGTCTTCCAAATTCAAGGTGATGGATTCTTTCTAAATGGCTTTTATAAGTTCAAGGAGCATGGATGTGTATATTTGGAAGAGTTGTTATCATTATATTTCTAAGATATATGCATTGAACATGTTCTCGAAGAACTGATTTGCACATAATTTTTGTATAAGCTATTTGAATAGATAAATCATGCTAGAAAAAATTGAAATACATATATGTTATTCTAGACTCATAGATGAACAAATCTTGTGCTGAAAGGTTTTTGAGGAAAAATCGTTATCATGCTTAAATTAGCTTGTTTCAGTGAGGTATTGAAATTTCGTTTGAAACTGGAAAGTGCAGTGCATTTGATTTTGAGAGGGTTTTTGACAAAATAAATGTGCTTGGAATTTAATGAAATTTTTGTCGTAGCTAGATTGGTCAGTTTTTAACAAACTTTGTTTTTTATGCTAGAGTTATTTCAATCGTTTAGAGCCTCTGATAATGCAAAAATCGTAGGGTAGCTAAAATCAAGGAAATATGTGAAAAGTTAACTATGGGTTTGTGTTTAATTGCTTTCTTGAGTGTTATGCTTGATGAAGTAGCTATATGACTGTGTATAGGTGATGCTTGTAGAGGTTGTTGGAACTAGTAGAAGTTAGATTTGTAGGACTAGAAGTTAAATTTGAGAAATAGTTGTGTAGGAATCTCTGGTCAAATTGTTATTACCAACTTCTATTGCGTTTCAAACATAGTAACGAACTCAAAATTGAACAAAACTTTTATAGTTGCTAGATTAAGCAGTTTGGAACAAAGTTTATGTTTTGCACAAAATCTAATTCCAACTTTTTACATCTCTGAACTTGCCATTTTCGAAATGACTCAGGAATAACATGTAATCTAGACAGTTTGACATAGTTGCACTAATTTGGCTATAACTCAGTGAATTTAGATCGTAATTGAGCTTTGTTTGTTTCTAAGATTATCTACACTTGAAGAGCTTTAATTCTATAGTAAAATTAGATTATTTGGAGGTTGGAAGAGTAAGTAACTGAACTATCAAATTTGGACAAATGCAGAATTGTTGAAGTTGTTTAGTGCTAACTAGTTGGTTGCTATTGTCAATTGTTGTTGTTCAAATGGCCAAGTTGCAAGTTCTCATTATTGTGTGTTATTATTTAATGACTCCTAAATGTATAAAGATACTTGTTGAATTGTTAACGTGAATTATATTGAATAGTTATTCGTTAATTTGTTCAATATGCTATAAATGTACAAGTATATGAAATTGTGAATTTGATGCCAAGATAACTGTTATAGTACTTGTATTTGAATGAGACTTGATATGATATTTAAGGGGTTATGAATCGAGTTTTTATGATCCTGTAAATGATATGATATTCAATTGATTGAAAAGTTGATAAGTGGCATGATATTGAATTGATTGGAAACTCGAATATATGATTCCGAGGGCAACCTACTATGTTACTCCTCTTAATTGATATGATGTGATTACTGGATATGACATTTGTTACTGGAATGTGTTATACAATTGTTTGTGCATGTCTCGAGGGTTGTAACGTTTCACTCTGGTAGTAACGTGGTTCCCTGGGTGGCATTGGGCTTGCCAGGTGCCATGGCTACTATCAGGGCACGTCCCTATCCCGCATGGCCGGAGTGTCCCATGGGGATATGGGGCCTCGTATCCTGGGGTACATTCGAAGTACCCCATCGGGTAAGATAAGTGGTTTGTGGCTCATGGTTCGTGATAGGAATCATAAAAAGTCGGCATCGGCAATTGAAAGTGCATATATCCTTGCAACTTGTTATACATGATGGATCATGTCTTATTGATTATCTATTTATACGAATAACATGTTTGTGGTTCTATTGGTTATCTATTGTTTATGGTTAAATCACTTATTGAAAATTTCGTGTTTTATTGCATTGCATCAACCATGGATTTCAAAAGAGACTTTGAAAGATAAAATGATTGTGAAAACCCTTCCCAAATTCCCCCATCGCTGAGCTTTGGTGATGGATAAGCTCACTCTCTTTTATTTTTCCCTTTTAGGCAATGAAGAAGACTTTGATTAATTTGATGGTTGTGTGCAAGAAAACATGATTGTGACTTTAACCATTAGTGATAAATTTTGTATAATATGTACTATTTGTATTAATGTAATGGTTAGAGGCTGTAACTAGGCTACTTTGGATTCTTTGGACATGATGTAACTACAATTTTGTGAATTTGGAATTTAGTATTTGGGAGGTAATTATTTAATAGCCTTGATACTTTGAATTGTGGATAATAATGCTCGGACTATTATAATTGTGCCTTAGCGGACTTAGGCGGATTGATCTTCTTAAACCCGTGGCATCACGATCCTATGAATATTTGTGATTTTACTATGGTATCAAAGACTATATTAGCGATTGAAAAATGGGGTCGTGACAAAGAGGGTATCCATTGTGAGGAGTCTTTCTCACCAGAAGCCATGCTGAAGTCCACAAGGATTCTCTTAAACATCGCTTGTCATTATGATTACAAGAGATAGCAGATGAACGTCAGGACTGCATTCTTTTAGGGAAATTCTAGTGTAAGCATCTATATAAAGAAACTAGGCAGATCTATTGCAGAAGGCCAAATAGATTTTGGTCAATAAGCTTTAGACGTCCATTTATGGATTTAAACAAGTATCTAGGACATAGAACATTCTATGCAATGTAGCAGTCAAAGTCTTTAATTTTGAGTAAAACATTAATGATCTATGTGTGTATAAGAAAATGAATAGCAATGCTGTTGTATTACCCGTCGTCATGTGGATTACATCCTACTAATTGGGAAGGTTATAAGGATGTTGTCATATATAAAAGTTTGATTGTCTTCTCAAATTGTTAATGTAGGACTTGAGATAATCTAACTGTGTTTTAGGGATTAAGCTCATACAACATTACTAGAACAAGGTGCTAACATTATCCCAAGCTATATATATTTAGGAGATGTTTGTTTGGTTTAACATGTAAAAATCCAAGTAGGTTTTGTTGCCCTCCAGGCTTGCAGTTACACTTTCTAGTTATTAGTGTCCCAAAATTTCTGATAAAAAAGTAGGCATAAGACAGATTACATGCGCATCAGCAATCGGCAATCTCATATTCATCATGTCATATATTGAACCAGACTACAGTCAAATATAGGACAAGATCACTAGGTAGTAGTTTGACATGTATTCAAGTATCTTTGGAGAACAAAAGACTATATGTTAGTCTAGCGGGTTGAGCATATAGCATAATAAACTAGCACTTGATAAAGAGTTAAGGAATCGAAGGAAAGGTAAAAACTTTAAGATAATGTATCACTTACTCTGGGATACGTCCAGAAAGGAGACGTAGTGATAAATAGAGTTGCCTTTGCAAGTGACTTAACAGATCCTCTTATTAAGACTCTTTCAAAGAAGGTCTCTTTTGTAGATATTGAGTCAGTAGGGTTTAAGTTGTTATGTAGTGTAACCTAGTGCTCATTCGTACAAGGGGACTCTGTTGGGAATGGTATGCTCACAAGACCACTAACACATTGTCATTCATATATTTGAATGTTTGCAATATATAATTACTGTCATCTTAACTATATGAGCATGTTTCTCTCATTTGTGATTAACTTTCATATATATATATATATATATGTGTGTATGTAAGGACTTTGCTTCAAGTGTTGACTTAGGTACATGGTGGTTACTTATAGAAGGTCTAAGTCATGGTTACTTGTTAAGCAAAACTATTTTGTTCATAACTAAGTAGTAGAGTAGGACACTCTACTATGGTAGAATTTATTGTGAATGAGTTCCCTTTACAATAGGGTGATCTACCTTGATCATAAATAAGGTTCTAGACTTACTTCACATATGCATGCGTATGTATTGGATGGGTCACCGTAGGTATGATACTCTAAATATGTACTATCAAAGAAATAGGTCACTTATTCTTATAAAGTTTCTAAGTTGGCCAGTGCTCTTAATATTGAGCATAAATGGATAAACTAATTAAGTCAAGTTCTTGCACTTTGAGTTACTATGGGTGAGATCTTATCTATGGGTCAACAACTCTATGATTTGGGTGTATGGACTTGGTTAGGAGGGACAACCATTTAAAATAAGGAATCTATACAATATTAACTCCTTTAAAATGATCCAGGTTGATCATCCTGAATTTGTGCGCGCACAGTAATACATGGTGTACTGGTTGTTACACTTGTAGGCCGCTCCCTTGGTCAAGTGAATAGCTTCCGGATGATGGTTAGATTATGGGTTAAAGGTTCTAAGGAAAAAGATGTAGTCAAAGTGGTGATAGTACAAATTGGTAAACCTTTCTTGGCTATGGGTGAGTATAGAGGGGCAGTGTGGTCATTATCACTTAGTTGGTCTAAAGACTAAGAGTCATATATTATTGATTAATTCCTATTCATATAGTAATTATCTTGGTGTGCAACACTCGGATAGGTTTTTTCTTTTTACTCTTTGTAAATATTTTTGTGACTGTTGAATGAGAATACCTTCCGCTTACTTTTAGCAAAAAATAAAATAAAATTATCTTGGTGTATAGCCAAAGTCTTTTAGTGGAATAGACTAAGGTTAAAATGACAAAAATAATGCTAAGAGACTAGTGAAAATATTTTCATTTTCAGTGTAAGGATAATTATGTCTTTGGTTCCCCTTTTAGCCATTTACCTTATAAGTGTATATACTAAATAAAAAATTACTAAATTGAGAGAGAATTTAATCCTTTGACAATAAGAAATCATAAATAGGCTTTTCTATTTTGAAAGGAGTTTCTATTTTGATTATTGACTGAATTTTAGATTCAATAATTATTAATTAATTAATTAATTAAAATTCTAAAGGCTACTAAATATTTAAGATAGTTTTTTCATAATTGGAGAGAGGTTCTACTCTTAAATAGTAGACTAGATTTGGATTAATTAATTAATTTGATTAGATAGAGCATATGGTTGAAACATGAGCCATGGCACGCAACCCAAGGCTAGCTCGTGAGTGAGCTAGGCAGCCCAAGGGTGCTAGAAATATAGATTGTCCTATTATGTTAGACAAGTGTGAACGCAAGGTATAAAAGAATTTATATTGTATTTTGGTATTAAAGGAAAATTCAAAGTCCTAATCATTTACTCTTTTGGATTTTATTTTCAGACAGAATTACTTTGCATATTTTCACCTATATAAAGGCCTTTACCCCGAGCTCTACAATTCTACCATCTCCTTTGAAATCTCTCTTTCTCTCTCACTAGTAAGCTTCAACTTTTGAAAAAACTTGAAATAGTTTTTCTTTTAGTTTAGTTTTGCAAGATCAAGTCCCACAACTTGATCAACACCTAAGCTAGGGATTTGGAATAGAGGGAAAGGTCAAAGTTGAGGAGCAAAAACATTGTTCCAAGCGTGTAGAGCTTGTTCGTTAACAAAGGTGAGGTTTTCTTCCTTCGTTCTTCTCTATAAAGGTATTCATGAAAACTTTATTTGTTTTTATAATTAAGATATGAACTGTTTAGATGTTCAAGTAGCTATTTCATGCTTTATTTGTTTTAAAGATCCATGCTTGAATGTTTCTGCCTTATGCTTCTAATTATAGAATTTGATTCATACGTTATAACATTTCCCTTGACTTTACTTAGTTCTTGATGGAAAGGGGCAGACAACAATTGGGTATAGGATCAAGGTAGACAGAAAGGAAACCCAATGGGCTGCTAGAACCAACGCAAACCATAAGTTGTATCATCGGGGGTTCCGAAGTTAGTGGGGCATCAACGTTGGTTGCTAAGAAGTGGGCAAGAGAATAAAAGGCTGAAGTAATGCTCACTCAGTATTAGGAAACACCGATGTAGTCGTACAAGCTATCCTTCAATCACAAAGATGAGGAGAGAGTCAAAGACGGCCACTACAATGCTCTAGTCATTGAGCTTGTCATAGCAAGCTTGAGAGTCAAGCGGATATTGGTAAATCGAGAAAGTTCCGCTAACATTTTGATGGCTAGAACACTACAAGTGATGGGCATTGAAGAGTCACAACTCACAAAGAGAATAGTTCCCTTCATGGGATTCAATAGGAAAACAAAGTGCACTATGGGTTAAATAACCCTGTCAACCTGGGCAAAACACGAACATACCTTAACAAAGTATCTGGTGGTAGACTGCTCATCTACATATAACTTGACTATGGACCGACCTTAGATTCATCAGTTGAAGGCAATAATGTCCACTTATCACCAAGTCATACGCCCTATCCCAATGGGGAACCAAAGAAATTAGGGGCGATCCAAAAGAAGCTCAAAAATGTTATGCTACAGCATTAAAGCCGAAGCCAGTCACTGAAGAAACTGAAAGGAAGAAGCAGAAATAACAATTACAACATGGGAGACTCAAGGTGCCATGCCTTGAAGACACTGATGACATCCTTTTGGACCTTGATGACCCCAGCAGAACTATTAAGGTCGGGACATTGCTCAACCAAAACTTGAAGAAGGAATTGATAAACCTACTGAGAGAGTATAAAAATTACTTCACTTGGAACCATGCAAACATGACCGGGATCGATCCATAGATCACTACTCATCAGCTCAATGTTGACCTGCAGTACCGTCCAGTGCAACAGAGGACCTGAAAGTTCACCACTCATAGAAAATTTATCATAGAAGAAGAAGTCCAGAAACTACTAGAAAATGGCTATGTCAGGAGAGTTTAGTACCCAGATTGGCTAGCGAATATCGTGGTGGTGAAAAATGAGGGAAATGGCGAGTATGCATAGATTACACTGGCGTAAATAAAGCCTGTCCAAAAGAATCGTATCCATTGCCTTAGATCGATGCAATGGTAGATGCCACGACAGGACATGAGCTACTCAATTTCATGGATGCTTTCTCAGGGTACAGTCAGATCCTAATGCACCTAATAGATCAGCAGAAGATCGCTTTCATGGCTAAAAGGGGGATTTACTACTATAAAGGGATGTTGTTTGGCCTGAAGAATGATGGAACAATATGCCAGAGGTTGGTTAACCAGATGTTTGAACCCCAACTAGGAAAAACCATAGAAGTATACATTGACAACATGCTAGTCAAGTCTTTGATGGCGTCGGATCACATAGGGCATTTGAGACAAATATTAGATATCTTGAGAATGTACAGTATGAAGTTAAACCCAACAAAGTGCACATTAGTAGTGGAAGCAGGAAAGTTTTTGGGGTACCTCGTGACTCGTCAGGGAATTGAAGCACATCCTGATCAAATACGGGTAATATAATTGTTGTCATCGCCAAGGAACAACAAGGAGGTATCGAAGTTAACAGGGAGGATTGTGGCATTGACTCAATTCATTCCTAAATGCATTAATAAATGTTTGTCATTCTTCGGCACACTAAAGAAAAAAAAGGAAAGTTTGAATGGACACGAGACTGTGAAGCCGCATTCTAACAACTTATGTGGTAACACAATCCTACATCGGAAGTCTTTGAGCTGGGACCATTGAATATATAGAGCGGGGTTCTACCTTATATTCGACAATATGCCTTTTCCCATGGTAACATAGGGGGAACAAAACCGTGAGGGGCCCTGTGGGATAACCCAAAATGAACAATATATTGTTGGTGTGCATCGCTGGTGTGCCTCTGCCTTGGACCCTTGTGGCCCGGTATTCGCTTAGTCGGGGTATTACATTAAGTGGTATCAGAGTGGGTCTTCCCTTGTGCTCGTGTCCCGCGAGGGCGGGGGGCCCCTTAAGGGGGTGGAATGTGGTAACACAATCCCATATTGGAAGTCTTTGAGCTAGGACCATTGAATATATAGAGCGGGGTTCCGCCTTATATTCGAAAATAGGCCTTTTCTTGTGGTAACATGGGGGGAACAAAACCATGAGGGGCCTAGTGGGGTAACCTAAAGTGGATAATATATTGTTGGTGTGCATCGCTGGTGTGCCTCTGCCTTGGACCCTTGTGGCTAGGTATTCGCTTAGCCGGGGTGTTACATTAAGTGGTATAAGAGCGGGTCTTCCCTTGTACTCGTGTCCCACGAGGGCGCGGGGCCCCTTAAGGGGGGTGGAATGTGGTAACACAATCCCACATCGGAAGTCTTTGAGCTGGGACCATTGAATATATAGAGCGAGATTCCACCTTATATTCGACAGTAGGCCTTTTCCCGTGGTAACACGGGGAGAACAAAACCGTGAGGGGCCCAGTGGGATAACCCAAAGCAAACAATATACTATTGATATGCATCGCTGGTATGCCTCTGCCTTGGACCCTTGTGGCTAGGTATTTGCTTAGCCGGGGTGTTACATTAAGTGGTATCAGAGCGGGTCTTCCCTTGTGCTCGTGTCCCACGAGGGCGCGGGGCCCCTTAAGGGGGGGGGTGGAATGTGGTAACACAATC
Source organism: Ehretia macrophylla (assembly GCA_037974665.1). Taxonomy (NCBI): domain Eukaryota; kingdom Viridiplantae; phylum Streptophyta; class Magnoliopsida; order Boraginales; family Ehretiaceae; genus Ehretia; species Ehretia macrophylla. The sequence continues at coordinate 27,922,552 of CM075769.1, forward strand.
CCACATCGGAAGTCTTTGAGCTGGGACCATTGAATATATAGAGCGGGGTTCCACCTTATATTCGACAGTAGGTATTTTCTCGTGGTAACACAGGGGGAACAAAACCGTGAGGGGCCCAGTGGGATAACCCAAAGCGGACAATATACTGTTGATGTGCATCGCTGGTGTGCCTCTGCCTTGGACCCTTGTGGCCAGGTATTCGCTTAGCCGGGGTGTTACATTAAGTGGTATCAGAGCGGGTCTTCCCTTGTGCTTGTATCCCGCGAGGGCACGGGGCCCCTTAATGGGGGGTGGAATGTGGTAACACAATCCCACATCGGAAGTCTTTGAGCTGGGACCATTGAATATATAGAGCGGGGTTCCACCTTATATTCGACAGTAGGCCTTTTCCCGTGTTAACACGGGGGAAACAAAACCGTGAGGGGCCCAGTGGGGTAACCCAAAGCGGACAATATACTGTTGATATGCATCGCTGGTGTGCTTCTGCCTTGGACCCTTGTGGCCAGGTATTCGCTTAGCCGGGGTGTTACAGCTTAGGTTCCCCTGTTAGCACAATATTTACAAGAGAAAAAGATCGTAGACAATCGTCTATATACTATGTTAACAAGGCCTTCACCAACGCTGAAACTCGGTACAATCAAATGGAGAAGTTGGCACTGGCATTGATCACTGCAGCTAGAAAGCTCAAACCTTACTTCCAAGCCCACAGATTAGAGTAGTGAGATTCTACATAATGGATGATAACTCTTACAAAAAGTCCTACTCTCGACCTTACCTCCAGTGCCTTACGTAGGCTGAGGGTAAATATTTACATGCAGAGCTCCATGAGGGGCAGTGCGAGGAGGTTGAAGCTTGGTGAACCGAGCCTTAACAACAAGGTATTTTCGGCCAAGTATAAGCACCGATTCTACCAGTTACATGAAGAATGACAGATGCTAGTGACACGCGCAAACTATACCTATCTCATCAAATACTCTGAAACCCATTTTCGTTGCGTGGCCTTTTATGAAATAGGGGATAGATATAATAGGAAAACTACCAATAGTCCCGGGTAAGAGAATCTACATGCTCACTACTTCATCAAGTGGGTAGAAGCCGAAGCTTACACTCAGGTCCGGGACAAAGAGGAAAAAGCTTTTCTCTAGAAAAACGTAATATTCAAGTTTGGTGTACCTAGAGAATTAGTGACCGATAGCGATGCACAGTTAATCTCTTAAGATTTTTAAAAGTTTTGTGAAATGTGGAAGATTCAAGTCAATTACTCAACCCCAAATCACCCCAAGCGAATGGATAGGTGGAAGCCTCTAACAAAACAATCTTGGAGGTGATAAAGAAGAGGCTGGAGCAAACCAAGAGAAAGTGGGAAAAAGAGTTTCCGGCTATATTATGGGCGTACCGGACCACCCATCGTTTTGTAACTAGAGAGACCCATTTTTCTCTAGCATATGGAGTAGAGGCCATAGTACCATCGGATGTAGGAATACCTGCATACAGAGTAGAACATCTTACAAAGGAGGACAATTGGCAGGAAATGCAGAATCAATTGGTTACCATAGATGAGAATATAGAGAAGGCATCAAGGCGAATAGTGGAGTACCAAAAAAAGTTAGCCCTATACCATGACAAGGATGTTCAACACCAGGAGTTCAGGATCGACGAATGGGTGTTAAGGAAAACACTCCAGAACATAACAGAAGTCAACGCTAGTAAGCTGGCAGTAATTTGGGAAGACCCTTATGAAGTAGTAAATATCGCCGGTCATAGAGCTTCCAGGTTGTGAGATGAAGAGGGAAAAGATTTGCCGCATAGCTGGAATTCTATACACTTAAAAAAATACTACATCTGAAAAATGTACTATGTTTTGTTGGCAACATGAATAAAGAGACGTTCACACAATTGTATCCCTACCTAGGCCCGAAAGTACTCCACTGGGGATGCGGTCTACTTAGGCCCGAAAATACCCCACTAGGGATGTGGCCCAAAAGCATCCCACTAGGGATGTGGCCCACTCAGGCTTGAAAGTACCCCGTAGGGGATACGGCCTACCTAGGCCCAAAAGCACCCTAAGGGGGATGCAACCCACTTAGGCCCGAAAGCACCCCACTAGGGATGCGGCTCACCCAACCAAAGCAAATAAAAACTATTAAGACCATGATGAAGATTAGACACATAAACAATAAAAAGGAACAACTTTCATTCAGAAATTCTCAAAAGTACAATACGTAGATACATAAATGTATAAGCCATGTCACTCATGAGGAAGATCGGATACAAACTCTACCAACATAATACTAAGAACCTCATCAAACCCAGATGGAGGCTGATAGACCGCGATCACAGTAAGATGAACTTCGTCGTCATCCAAAATATTCACAACTCCATATGCTTGTGCTTCTTCGTCTGCAAGTTTCTTCTGTAGAGCCTCTAGTAGCTCGTCTATGTGAGTCGCATTCCACGTGGCAGAAAGACCCCTCTCGTGCTCATGGTAGCATTATGACCTGGTCACAAAGGCATTCTCATCACGAATGTTCTTGCAGCGCCTATCCAGGAAGGCCACCTTGATCTCGAGAATACGAAATCGGTTCTGGAAAATACGTAGTTAGGTATTCAGGTCATAAATTTGGCTATTCTTGGCCCGAATCTGGTTAACAAACCCAGTTTTTTCCAAATGCCAATTAGTCCGCTCAGTTACCAAATCGTCGTACTGTCGGACCAAAAGATAATGACCACCCTCAACCTCAAGCTTAGCTTCTTCCGGTTGTCATGAAAGTGGAAAGGCCTCATCATGCTCCTTTTCCGCTGCATGGACACAAGCAAGGGTAGCATCCTGTGCCAACAAGGGCGGAGCTTGGAATCAAATGTTGGGGGGCCAAGACGTAACTAAGAAAATTGAAGATACATCTTAAAACTAAACAAGTATAAATAATATTATTGAGTAAAAATAACATAAGATTATCACCTATAAACTTTACCGATTCATAAATAAAAATAAAAAACTTTACCGAATTAGTCAATGAAGTTGAGCTCTCCTCCATGAAATATAATTCATCAACTAGCATATCAACAAATATATTTATGAAGAAACTCTAAAATTACCTAGCAAAAAAATAAAAATAAATTGAACATTAATGAAATTTATCCACTAAAATTACATATCTATTACAAAATTTGACATATAGGAAAATAGTCGTTTTAATTGTTCGTTTAACTTACATTGGATTGAATTATCAAGATCCAATCAATATAACAAATAAAATACCCAAAACACAAAATTCCAATCATCTTTCCTCATTTATTTTCTCTTTATTTCTTGAAAATAGAATACTAGAACTGAGACTTCATATTTAGGAGCAAATACCAGGTCCTTCTTGAAAGATAGAAAGAGAAGAGAATGAGAGTGATAAAAATAAACAAAAGAAATGTAAAATTTTTAGTAAAGGTAGGAAAATGTGAAAGAGAAATATGAGAGAAAAGTAGAAAGTAAGAGAAGAAAAGTTGGGATGGAAATAATAATCCAACTAGAATGGATGAAAGTAAATGGTGTATTATTATTATTTTTTTAAAAGATGGATATAAAATGTGAAAAAGAAGAGTGACAAAAAATAATCGGGATCGGGGGCGGGGGAGGGGGAGGGGGAGGGGGAAAAGGGGGCGAGGAGCTCTTTTTAAAAAAATAGTACATAGCTTTTAAAAAAATATATATATATTTTAAAAGGACCCGGTTCCCCTTAGTCCCCAGCTAGTACCGCCCCTGCGCGCCAACTCTGTTGAAGCCAAAGCTGCCAAGGTTTTAGCCTTGGATCTTTCTGTAGCCTTTAGCGAGAACTTCGCTGCAACTTCTGCAGCCTTGGTAGTCTCGCAAACCTCGGTGACTCTTTGGGCCTTCAGCCAAAACCTTTGTTTGTCAACCACGATATCTCCCAAGCTCTGCTCAAGACTATGAAAGCATTGCCGAGCTGCGTTTTATAGCGCCACTTTCTGTAGAGAGGGATCAAAACCATGAGCCGAGACTCAGAAATTAGAAATAAAAAAAATGAATAATAACAATAATAAATTTACTTACCCCAACAGCTACTCCAACTGCAACCTCAAACAAATCATCTTGATAACGACGAAAGGAGTTGGCATTAGTAGGAAAGTGCACCAATTCTAGAGCTTGGACAATCGATCCGGTATTGTAAAAGGCATTAGTCTCATAAGGGAACCTGAAGGTAGTTGTGAATGAGGTTGGGGCATTGGAAGATGGCTGCCCTAAAGAACGGAGGCACTCAGTGTGGTGGCGGTGGAGTCGTACTCTCTCCGACACAGTCAGGTGGGTGCGCCAGCGTAAGTGTAATAAAGTGTTACCACCAAATTTCTCAATGGGCAAAGGAGCTATAGTGCGAGGATTAGCATCGGTGGAGACAGCTTGGGGGTAATCCATGGACGAAGGGCAAAGTCGCCTACGCCCTGGGGGCACAGGCATCCACTACTGCCGCGTCAGCATCCAAAGAATCCGGCGAGGAGCGGGCTTCATGGAACGGTACCTCAAGAGCAGGGCCTTGTCAGTCATTATCAAATCCGTCACGACATGAACCTCTCGCTTGAGATTAGTAGGCTCCTCCGAAGAATCATCCAGTGTTGAGTCATTATGAGTATCCAACGCTACACTTCCTCGACGTCTCTTCCAACCCTTCATCGTATGCTTCACATGATTACCTCCTTCAAAGACAGGGCGACGAGCAGGCTCGGACTCAACAACCAGTTGATACTTACGTAGGATGTCATTTAAAGTCCCATCAGCAGGCACGTCCGCTTCTTAGATTCCCTTGTACAGTCTTGGGAGTTAAAAAAAAAAAAAAAAAACACTAAACTACTTACGGTACAACACGGCAGCTGATTTCTACAAACAAAAGGAGACTACGAAGAGCAATTGATTAAAAATTTCCAGCTCCGTTCACCCCTCCCTAGAGCTAACATACGTTCTGTCTGTTTTTGCTAAATATCGTCGGATCTTGTTATTGGGAACTCCGCCTTAGGATCTACAAAGCAAAAGAGTAAATCTGTTACTACGCATCAACGGCTAACAAGAAATCATAAACATACCAAAGACCAGCCAAAGAGAGGGCATATCCGTAGTGACACTGAGGTGTACGTTAGAAAGAATGAAGATGTACTCCTCCTTCTAATACTTGTCACCGCTAGTCAGATCAGTTCCCAAATGCTGGAACCTAGTAAGAAGGGAGAGACAAAAATGACCCGGCTCAGAAGATGGACCATTTTTTAGGTGGTAGGAGTGGAGCAGTTCCTCAAGCTCGAAAGATAGTCCATGTTTTTTCCCTGAGCACCTCCAGGGATATGAGAAGATGCCAAGAATTGAGGATTAGTTGCCCAGGAGAAAAGCAGAAATGACTGCAAACCCTCTGAAGCAGTTCAGGAAAGGGAAGACGAAAACCATCATAAAAAAACTTCAAGTACGTACATATCTAGCCCGGAGAGTAGACTTAGCATGCTCATCCGATAAGGGTGCTCTCACCATGCTTTCAGGGAGAAGATAACGATGACAAAGATAAGAGACGTCATCGTCATCCACCATGGACTATAGATTGTAGCAGCCAAGAGGCGCGACTTGCGAAGGAGTGTCCATTGAGCAAACAAGCAAAGAAAGGAAATAAAAAAGAGGGAATTACTTACCAAAGAAAGAAGAGCTGGAAGCTTTATGGAGACAACAAAAATGGAGGCAAAAGGAGGAATTACAAGGACGAGAAGATGAAAAATGAGGATGGCTGAGCATTAAAAACTTTTCTGAACGTTCCCACATGGCGTTCCACAAAAAGATGTGGTTTTCCCTATGTCCCATTAAAGAAGAGGCATGCAGACCACTCATCCTACGTGTGGACAACTCCCACGCAAACATCCGAGCGAGTGGGAGCCCTTTCATAGACCTACGCGCCAGAGCAGACTCCCCGGGTTCAGACTTCGATGAACCTGAAGAGTAGAGGACCCACTATAATAGGCTAAGACCTGTCACCTTAGTAACTGTTAGGTATTTAATTTATATATTATTTCAGCATTTTTTGTACTTAATATTTGTTAATTCTTAAGAATTTTATGAGTAATTTGTGATCGTTTTACGGTATATGTATTCTTTGTGATGCAAAGCTAATTTTTGAGCATGATTGGCGGAAAAGATACAAAGGGATGAAAAGGGAATTTTCTACACATAAGAGAGGGTATTTTTGTCATGAAACAAAAGAAGAGAAATAAACCCTAGAAATATAAGAGACGTTTGTGAAACAATAAAGGGGTGGTCGTTTCGGGAAGCAAGAAACGTTCAAAAGAAAGAGAAACTCAGAGGATTCGCGAGTTGAAGACGGAGAACAATCCGAAGACAGACTTTTACCATGATTCTTCTCTAAATCTTAATTTTTTCTATCTCTCTTATCATGATTTGCACTATGTTTTGGATTTTATTTAATTTCGTTATTGTGTTCTAAGTTATTTTTCTAGTGCTATGATGTAGCCAGATTATGAATGCTTGAATTCTTTTGGTTTTAATTGATTGATGAACTATTCTAGTTCTATGTTGACTATTTCATTCTAAATTTAATGCTTGTGATTGCCTGATCAACAATTGCATGGTTTGTGGTTTGGTTTGAGACTGAGAAGTGATAATCGAATTAGACCACGTTTGAGATACTGTTAGATTATCATAAGATAGAGATATTTATGTGATCTTGTGCAGTACTATAAATTTCTAGGGCTTAATGAGTTCCATAAGTTCACAGTTATTATAGAATAAATTGCTTATCAGAATATATTATTGATGCTTGAGAAAGATTAATAATCACATTAGTGAAATTGCTGACAACATAGGGAATAGACATCAATTGATTCAAATCAATAAATTCAAGTAGGATTAATCTTGGTGAAATCGGAAGCCCTAGAACCTTTTAATTGTTTATTTATATTCTTTTATTGATTTCGTTATTGCCATAGTTGTTAGTTTTACTAGTTTCTTGGTTATTAGTTTTTATCTACAATCTCTCAGTCTTGGTTGTCCAAATGTAGTTAATGCTAGATTAATTTCAGTACTTAGTAATCACAGTACTCGTGGGAACGATTTTATTCACTACTTTATTACTTGTTGCGATACATGCACTTGTGTTAGATTTTGCACAACAAGTTTTTGGCGCCGTTGCCGGGGACTGTGTCATTTATTAGTATCGATACCCAATAGCTTTAATTTTACTTTAGATTTTATTTTATTTTCATTTTTGTTTTCTTATTCTGTATTACTTTTGTTTTAGGAACATATTTTTTTAGGGGCATAGGGAAGTTGGGAAGCAATAATTTATTCCCTTTTGATCCTGAGATAGAGCATACCTGTCAAAAGAATAAAAAGCAACAAAGAGTTACTATCTACCAATTGCAGGAAACCCTGGCTGAAATCATAGTAGGAAAAGAATGAAATAATTAGGAAAATTCGCCTAGAACATTGCAAGATTATACGCTGCCACCCACTGGTATACAGCCTGTGATTAGAAGGCCAGCGATTTAGGCAAATAATTTTGAGTTGAAGTCAGTAACTCTGCAGTTGATTCAAAATATCCCATTTCATGGATTGCCCTCTGAAGATCCTAATCAACATATTGTGAACTTTCTAGAAGTTTGTGGTACTGTTAAATATAACGGAGTCACGTATGAAGCCTTGTGTCTTCGTTTGTTTCATTTTTCCTTGAGGGATCAAGCTAAAGGGTGGTTAAATTCACTGCCCTTAGATTCAATCACCACATGGGACGAATTGGTGCATAAATTCATATCGAGATTCATCCCACCTGGAAAGATAGCAAAGTTGCGCATTAAAATTAATAACTTCCCTCAGCATGAAGGGAAACTCTTTGCGAAGCATGGGAAAGGTATAAGGCTTTGTTGAGAAAGTGCCTAAGTGGATGTAGGTTCATAATTTTTACAATGGGCTGATAAGTACAACGAGAACTTTGATTGATGCATCAACAAGAGGAGCTCTGATGAATAAGAAAGCAAATAAAACTTATGAATTGCTTGAAGATATTGTCATATATAATCTTTAATGGCCAAGCGAGATAATCACGCCTAAGAAAACAATTGGGGTCTACGAAATTGATGCCATAACTTCTTTGATAGCAAAAATTGATAGTTTTGCTAAATAGCTGCAGAATAATCAAGTGACAGCTAATGTTATTCAGGCGGTGGCAGTGGTGTGCGAGTTTTGCTGTGGTCCATATTTTAGCTCAGAATGCCAAGTTGGTAATCCATTTGCACCGGGCATGATGGAACAAGAACAATATATGGGAAATTTTAATGGGCAGCAGCACAATCAGTATTCCAACATATATCATCTAGGATTGCGTTATCACCCAAATTTATCATACAAAAATACGCAAAACGTGTTGCTCCCTGAACAGGATAAACCACCACTAGAGAAGAAGACGAATTTAGAGGAAGTAATGGCTCAATTGGCAACCTCGCAGACGCAGTTGGCTAACTCCCAAACTTAGTTCATGAATGAAACTTGGACTGCTCTCCAGAACCAATCGACGCAAATCAGAAATTCAGAGATACAGTATAGTCAAATGTCTGTTTTGTTTTCTAAAAGACAACAAGAAAATTTACCTAGTATTTCGTAGGTAAATCGCAGAAGAGATGGCACAGAGCATTACAAAGTGATCACTTTAAAAAGTGGTAAAGAATTAGAGGATCTTGTGAGAGCCAAGAAGGACGAAAAAAACAAAGCGAAGAATGAGGAGAAAGATGAAGGGAAAGTGGAAGATCAGCCATAACCTCATCAGGAGCCATGTTTGGTAGTGTTGTTCCCTCAACGACTGAAGAAGAATAAGCTTGACAAGTAGTTCTCTAAATTTCTTGAAGTTTTCAAGAAACTTCACATTAATATTCCATTCGATGATACTCTTGAACGGATGTCGAGTTATGTGAAGTTTATGAAGGACATTCTTTCAAACAAGAGGAAGCTTGGAGATATAAGCTGATTGCACTTACTGAGGAGTACAATATTATCCTACAAAAGAAGTTGCCACCAAAACTCAAGGATTGAGGGAGTTTCACCATTCCATGTTCAATTGGAAATGTTATTTTTGAGTGAGCTTTATGTGATTTGGGTACTAGTATTAATCTAATTCCTTTGTCTATTTATAAGAAGCTTGGTTTAAGTGAAGCAAGACCAACAACAGTAACACTACAGTTGGCTGATCATTCGCTCAAGCACCTTAGAGGAGTAATTAAATATGTGCTCATCAAGGTTGATAAATTTATTTTTCCTGCAGATTTCATTATTCTTGACATGGAGGAAGACAATGATATCCTAATTATACTTGGAAGACCATTTTTGGCAACTGGGAGAGCATTTATTGATGTTCAAAAGGGTAAGCTTCGTCTATGAGTACAAGATGAAGAGGTAACCTTTAATGTTTTCAGAGCTTTCAAGTACCCAAAAGTGAGTGATAATTGTTTCCGCATTGATGCCATACAAGCTATAGTGTTTAACCATGGGGGTCAATTGGATCCCTTGGAGGCTAACTTGTTACAAGATGACTCTTTTGTTTCGGTGGGATTAAAGCACAAGGAATATTGGGCGACTCAACAACTACACATGGATGTGCAAGTTGCAGGTGAGAAAAGACGATTGTAGTTGAATAAGCTGGAAGAATCCCGTGATGAAGCATATAAGCATGCAAGAAGTTACAAGGAGATGACAAAAGCTTGGCATGACAAACCCATTTTGGGAAAAGATTTCTTTCCTGGGCAACAAGTACTTTTGTACAATTCACGACTTTGCTTATTTCCCAGAAAACGCAAGTCAAGATGGTCCAGTCCTTTTGTTGTGACTAAGGTGTTTCCCTATAATGTTGTAGAGGTCACCCATCTAGAGAAAGGGACATTCAAAGTCAATGAACAATGGTTGAATATTTATTGAGATGATGGTTTTGATAAGCAAAAGACCGTTGTCCACCTCAACTCGTCATAAAAAGATGATACATAGGGCTGTCAATGTTAAAATAAGTACTTTTCGGGAGGCAACTCGAGTTTTTCTTATTTTTCTTTCTTTAGTACTTTTAGTTAATTATCTTCATTGTTTTGTTATGTTTCTTCTTTAGTCATGTTTGTAATGTTTAATTTTTATGGTTGTTATAGGTTCAAAACAAGTTTGGGAGTTGAAAGTAGAAAAATGGGCCTCACAGGTGATTCAAAGGCGAGATGATGCAAGAGTTGTGTGTTGGATCATGTTAAGTGTTTGCATAGGTGGCAGGGGTCAAGAAAAATATATGTGCGCTGTTGCCAGCGCAGCAGCACTGATGGAACCCAAATCAACGTTTTATGATAAAAGAAGGAGCGCAGTTGTAGCGCAGGCGTAGCACAACTGCGCTGGCATCCTTAACTTTTGACGTTCATTGGAACAATAGCGAAAAAAAGATAGCACAGTTGTGCTGACGAGAGTCTTTGATGTTTCACCTATCCTACCACTATTTTCACCTACCAGCCACTACCTCCCTTCGGACGATGAATGACGATGATACTTAGGGAAGTCCTTTGCTTTCTTTTCTTTAATTTTTTTTCCATTGAGGACAATGTCTCATTTAAAGTTTGGGGGTAGTAACTTTTTGTTTATTTTGTTCACTTGTTATGCCTAGTAATAGTCTGGTTGTTTTGCTTTAAATGTCTTGTTATTTCCTTTTACATTGAACTTTTTAAAAAAATTGAAAGTGATGCCGAAAGGATAAAAAATTAGGCCGATAATGAGTAGCATACGAATGACATAATAGTAATGAGGATGATTCACTGAAACATAGTTTTGTTTTGCTGAGAAACCCCACACTTTGCACACTTAACCTCACCTAGTCAGTTTGTACCTAGAGAAAGTTTTATCTGAGCTTAAGTGAGCAAATTCTATAAATAAATAAAGAAGAAAAAAATGACTTTAGAACTTGCTTGATTGTCACTCGAGTCGAAATCTTAGGTTACATGGCAATAGAGAAATGATTTAGGCCATCTTTGGACAATTTGAGCCTTTCAAGCCAACTCATTACTAACTGTTTATCCCTAGTTCACCCCCTTGAGCCTGAATTAGCCTTTTCTTTCTTTAGCCAGTAATTGCTTCCTTAGCCTTTTAAGTTTAATTTCCCAAATAATGACCCTCCTACCTGTAGCATGTGATTATTCTAGGAGGATCATTTAGAGCTATGCTTATATTGAAGGATGAGAATTGGGTGAACTTGTTGTTGATTATATGAAAAAAGAAAACAAAAAAACACATCAAAAAGTTGAAAAAAAAAACTTTATTGAAAAGAAAATGGAAAGAAGGAAAAAAGAGTCGCACCCCTTATAGTTAATGTAAAAATACATGTTTGGGGGAGTATGGACTCTATGTGTTAGTGTAAAATATTGTGGATGAATGTTGCGAAAATGAAAAGAAAGAAGAAAGAAAAAAGATATGTTGAATAACATTTTGGGTGTGAGACGTAGAGTTGGCATGTGCTCCATTGAAAATCCTAGAATGGTTAGGTGTATACGGGTATTTTAGCCATACATTTCTATCCATTATCCTACCATGACCCTAACCTAGCATTACAACAAAATATAAAGTCCTAATGATCTTTGATGCTATGTCTAATCTACATTAGTGGAGAGTGACATAAAAAGTAAGTCTATGAAGTCCTAAAGGAATTAGAGTAAAAGATCAACATTGATAATTCACTTAGCTTGCATAAACTCATCCGGGTACAATTGATTAGGATGGAGGCCATACACGCACTCACTAGTGGGATTTGAAGTATGATTAAATTTATGTGAAGTTGAGATTTCTCATGCTTATGATTTTGGAAATACCTTTTGAGGTTGAGCTTTGCAATATTGCTACTGAGGCCGTGGAAAATTGACTATCCTACAACATTACTTTTATTAGTTATTTTGTTGAGTCTTTAATCTTGAGGTTGTTTCTTCTTTTAGTTGTGACTTTTGCTTGAGGACAAACAAATATTAAGTTTGGGGTGTTTGTTAGGTGTTTAATTTACATATTATTTCAACATCCTTTGTACTTAATATTTGTTAGTTCTCGAGAATTTTATGAGCAATCTTATGGTTTTGTGATCGTTTTACGGTATAGGTATTCTTTGTGACGCAAAGCTGATTTTTGAGCACGATTGGCGGAAAAAATACAAAGGGCTGAAAAGGGAAATTTTTTACACATAAGAGAGGGTATTTTTGTCTTGAAACAAAAGAAGAGAAAGAAACCCTAGAAATATAAGGGACGTTTGTGAGACAATAAAGGAGGGGCTGTTTTGAAAAGTAAGAAACGTTCCAGAGAAAGAGAAACTCGGAGGATTCACGAGTTGAAGACGGAGAACAATCCGTAGACAAACTTTTACCACGATTCTTTTCCAAATCCTAGTTTTCTCTATATCTCTTATCATGATTTGCACTATGTTTTGAATTTTGTTTAATTTTGTTATTATGCTCTAAGTTACTTTTCTAGTGTTACAATGTAGTCGGGTTATGAATGATTGAATTCTTTTGGTTTTAATTGATTGATGAACTATTTCAATTCTATGTTGAGTATTTCATTCTAAACTTAATACTTGTGATTACTTTATCAATAATTGCATGATTTGTGGTTTGGTTTGAGACTGAGAAATGATAATCGAATTAGACCACGTTTGAGATACTGTTAGACTATCATAAGATAGAGATATTTATGAGATCTTGCACAGTACTATAAATTTCTAGGGCTTAATGAGTTCCATAAGTTCACAGTTATCACAGAGATGTAGGTAGCTTGCTTATCATAATATGTTATTGATGTTTGAGAAATATTAATAATTTCATTAGTGAAATTGCTGACAACATAGGGAATAGACATCAATTGATTCAAATCAATAGATTAAAGTAGGATTAATCTTGATAAAGTCGAAAGCTAGAGCCTTTTAATCGTTGATTTATCTTCTTTTATTGATTTTGTTATTGCCGTAGTTGCTAGTTTCAGTAGTTTCTTAGTTATTAGTTTTTATCTACAATCTTTCAATCTTGGTTGTCCAAATAAAGTTAATGCTAGATTAATTTCGGTACTTAGTAATCATAGTACTCGTAAAAACAATCTCTATTCACTATTTTATTTGTTGCTATACGAGCACTTGCGTTAAATTTTGCACAACAAGAACCTGGGCCAAGTCTAAGAATATGCACAGGATGAGGGCCCAAGGAATGACCTCGGCCCAATGTCATGAGGGACAGGAGAAGATCTTCAGCAAGCGGCTAACACCACTGCCTGAGGAAGGAAATCACAAGGGCATAATTTGAGGGATGGGATTGGCCCTAAAAAGAGAAGGAAATCACAATGGGCATATTTATAAGTACCTATTTAAGTAACTTTTAGATCAATATACTTATAAATATGCCCTTCTTTTTTCCTTTCTCACTGGATCGAGATTCCACTAATCGAAGCATCAAATTGTACAATGAACTTGAGAAAACTAAAATATTGCTTGATGAAGAATTGATTCTTCAATTCCAAAAGGCACAGGGCATAAGAATGCAAAAGGAATCAACATTGTCATACGGCTAGTTGTAAGATTAGTCTGTCTACATGACCAATATGTCACCTTTTTATTCTCATAAACCAAATACATGTTGGGGAATTCTGGTTAAAAAAAATGATAGTTTTCTATCCGTTCTACTTCCCATAAAAAAAATTAAGGAAACTAGTTTTAAAAGATATTTGAAATGAATGAGATTTAAAAAGATTAAATTTAATGATTTATAGTACACCTTATCTAAAAAACAAAGAATTCAATATATGATAGAACCTAAACAACTCTGCCTACTTTGTAAATTATAAATAAGAAAAAGTCTGTCCATTTCTACTTTCATTCCTTCCATATTTGCATCCTTCCTCAGAAATACACCTCTAGCAAAGTTGGTTACTTTTTTCTTCTCTTTTTCTTGTCAATCAAACTTTCATTCATCAAATTGCTAGGGAAACCGCCAATATCTATTAAGCTTTACATTGACATTTGAAATAAGCACTCCCCGTTCAGACTTTACACAAAGGCTCATGAGTATTGTTTCGGGATAGACCCTTCATCTACCAATAGAAAGAGGTGGTCTCTCAAAAGTCAATTTCGGAATTTCAATCACTTGTCAATAGAAGGGCAGAAATGATGTCCAACCTGATGCTTTGTACCGGTTCAATCATACAAGCAATAATACACTTATTGAATAGGCTTGAAACTGATCCTAAAAACGTCTCTCTAAATGTCCCATTAATGCGTAGATGTGCACTAAAAAGAAAAGGATAAATTTCACACTTCGTTTCTATTGTTTAAATATTTTTTTAATATAATTTTTAATGTTTTAAAAGATTCATAGAGGTCCCTAGTATTTATAAAAGTTATTCAAAATAGCTCTTATTATTCAAATTTAGCCAATTTGGTCCCTATTATTTTTAAAAAAATTCAATTTAGTCTCTATTGTTTCTTTAAAAAATTTAATTCAATCTATGCATGTTTTCTCTATTTGAGGACTAAATGAAATTTTATGGGAAACAATAGGGACTAAATTGGGTAGTTCTAAACATTAGGGGCCATTTTGAATCATTTTATAAATATTAAAGACCTTTATGAATCTTTTAAAATATGAAAGATTAACTTGAAAAAAATAGCAAACAATGGAGACTAAGTGTGAAATTTATCCAAAAAGAAAACATGTAGAGTTCATAACATTTTTAAACAGACCCTACAGTTGTCCACACATTTAATTAAATTCACCCATAAAAGAGCGAATCGTACTTCATCCTGTCAAAATACATGGAATTCTCATTTACCCTTTGCTAAGGTATAAAACTTGGTTACTCGACCCAAGCTCGGAACCTGCAAACAAGAATGGAACAACGGGGTTCTGTCTCATGAATCACTTCCGACGATCAAATCAGTTACGGATTTGAGCACTGAATATTTGAATAGTACAAAAAGAGCAATATGGAGCTAATTTGAGTAAAGAATAAGTTACGTTTATATGATTGTTATGTGCTATTTATACTAATGTACAAAGAATCTTTCAAAGAATATATATGGTGGCTCTCAAAAATCTGAAAAATCTTCTAATAAGACACGTCATTATGGGAGAGTAGTTGAGATGGACGGGCGCTAAATGGAGTGCTCATGGGCTTACCCATATCATTATTTCAGGTCCGGATATTCACCCATATCACCTTTCAAATATAGATTGTGTTTAAATTGCTCCTTGAATATTTTTAAAGTTAACCAATATAGTCAAATTGGCTGATGTCCTAAAGAATTTAACATTCAGTGCATTTCTAGTCCACGAGATTAAGCCTCAGCCTCACATGGCTGACAGTTTTCTACGACGACAGGAAAGAATATTAAACCATCTTTGAGACCGCCGACTTTCAGGAAGCGAAATGAAAATTTTAAACATTCTCACGAGTTAAGGCTCTGTTTGTTTGCTGTAAAATATCTTTTTAATACTTACTTTAATTTATTCAACACGTGAAAATATATATATATATATATATATATATATATATATATATATATATATATATATTTCGCCTACAATTTGTTGGTGATCAGATTTAAAAAAATTAAATTTGATGATTTATAGTACACCTTACCTAAAAAACAAAGAATTTCAATCACTTGTCAATAGAAGGGCAGAAATGATGTCCAACCTGATGCTTTGTACCGGTTCAATCATACAAGCAATAATGCGCTTATTGAATAGGCTTTGAAACTGATCCTAAAAACGTCTCTCTCTATAATACCGCCTACAATTTGCTGGTGAGATGAGATGAGATGAGATGAGATATTGACACAATTACATACATTAATATTAGGAAACATGCAAATTTTAAAAGACATAACAGTTTTGTTGGTAATTACATAGCGTAACACTATAGCATATATTTAGACAAATAATTATTAGGAGTGAACCAAAAAAAAAAAAAAAACAAAAGTGAATTATATATCAATTAGAGTCAATAACCGGTAGTAACTTAATTAGAGTAAAACATTTTGGTGGTAACTAAATTATTCCTCAAAATTTTATAATGTCACTACAAAAAAAAGCTGTTTTATGACAGCCAGTAATCGTCACATTTTCGTCACAAACAAGCAACTGCGACAAAATTGTGACGACATGTCAGTTGTCGCCAAACATGGCCTCGCAAAATCATTTTTCGTCACATTTTTGTGGCCTTGTGACTAAATTGCGACGACATGCAGAGCTGGAAGCGTTCGTGACAAATTCGTGACAAATGCAACTAATATGCCACGAGATGTAGTAGAGGCCATTTCATGGTAATTTTTTCGTCACAAATTTGTGACAATTTTTTCGTCACAACTTTGTGCCTCATTTTTTTGTCGCAAATTTGTGGCTAATTTTTTCGTCAAAAATTTGTGGCTAATTTTTTCGTCACAAATTCGTGGCTAATTTTTTCATCATAAATTTGTGGCAATTTTTAAATCGTTTTTCGTCACAAATTCGTGGCAATTTTCAAATCCACTATGCTAATGTTGCTTGTAATATCATCTTGTTTGTCCTGCTAAATTACAAAATAACATTCATAATTGAATCTCAAACAATTTTTGAAGATAAAACTATAATTAAACCTCAAGTAATTACACAGCCTACATATCCATTCAAATGAACATAATTCCATACCAAAATAGTTATGTATACATAATAGCCACCATTCAACAAAGTTACCTCTTCTAACATACATTCTAAAAAAATACCAAATGTACATCTGTCATGACATTATCTAACTTGTTTGTCCTGCTAGGATAAGCTCCTAAAGAGAATTTGTATGCAAAAAAAGTTTTCAACATTCTCCATTATAGCACGCCATCTTTGCATGGAAGAGAATCCAAAGCCTACCATTCTCATCATCTTCAAACAATTCATGTCTTATATCTGTAAACAGGAAAATAACCAAACTTAAAGTCTAATACTCAACCAAAAAAACTCTTCAGTTAAAAATGAGAATGAAAGCGAAAACAAATTATAATTTTCACTTGTGATGATAATAAGCCAAAAGTGCACCAAATTGCCATCAATTTTCGAAACGCGGTGTAAGAATTATATAATATACTTAGAATTATATAATATACTTGAACCCACTTACATATTAAGATTTACAATAATTTTTCAAGCTTAACAAAGTTAATTTAATTTCCTAGATTATCAAAGTTAATTTAATTTCTTTATAATAGGTACTATATATTTTCCCCTTAAAAGGTTAAAAGGATTTAAATTCACAAGATTGCTTAATAAGGGAATCATAAGAGTTACATTTATCTAAAGATAACTAATGTAACCAGATTATCTCCTTTTTTTATACATATTTGTTTCTATGTGTCTCTTTTTAACTTTGTTTTCTTTCATTGTATCTAACATACCAATTCGATATATGGGTATTACAACCTGCCACAAATAGATTTAGCTTCAAACCACGCAATAGTTGCAATTAGTACTAGTAGATGGACTATCTTTCAGATAAAGAGTCAAGCATTAAGGAAATTTATGAAATAGGTATAAGCATTATCTTCACAATGTTACGAGAAAGGCAAAATTTACCGCTATCTCGTCTTTAGGCAATGGCCAAAAAAGGAAGTCTTAAGGCACACTCATAACAAGTTAACTTCATAACTAGTTCAACTTCAACTAGATCACAAAGAAACATCAAGTTAAGCATTTAACAGTTATCTACTCAGTAACTAAACATGTAACCTCAAGCAATCTATTCATATACACAATAAATGTTCACATTTAACTTCTAAATAGATGACCAAACAATGAAACTATATCAAGCTATCATACTTAATAACTAAACACTTCAATTTATCCAACTAGTTAACTAATTAATTAAACATACTTTAAGCATGGATTAACTTAAATCAACTCAAGCATTTACCAAACCAATAACCAAGTACTCAAGCAATTCAAGTAACTTTAGCACATACATTAAGCTAAGGTCATGAACATGATTGAAAACATACTTTACTTTCCATAACTTGCAAACACTCTTTGACAACTAACACTAGCATGTGCATGGCTTTAATTACTCTTGATTATCTAAATAGCAAATCACTACACATAATTCATCACATTTAATTTTCACTCAAAGCTTAACTTATTTAAACATTCAATGCACATAGTTCACGTTAGTCACATATTAAACATTTAGCATTCAATGCAACTAATGTTCATTTAACCCTCATTCCACTTAAACACTCTTTCCAAACATGTAATTGTTACTCTCAAGCCTTCAACTCCCTATAATCCATCATTATTCAACTCAAATTAACCTTTAGTGCAACATTAATCACTTAGCTATATAAACTGAAATTTTTAACTACAATTGCTTAACTTTACTTGTTTAGTTAGCAGCCTTAATGTCCTCTAAAACTTCTAAAATTGCACAGACATGTCAGTTAGATATCTTTTAGTTGCAAAAGAACTATTACACATCTAAAATAGCCTTGACAAGTTGTTTGTTAGTTTTCGTCAAGTTTAATATAGAGGGGTAAAACCTTGTATATTAAAAATCAACGCATCAAGAGAAATTTCTTTCTACTTCATTATTTTCCTTTTCCTTTATATATATATATATACATATATATATATATATATATATATATATATATATATATACATATACATATATATATATATATATATATATATGTATATATATATATGCATATGAACCAAGATTAGAATTAATTGACCTGAAACCATACTAAACCACCAATCATCAAACAAATACAATATAACCCAAAACTGAAATTTTCGAACATGCATGCATAAACACACATTATAGCCATCAAAATGGGGTTTAATTGTGCTGCAAAATAGATGTTAACATCCTCATTCATACACAATTAATCCACACAATTTATAGCAACAAAAACATTTTGCAAAAGCCCTAAACAGTTCGCCAACTGTGGCCAATTCTAGGACATTATAGCTTTCGATTTCTTGTTTTATTGCATGATTCCTATGGCCTAGCTCTGATACCACTAAAGGTTTATGAAATCTAGCCTATGGTGGACATATTTTCTATTTTACATGGCATATAAAACATATGTAAGCATTCATAAACATTAAACCACAAATCTACGCAATAAAACATTCTCGCAATCGAAGGAACTTGTAGAACCAAAGTATAATCGATATACCTTCTCGTGTTGGCGTAGAATCTCAACACACACAAGATCTATGGACTGTATATTGGCAGGAAAATGCGTGCAAGGCTCGAGAGGAAACCGCTAGGCGTGACTCCTTCAAGTCATCTTCCCTATTCATCTTTCCTTGCTAATGGTATGAAAAATCGGTAGGGATTTTTCTCTCTACCTTTTATTTTCTCCCTTGGTCGTGTATTGTACTGTATGTGTATATGTGTGAGTGTGTCATGTGAGTGTGTGTATAGTTGCTAGGATATAGCCGAAATTCTAAGAAGAGTGGAGAGATAGAGTTCTAGTTAGGTTACGAGTTTATTTCTTAAATATCACTAAATTATCTAAAGATAATTCACATTATCTTCTTAATTTAAATTCAGAAATTACCAACTCCTTCTAACTTATCTCTTCGACACGCCTATACACATATTCTACAAGCCAGAACGTGCTTGACACATGCCATTTGGACATTCTACGTAAGGACAAACATTCTTGTCTTAAGAATGTTTCTTGTCCTGATGTCCTAGCATTTTTAAATTGAGCTGCATGTTCTCAAATAGGAAATCTTACTCAAATTATACACATATGCCAAAATAATAAATAGGTAGCTCACCATAAAGGAAAGTGGCTAGGAGAGAGACCCGAAGACAAAGTTGTTGTGACTACAAAATTACCAAAATGCCCCTGTTATACACTAGCAGCATTTTGACCATTTTAACCTTAACTCATTACACTAAAAAGTTAGGGTTGCACTCCATGACAACTAATAAACTACCAAGAAAGGTTTTGTCTTTTCCCTATTAAGCAAAATAACTTAAATGACCCTTTATGTTTATATCTGTAATCAAGAGTAGGTCATGCATTCACACTATCATCCTTTCTTGATTACATTTATACTTTGGACCTTTATCTTTCCTATAATCATCACCCAAACTCTATAAACGTTTTCCTGGGAGTGACCCACAAGTCCAGTATCCAATATAGCCCAAGTTATATTACTAAGCGCTTAGTTTTTGGATGATCGTATAGATAACTTTAAGCGAGTAGCTCACTATCACTTAAGATATCCTAGAATCATGACTCATATGCATGCCACCTCATGGATCTAGTCCATATGTTCAAAACACTGAGATGTTGACCCTATTATAAGATCTCACCCACAGTGAATCAAAATACATGTCTTTGAATCCACTAACACATCCACATATGCTTATGATATAGAGCATTGGTCACTTAGCAGCTTTAGATGCTTTTAGCTCTCTGACAATGATAGTAATGTCACTGAGATTGTATCTATTGTAGTCCCGTTCGATGCACCATTATGCACTAATGACAGAAGTCTATAAAACACCTCCAATGACCAATGCAGATCACCCTACCAAATAAGAAACTCTCTCATTATAACATTATCATAATGAAGTGCCCAACTTCACTATTCAATTATGAACCTATAGTTTTGATCCAAGCCTCATAGCATAGACCTTCTGTGCGGATCATCACGCACCTATGCTATTCACTTGTATCAAGGAACCTCTTTGCATACAAATACATCAAATAGAGAATATAATATGCTCATAATGAATGCACTAATTTGTTAACATATTAATATCAATTATATTGAGATATCTTAGCGCTAATGGTCTTTAGGGTATACAAATCCCAACATATTCCCACTTGCACTAAAGAGCACTACCACTATCCTGATCCAACACTTCTACCTCCTACAAGAGTATTAAATACCCTCTCAATAAGGCAAGGTTTACTGAACCATTGGCTGAAGCATTTTCTTATCACTTTATTATCCATTGGATAATTTCTCGAATCACGTGGTATTTATTCTCTCTATTGTGCTTCCCAATCTATTGGTTCTCTGGTTTTTCACATTCTGCCATTATTTTACCTTTACGCTGTACTGCTATCATGTACTTCAATTCCATTAGGAATTTCTTGAGTCATATAGCTCCCACTTGTTATGGGCTTCAATTTCACCTAGAATTTCCTAAGCCACACAACTTCTTATGCCGCTTCCGGTGTTACATCATACCCTGTTTATATGGTAGAATAAATAATCCAGAATTGATTTTCACTCATCCATATCACAACGCCTCTAGCATAGTATGACATTTCCAAAAGTTGAGCTTTTGAAATTTTTGTCTTGACAGGAAATCTGAATCTCATATAGGTATAAGACCTTTAGATTAGTAAACTAGTATATATTCCTTCGTTCTCCCAAAGATACTTGAGTATATGCTCAACTGTTGTTCAATGAATTGAACTTATGTTTAATCTCTATGTACTTATTTTGCTTAAAGCAAATTAGATATTCATCCTAGTACAGAACACGACATACAAAAGGCTTTCATCTGCTGATACATTTAGAGCCTTTTCTATTACTTCTATCTCTCATATGTCTCGAACATTGATTCTGAGATAAAGAGATTCCATACTTGAGAGACAACAATCTTCTGTTGGAATCCCGCATGCCAAATCTTACTAGTATCTTCTTAATTTATAAAACTCGAGAAAGAGCTAATGTCACAGCTTTGCGATCGTGCAAAGGCTTAATGCCTAGGACACAACTTGCTTCTTCCAAGTCCTTCATTTGGAATTGAAAAGATAACCAAACCTAAATGGACGACAATATCCTTATATCATTTCCAATAAGCAGAATGTCGTCTACATATGAGACCAAGAATGCTGCAACATTCCCCTTTAGCTTACCATACATATAGGACTCACCAATACCTTGATAAAAAAATTTGATCAAATCTAACACTGCATGCCCTGGATGTTTGCTTAAGTCCATCAATGGACTTCTTAAGCCTGCATACGTTTGACCTTAAGCAATATACCCTTCTAGTTGCATCATATCGATGCACTTGTCAAGACTTTTGTTAAGACAAGTTGTCTTGACAATCATTCTACCATATCTCGTAATCAAACGATAACTTAAAGTGGCTTGATGGATTCTAGCATAGCTGATGGGACAAAGGTTTTTCTCATAATCAAGCCATTTCTTTTTAAGTGTACCTTTCCACCACAAGTTTTTCTTTGAAGGTTTTACCTTCCCATCCATCACCATTTTCTTCTTGTATACCCACCTACACCTCATGGGTTTAATTTCTTTGGGTAAAGGCACAAGATACCAAAAACTGATAAGAGTACTTGACTCAATTCCAGATTCTCTTGTTAGGTGTCATTTGTCTGTATTCATATCGGATGTCATATTTCTTGGGATTTACTACTTGATCATCGGAGTTAGTTTGGTAAAACTCTCCGAAGTACTCATTAGGTGGCCTGGATTTCCTCCCACTATAACATGGCTCCGTTTGTGAGCTAGAGTCAGGTTACTATATTTTCTCAGCGTTGCTATGGGATTTGGTGATACTGAGGATCCTAGTAGGACTTCTTCTAATATAATCTCTGATTCTAGTCACAGATGATTTATACAACCTTTCCCTAGGTATTTGACCCCTAGAGGTTGTAAGCTTATCCATCCTTATACTTTTTGAATATAAAATAGCACATATTTGATCTACATTCCAACTGTTATTCAGTTCATAAGCTAGACAAACCCATACATGGACACATTTCTATATCCACTAATCTAGGTATATCCTATGGACTGATATAAACACAACTAGATTTAATATGTCTACTGCTATTTAACAGTATATTCCCAAAAGGATATTGGCAGCTTGATTCATCACGAATCTTACCATACTCAAAGAGAGCAAATTTATCATTTCTAGGGAACCATTCTAGTAGAAATCCTGGTGTGCAATGATGAAGCACAATTTATTGTGTGACAACTAGTTAAACCAGGACTCCACACAATTGTGCGTACTTAGTCTACTTTTACCTTTTGTACTTTAGAGTCGTGATCATTGGTTCAAGATCCAATGGGTCCAGGGACCCATTCTTGACCAACTCTCTAAAGTTCGTTTAGATTAACCTAAACACAAATGGCATAAAATAGGTCGGAGAAAACTTCTATCTTTGTAGTTGACTGTACCTACCTAGTGTTATACAGTGATATATTATCGAAAATAATCGAAGAATAAACCATTGCGCATATTTCCAAAATATGGATCCATTTAAACTAAATTGAATATCCAAATTTAACATTTGCGATACTGAAAACAAGGTTCATCACAATGCAAGAAAAACTTGCAAAACATTATTCAAAGATTGCCTATTTCTGAATCTTCAAAATAATATCACCATATGCATATGCCCACATACTAGTCCTTATGCTTCCTCGCAATTCAGAATCTCCCCTAAATCATCTTCTTGGTATCTTGAAACTTCTGTAATGAATTGCAATCAACATTAGTGGTGCCTAAGTCTGCTATCCATAAAGAAGTAGAATCTACCACTAAAAAGGTTTCAACAAGAAAGAAAATAGAGGTAACTGTCTTGCCTTTGGCTAGGTACTTGAGGTTAGTTCTTCTACTAATGCCTGACACAGAGTCATATTAGAAGCACTTTTCTCGGGGCTTGTCACCATTATTCTTTCACTCTTTATGCTCATCCCATGCTTCTGCTATTGACCATTCTTTTTGATCTTTTGCTATTAGGGGCAAGACAAAAAAAAGAAGACTTAGTAAGATCCACATAGTTGTAGAGTTTTAGAGTGGTTTCTACTACCTGAAATTCCTCCAACACATGTGATAGGCCCATATCTATCTTGCCCTCATAATAGCGAAGCTTGAAATGAGCAAAGGATTCAAATAGAGTTTCTAGTATCATTTCCACTTGGCTTCGGTATTCTACCATCCTGAGCACATGCTTTATGACATATGTCCCTTCAACTATAATTGCGCTCATGATAGCTCTAATAGTAGCTTGCCAAGCCGGCCTGCTATTTTCAGTAAATGTACATTCCAAGTAGCTGATGATATCTTTAGCAGTTTTCATCCCTTCAATCTGGACCTAGAGAACTTTTGACATGGAAGATATCATGTAGAACCTAGCCATGTTATCGGCTCTCTACCATTGTCTTTCAAAAGTTCATTCCTCCAAAGTTGACTCAGGAGTGATAATAGGGCAGGGTTGAAATAGAACATGGTCATAACCTCTGGTAGTGAATATCATAACCAAATTTCTTTTCCAGTCATAATAACTTGAGCCAATTAACTTATTCTCAAGCAGAATGCTGATAGGTGGAATAGAAGAACCAATTGACTTCTATGGATATTTACAAACAGTTTAATAAGTCTAATGAACTATTTGATATGTATGCAAATGAATGATTATTAAAAGAAAGTAAACATTCATACTTTTGACATCTATTTCTTAAATGTAGTAGTTAAACGCTTAAGCTACTTGGATGTCTCAGTGTCTAAATTCTACTCACAATATTCCACTGAAGGGATGGTCATATTGCAATTTTGATTAAGTTAAGCTATACTTATTTGAAATACCATTAGTTGGATAGACACTACCCAATGACACTTCAATCACTGATTCATGTTTGACTTCATTAGAGTAATGACAAGAACTCTGAAGGGAGGATACCATTCTTTAATGTCAAGTAATCAACCATTTTTTCATGAGCTTTTTCACTTAGAATATTCTATAATCTGAGCCTACCGAAGGACAGTTAACCCAAATCCATATTCTATGAAGTGATCCATGATGAAAACTCTACTAAAAAGATGGTTGCTCCTGTCAACACCTCGATTAAAAACTCATTTTAATATATTCTTTTTGAGTTAAGTAAAGAGACTAACATCTTAAGGGAATGCCCACACGCAGGTGAACTTAGATAGCTCCCACTATTAGCATAAACCAAAATGGAAAGCCTTAGGATTCTTTCCAAAATCCTCTCGTACTTGATATTTTTATTTTAAAAGGGTTTTAACTATAACTATGTCTTTGCAATTGTTCTTCAATTTTAATCCAAGCAAGCTCGGTCCAAGAACCCTTGTTTATTAAAATAATTCTTTAATTGCAATATTTATACACCTATTCAAGTCTAGGTTAGGCCACTTAAGAAAGTCTACGCTAACTAAAGCACTTAGGTTCATACGAGGCATTTAATCCTAAGCTTATTTCATAATCTCTAGTTCATGATTGAACTAGTTCTAGAGTATGATTTTAATTAGCCTTCTTAAGTATAATTAATTGGATTTAGCCTTTTTTAAAATCCTAATGGTTGGCTGTGTTACTATATGTTGCAAGATTATATAATATATTCATAACATATGAATATAATACTAATATGAAATAAACATTCAATAATCATGCATTGACCCCAATTTTGATGGCTACCATATTTCCACATTTGGACCCCAAATGATATAGAATTACCCAAACACCCCAAGGAATCCAAATATTGGACTTAGACCCCAAAGTTTCCCGAAATATCACAAGAGCCCCAAAACTTCATCTAGTGGTACCAATTAGCAAAATTGAAGTCCTTCACCCATGGAAAAGCTCTACCACCATGCACCACCCTTAGAAGTATTGGATTGACACCATGGAAGTCACAAACAGCCAACAAAAATTCTAGGAAATCAGCAAAATTCTGATTGATTAGGAAAATTATATAGCTAATAAAAACCTATAGTTATTACATAATCTTCCTATGTTTCATTTAGAAGCTTCCATTCAGATCTATGAATTAAAAAATTGTTACATGTGATTGGATAAACCACCAATAATCAAACAAATACAATATAACCCAAATCTGAAATTTTCGAACATGCAAGCATAAACACACATTCTAGCCATCATAGTGGGGTTTAATTGTGTTCTAAAATAGAGGTTATCATCCTCATTCATACACAATTAATCCACACAATTTATAGAACAAAAAACAGTCTGCAATAGCCCTAAATAGTCTACCCACGGTGGACCAATTGCAGCACATTATAACTCTCGATTTCTTGTTTTATTACATGATTCCTACAGCATAGCTTTGGTACCACTAAAGGTTTATGAAATCTAGCCTAGGGTGGACATATTTTCTATTTTACATGGAATATATAACATATGTAGGCATTCATAAACATTAAACAACAAATCTATGCAACAAAACATTCTCACAATCGAAATAACGTGCAGAATCAAAGGATAATCGATATACGTTCTCGTGTTGGCATAGAATCTTAGCACACACAAGATCTACGTACTGTATATTGGCTGAAAAATATGTGCAAGCCTCGAGAGGAAACCCCTAGGCATGACTCCTTCAAGTCTTCTCCTCTATTCCTCTTTCCTTGTTAATGGTATGAAAAATCGGTAGGGATTTTTCTCTCTACCTTTTATTTTCTCTCTTGGTCGTGTATTATACTGTATGTGTATATGTGTGAGTGTGTCGTGTGGTATGCGTATAGTTGCTAGGATATAGCCAAAATTTTGAGGAGAATGGAGAGATAGAGTTCTAGTTAGCTTAGGATTTATTTCTTGAATATCACTAAATTATCTGAAGATAATTCATATTTTCTTCTTAATTTAAATTCATAAATTATCCAATCCTTCTAACTTATCTCTTCCACACGCCTACACAAATATTTCATATGCCAAAGTGTGCCCGGCACACGTCATCTGGACATTCTACGCAAGGACAAACATCCTTGTCTTAAGAATGTTTTTTGTCCTGATGTCCTGGCCTTTCGAAATTGAGCTGCATGTTCTCAAATATGAAACCGTATTCAAATTATACACATATGCCAAAATAAGAAATACGTAACTCACCATAAAGAAAAATGGCTAGAAGAAGGACCAGAAGACATAGTTGTTGTGGCTACAAAATGACCAAAATGCCCCTGTTAGAACTAGCAGCATTTTGACCATTTTAACCTTAACTCATTCCACTAAAGAGTTAGAGTTGCACTTCATGGCAAAAACTAAACGTCCAAGAGAGGTTTTGTGTGACCCAGTCCTGAACTCACGTGCATTAATATTGTATTATGTATAATTACATATACTCTAGTATTATATATGTCCTAGTTATATGTTATATGCCTTAGAAATAAGCTAGAAGCTAAGTTAGAATAAGATAGGATATAAAAATTAGGAAGATTAACTTTCGGGTGACTTACTAGTTATTAGAGACTTTAGGGGCTAAAGTGTAATTACTTGAAATATTACGTGGGTCGTTAAGCTAAGCCTTGAATTAGAGTTAGAATTTACCTAATTTTACTTAGGCCCCAATGACCTAGGAAGAAAAACAAGCTAGGCGCAATTGCAACTAAGAAAGAAAATTAGGGGCACAACTAGGATTTCTAAAACTATTGACTTTTCTTCCAAGTTTATCAATTAAAATAAAAACAATTCCTACCTCCCAAACCCTATCAACCCCATGGCTGACATAAGCAAGAATAAGAGAAGAAAAAATTCTCAAGAAAACTAGAAGAAGAAGGTGGAAGAGATAGGAAAAACAACTCAACCAACTAGCTAGGAGGTGCAATTTTGGGTGATTTGCAAGGGCTATCATCTTTTCTCAAGGAGCTAAGGTGAGGGGGCTTTTTCAAACTGATTTTTAGAAGTTTGTAATGCATAAATATGTGTTGTAGAGTAAGCTTTTAATGTATTCTACCAATTTAGTTGTGAATATGCTTGTAGGAATTTATTAGGGTAGTTGTATTGTGTAAATTGTTTGAGCAGGTATATTTCGTGGGAAACTTCTGAATAACTTTTATGTTAATCTAAACTGTTAGAGGAACAACTCTTATGTTGGATGATTTTTGAGAAAAAATCGTTTACTTGTTTGAAATTGCTAAAAACTGAGATGTACTGTAGTTGAGCTGGAACTGGACAATTTTGTTAGTTTGAATTTCGTGGTGCTTTCGACAAAGTAAAACTACTTGAAAAATTCTAAAAATTTTACAAGACATAGCTTGGCCAATTTGTAACAAGTTTTGTTTTAGGTGGAAATGCTAGTTCCATCGTTTAGTACCTCTAAGAAAATAAATATTGAAGGTTGACAGAAAACGTTATCAATCTGGACGGCTTAGCATATGACGTTTTCAAATGTCGTATGTATTTGAATGCACTTATGATATATGACCAGTTATGTCGTAATAGTATGTGATATGTTAACTGATGTGTTATTGGAAAAGTATATAGATAGTATGCGATATGTTAACTGAAGTGTTATTGAAAAGTATATGTTTAAGTGCTTGAATAACAGAGGCAACCTACTTTGTTGACCTCCATATGCGTTTATATGTGCCTATACTGAAAAACAAATATGATCAAGGTGCTACGTGCTTACATGTTTATATGTCTAGAGGCAACCTACTTTGTTGTCCTCCAAATATGTCCTACTATTAGTGCCCTTTCTCGTTGCTGGGAGCTTTGACCCCTGGGGAGTTGGGACATATTTGTTCAACTGTTATACTCTACTATTAGTACCCTCTCTCGTTGCTAGGAGCTTTGACCCCTGGTTAAGTTGGGACTGACTTGTTCCACTATTTAAACTACTGAAAATTTGGAAGGTTGCAACCTTTTCTTGGTATGGTAGTGTCAGGATGCCCGGGCGGCATCGGGCTTGCCGGGCCTGCTCGACCACCATGGTCCACATTCTCCTTCTCGCTTGGGTGCCAGTTTCTTGAAGAGGTGGGTCGTAGGATTTGGTGTACATTCGGAGTATACCTTATGTGTTTGGTGTTTGGGGAAAATGATTGAGAGATTGGCCATCTTTCACGTGCAATACGATATGTAATGACATCAGGTGACTGTATCATTTTTATTATGTATTATCTACTCTCGCTTGGTAATGTCCCTTGGAGAGTAGGATTGTTTGTTCGTTATTGTTCCACATGTTATTTAAGTGCTTATTATTCCGTAAAATATATGTTAAATGTTTATTCCACTATGATGCGGTATGTTTACTTTATGATGATGTGAACTGTTTACTTATTGTTGCTAGTATGTGCATGGCATTCACAGTTTTCAAATGGGACTTAAAAGAGAAAATGATTTCGAAAACCCTTCCCATATTCCCCCCTCGTTGAGCTTATGTTGTTATAAGCTCTCCCCGTTTTTCCCCTCTTGTAGGTTGCTTGAAGTAAAAGCTTAGAAGTTGACAATTGCTAAAAGATTGCGCATTTATTGGTTGTATGCGAGGGATATGTTTGTAATATTAGTCACTAGTGATAAAGTTTGTATAAAACGTACTAATATAAATTGTTACCTTGGTATTCATGAACTTAAGTTACGATATGTACTTTACTAAGTAATATTTTAGGCTTAGATGAATATCTCGTATATATGGAGCTTGTGGAAATAGATTATGGATTGGGGTGCTGGGGATTGTGTTATTGGCTTGAATGGTTGGTTATTGGCTGTTGGAGGATAGTAGCTGTGTTGGTTGGATTAGAGTTTTGATATTTGCTGTGCAGGTTGGAGAATTGGAATGTCCGGGTTTTAGGGGAGACTCTGTCCATTTTTTCGTTACGCTTTGACTTAATAGCCTTGATGTTCTAAATTATGGATGATAGTGCTCAAGCTTTGGTAATTTTGCCTTAGTGGACTTAGGAAGAGTGATCTTCTTAAGCCCATGACATCACAATCCCAAGAACGCTTATGGTTTTACTATGGTGTTAGAGATTATATTAGTGAACGAAAATGGGGTCGTGACAAAGTGGTATCAGAGTTTAGCTAGTTAGCTAAGCGTAAGTTGGGATAGGATCCTCGGCCCTTGAAGAGGTATTATAAGTAGTAGGATGATTGTGTTTGTTTAATGTGTATTGCGGAATGTGGAAGTGATCCAGGGCTCTGAGGGATTTAAGTTCATGGAGTAATTAACTCAATGAGGTAAGTTTGAACTCCCCTAATGTACCGTTCTTTAGTACATTGAATTCTCATTTGCTATCATACTAGATATTTGTTGACCCCGTTATGACTCTTTGACACTCCTTGTGCTTTGTATATTTGGTATTACATACCTCTTATCCATTGATTTCTGAATTTGTTGGCTTTTAAATAATGTTTTGCTTCACATATTACCTTTAACTGTAAATAGCAACTTGCCCCTCCTGCCATGTATCACCTCGGTAAATCTTGTTTTCATCCACTTCGTTATAATAACCACTTCCTTAGCATGCCATTGTAATTATCGAGCTGGTCTCCTAGATTGTATCACTTACCACCTATTTGTTGAAGTTAGGTTTTGAATATATTGACACGGTACATGACATCGGGGTTTAATACTGTTAGATTGATGTTAGGATTTCAATCTTATAATTAGGTGTTAAATCTTGGGAGATAATCAAATGATGCTAAGTATATGAGAAGTGAGTTACTGTTATATGGTTAGTATACATATGTAACCCTAATGGTGAACATGCTTAAGGATAGGTTATACATCTTGAGGTTTGAATTTGATCTAGTTTGATTGTTGTTACCTTATCAAGGTATAGAGATGTTAAGTGGAGAAATTTGTATAGCTAGGTTGTTGATGGACTCGTACTATAAACCTTACCCTTGTTTATTTGTGTCTAGGAGACAATGTTAGTGTAAGAATCGATTCTTCTAGTAATGGATGAATTATAGAAGTGAGACAATGATATATAGGTGATTAGCAATAATAGTTATATTGCAAAGATTTCAGAGTTTGTGGATCAATTGCCTTATTTTATGTTTACTAGTGATATTCTTGCGTGGGATATCTCTTAGTAGAAGAGTCATTGGTCATTTAACCCCAACTTGACAGACAATAAGATGAACTTACCTTAGGGATAATTGATTGAGATAGGAAAGGAAAGAATTCAAGGAGATAAGATGAATTGGTGTACTAAATTCTTAGTGTTTGTACGGGTTAATTGAATTCATTGATTGTGGCTTGCAAGATTCTATGGGTACTTGAGTTATGAGATTTCTGAAGTGATGTTACTCGTGATTAAGATTTTAATCAAATCCTTTGGGACTTAAACTGAAAATATAAATTACAATTCGATGGATGCGGACTTTGAGATATATTGTACTAAAAAGAGTTGAGACTCCTAGGAAGATTAAGTGTCTTACTTGTTCTATATATAAACTGGGATGTATGACCAAATAATGACTAAATAAGGATTGAGGAAGAACTAAGGTGTTTTAAGTATTGAATGGCTTCCTATTATAGGTTCACCAGTTAATTGAAGATGATTCTGAATTAAAAGTTATCTTGAAGTTGAAGTAAAGGTTTTAGATATTGAATAATCTATCTTTGAGGCTATTTTATGCTTGAAGTATATAATGTGTTCTAAGGCTTGAGTTTGAGGTATGAGACTTCGATATAACTCCCTTAGCTTAACATTCTTTCTATTCTAACTCTACTAATGCAATGAATTCGTTGATTTATCTTCTTTGAAGACCTGTTACTTGGATCTAAGAATCATACACTCATCGTTATGTTTGATCTATGACATTATGCTTACCCTTGTATCATTTATTTTGAGATCTCCCATTTTGTTTCATCTCTCGAATTATTGATACCTTTTTCACCTAACATGTTGCATACTCTGAATCTCCTGTGAGCCATAGGGTTTTGTATTCCTTAGTATACTACTTACTTCTTATAGTTGAGAATCTTTGGATAGAGTTGGCTATGATTATAGTGTATAAGTAAGTTTGAACATGATGTCTTGAATCGGAGTTATAGAATGTAATCCCTTGGGAATTGGTAAACGAATGTTGCGTTTAGTTCGGGTTTTGGAATGATAAAGAGATATTGAATGAAAGAATTGCGAGGACGTAATTTTGTTAAGGGGGGAAGGATGTGAGACCCGGTCCCGAACTCAAGTGCATTAATATTGTATTATGTATAATTACATATACTATAGTATTATATATGTCCTAATTATATGTTATATGCCTTTGAAATAAGCTAGAAGCTAAGTTAGAATAAGATAGGATACAAAAATTAAGAAGATTAACTTCCGGGTGACATAGTAGTCATTAGAGACTTTAGGGACTAAAGTGTAATTACTTGAAATATTACGTTGGGCGTTAAGCTAAGCCTTGAATTAGAGTTAGAATTTACCTAATGTCACTTAGACCCCAACGACCTAGGAAGAAAAACAAGCTAGGTACAATTACAACTAAGAAAGAAAATTAGGGGCACAACTAGGATTTCTAAAACTATTGACTTTTATTCCAAGTTTTTCAATTAAAATTAAAACAATTCCTACCAACCAAACCCTCCCAACCCCATAGCTGACTTAGGAAAGAAGAAGAGAATAAATTTTTTTGAAGAAAGCTAGAAGAAGAAGGTGGAAGAAGATAAGAAAAATAACTCAACCAACTAGCTATGAGGTGCAATGGGTGATTTTGCAAGGGCTATCATCTTTTCTCAAGGAGCTAAGGTAAGGGAACTTTTTCAAACTGATTTTCAGAAGTTTATAATGCAAAAATATGTGTTGTAGATTAAGCTTTTGATGTATTCTACCAGTTTAGTTGTGAATATGCTTGGAAGAATTTGTTAGGGCAGTTGTATTTTGTAAACTGTTAGAGCATGTATATTTTGTGGGAAAATTCTGAATAAATTCTATTTTAATCTAGACTCTTAGAGGGACAACTTTTTTATTGGATGGTTTTTGAGAAAAAATCATTTACTTGCCTGAAATTGCTATACTGAGATGTACTGTAGTTGAGCTGGAACTAGACAGTTTTGCTAGTTTGAATTTCGTGGTGCTTTGGACCTAGTAAAACTACTTGAAAAATTGTGATATTTTTATAGGACATAGCTTGGCCAGTTTGTAACAGGTTTTGTTTTAGGTAGAAAGGCTAGTTCTATCGTTTATTGCCTCTAAAGAAATAAAAACCAAAGGTTAACAGAAAACATTATCAATCTAGATAGCTTTGCGCAGTTGTACTGTTTTAGTCATAACTTAATGAATTTAACTCAGAATTGAGTTTGTTTGATTCCAAAGTTATCTACACTCGAAGAGCTTCACGTATACATAAAAATTAGTATAATTGAAGCTCGTTTACCTAGGTAACTGAACTATTGAAATTAAACTGCTACTGTGGAGTTTTGCTAATGTTAAACTAAATTATTTGAAGCTATGGTTGGATTTTATTGTTAAAAGGTTAAGTTTGTGCCATCCTGATAGCATGTGATATTTTCAAATATCGTAGGTATTTGAATGCACTTATGATATATGACATGTTATCTCGTAATAGTATGTGATATGTCAATTGGTGTATGTTACTGGAAAAGTATATGGATAGTATGCAATATGTTAACTGAAGTATTATTGAAAAGTACATGTTTAAGTACTTGAATGACGGAGGCAACCTACTTTGTTGACCTCCATATGTGTTTACATATGACTATACTGAAAAACAAATATGATCAAGGTGCTACGTGCTTACATGTTTATATGTTTGGAGGCAACCTACTTTGTTGTCCTCCAAATATGTCCTTCTATTAGTGCCCTCTTTTGATGCTAGGAGCTTTGACCCCTGGGGGAGTTGGGATGTACTTGTTCAACTGTTATACTCTACTATTAGTGCCCTCTCTCGTTGCTAGGAGCTTTGATCCCTGGGGGTGTTGGGACGTACTTGTTCCACTATTTAAACTACTGAGAATTCGTAAGGTTGCAACCGTTCTTTGGCATGGTAGTATCGGGATGCCTGGGCAACATCGAGCTTGTCGGGCTCGCTCGACCACCATGGTCCACATTTTCCCTCTCGTTTGGGCGCCAATTCCTTGGACATGCGGGTCGTAGGATTTGGGGTACATTCAAAGTACACCCTATGCATTTGATGTTTGAGGAAAATGACTGAGAGACTAACCATCTCTAAACATGTGATGCGATATGCGATGCGATCAAGTAACTGCATCCTTTTTATTATGTGTTATATACTCTCGCTTGGTAATGTCCCTTGGAGAGTAGGACTGTTTGCTTGTTATTGTTCCACATGTTATTTAAGTGCTTATTATTCCGTAAAATATATGTTAAATGTCTATTGCACTGTGATGCGGTATGTTTACTCTATGATGATACGAACTATTTACTAATTGTTGCTAGTATGTGCATGGCATTCACAATTTTCAAACGGGATTTAAAAGAGAAAATGATTTCGAAAACCCTTGCCATATTCCCCTTTGCTGAGCTTATGTTGTTATAAACTCATCCCGTTTTTCCACCCTTGCAGGTTGCTCGAGGTAAAAGCTTAGAAGTTAACATGCTAGAAGATTGCGCATTTATTGGTTGTATACGGGGGATATGTTTGTAATATTAGTTATTAGTGATGAAGTTTGTGTAATACGTACTAATGTAAAATGTTACCTTAGTATTCATGAACTTAAGTTATGATATGTACTTTACTAAGTAATATTTAAGGCTTAGATGAATATCTTGTATATATGTAGCTTGTGGAAATAGATTAGGGTGCAGGGGATTGTGTTGTTGGCTTGAATTGTTGGTTATTGGTTGTTGGAAGATAGTAGTTGTGTTGGTTGGATTAGATTTTTTATCTTTGTTGTGCACGTTGAAGAACTGGAATGTCCGAGTTTTAGGGGAAACTTTGTCCATTTTTCTATTACGCTTTGACTTAATAGCCTTGATGTTCTGAATTGTGGAAGATAGTGCTAAGGCTTTGGTAATTATGACTTAGCGGACTTAGGAGGAGTGATCTTCTTAAACTTGTGGCATCACGATCCCAAGAACACTTGTGGTTTTACTATGGTGTCAGATATTATATTAGTGAACGAAAATGGGGTCGTGACAGGTTTTGTCTTTGCCCTACTAACTAAAATGACCGAAATGCCCCTCTATATTTTTATTCGCAATTAAGTGTAGGTCCTGCAATCGCACTATCATCCTTTCTTGATTACATTTACACCTTGGACCTTTCTTTTTCCTATAATCATCACCCAGATACTATAACCTTGTTCCTGTGAGCGATCCACAAGTCCAGTATCCAATATAGCCTAAGTTATTTTACTATGCGCTTAATTTTTGGATGATCGTATAGATAACTTCAAGCGAGTAGCTCACTATCACTTAAGATAGCCTAGAATCATGACTCATATGCATGCCACCTAATAAATCTAGTCTATATGTCCAAAACACCGAGTTGTTAACCCTATTATAAGATCTTACCCAGAGTGAATCAAAACGCATATCCTAGGATCCACTGACACATCCACATATGCTCATGATATAGAGCATTAGTCACTTAGTAGCTTAAGATGCTTTTAATTCTCTAACAATAATAGTAATGTCACTAGGATTGCATCTATTGTATTCCCGTTCAATGCACCAGTATGCACTAATGAGAGAAGTCCGAAAAGCACCTCCAATGACCAAGGTAGGTCATCCTACCAAATATGAGACTCTCTCATTATAACCTTATCATAGTAAAGTGCCCACCTTCATTATTCGGTTATGAACCTATAGTTTTGATCCAAGCCTCATAGCATAGACCTTCTATGCAGATCACCACGCACCTATACTATTCACTTGTATCAAGGAACTTTTTTGCATTCAAATACATAAAATAAATAGAGAGAATATAACGTGGTCATAATGAATGCATTGATTTGTTAACTGATTAATATCCATTATATTGAGATATCTTAGTGCTAGTGGTCTTTAGGATATACAAATCCCAACAGATTGAAGATTCCAAAAATAATTTAATTAGAATATACTGTACCAATTATATCAATAGAGTTCTGAATTCACTTTATGAGTGTGGATTGAGCATATTTTAGAAAAGGTTCGTACACATTTCACTAGTATCATAAGATGTTGATAATTAATAGAATAAAAACTATGCATAAAATTATTAAAATCAACATATTTCAATATCAGTGAATTTTAAATCTATAAAAAAATAATCTCGGGCTTGTCTTTCAAGATAATAAAGTTGGAATGCTTAATTTATTGAAAACCAAAGAAAATAATTTATTTTTTTCCAAATGAAGTGTTATAAGTAGTTACCAATAAAGGTTGACAATTCCAAAATAATTTAATAGATATATATTGTACCAAATAAACAAGTAGTGTGCCAAATAAACAAGCATTGTGCATATTTTAGAAAAGGTGCATACACATAAGATGTTGATAATTATTACAATAAAAACTGTGCAAAAAAATTATTAAAAAGGTGCATACACATAATATGTTGATAATTATTACAATAAAAAATATGCAAAAAAATTATTAAAATCAACACATTAAGATATAAGTGAATTTTAAATCCATAAAACAGATAATCTTGGGCTTGTCTTTCGTGATAATAAAGTTAGAATTCTTAATTTATTGGAAACCAAAGATAATAATTTATATTTTTCTTTTAACTCCAAATGAAGTGTTATAAGTGGTTACCAATAAAGGTTGATTATAAGAGAGTGAAAATATTTTAGTTAGTCTTCATCAAGAAAATAATTAATATAACACTGCCAAGTTTGAAAGTTAATCTAATTTTGTACTAGGTGAAGAGCTCCCATTAAATCTTTGAGGTCCAAAGTTTCAAACCTCATTCTTCACTATATATCTTACTCTCACTAAAAGAAAATGAAAAATCAAACTATTGATCGAAGTCCTAAATAAAGTTGAGAGATATTTTCACTTAACACTACTCATGCTTCGGGAGAATGACAATATGCCCTTAAATGTATTATGGTGGCCACTTAAATTTCTCCATTTAAAATATGTTATAACACTAAATACGAATGAGATCTTTAAAACATATCATTTCCTTGTACTATTGAAAGTTGTATTGGCTATAGTTGTTTTGCAATGAAAAAACACTAAATACTAATAAGATATTTAAAAAATATCATTTCCTTGTACTATATTGAAAGTCGTACTACCTATAGTTGTTTTGCAATGAAAATAGAAAAATAGCATAATACTATACAAGGTGCTTAGAGAAATGTTCTGAGTCGATCATCCATCCACATTTCAAATATTATATGCAACTGTTTTCAAATAAAATGGGAAGAATAATATAACAATACATTAATTTTTGGCTTCCGATCATTGATGGTAACAAAAACAAAATTCAGTATATGTCTTTATGTAAAATTCACCAGAATTGAGATAGGTAAAATGCAATACACTTTCTTTAAAAGTTATGGATAAGAATCGTAAAAGAAGTAGAGTTACTAACAATCATGCTAAGCTTTTATGTTGAGGAAATAGCTTGAGTAGCGGTCACTACCAGAAATAGGGTTCTGGGAGATGGAAGAAAACTGTCGCCCAACTGTTGCCTAATAAACGAGGACTTTGCAATCACATGACCATCATCAAAATGAAAAAAAGATTTCAACAAGTTTGTTTCCAAATCCATCGTTTATTAGCGATCACAATTGCGTCACAAATATATCATCGCCAATCCGTCAAAAAATAAATCATTGCAAAACTATCACTAACTAAAAGGCGTCGCTGAACCTTCGCTATCGGTAGATCATCGCTGAATAGTCACAAATGCAACTGTCGCCATTGCGTCACTAAAAGTCATCACAATGTCATCGCTAATCACTAATTATTTTTTTTAAAATGTAAAAAAATTAATAAATTTTGTAAAAATAGATATAAAATTTTTAAAAATTTAAATAATTTAATAAATGAATTAATATTCATTAATTATATAAATATTTACAAAATATTTATAGAAAATTGAAAATTTACAAAAAAGTTTAAATGTTTACAAAACTAATCTATTGTCCAGGTCGATTCCTTTAAGTCCCATGATCACCTTGCTATTGAGATGGAGGATAAGGTGGCTGCAGCAATATCTGGGTCAGCAATGCAATTTATTGTTGAAAGAGACGGAGTTGTTCGCTCTTCTATTAGATCTGTTGGCTTTGTTGTTGGAGTTGTTCGCTCTTCTGATCACCTTTTCCTTCAAATCCAATGTTGCTTTATTAACAGCCTCTTCATAGCAAAGTCATTAACCAAACCATAGTCATAATAGTTTCTCCCATTTTGCATTACCAAAATGCAAGGAAAAGTATCCAAAATGAAAAATATATCATCAAAATCCATAAAATTCCAAATAAAAGTGCTAGAGACCAAAGAGATTAAGAAAAATGGAAATGTTAGGCACACAAACATGTGGAAAATGGATAAAAGGGAAATGAAGTGAAGTCATGGACAAACTGTCACACCCAAAACACGATCCATCGGGGACCAAGCTCAAGATACAATGACACACAGATATTATAACGCTTGAAATATGAACAACTCACAAGACACCACAAAACACGGCATTCATTCTTAAAGGTCCGCGTGATAAAATTAACATTTCAATACATCTCTTGCGGAATATATTAAACTTACATTCGTTTGCTTAGCAAAAGTAGACAACTCTTTCAAAGCTAAAGCATTCTTGAGTATAAACATGCTCTAAGATATAAAACTAACTAGTTGTGATCACGATCGAACATGACCAACCATATATACACCAAAACAACTAGACTTAAATAAAGACAAGTTATCAAGTATACGTTACATGAACTTTAAAAGCTTCTAAACAATAAGTCTAAAAGGAAGTTTTGTTTCACTTTAACTTGAAAACCATTTGAAACACATAAGAAACAACATATCACATTTATAACCAAGCATTCACATTCACTTAATAACTTTGAAACATTCATGCTAAGCAACACATTAAAAGGATACCACTTTGGAGCACTTGTTGATGTCGACGTTTGTAACTTTCTCGCAAACTCATCTCATGCACTTATCTATCCCAGTAGTGTACTCCGGATGTATACGAATCTACGACCAATCACAAAAGAGAGGGAATAGTACATGGTAGTCGTGCAATTACCGGCAAGCCCTATGCCGTCTAGAACGACACGACGCTACGATAACGCGCTAAAGGTTAAAACCTATCGCATAAGGGTATCCACCCAATGCTTCATATCACATAGCATCAAACACATTCATACATTTGCATCAAGTAGGAAGATCAATGAATCAGATTATCTCTCACCCACATTAAACACTAACAACACATTCATTCTCTACAACACATTCATCAAGATATAAACATGTCAACTCATGAAATACTTTAAAGGCAAGTGATTATGCATACATTCTTGTATATTATTGAATATAACATACATTCATTACACATTACATGTCTTTGTTTCACTTACATATACCTTACTTCTATCAAACAACTATCATTCATCAAGAATTCAACCACTAACACAACAAAAACACTTGATGATATAAGCTGAAATTCTAGATTGCACATACCTAAATTTATTGACTCGGTTACCAATCTGAACAATCTCTAAAAGCTCTGAAACTTCGCAGACAAGAAGTTCATTAAGTGTAGATAGGTTTTGTAATACCCGAGCCCAGAACGTGAAATTTTTATGTTTCTTTTTCTTAAAATTATATTTGTCATATATTCCATGATATTTAAATGTTATTCGTTCATCGTCACAAGGTGTATCGCATGCCAGTAGTGATAGCTAGAAAATGATTTATAGTCCTCAACAAATAGTAAAAATAGTATTTATAGTATTTAGTATTTTAGTTTAGTATTTTAGTTAGTTAATATGTTATCTTTATTTTATGCCTTGTTTTAGTTAAAATGCCTACAAATAGCTAACTTTGCCCATGCAAAAGACCTTTGACCTTTGACCATTTTAAGTTTTCATCTTTTATATAAGTATAATATACATACAAAACAAGCA
Source organism: Ehretia macrophylla (assembly GCA_037974665.1). NCBI lineage: Eukaryota > Viridiplantae > Streptophyta > Magnoliopsida > Boraginales > Ehretiaceae > Ehretia > Ehretia macrophylla. The sequence goes on from CM075769.1 coordinate 27,962,392, forward strand.
ACAAAGCTATAAAAAAAAAGAACCCGAGAGTTCAAGGAAAAGGGAAAAAAAATAATTTCATCCATTTCATCAAATCTTCACGAGAGCTTACTTAGGATCATTCTCGGGCCTTTCAATGTTACTTTTCTAGCATCTACTAGTTGCTAAAGTGAGGGATGCATCGTTATTTGTGCATTTTATTAATTGTTGTCTAAACTTTAATTTTTGCCAATTGATTATAGAATGGTATTTAATTCATTTTGTTGCTTGAAATATACTCTATGATGATAGTAGACCATTCTTCCACAAGTTGTTAGCAATTTCTGCGATTAAATTTGGCTATTGCATTATAGGAGTTGAGTGAATAGTAAATTATAAATAGTAAAACCCTAATTTTACAATCTTGTTCCAAATTGTGTTCTTTTGATGTGGAAAGATGCTAGATATGTTAAATTTCCTGAATGTATGGTTTATTTGGATTGTGTAATAGAAAAATGGAGAAAAATGCATTGGTTTATGTCGGGGACATTTTTGTCGAGTTTGTCATTTTTTCGTTTTGCGTGATGACATTGTCTCGGGAGACCATGGAAGCACTTTTGGTACTGTTATGGCATTGGTTGGGTGTTTGGTTAGGGCAGCTGTAGTTCAAACGAGCAAAGGAAAAAAATCGAGGCTTTGCAGGAATTATGAGTTAAAATAAGGTTTCGTGGCTTTTAGACGTGCCTTGTAGTATCCTAGGTTGAGTGGTGAAGTCGGTTTCCAAAACTCGTGACTCGTTTGAAAGTAGTAACATTTCAAAAGTTAGGGTCGTTCTGTTTTTTTGTTGGTTTTTATAATGCCTTGCTTTTAAAATTCTTATTGTTGCGTAATATGCTTGTTATAGTTGTCTATGATTGAAATGTATATCAATTGTTGCTATTGCATGCGAGGGTAACCTACTTTGTTATTCTCCCACGTGTGGCTCTATCGCTCGATTGTTGCATTCTATATTGTATTGTATCCATAGTGTCAGAAACGGGTGTGATGAGCCTCTCTGAGTAGCCTCGGGTTTCCAGGGTTGGTTGCTTTAGCTCTTATCCTATTCCCTTTCTTGCTTGGGTTGCTACCTAGGGAGATTTAGGTCGTAGTTTGACTGGGTACTTTCAGAGTATTCCAAACTGATGTTATAAGGTGGTTGTGCCGGTGAGTCATCATCAAAATCGTGATTGAGGTTGCTCGTGGAAAATGAATTGTATCCTTTAATTGAGTGGTTATAGCCTTAGTGCTTATAATGCTTGTCTTGATTGAATTATTGGCTTTGTTTTGTAGTTCTTTAAATGCTTTAATTGATTGGTTTACTTGGCTATTTGCATTGCACTCTTCTTTCACCTCCATCCCGGAAGACTGTTTTAGCAATAGTTTTTGCTCATCCCTTTTTATACCATATTTCAGAAGTAGTTGAGGCTGTTCCTTTTGAGATGATCGAGGAAGAGGTAGAGCAGGTGGAGATGTTCCCCTGATTGCACATTCTTGCTTAGCTGGTGGTTGGTTGCCAGACTTTTGTGGCAGAGCCATGCTTGCTGTTTATGTACTTGGCTATATGTTGTATTTTGAGGCTTTGTTGCTTTGTATGTAGTTTCTATTTTAAGGCCTTATCGTTCTTGTATGTATAAGATAAGAGATTGTAAAGTTGTACTCACATAACTAGTAAAGAACTGCATGCTAATGGTTTACATCTCTTAGTGGCATAAGTAACTGTGTAGTATGCATGACATTAGGGTTTTGAACCAAGGTACCGCTAATGAACGGATGTATGTTTTAAAGGAGGTTGTCTTGATTCAAATGAATGTTGTGGATCTTGCGTGTATTCTGTTGAATGTAGGGGTTTTGGAACGTCTGTGGTACAGAGGAGTCTCTGTCCGTATGTCGGGCCTGAACTTGACCTTTTGCAGGGTCAGGTCGGGGCGTGACATCTTAGGTGGTATCAGAGCATGATAGTATTGCATGAGCTGGGATATGTTTCTCGATCTGTGGTGTAAAGGTCTAAAATTATAAAGTGTTATTGCATGATTGTTAAGTGAAAGGTGTTATAACATGATCACGTGAACTTGGAATACTTATGTGGTTAAATGAACTAGTATGACATGTCAAATTGTGTGCTATGTGAATTGTGTGATAAGATATCTTGATTGTTATTGACTTGAGTGTCATCTAATCTTATGTGTTATATTTCTGTCTATAAACTGCTTTTATATGTTGCCACAGCTACTGTAAGTTGTTACTATGGCACCACGTCATCGTACTCAGGGTCAAGAAGCAGAGGCTATAGAACACGGTCAGCAACCGATGCCCGAACAATTTATGGCTGCTATGGCTACTGCAGTTGACCAGATTGCTCAGGTGCTGCATGAACAGAGGCATGAGCGGAATAATAATCCCCAGGGAAATCAAGTTAATCCTAGTGGACAGGGCCGCAAGGTTGAGAACAATCAGTTGGAGAAATTCCTTAGGCATGAATCGGGTATATTCTTCTGAGAGCCAAATGACGAGGAAGCCGAGAAATGGCTTAATCGTGTTGAGAAGATTTATGCTGCCTTGGAATACACTGATGAGAGAAAGATAGCATATGCAGTATTCTTGTTTGAGGGCAACGCGGAACAATGGTGGAACACTGTTAGGCTGAGGTAGGACGGTGAGGATGTCCTGCATTTGTAGGATGACTTCGTGAGTAAGTTTCGGGACAAGTATATTTCCGAGATGGCTAAGGAAAGACGGGAAGAGGAATTTGTGAGCCTGAGGCAGAGAAACATGACTATCACGCAATATGAGGCCAAATTTATCAGATTGTCGAGGTATATGCCTGAGCTTGTATAGCCAGCTAGGAGGATGATTACCAGGTTTGTCCGTGGGCTGAGAATGGATATACAATTGCATTTGACTGGGTAGCATTATGCAACTTATTTTGAGGCATTCCAAGCAGCCTTGAAATTTGATAATTGAAAAGCAGAGATGATAGCTAAGAGCAGTCAGCCGGGTAAGAAACAATACTTGGGCCAGAGCAGCCAGAGTCAGTAGAGACAGTACCAGACTTTTGTTCAGGTTTCTCAACAGCGCTCGTATTAGCCTCAGTATCAGATTCAGGTGAGACGAGCTGTGACTAAACCCAAGCAAGGGGGTACAACTCCTACCACTGTCAGAGCCCCCGCACCTACAGGAGGCACTGTTGTAAGGCAAAATCAGCAGTACAACTTTTGTAATCGATTGGGGTACATTGAAGCTAACTGCTGGAGGAAGAGTGATAAGTGCACTGGATGTGGGAGCGATCAGCATAGGGTGAAGGATTGCCCTAAATTTAAGAATGTTTAGGGCCGTACTGGAGGCCAGGGTATATAGAACAGGACTACAGGTGCAGGATTATCACAGAGGGTTCAGGCTAGAGTCTTTGCCCTAGATGCGGAGGAGTTACCGATACTACAGCTATAGTGGAAGGTACATTTCTTCTCAATACTCAGCCAGTTAAAGTATTGATTGATCCCGGGGCTACACATTCATTTATAACTCCTGCATGTGCACGATCTGTGAATGTTAGCATTGATAAACTGCCACATAAAGTTGAAGTTAGTACGCCTTTGGGTGCGAAATTTGTTACTGAGTCTATTTGTAAATCTTGTGATATGTGCATGGAGGACCATAATTTTCCTGCTGATTTAATCATACTACCATTTCGTAACTTTGAAATCATATTGGGAATGGACTAGTTGGGGAAATACTATGCATAGTTGGACTGTAGAACAAAAATTATTTATCTTTAGATTCCTGACCAACTAGTGCTTGAGATTATTGGGAATCGTAAAGCTACTAGAACTCCTCTTTTATCATCAATCAAGGCTTCCAAGTTGTTGAATAAGGGTTGTGAAGCTTACCTAGCTTATCTAATCAACTAACCTACCGATAAGTTGAAATTGAACGAGGTTCTAATTGTTAAGGGTTTCCCTGGTGTATTTCTCGAGGAATTACCGTGTTTGCCACCGGATAGGGAGATTGAGTTTGTAATTGACTTAATGCCGGGAACTGTGCCAATTTCTAGAACTCCTTATAGAATGGCACTGGCTGAACTTCAGGAATTGAAAATTCAGCTTCAGAGCTTGCTTGAGAAAGGGTTTATACAACCTAACTCTTCGCCGTGGGGTGCACCTATGTTGTTGGTGAGAAAGAAAGACGACACACTACGGTTATGCATTGACTATAGGGGACTTAATCAAGTTACGATTAAGAACAAATACCCCTTATTGTTGATTGAAAAATTTGTTTGACTAACTACAGGGTGCGAAAGTGTACTCCAAATTTAACTTGTGGCAAGGTTACTATCAACTCAGGATTTGGAGTGAGGATGTACCTAAAATAGCATTCCGGACTAGATATGGTCACTATGAATTTGTTGTGCTACCATTTGGGTTGACAAATGCACCAGCCGCATTCATGGACTTAATGCAGAGGGTCTTTCAACCTTATCTTGATCAATTTGTCGTAATCTTTATTGACGACATTTTAGTATACTCTAAGGATGAGGCTGAACATGAACAACATTTGAAGATTGTGATACAGACTTTGCAAAAAAACAAGTTTTTTGCTAAGTTCAGCAAGTGCAAATTTTGGTTGAATCGAATTTCTTTTCTGGGCCATATCATTTCACATCAAAGATTTTTTGTAGACCCAGCTAAGATTGAGGTTGTCTCGTCTTCGAAGAGACCTAACATTGTGTCAAAGATCCTTAGCTTTCTGGGATTGGCAGGTTACTATTGGAGGTTTGTCAAAGACTTTTCCAAAATTTCTAGACCTTTGACCCAGTTGAATCAGAAGAAAGTTGGCTACAACTGGGATGCTAAATGTGAATCTAGTTTCCAAGAACTGAAAAAGAGGCTAACTACAGCTCCTATACTAGCTTTGCCTATGGGTACAGAAAACTTTGTTATCTACAGTGATGCGTCCAAAGAAGGATTGGACTGTGTTTTGATGCAGAATGGTAAGGTGATTGCCTACGCCTCTAGAAAGTTAAAACCATATGAAGTCAATTATCCTACTCATGATTTAGAATTGGCTGTGGTTGTGTTTACTTTAAAGAAATGGCGACATTACTTGTGGGGTAGCAGATTTGAAATTTTTACTGACGACAAGAGTCTCAAGTATCTGTTTTCACAAAAAGATTTGAGTATGAGGTAGCGGAGATGGTTGCAGTTATTAAGTGGCTATAATTTTTCTATAAACTACATGCCAGGTAAGGCCAATGTTGTTGCAGATGCTTTGAACCGAAAGGCTACTGTTACAAGTCTATTTATCAAGGATTGGAAGAATTTGGAGAAAATTTTCTTGTGGAAGCCAGAAGTTATTGAAACTGGGATTCATTTTGCTAGTTTGTAAATTCAATCTGGATTGCTAGCACAAATCAGATAGGCTCAGAAGACGGATCCTCAGATCTTGAAAATCCAAGAAAAAGCAAAATGGGGAGAGTCGGAGTTTAAATTATATGCATATGGTATCTTTAAATTCATGGACAAGGTGTGCGTTCCTAGTAATCCGACTTTGAAAAGTGAGATTCTGTCCGAGACACATAATTCAAGATATACAATTCACCCGGACAGTACTAAAATTTACAAAATCTGAAACAACACTTCTGGTGGAACAATATGAATAGGGAGATTGTTGGGTATGTATCCAGGTGTTTGACTTGTCAGAGGGTTAAAGCTGAGCATCAGAGGCCAACCGAGCTTTTGCAACTATTGTCGATTCCATAATGAAAATGGGTACATATAACAATGGACCTTGTGATTGATTTTCTAAGATATCCAAGGGGGTGTGATTCTATTTGGGTTATTGTGGACCGATTGAATAAGGTTTTACATTTTATTTCCATGAACAAGCAGGACAGTCTTGATAAACTGCTGAGCTCTATGTTGCTAACATTGTGAGATTTCATAGTGTGCCAGTAAGTATAGTGTCAGATAGAGATCCCATATTTAGATCTCGTTTCTGGCAGCAGTTGCAAGATGCTTTGGGAACTAAATTGAGCTTCAGTACTGCATACCATCCACAAACTGATTGCTAGTCTGAAAGAACTATCAAGATCTTGGAAGACATGCTTTGGGCATGTGTATTGGACTTTGGGAAGAATTGGGAGAAATTTTTGCCTTTAGCGGAGTTCACCTACAATAATAGTTACCAATCTACTATAGGCATAGCTCCCTATAAGGCATTGTATAGTCGTAAATGCAGATCCCTATTGTATTGGGAAAAGGTTGGAGAGATGATAACAGTTGATCCAACTGTGTTGCCTGAGATGATTAAGATAGTGGATAATGTTCATCTTATTCGCCAGTGTATGCTTATAGCTTAGAGTCATCAAAAGCGTTATGTAGATAAGCACCGTCGAGATCTTGAGTTTGCATTGGGTGATCGAGTGTTTCTTAAGATTTCTCCTCGAAATGGGTTGATTTGGCACGGTAAGAGTGGGGAACTTAATCTCAGGTTTATGGGTCCGTTTGAGATCACAGAAAAAAGTAGGTTCCTTAGCTTACCATTTAACTTTGCCTCCTAGCTTGTCAAGACTACACGATGTTTTCCATGTGTCAATGTTAAAGAAATATCGTCCAGATCCATCACATATACTTGAACCAGAACCTTTGTAGATTGAGGAGAAGTTAACTTATGAGGAAAGACCGATTCAAATTGTGGATCAGAGAAAGAGTATTCCTGGTAAAGGTTTTGTGGAGTCATTATAGTTTTGAAGAAGTAACTTGGGAGAGAGAAAACCAGGTTCAGGGTCAGTATCCGGAGTTGTTCGCCGATCAAATAGGAATTGCGTGGGCGCAATTATTTTAAGGGTAGAGGGTGTAATACCCGAGCCTGGAACATGAAATTTTTATGTTTCTTTTTCTGAAAATTATATTTTCCCTATATTACATGATATTTAAATGTTATTCGTTCATCATCGCAAGGTGCATCACATGTCAGGAGTGATAGCTAGAAAATGATTTCTAGTCCTCAGCAAATAGTAAAAATAGTATTTATAGTATTTAGTATTTTAGTTTAGTATTTTAGCTAGTCAGTATGTTATCTTTGTTTTATGCCTTGTTTTAGTTAAAATGCCTACAAACAACTAACTTTGACCAAGCAAAAGACCATTGACCTTTGACCATTTTAAGTTGTCATCTTTTATATAAGTAAAATATACATACAAAACAAGCAACAAAGCCATAAAAAAAAATAAAGAAGAAGAAGAACCCGAGAGTTCAAGGAGAAAGAGAAAAAAAAGATTTCATCATTTCATCAAATCTTCGTGAGAGCTTACTTAGGATCATTCCCGGGCCTTTCAATGTTACTTTTCTAGCGTCTACTAATTGTTAAGGTGATGGATGCATCGTTATTTTCACATTTTATTAATTGTTGTCTAAACTTTAATTTTTGCCAATTGATTATAGAATGGTATTTAATTCATTTTGTTGCTTGAAATACGCTCTATAATGATAGTAGACCATACTTCTACAAGTTTTTAGCAATTTATGCGGTTAAATTTGCCTATTACATTGTAGGAGTTGAGTGAATAGTAAAACCGTCGTTTTATAATCTTGTTCTGAATTGCATTTTTTTGATGTGGAAAGATGCTAGATATGTTAAATTGCCTGAATGTATGGTTTATTTGGATTGTATAATGGAAAAACGGAGAAAAATGCATTGGTTTATGTCGGGGACGTTTTGGTCGAGTTTGGCGTTTCCTCGTTTTGTGTGATGGCAATGTCTCGGGAGGCCATGGAAGCATTTTTGGTGCAGTTATGGCTTTGGTTGGATGTTTGGTTAGGGTAGCTATAGTTCAAATAAGCAAAGGGAAAAATTGGGGCTTTGCAAGAATTCTAGGTTAAAGTAAGGTTTTGTGGCTTTTAGACGTTCCTTGTGGTGTCCTAGGTTGAGTGATGAAATCAGTTTCCAAAACTCGTGACTCGTTTGGAAGTAGTAGTATTTCGAAAGTTGGGGTCGTTTGGTGTTTTTGTTGGTTTTTATAATGCCTTGCTTTTAAAATGCTTATTGTTGCTTAATATGCTTGTTATAGTTGTCTATGATTGAAATGTATATCAATTGTTGCTATTGCGTGCAAGGGTAACCTAATTTGTTATTCTCCCACGTGTGGCTCTCTCGCTCGATTGTTGCATTGTATATTGTATTACATCCATAGTGTCAGGCACAGGCGTGATAAGCCTCTTTGGGTAGCCTCGGGTTGCCAGGGTTGGTTGCTCTAGCTCCGTGTCTTATTCCCTTTCTTGTTTGGGTTGCTGCCCAGGGAGATTTGGGTCGTAGTTTGACTGGGTACTTCCAGAGTATTCCAAACTGATGTTATAAGGTGGTTGTGCCGGTGCGTCGTCATCAAAATCGTGATTGAGATTGCTCGTGGAAAGTGAATTGTATCCTTTAATTGAGTGGTTATAGCCTTAGTGCTTATAATGCTTATCTTGATTGAATTGTTGGCTTTGTTTTGTAGTTCTTTAAATGCTTTAATTGATTGGTTTACTTGGCTATTTGCATTGCACTCTTCTTTCACCTCTGTCCCGAAAGACTATTTTACCCTCGCTGAGCAATAGTTTTTGATCATCCCTTTCTATACCATATTTTAGGAGTAGTTGAGGTTGTTCCTTTTGGGATGATCGAGGAGGAGCTAGAGCAGGTGGAGGTATTCCCCTTATTACACTTTCTTGCTTAGCTGGTGGTTGGTTGCCAGACTTTTGTGGCAGAGTCATGCTTGTTGTTTATGTACTTGGCTATATGTTGTATTTTGAGGCTTTGTTGCCTTGTGTTTAGTTTCTATTTTGAGGCCTTATCGGTCTTGTATGTATAAGTTAAGAGATTGTAAAGTTGTACTCGCATAACTAGTAAAAACTGCATGCTAATGGTTTACATCTCTTAGTGGCATAAGTAACTGTGTAGTATGCATGACATTTGGGTTTTGAACCAAGGTACAGCTAATGAAAGGATGTATGTTTTAATAGAAGTTGTCTTGATTCAAATGAATGTTGTGGATCTTGCGTGTATTCTGTGGAGTGTAGGGGTTTCGGAAGGTCCGCAGTACAGAGAAGACTCCGTCCGTGTGTCGGGCTCGGACTTGACCTTTTACGGGGTCGGGTCGAGGCGTGACAGGTTTAGCCTCAAACTAATCCTAATTCAGAGCTATATTCATCAAGTTATGGTCTTTAGAAGTCGACTGCACAAATTGCCCTGCACCTACGGGTCAATCAAAAGCTCACTGTTTTAGCTTTACAAACACATCTTAACGACATAATTAGAGCTTGCACCTAAAATAGAATTTGTTCCTCAAGGTCTTGGACACAACATAGAAAAAATTCAGCCAATTCCGATAACGTTTACTATGTCAAATAAGCCTTGCATTTCAGTTGCGCAAATCTGTCCAGAAACTCACATTTGCACTAATTCACCTTAGCTATATACATGTTTAGAGGCTCTTGCTTTCCATACTAACACATATGTACACTTGTAAAAGACCTTTTCTAGCAGCCAACACAAGATATAACTCCATAGAAACATCCCCTAAATATTTACATAGCAAAAACCACATATTACTCCACATATACCATAAAACAAGCATTAGAATAGCTATTCATGCATTATAAGTAATTTCAAAGCATAAAACAAGTTTACAATCATATACAACATGATATACACATAGAGTACAAAAAATCCCTTACCTTTGGTATTTCTAGAGAGCTAGAGATGCAAGGAATAAGATGGATAGAGATAAGCTAGGGCCAAAACCAACTCCAAGTGCTTGAAAATGCTATTTGTTTTGCTCTCAAAATGCCAAGGCTTAAAAAAATGGAAAAAATCTTCTCTTGCTTCTTCATGTGGACACCCAAAGCTATCCTTTCTCTTGGTTTTGCTAAGTTTTGATGATATAAGGTCAAATGGAGTCAAATGCTAGGTCAAATGCCAACCAAATTTAAGTTAAATGCAAATTCAAATTAAGTCAAATGTGATTGTTAATTTATTTTTATTGACTAATGACCAAACACTCTTGTTCTTTTGCTCTAATCACCCTTGTATCCTACCTAGAAGATATTCAATAATGAAATGACAAGTTTACCCTCGTAGGTAATTTAGATGAAATGCAATTCAAATTGAAGTTAAATGCAAATTCAAATGCACAAGTAGATTCAAATGATAGAATAGGTAATTAAATACACATATTATTTCAAATGACAATTAAAATAGATAAATGCACATTGGTTCATGCTCGGGTTTCATATCCTACCTTAAAACAATTGCGCCCTCATAATTTTACTCCTTTGAACTTCATCAGATACGGCTACTCAATCTGATCCCGACTTTCCCAATAAGCCTTCTCAATACCCGAATGATGCCACAAGACTTTATCCATCGTAATCTTCCTCGAATGTAGGTCTCGATCCTTCTAATCCAGAATACGAATATGTTGTTCTTCATAAGATACATTTTCACCAAGCTGAGACAACTCTACCTCAAGAACACGAGGAGAATTTGAATGATAACACCCCAGCATAAATACATAATAAGCATCAAGAACTCTGAAGAGATTCGGCCGTAAAGCCAATAGATGAGTCAACTTGCCAACTCTTAATCAAAATTTGCTACACAAAGGAAACTCCGAACTCCAGAGTAATACTCTGTTGAGAGATCACATAACCTAGAAAGATACTTGCTGCAATCAGAATTCAAACTTACTAAACTTGGCATACAATTGATATTATTGAAGCTTCTGCAAAGCTAGACGAAAATGTTGCTCACATTTGGGTTTAGTCTTGAAATAAACAAGAATACCAACAAATGAAAATACCATCGAGAGAAAATATCATCAACGGAGAATACCGTTAAATGAAAATACCACGAACTGATCCAAGAAGGTCGAAACACACGATGCATAATACTCTCATATGCTCAATACTATAAGCAACTTCTCAACTTGCAATATAACACATTGCACACAAGGAAATAGCAACCAAAGAATGGACTGCTCTAGAGTTATTCAAAACTTAATCAATCGATTAGGAACTAGAGGGTACCTTCAACCATTGTCGACACCTCAGGCAACTCTTGATCATCCAAAGCACACACTCAGACCTAGACTTATTGAGCAAATGTATGGCCAGCCATCCTACCTTGAATGTCTCCACTTGCAGCCTGAGCATGCTTACGCTAAAACCTCGGGCAATTCTTAGCCCTATGCTGATCGTTGTCGCATCCCATGCACCCTCCAGACCTCCTCAAACAATTAACCACAGCGTGCCCCTTGTGATTACAAAAATGGCAAAGCAGAACTAGAGAGAAGTACAACTACCTGAGGGACTCTGCTAGATATCCATCTCTGAATAATCTACCATCTCAGGCAGTCCTTCGCCCAGTGCTGAATACTACTACATCCAGTACACGCTCCAAGTTTCCTACAGCATCTAGCCTCAGTATGACCCACACGACTACATAAACCATACCGAGGAGCTTTCAAAGCGATCTTGACATCACAAAGTGTAACACCCCGATCCCTCTCGAGACCGGGAGTTCTATCAATCAATCTATTCACAACCCAATTCCAAACCCGGGCAAAATTTTAGGGAAAGACGGACGGAGTCTCCCCTGTTTCTAGGCAAAATGCAAAACCTGCAATAGCAAATAAGTGGACCAGCACCATGTCCTACCATTCAAACACCTCAAGGCCATCCGAGCCTTGGTTCTCAACAATTAAACACGAGTAAATAAACAATTCCAGTTTAAAAGCTAACCTATCTTTTTTCATTCTTGACAAGTACATTCAAACTTGACATTTAAACCATTCTAATCTACTGTATAAGATATACTATCATGCCATTCTAACTCTTTTCCTTTAGACATTTACAAACATGCATCAAAATTAAACTATACTACTGAATACGTAACTAGCTTATCAATCTACCTCAACTACTTAGCTAAATTAAATTACATTTCTTTTAACAATAAATACATACAACATATGAACATACATCTTTACATTTTTGACAACTCAAGGCACATAGCACGCAAGACAACTCTTCAAGCACGAACTTTCAAGTAACCACGAACTTCTAGCTAACATGGTATTTCCTGAAATGTGGTGGTGAGGAGTGAGTATACACAACACGTATACTCAGTGAGGGCGAGACAGATATCGAGGTGGAGAGAAAGAAGTTCGTGCAATGCATAGGTACAGCTAAACAATATAATTGACAAGCAAGCATTCAATGTAAACAATCAATACAATAACCAAATAATAAAAGCATTAAAACAACCATTCAAAGCTATACCACACTCTGAAGGCTATGGTTCACTCATACGAGCAATGTACCATTTCACGAGCAATACATCAATCTCGAGCTTGATGTTGACAACGATAACAATAAGCGCGCAACCACCTTATAACTTCAGTTTGGAATACCCTGGAAGTATCCATCAATTCTACGACCCAAATCTCCCTGGGAGGCAACCCAAGCAAGAAAAGGGAATAGGACACGGAGCTAGAGCAACCAACACTGGCAGCCTGAGACTACTCAAAGAAGCCCATCACTCACGCACCTGACACTATGCAATGCAAGACACGATACAAGGCGATAAACGAGCGATAGCACAACATTACAGTTTAGAGGCGATAAACAAAATATCAAACATTTACAATCTATAAAGTAACAAGAACAACACTAACAAACATTATCAACAATTGACATACAAATTCAATCATAATCAACTTTAACAAGCATAACAAGCAATATTAAGCATTCTATAGGAACTACACTATGAAAACACACAAAATCACAAAATGACCCCAACTTTCAAACGCTACCACTTTCAAACAAGCCACGAGTTTTGGAAATCGACTTCACCAAACCTCCTAGGTCACCATAAGGCACGTTCAAAGACCCCGAAACCCTACTTTACCCTAGAATTCACTCAAAGCCCCGATTTCTCCCTTTGCTCGTTTGAACTACCGCTACCCTAACCAAACACCCAACCAATGCCATAACCACACCAAAAGTACTTCCATGGCCTCCTGAGACAATGCCATCACGCAAAATGATAAAATGCCAAACTTGACCTAAACGACCCCAACTTTCCCTAGGCCATTTTCCTCTGTTTTTCCATTACACACTCCAATTAAACCAAACATTTAGGCATTCTAGCATATCTAGCACCTTCCTACATCAACAGAACGCATAACGGAGCAACTTCATCGAAACGGGGGCTTACTATTCATAATTTACTATTTAATTATCAATTTAAATTGCAATTTCGATATTCAACCGCAGAAAATGCTAAAAAGCTATAAATACATGTTCTAAAATCAACAAGGAACATTCTTTAAGCAACAAAACGGATAAAATAACAATCTACGCATAATTTTTAAAAATTAAAGTTTAGACATAACATTTTCAAATGCACAAATAACGATTAAACCCTCACCTTAGACGCTCCTAGACGCTAGGAAAACCACACTAGATGCCTCGGAAACCACCCCGGGCAAGCATTCGCGACGATGTGAAGATTTGAAGTTAAAATTTCTTTTTTTTCTCTCCTTCTATTTTCGGCCCTTAGCATTCTGTTTTTCAGCTTTCTTTTTTTTTTGTGCTATTTTAAGCTATTATAAAAGATCACAACAAGTCAATTTGGTCAAGGCTTGGTCAACAAACTTAAAAATTGGTCAAATAAGCTTGTTTTATGCATTTTAAAGCTAAAACAACCACCCCAAATCTAATTCTAGTTAAATACAACTTAAAATACCAAATTTAAAACACCAAATACTAGTTTTCACTATTTGCTAAGGACTATAAATCATTTCCTAACTATTGCTCTCGATATGCTATGCATTTTACGACAATAAAAGAATAACAATTAAATCTCAAAGAATTTAAGAAAATATAATTTTCGGAAAGTAACATAGTTCAAAATTTACTCCGGCTCGGAGTTACTTTTCATTTAATTGAAAAACGAGCATTAAGATGCAAGAAAAATAAAACCGATTGACATAAATATGAAAATAAAGCTACAAATGAATGTTTAACTAAAATAAACACAAAATTCAATGCTAACATTTAAGATGACACTTAATTAGATGCAATTAAATGCCATTAAATGCATACCGGGTTCGGGTTATCACACAAAGGCCACTTACAAGTTATAGAATGTATGTCATTTATATCATATGAAAGTAAGTATCAATTGGTACACATTTAACACATTTGTTCATCTTAGGACATAAAGGGTTATGAACAATTATAGCACATATAAACAGTTTATATCACAAGAAAATTAGTATCAATTGATATATACTTGACACATCATTAGCACTCATTTCATTATATTCTATTCATATACATCTTGAACACATTCTTATGCATATAAACTTCCGAAACACTCATGAACACATAACCATGCCACGACACTTCACGTTGGATCATATAACACACAGACCGAGGGTCCTATCCCAGCTTACGCTCAGACTGGAAAGAGTGGAAAGCCCAGTCCTAGGTTTGTAGGAGCGTTTGAAATTGTTGAAAAAGATAGTGCTTTATCTTACCGATTAGCTTTGCCTCTGAATTGAGCTAGATTGCATGATGTTTTCCACGTGTCTATGTTGAGGAAGTATCATCCTGATCATTCATATATTATTGAGCTACAACCATTGTAGATTGGTGAGTCTTTATCATATGAAGAAAAGTTGATTCGTATTGTGGATCAAAAGGTTCAAGAGCTCTGTACTAAAAGCATTCCGATGGTGAAAGTTCTGTGGAATCATCACGGGATTGAGAAAGCTACTTGGGAGAGAGAGGATCAGATAAAGAATCATTATCCATAGTTGTGTGCAGAATCATGTAAGAATTGCGATAACGCAATTAGTTTAAGGAAGAGAAGGTGTAACACCCAAGCCCGGAGTAAAATTTTTACTATTTTATTTTTTGAAATTTATATTTTTCCCTCATTGCTTATCATATTTGAAGTATTTTGTTCATTGAAATTATGTGCATAGCATATCAAGAACGGGAGATATAAAAAGTTTAGTCACTCACATGAATAGTAGAGCCTGTAAGTGTTTTGGGCCAATTGAAGTCTAGCATTGTTTTGGGCAAATCTACCAACTAAATTAATTATATCTTAGCCCAACTTAAAGCCCGAAGCCCACTTAGTTAGTTAATTAGTCTTATATATTAGGAAAAATTGACAAAAAAATCAAAGAAAAAGAAAAGCCAAGAGCCAGCCATAGAGAAAGAAAAGGGAAAGGAAAAATAGTTAGGGTTTGTCCATTTTGGTGCAAGATTGAAGTGCTTGGGTGCATTCCTAGCCATTTGCTTGCAATTTCAAAGCTTAATCTTCTTCTAGTTGGTGAGGGGTTCATCCTACTTGACATTTTAATTGATTTCTTGATTTGTATTGTAAATGATATTGTGTAGTTAGATGGTTGTTGAGCTAGAAATGCATGAAATGTTAGCTTGATGATGTGTAGAGTAAAGTTTTAAACTTTTTGTGCATGTGTAGCTAGAGCTTGTATGTGTTCTTGCAAATGGATAATTGGAGAAGATAATGAATAGTGATTTTACATTAAAGATCATAGATTGAAGTTTATATAATGGTTTTAATGCCTAATGGAAGTTCTAAAAGTGCTTAATCTAGTTAAACATGCAAAATAGAGCTCAAGTATATGTGTGTGTGTGTATGTGTATGTTCGGCCATGGATAATTGATTTCTTTATATTGTTATAGGTTATATGTCTCAACTATTTGCATTGCACGAAAATATTTTTGAAAGCTCCCCAGATTAACTCTCCCCTCCCTGCTAAGCATAGTGTTTTGCTCACACTTTTTATCTAATAATGTTTCAGGAGAAGCGGAGGTAGATCCTCAGTTGGTAGTGGTTGAGGAGGAGGAGGTGCAAGTGGAAGTCTTTCCTTGATTGTACTAGCTTTGAGGTTGGATGCTTGTGTGGCATATGTGAACGGTTTTTATGTTGGATTGTAATAATTGTTAATGTTAAGTACTTGTATCTATTTTGAGGCTTGTATAGCCTTGTATGTATTATCTTATGGTAGGGGTTTGTAAAGTTAAAGCTAAAGTCTTGACTAGAAAGTAGTGGCATGTAATATGTCTTTATAATTGCCTTAGTCCATGAATGTCTAGCTTAGAATGCATGGTTATATTGGCTAAGTCTAAAGTCTAGAACTCCTTTATGAACTTGAAATGAAAAGCCATATGAATATAGAATGATTGTATATTGTTGTATTGTTGAGATTTCTTCTGACTGCAGATAATTGGTTAGTCCTTGGTACAGAGATAACTCTGTCCGATTGTCGGGTCCGACTTCATCTATAGCGTGGGGTAGGGTCGGGGCGTGACAATAACTGAGATTGTATAGTTTTGCTCCGAAATGGCTACGAGATATAGGGTTCCATAACCTTACTACAGCCAACAACGATAAAATGGCAATGGAAAACTATTATTTGTCGCCTTTCCATGGCCAACAGAGACAGAATGGCGACATATATTTAATTGTATATTTCTTTCACTTATTAATAAATAGCAAAAAAAGTATAAAAATATGTTAATATCTTGATATTTTGCTTATTTATGAAGTTCAAACAAAAAAAAAGAGTTTCTAAATTACTAAATTAGCAGTTAATTAATATTAACATAACGTTTAATGAAATTTGTTGAGTTTGATTGGAATGATTAATGAATACCTATGAGATTTTTCTGTCAAAATGCACATGGTTGTGAAATATGAACCAAGTTTGTTTATCATTTGAAAATCTATCAAGCCACATAACATTGTCCTCTACACATAACATTGTCCTCTACTGTAGGTGAAATCACACTTCTATAATTTAAATAAAAACGAACTACTTTATTTTTATTTAAAACTCTATAGCCATTCTGAGGCCAATGGCTACAGACATATAAAATTATGTAGCCTTTCTATGGCCAATGGCAATAAAATGCCTACGGACCACTATTATTCGTCGCCTTTTCACAGCCAATGGAGGAAAAATGGCAACGAATTTTTAATTGTATCTATCCTTTACTTATTAATAAATAAGAAAAACATATAAATTAATATCTTGATATTTTGCTTATTTATGAAGTTCAAATTAAAAGAAAAAGTTTCTAAATTACTAAATGGGCCATAAATTAATGTTGATGCAATGTTTAATAAAATTTGTTAAGTTTGATTGAAACGATTATTGAATGCCTATGAGATTTTTCTATCAAAATACACAAGGTTATAAAATATGAACCAAATTTGTTATGATTATAAAACCTATCAAGCCACATAATATTATCCTCTATTGTAAGTGGAATCACACTTCTATAAATCAAATAAAAGCAATTTAATTTGTTTTTATCTAAAATTCCGTAGCCATTTCGTTGTCATTGGCGATAGAATGGCTATAGACATATAGGATTCCATAGCCTTTCTGTGGCCAAAGAGACGAAATGGCTATGAACTATTATCTTTTTTCCTTTCCATGGCCAATGGAGACAGAATGGCGACGAATATTTAATTTTATCTATCTTTTACTTATTAATAAATAGAAAAAGACGTATAAAAATATATTAATATCTTGACATTTTCATTATTTATGAAGTTCAAACTAAAAGAAAGAGTTTCTAAATTACTAAATTGGCCTTAAATTAATATAACACAATGTTTAATGAAATTTGTTAAGCTTTATTGAAATGATTATGGAATGCCTATGAGATTTTTTGATCAAAATACACATAGTCATGAAATAAGAACCAAATTTGTTATGATTTTAAAACCTATTAAGCCACATAACATTGTCCTTTCCTGTAGGTGGAATTTATTTTTATTTAAAGTTCTATGGGCAATGGTAACAAAATGGCTACGGACATATAAAATTCCATAGCATTTTCGTGGCCCATAGCAATAAAATGGTTATGGATATGTTAATTTGGTATTATTTTTTTAAAAATATTTTATATTGTTATATTCTTATTGGTATTAAAATATTTTATTTTTATTGATTTTAAAAAATAGCAACGGAAAGGCAACAAATATTTGTCTAAATCAATAAAAAAAATAAAATGTGATAATCCGTAACCATTCCGTCGCACATTAGGGACAGTGTAGCGATGAAAATTAATCATTGATTATTTAGTTATATTAATATTTTATTATTTATCAATTATAAAATAAAAATATAAACTAAAGATATATTTTTTTCTCTATTCCATGGCTATTTTGCGATGGCATGGCCACGTACTATCATATATATATGTTCCTAATTCGTGGCTATTTTACGATCGCTTGGCCACAGAAGCTTATATTTCATTTATTTTCTACAATTAAAATCGTAGTCCGTAGCCAAATTTTGGCGCCATTTGTTAGAGCCCAACTTGGCCACAAAAAGGCTATAGACTACACGTGTCCGTCGCCAATTAGCTTCAAAAAAAATTTATGTCGCCCGTGTCTATATTTCTTGTAGTGATTCTTGGTTCAGCAGTAAAATGTGTATATACTCTATCAAATTGTTTCTATGCCTCAACGTCAGATAGATGACATATCTTTTCATCCTTAACTTGGTGTCCCTTATGCCACTGCCTGTATTCAGTTGTAACCTTTAAGATGTATAACCTTTTCAACCTTGGAGTAAGTGGAAACCACCTCAACATTTGGTATGCTATAAGCTTACCCTATTTTTTACCAACTCTTGATGATTTGAAAGGTAAATGACTATAACGGGAACAAGAATCCAGGTGACTTCTATCATTGTAAAATAATATACATCCATTTATACGTATATCTATCTTTTGATATCGCAATCCTAAAGGCCTCATTTTATGCTTGAACCTATAAAAGTTTTCAGGTAAATTATCAGTTTTTGGCAAGGCTTCCCTTATTGTCTCGATTATTCTATTGAAGCATTATTCATTCATATTTTTTTTTCAAACTTAATATTCATAAAAGAGACACAACAGACAAATGAATGAGATTCTCACAACCATCCCACAATGGCTCATCAATAGATAAAAAAAATTGTTGGGCTTCTAGATTAGGTACTTCACATGGTTTGTTATGATCTATAACCAACTCCAGATCAGTAGCATTAAATACCATTTTCTTATAGTTATTTTTTTCCTCAAACTCATCATAATTATAATTATTATTCATAAAGTTCTGCTATGATGTATTACCATAATTATGAATTTGTTCCCCATGTGAAGTCCATTCATAATAATAAGACATGAAACCCTTCTTATAAAGATTAACCATCATAGTATTGGTGTAAAAAAAAAAACTTACAATTTTTGCATTTGGAACATGGGCGTCTTATATTATCGCCATCTACCTAATACCTCTAACTACTTGCGAACTCAAAAAATTCGTGTACACCTCTAATTAAAGTATTACTGACTGTCCATCGGGTGTCAAACAATGATTCATCCATTCACGACTAGACTCCATTTTGTTCAATACTATGTTAGAACAAACAATTGAATTTCAACAAATATTTCGGGAAAATCAAACTTAGAGTATAGATTGAAATTCACATAATTGCAATTCAGAGTTCAAATTTCATGTATGGATTGAATATAGTTGGGCATCTGCAGCTTCACTTTCATTTTTAAAAATCTCATAGTAATATTTTCTTTGAGATCTAGTTCTTTTGGCAATATAACAACAACAAAAAATTCATGCAACCATCTAACATTGAATTCAAAACTATATTTTAAGCGAAAACAACACTTTGATTTGTTTTTGTTAATTGACAGTTTTGATTTAATTATTTGATGTATCATGGACTTTTTTCTTGGAATTACCAAAAGAACAAAAGCTCAAAGAAAATGATACGATTAGATTATTAGAAATGGAGGTGATGTTGTAGATTCAAGATTAATTGTTGAATTTGAAGCAAGTTGAATTTCAAGATGAATTGTTTTATGGCTCTGAAAAATGATGATTCATCCATTTATGGTCCAAAAGATGAAATATTGAATTTGAAGCAATTTTTTAAAGATAATTCACTATTGAGCCCAATATAAGCCCAATATAGGCTAAATATAGGCCTTATTCCAATATTGGGCTTATAATAGCCCCCATTAGGGCCACTATAAGAAATAAATTATTGGGCCCAATATAAGGTTAATATATATTAGGCCCAGAATAGGCCCAATATAGGGCTAATATATACTTGGGCCCAATATAGGCCTCATTCCAGTATTGGGCTTGTAATAGGCCACATATAGGGCCAATATAAGAAATAAATTATTGGGCCCAAAATAGGCCCAATATAGGGCTAATATATACTTGGGCCCTAAATAGACCCAATATAGGCCTAAACTAATAATTAGCAATAGTACACACCATTTCCTTGTTTTAAACAAATAGGAAACTACTTTTGCTTGGAAATTTGAAGCCCATTTTTTGCTATAATCAGCAATAGTAAATAGATATTCTTTCTATAGCTAAGTTTATGTTTTTACATACTTTAGTTCTAATCACTCTATAATTTGCTAATCATATTTTAGAATTTAATATATTTGACGCGAAAAGCTTGTTGGATGTACAAATATAAACTTTTGAATTTGTAACGGTCAAAATATGGCCTCGACCTAGGCCATTTTTATAGTAAATTGAGTTTAGATCACTTTGAGCCCATATAAATGTAGCTTCGGTCATAAGTTGGATATTCCTATAAATAATTATGTTAGTGAAACACCGAACGTTTATGTTCTACCTCTATTCTATTCATTCTCTTCACAATAACCAATGTTAGTCAACATTCAGAGCTCTAAATTGAGATCTTGATTATGAGAAATTAATAATATACAATCAACAATACATAATTAACATAATTAACATAATTAATGACACATAATTACCATAATTAACAATACATCATTAACATAATTAAAATTACATAATTAATTAAATATATAACTACCATCATAATTAACACAATACAAATAAAATATAACAATATTTATAAAAACAAATACAGTAGATAAAAAAATTAACAATAAACACAAAAGGATAGAAAATAAATCTAAATAAAAAATTGATAGATATATATAAATTGAAAAATTCTAACCAAGGCTAATTTCACACGGTGGTGGTACCGGAGAAGAGAATAGGCCATTGACGATGCCAGAGGGGACATATATGGGTGTGGGGGAGGTAGAGATAAGGGGAAATAGGGTTTTTGGGCGCGGCGAATGAGGGGAATCGTAGTGAGGGAAAAATCAAAGCCGAAAAAACTAATATGGTGTTGTGAATAAAGTTTATCATGCTCGGTGACAGTCTAGCAACAGAGTAAATGACCATTCCCTAAACCCTATTTATTTTTTAATAATAATAATAGTTGTTGCTAAATCGTTTCTAATTATAACAAATTAGCAACGACTATAGAAAAATTAGTGGTATTACTGAAAATTCAAACAATTGTCTTTGAATTGTCTCTTATTCATGACAGATTAACGATTGGCACATTTAAGAGCAAGAATTTATGCAAAGTCGCTACTTTGTCTCTAATGTGTAGCAAACTTGAGATGATTTAACAAAGTGTTTGAAATTCCTCTCTAAAATGTGACCTCTGTTGCTAATGTGCCGCTAATTGGCTGCAACTAAGCAACGGTAAGTAAATAAATTCTCTTTTTTTTTTTTGCTCTTTTCACTAAATCGTTGCAAATTAGCAATCACTTAGTGACGGTTAGCAATTTCCCACCATAAAATGCAAAACTCGTCTCTAATTTGTCACAAACAATAATAATTTAGAGACATATTTTACATTTTACAATGAGAAATCTTCATTCGTCGCTAAGTCGTTGTTAATTTGTGACGATTTAGCAACGAATTTCTCCATTGGTTGCCTATTTATCTCAATTTCTAGCGCCAAAGTTTTTTCGCGCATATTCGTCATAGGTTGTGTGAGACCCCAGATCCGCCTGTATGTGCATTTACTCTTTTGTGTCAATTATGTGCATTTATGTGTCTTTAGTTAGTTAAATTCTTATTTCACATTAAATATGCAAAATGTGCTTAACCTTAATGTGTATAAACTGGGAATCATAGTATTTAATATGTGTATTAAATGCATTAACTTCTTGTATTCAAAAGATATTTTTCAGTGTTTTACAAGAACAAACCTCGAGTAGGGGACACTTTTAAAACTACTTTATTAAGTTCTTCTACTCACAAATCTAACTTACTTGGATCATTTTAAGAGTACGTGCATTGAAATCTAATTATTTTGTGTTTCTTAAATGTGGATTAAGTGATGTTTCTTGAATAGTATAAATAGGTACTATTCACAATGATTTTCGACTGTCTTATTTTTTATGATTTTATATTTTTCTCATGAAACTTGTTGTTTCTGAGGCATGAAAAAAATAGAATTATGTGCATTGCATGTCCAGAGAGTACATAAGCAAAAGGTTTCACATACTGTGTGAATAGTGAACACAATGCACTTATTTAACTACTAGACTTTAATTGCAATTTGGGCCTTTAAACCTACTTAGTTGCATCATCTTTAAGTCCAATTAACCAACCCAACCCATCTATATAATGTAAATACCATTCAAGCCATTCAATTGCCAATAAAAAACAAAACAAAAAATGCCTTTTGTGTCCCTTAGGCTGTCGGCCTTGAAGGAAGAAAATGAAGAGAATTTTTGCTCATTTCACTCAAATTTGTGATCATCTAAGCTTCTTCAAGTGGATTCAAACAACCCTAAGCCTTCTTCTAGCTTTTACAAAGAGTTTTGGTGAGGAATTTAGCATTTAAATGCATTTTCAAGTTTATGCTCTAACTTTATCTTTTTAGATTTGATGATATATAGCTATATTATGCTTGAAACCTAAGTAAAGTACTATCTACGTGTTGTGGAGACATGATATGTGTAGTGTAATGGCTTAAATATTGGAATTTTGCAAAAGGGTTATTTGAACAAGAACATAAATAGTGTTTTCTTAGGGTTTTGATTCAAATGGTGATATGAGCTTGATTTAATGTTATCTAGAGATGCTATTGATGCTAATGAATATAGATTAGTGATTGTATGCGTTTAAATTGTTCGGAACTTGAATAGAATTGCATAATTGGCTTGAATTCGAAAGGGTCTCTGCGTAAAATGTTAATCCGGGTGCAATCGAATGATATAGATAGTGTTTATTAGGTGAGGTAGTGCTTAAAATGATTTTATGGCACCAAATTAAGGGTTGGTTAGGGTACTTATAGTTCAAACGGATCTCAGAGCTTACGGGGCTTTTGTACTAGACATTGCTAAAAATGGGCTTTCTTTGCTTCAAATGGTGCCATAAAGTGTCCCTAGAGGTGTAGTGTAATTGGTTTGTGGATTATGTAATTTATGTTTCGTGTGTGCTCAAAATTGAATTGATAGACAAAAGAGAAAAGTGCTAAAGTTAGTCTAATGTTACTAAATGCTTGGAAATCTACTTTTCATATGGTTTTAATTGATTTCAATTGATTGGCTAAGTGATTTAATGCATTGGTGTAGCATGTGTAGTTATTTGTAGAAGTTTCGTGAAATAGGTTTTATAGTTATCTTAATAGAAAATGCTTGTGTTTTTCCTATATTGTTATCTTATTATATTGCTTGTAAAATTGTCTCGTCTCGCATGGTTATTGAATCGGTTTTCCTTGGAAATTATAGATATCATCAAGTGAAAACTCATACCTATTGTTAACTATTGTTATCGTTATCGTGGTTGTGCAACCATTTTGCATGGATATGGTGGCCACCCACTGGGCTGCATCGGGCTTGCCAGTGGTTATCCATCCTCCGTAGATATTCCCTCTCTCACTAGGGATACCGCCTTAGGAGAGTTGGGTCGTAGAATTAACGGGGTATTATATCTAGAGCCCCCGTTTGGTGTATAAGGTTTATGCCGGCGTATAGATATCGAAATCATTATTGTCTATTTGGGTTCGTGAATCGTGGATTGTGGTTCGTGCTCGTAGTCATCATCGTATCCTTTTAATTAGTAACTCTCGCTTGGGCCCTAAGTCCTTGAAGAGTTACCATTGTTTGTGTTCTTTTATATGTGATATCTAGCTTGTATATATGAGTTATGTATTATATTGATATTGAATTTTCCGAGGTTATTTATTGTATTTGTATTTGTTCTTTTGTGGTTGTTTGCCTTCTTTAATGATTAATAGTTAATTGCTTATGATATATTGTCAACATAGCTACATTAGTTTATATTGTTGGTTATATACTTGATCTATCTGCATTGCATGAAAGGTTTTCAAAACTCTTTGAGTATCTGTTTTCCTTCCCTCACTAAGCAACTGTGTTGCTCACTCCCTTTTTCTAACCATTTCAGGTTCGGTGTCTTCAGAGTCTATAGAAAAGAAATCTCAAGAGTCACCGTGACTGGATGTTTTAGCTTTTACCGATTGATATATGTGGATTTATGTAGAGCATTTGAATAGCTTGGCTTGTAATCAACTTGTGATTATAGAGGTTTTTTATGTAAATGTATTTGATTCAGAGGGTTGTATTAAAGTCTTGTAAGATTTAGTAGCTAATAGTTGGCCTGTAATAAATTTAGTGTTTTTCTTTAATTGCTTAGACAGCTCACTTGCTTGTGTGGGATGATTGACTTAAAATATAAGAAAATTAAGTAGATAAGATTAGAGTGGTATAATAATTGGTTTTATCACATAGAATTTCAATAGTTAATGAAATGCATGCATATATGTTATAATTTGCTTTAGTAGAAAGGCTCGGATGGCCTTAGAATTTTGGAAAGTTATGTTTCTAAAGGTTGTGGTTATTTTTGAATGATTATACATTGTTGTTGGGGCTATTTCTTTTGAATGCAAGGTTGTGGTTAGTCCTATAAACAGAGAAAACTTTATCCGTTTTTTCTCATTTTTTGGATCTCGGGTCTTGGATCGGGGCTTCGGTCTCGTGAGGGATTGGGGTGTTATAGGTTGTCGCTAATTCATAGCTAATGGCAAAAGCTTTGTTGCCATTGCTAAGTTTCCATCGCCTACTACTATTCTTTTTGTTGTGGTCCCAAAGAATCCAACTCCTCTTTTTATAACGTTAAACTCTTTTTTTTTTTTTTTGGCTAGGTAAGTAAGAACTTATATTAATAAAAAAATAGTTACAAAAGGTGTAGGTAAAACCTAAAGAACTTTTTTTTTTTGTCAAAGTAAAAGTAGATTACATTAACAGAAGAGAAATTACATCAAGTTTAGCCAATTCCCATAGGCTCATTGTCAGTATTAAGAAGATTACAAAGTTTAGGAGGCATAGTAGACATCCAATCAAAATTAAGTGTACCACACAACCTACTTTTGGCTATCCAATCAACTGGTTTGTTTCCTTGCCTCCTAACCAGTGAGAACTCAATAGTGGGAGTTGTTTCAGTTATCACACTGATATCTTTGATCATTGAGGAAATCTTCCAATCCACCAAATAATCTGGTGTAGCAATTGCCCTGAAAATAGTCTCTGCATCATTTTCAACAATGACTCGAGATATGAAAGATTGTCTTGCCAACATGCAGGCATTGCGAAGGGCTATGGCTTCAGCCATAAAAGCAGACTCAACATAAAAGTTCCATGCATTACCATCCAACAGATTACCTTCATGGTCTCTGCAGATAATAGCAGCAGAAGCCCTACCATCAGGAGTAAAGGCTACATATCACAGTTAACTTTAATATAGCCAGGAGGAGGAGGGATCCGGGTTGTTGAAACAATAGGAGCATTAGTTGTGTGAGCATGTGTTGTTTGATTCTGAAATTCAGGATCATGGTTGGCCTTCCAAAATTCCGAGAAAGAAGCATATGCTTGAAAGACAATTCTCAAGGGATCAATAGGGGTACCCTCAAAGATGAAGTTGTTCCTGTCCTTCCATATTTGCCAACAGAGATTAGCAATAATGGCCTCAGCTTCTCCGCTCAAGTACCCAACATTGGAGCAATTTTTAGCCATAAGTAAAAGTCAGTCATCCAATCTCGCATAATCAGACTTGCTAACAGAGTACTGGATGGGGGAAGCATGCCATACAGCTTTTGACCAAGAGCAGAAGAACAAAAGGTGTTCCACAGTCTCATCATACTTTCCACAAATTTTGCAAGTCGGACTAGGAGCAATTTGTCTTCTGAATTTGTTTTCCTGTGTGGGAATACCATTATTGCACGCTTTCCATAAGAAATTTCTAATCTTTGGTTGGACTTTCAAACCCCAAATAAGATTCCAAAGAGATTTAGAGGTTGAGTGGGATGTGCTACCAGATTTGTGTTGCTTAAGGGACAAATTCTTATCAAGCTTGGCTTTGAGACAATGATAACCACTCTTGACAAAATAACAACCAAGAAAGTATGTGGCCAGAAAAAGGAATCTGCAATGCCTTCATTTGGAATAAACAAGCTCCGGATTTTCAGTGCAGTCTCTCTACTAAATAACCAAAAGGCCCAAATTAGCAAGATTTACACGCTTAACCTATCAAGTTGACTATAAACACTACTGTTTCTATACCCAAAAAAAAATATATATATAATATATATATAGTTTGTGTTTCACATAAAAAATAATTCTACTGAGCAATTGGTTTTATTAAGCACCAAACCATCATGAATCATTGGGTTTGTTTATTTTAATTGTTAATCAATCCACATAAGTGATATTTTTTTTGTCGGACATAAGTGATAGTCAAAATATATCAAGTAGGTAATTATCATTATTCCCCAATTCCTTAAAAAAAAATTGATTAGAAAAGTTTTCTCGACCATAAGCTCGTTCATTTCCAAACCTACTTTGAGATATTTCAAAGGGAAGAGTTAGAAAGAGAGAACTAAAAAGGTCTTGTCAGCCATATCCAAAGAAATGCTCAATGATGATGATTCAATGGGCAGGAGCGAGCTTTTATTTTGTGCCTACAATTTCACAGTGCACAGGCAAACTATCAACGAAAAGTCGAAAAGCGTCAATGCTCAGGGTCAAGTCCCAAAATTATGAGACTGAGAATAGGAACGATCGGCTGTCAACCTTCCGCCTGGCTGGAGTGGGTCCATGACATTGCCTTGGAGTTTGACCAACCTTTCCAAAAGCAAAGCCCCCTTCCTCTTTGTTTTTATTCGCACGTTATTCTTTTGCCGTTCTGGTATTGAAAATCATCATTTTTTTTAGAACCCAAAAGAATTTTAAAGTTGCTCACCAGTGTTGTAATATTGACGTATAAGTTGATATTTGCTTCCACTTGAAATATAGTATTTTTATTGATAAAAAATTCATTTTAAATAAAATTATATTAAAGTTATTTTAAAGTTATAAATTTTGTAATTTATCGATACACCTTAATATATGTTCCAAATCATTAAGGGTGAGGAAAGATAAGTTTGAAATTGAAATATAGTTGTTTATTCACATTATTCGTGTAGCAAATAGCAAGGTGATAATTAGCTCCATGTCTGAAAATCGAAGCAGTAATCAGGACGGATTCAAGAGATTTTGTAGGATCGGATTAAAATAGTTTTAGAAATCAAAATTAGATATTTTGTAAGATCCGGCTAAAATAATTTTAGAAATTAAAATTAGTGAAAACTAAAGATCAGATGAATACAGGCTATATTTAGAAGTACTCAAATGTGTAAAAGATTCAGAATTTCTGTATAAAACTATAAGACAAACTTTGAGAGGACTTTAGAGTCAAGAGCAGACGTGTATTGAGATAACTGATTGCTATAGTTTTACCAACTCCATTTTTTTGGAAAGATATGTCTATTTTTAAAATATTTTTTATTTTAAAAATTAATTTAAATTTTACTAAAATATATTATTTATATATAAATATTAAATTATATTTCTTAATTTTTACTGAACAAAAATTTTAAATTTGTCCCACTCTAGAGTTCACAATTATTAAGCTCAAAATGATGGTATTTAAATTATCTTAGCTGCCAAAGACCATTTGGTCTAGCGCCATAACACTCATTTATTTATAAAAAATTACAAGCTTGAATCTTGTTATTTATATATATATATATGTATATATAGTCTTAGAGCTCTTTTTGAATTAAAAAAAAAAAATTATCTTATCTCACTTTATGATTGGCTTGATTTAAAAAATTAAAAGAACAATTAAACAATGGTTTGATTTAGGTCGAGAAGCCACGTTGCAACTCACGGATTTTGAGTTGCCTAGAAAATCAATACATGACTTTGCATGAAACTTTTTGGCCACGTGGATCCCACTTAGCAACAGACTGGTCTGAAGTAAACATGCGAAGAACACGTATGTCTGCGGTCCGAGGTGGCACAAACTAACGTTGTCTTTAACGGTTATGTTCCAGGTGGCTCAAACTAACGTTGTTTTAACGGTTACTACCAACGGCGTTACGTTTTACGTGAGGCATCGTGATATGTGGGCCCACCACATCCTAAGTGGAACTGACAATGTGGACCCCAGAGAGAGGAAACCACATGTGCAGCCAGTGTTCTCTTTAGTGGCAACGAGACAAATGTGTGTCAGAGCCCAGACAGCACGTGACGTTCACACGCTCGAAAAAGTGACAGCCACCACCCCCACAAGTCACAACCACCTCTAAGTCTAAGGCTCGAAACGATTATGATTGCTCCATTTTTGCCTCAAAATCTATACTTTGTAAAAAGGAAATGTGCAGAAAGACCACCACCCTCCATTCAAATTGGGTGGTAGCTAAATGGGGACCAAATCAGAGTGTTATGATGCTAATCAAATATTCTTCGTTTGCATGAAAACATAAGATGATTGCAAGAACCATAGTTTATATATATTTTTTTTTGCTAGGTGCAAGAACCATTATAAGTTTATTAAAGGTCAAATTTCAATAACAAAAAGTTTGAAGTTAGTTTCTAGTGTTACAAAAATTACATTATATATTTTTAATGACTAGCAAAAACTGTTAATTTGGTCCCTCCCCATATTTTCTTATATTTGAAAGGAAAGTAATAAAAATTATTTTTATACCCGGACAATTATAATTCGTATTTTCAAATTGAGTGGCTACAAAGGTACCAAGTCAGATGGTGATGATGCTAATCTAACATTCTTTGTTTGCAGGAAAACGTAAAATAATTTGCAATAACCATAGTTGTTCTGGCTTAATTTTTTTTAAAAAAATATATATATTTGGGTAAATTTAATTGGTAGTACCTAATTTGTTTATTCGAATTTTTTAAGTTATTTTCAATGTTATAAAAATCGCATTACAAAGTTTTTAATATTGTACAAATGTTGTCAATTTGTTCCTATCCATTACCTTTTTCTTAAATTTGGACAAAAAAATGACGAAATTACTTTTATACCCGGGATCGAATTCTTAAAGTGGTCCAAAATACATATTTAAATTTTCAAATGAATCTCCAATACTTCCCTAAAAAACGACAAGTATGTTGTTATATGGTCATCTTTTGTCTCCTTTTAACCAAAAGATAACGGTATATATGAATTAAACATTTACAGTAACGATGATATATTTTCTGTCTCGTCACTTAAAAAATCTCTTCAACACATGTCTCTTCCTTGCGTTCTATACCCTCATTTCCCGTCCCTGCCCCGTTCCATCCCGGAATCTCCGTAGGGAATAGGGATTACCCGCGAGTTTAAATTTAATTTAACTTCGAAACTTCAAAATGCAAATTTATTATGAACCACCTAACTACAAAATATAAATCAAAAACTAAAATAATGATAAATATAAATATAGGTCCTAAATAAAGGTCAAATACTAATTATATATTGAGTCTAATGTTTCCAGTTACATAGTAAAAATAATATTATAGTGATTGAGTCTTAAGCATTTAAAATAAATTTTGACTAAAATCATTGTGTATGAAAATTATATATGGAAAAAAAATACTTCTTTGAGTTATTGGAACCGTATAATTTTTTGTTTTTGTTATTGAATATCCACATATAATAATAATTGAAAATTTTTAAAATATAACCCTTAATTAAGTTCCTTGAAACTATTTTGAAGAACAAATAGAAATAATTAACAAATCTCTTAAATCTATTATAATTAATACTGAAAGGGAGGTATTTATGTAAAAAGATCGCAAATGTTGAGTAATGCCATGTAATATCTTAATTAAAAGAATGTTTATAAAATCCTTTTGAGTAATCTATTTTTTCTTTTTTCTTTTAGTAATACTTTATCTAATGTCATTTTTTTTTTACTTTTATATTTATGTTCTAAATTTCAGAATATATGTAAAACTAAATATTTAAAAATAATTATACATGTATGGAGGGCGGATTATGCGGGAAGGAAAATACTTATCCCCGCTCCCTGCCCTACCCGTGCACAGGAATTAAAAATTAATCTCCATTCCTCATTTTTCTCATTTCCCACCCCAACGGAGCGGGGACGAGACATGTACCATCAAAATCCGCCCCGTTACAATCCCTACTCATGATGTTATTTATAATATTGTAGTCGACTATTTTAAAACTCCTTGTAGACATTTGAACTTATATTGAAAGTTGTCCTTTATATAATCTTTAGAGCCAAGTAGTTCTTTAAATATTGACAAAAGTATATACACGGAAAACAAATAAGATTTTTGGGTGTTTTTTTCCTAGTGCAAGCACAATTTACAGTGTTTTATCGATTGATCACCAGTTACATTTTTTTTCCTAACCATAATCCACCAAAAATTAAATATCACTTTCAGTGATATATGCCATTCCTCTACGTTCTATCTTGCCATAGGAATAATATTAGTCATCGTACATCTCCCTTTTATCAAGCTGAATTGTCTTAGGATGATGCTTACAAGTTACACCTCTTAGTGCTAATGGAAGGTATATAATTGACATAAGTCTTTCACTTTTTCGTAATGAGAAAAGATATTTAAGGGCCTTTTTCAATGTCGCATCTAAAAATTTATGTCAACAAGTTGAATAGGTTCTACATCACCTTTGTGCGAAAAATACAGTGGCTTTGCTTCTTGGACTTTGCTCAGAATATGACTTCATCTTGTAAAGGATTTCTTTAATAAAAGGTTAAAGTGGTGGTTATATATGAGACTCGGAAGATCTAACTCTGCAATTTCACTCTCATAATATAATTAGATAATCACCTGGGACCACATTTTGTTTGGTTTGAGAAAATAACGAGACTGAGCATGTTTTGAGTGTTTGACACCAACAGACATTACGAAGATTGAAGAATATTGTTGACGATCTAACATTAATAATTGAAGTTGCCGATAAGATCATGTTTTTTGGATAAAAGATGGGGCTATGAGACTATAAGGTCTTATAATCGATTCCTCTCATCTCAACAAGAATGTGGGCTATTTTCTCATGGGTAAATAACACCGTAATCTCTTATATTTTATTTAAAGTGTGTAACACCTCTCTATACTTTTAAAAGTATATTAGAATCCCTTATGGTTTGAAAAAGTAGCACATGTGCCTCTTCTATCCTTTTCCCATCAAGTTTCTTAACAAAAATTGCTAAAAAACGTAAATACCCTTAATTTTTCTTTTCTTTTCTCTCTTTTCCCCAATTTCCTTTTGTTTATATATATGTATATATATATATGTACATATACATATATATATATAGAGACCAAAAAAAATATAATATTTCTACACACACCACACTAGAAAAACAAGAAAAAGAAAAACAATATATAATATATATGTACACACACCACACCAGAAAAAAAAAATCTAATATATAATATATATACATACACAGACACACATACACACACACACATATATATAGATATACACACCAAACAGAAAAAAGAAACAAATATGTATATATAATACATATACACATACAAATTTATACATACATTTGAAATATAATATTTCTACACACACCACACCAGAAAAAAAAATCTAATATATAATATATATACATACACAGACACACACATATATATATAGATATACACACCAAACAAAAAAAAAGAGAAACAAATATGTATATATAATACATAAACACATACAAATACATATACATACATTTGATGGGGTTTGGGGAGTCTGACCGGGTCAGCGGGTGCGGTGGGGATCCGATAGTGCTGGGGTTGGGGGTGGGGTTCAACAGGGTTGGGGGGGTGAGGAGTGGGGTTTGACGGGGCTAGAGGGTGGGGTACAAAGGGACTAGGTTAGGGGGTGAGGGTTCGATAGGGCTGGTGTATGGTAGGGGAGTGGGGTTTGATGGGGGGGGGGGGGGGGGGGGGGAAGGGGGATGGGTTCCGGCAGGTGTGGGTGGAAAAGATGGGTTTTTTTTAAATTTTTTTTTTTTTTACGGACTGTTTGGAATAAATGAATTCCACAAAATTTTATGGAATTCATTTACAAATCCAAATTTTATTTTAAAAAAATTTGAAATCTAAGATTTACAATTCTTGGATTTGCACAAGCCTTACTCAAATCCGAGCTCAAGAGGTGGAATTTGTAAATCCATATTTTCTAATTCTGTTACTAATTTTTTAAGACAAAATTACTATCATTTTAAAGAAAAAAAATAGACGTCTTTTCACTCTTCTTCCTTACTCTTCTCTCTCCTCAACACCCACCACCCTTTTTGCTCACCAAAACAACCACTGCCCTAAAATTTGTAGCTTTCAATCTGTTACTTCAAGAAATGATAATAAGCAAAAGCTTTCTGTTAAGTCTATTCAAGCAGCCACAACCGCAGTTGGGTATGAAAAATCTAGCTTTTATTCTTTTACTTTCCAATTTTTTGTAGTGCGTATTGCGAAAAAATTGTGTTATCGTAATAGTTTAATATCAAAGTATTTGTTAATGTAATAATATGAAAATAACCAATTGTATCGTAATAATCGAATAATTTAAGACTATAACAAAAAAAGTTCATTACTTATGAGACACATATTCTAAACTAACAATGTAACAACTAATGTAGTCACTGCCAATTTATTTGTCATTCTTCTTAATGATCAGCTAGTAAATCAATTCATGATCACTATTCAGGCACATATGAATGGCTATGTGCTTTTCTAAACAACAATTCGCTCATTGAGACATAATTCTGTTATAGTTACAGATTATCCTCACAAAGTTGGAATGTTTGATTGTATACTATGCTGAGAATTTTGTTTGAATTGGATGAATAATTTACATTAGTTAAACCTAAAGTTATTTTTTCATCTTAAACTTATGGTAGAACTTGAAGTTATTAAGATTATTTTGTGATGTTTTACTTTTTTGAAAATATTTTTTTATTTTTTATTTTTTATTTTTATGATAGTACCATAAATTAATAATATATTGAGAAGATAACACTTATATAATAGCCTAATTTTAATTGAATAAAAGAATGGTATTTAAGTAAAATACAATTATTAATTCCAATTTCACATGTGTTCCAAGCACAATTTGGATTTACAAATAATAGAATTGACTTAATATTGTTTTTTAATTTCAAACAAGAGAATTCATTTGTAAATGAATTCCTCATAGAATTCATATATAAATGAAATGAATTCCACATATGAATTGATTCCAAACACTATGTAATATTTTCTTTTGGTGAAAAGAATACATGGAGAAAAAAAAAGAAAATAAATAAATATATATATACATACAAGGGTATTTTTGTCCAAAGAAATAATAATTTAAGCCCAAAAATATGAACAATTGCACTTGACGCGCATGCAACGCACTCTCCATTAAAAGTAACAATTTTTTTTATGGAGGGGGTTGTGGTACTACGTTTTTTAAACCACAGGAGGGTTTGGTGCATTTTTAAAAATATAGGGGGGTCTTGTGCACTTTCGACAAATCATAAAAGGCTATGATACTATTTACCCTTTTTTCATTAATATTCGTCATTTCCCCGCTTACTATATATTAAATTACTACATTATTAAAAGTTTAAACGGTTAAAGAAATATCTATTATATTATTTATAATGTTTAACACGACATCTCATGTGTAGATTGGATAGTTTTTCATAAGCCTTACATTTTGACGTGATTTTATAAATGAGTGATAGTGAATTTTGAATTCAAGGCTTTTTGGTACCTGAACATTGATATTATGATAAATGAATGTCTCATTTAAAAATTTAAATTGTTAAAGATAAATTTGTTATGTTTATTTCTTGAGTTCAACTGTTTTCAACACTATATGTGAGGTTTTTAGTACTTCTAATTGTATTTTATGGATTCTCTTTCACTCCATGTCAGTTATTGTTGTAAATCATCATTTCTCTAAATAAAAGAAAATGAAAATTGAAGTTGTTGAAATATTTGAAGTATTGGTGAATGACAAATTAATGAGCGAGTATCATATTATTTTATTAATTTACTGAAGAAATCGATTTTTCAGTTATGCAAGAGAGAAAAATGACGTTGAATGCAATTGAAGAAGAGAAGAAGAGCTAAATGCATTAGAATATTGCATATGCATTGATTAGGCACTAAATGCATTAATATATTGACGTGATTCAATATTGAAATGCATTAAAATAGTGCATTGAAGATTGAATTCAATGTGTGCCTTCAATTGCTTGTGTGTTGCTAATCAGTTTTGATTGTGAAATTCAACGTAAAGAGCTCTTTCATTATAACATTATGAATTGGTTCAAACGTTTGAATTTGTGGAGTCAATTCACGTTAACGTTTTGTTTGTGCCCATTATGGCGGTTTGTTAAAGCTGGTCATATTTTCCTTCCATTTTCAACTATATGTAGCAGCTCTTTCAGAGGATTTAGAAGAACAATAAAAAAGTATTTCATTTGCATTCTTCCAGAATTCTTAGTATATTTGAAAGAGTTTAGTCACTATTCTTTTCACAAGTTTTTGTACTGGACTGCTACCTTTTACAAAA
This sequence comes from Ehretia macrophylla, assembly GCA_037974665.1. Classification (NCBI taxonomy): domain Eukaryota; kingdom Viridiplantae; phylum Streptophyta; class Magnoliopsida; order Boraginales; family Ehretiaceae; genus Ehretia; species Ehretia macrophylla. The sequence continues at coordinate 27,997,246 of CM075769.1, forward strand.
GGATTAACCTTGTATCCTGGGAAGTTTGAGTTTTGAAAGAGGTATAACCACCGGCGGAGCTATGTGCATCTTAGGGGGTTCACATGAACCCCCTGAAATTTAAAGTTTTTTTTTTTTTCCTTCTAAAAATACTCTTTTATTTTTATTTTCTCTCTTCTCATGATTTTTTTTTCCTTTATGTGCATCTCAGGGGTTCTCATGCTTTTAGTTTAATTGTACATTTAATTCAATTTCAATTTTTTAAATAATGTTTAGACTATCTTTTTATTTTTAATTGACTATTTTGTATTTTTTATTAAACAATTCAAATAGTAACGATTTCAATATTTCTAAATATTTTAATATTTTTTTATCATGATCATGATTTTAGGGATAAAGATAATAATTTTCTTTTTTAATATATATAAAATATATTTGCATTTCCTTAACCCTAGGGAGTAGAGCAGCATCCCCTAACTCCGGGTATAACAATATATAGCCTAACAATAAAACCTTAAGGATATCATGTTGAACACGAGCCTTGATTTGCGTCTTTTGTAATTTAATTTATTTACTGCATATGCTATATGTATTTTAATATTCATGTTTGTAACTGAATATGATAAATGTATTTTAATATTCATGTTTGTACCTTCAGCCGCTTTCTAATTTGTTCTAGATCATAAACTCCATTTGTACATATAGTCATATTGCCAACAACTTTAGGTTTTACCGTGTGGAGTTTAAATAAACCCTCACTTTCATAACCATTTCCCACAAAAATGCCATTTTTGGTCAAAACAAACGTGTCGGACTCAAACACCAACTTGAATCCATTCCTGCTCAACAAAGATCCAAAAACCAAGTTCATCCGGATGTTTAGGACATGTAGAATAAAGTTGAGTGCGAGTTGTTTACCTGAAGACATTTTCAGAAGTATTTTTCTTGTCCCTTGCACCTGAGAGGTGGACAAATTTCACATGTATAGGGTTTCATCAATAATTTGATTGTTGCTCCAAATATTGTAAAGGCTGATAAGCCTAATGTTGTAAAGGTTGATAAACCTAATGTTGTAAAGGCTGATAAGCCTACCAAGTCTAGTATTAATAAGAATAAGTATGTTGCTTATTTCTTAGAGTCTCCTAATTAATGGCATGATAGATTAGGATATGTAAATTTTTGTTCTTTGCATAGACTTTTGGATTTATGTTTAAAACCTAAAACCGATTTCAATATAAACAAAAAATACAAAGTATGCGTATAATCAAAACTTAAAAGAACCTCTTTTAAATTAGTGGAAAGAAGTTCCGAACCTCTAGATTTAATTCACTAAAGGTTCTTTTAAATCAAATATTTGTGGTTTAAAATTTGTGCAAACTAAAGGTGGAAAAAAGTATTTCATTACTTTTATAGATGACTACATGATATTTTGTTATGTTTATTTACTTAGAAAAAAAGATAAGGCTTTAGAAGTATTTAAACTATACAAAAATGAGGTAAAGAATCAACTCGGCAAAAAGATTAAGATGTTCAGAAGTGATAGAAAGGAGAATATGTATATCCATTTGAGAGATATTGTACTGAACATGGAATTGTTCATCAAATGATAGCTCCTTACTCTCCTCAACAGAACGGTATTGTTGAACGCAAAAACTGAACTCTTAAGGAGATGATGAATGACATGTTGATCAATTCTGGGTTATCTCAAAACTTGTGGGGGGAGGCAGTTCTAATTGCAAACCATATTGTTAATAAGGTACCCCACAAGAAGTTAAATAATCCACCTTATGAATTATGGAATGGTCGTTTGTCTTCCTACAAATACTTAAGAATGTAGGGGTGTATGGCTAAAGTAGGAGTTCCAGCTCCAAAAATGGTCAAGATAGGACCAAAAACAATGTACTATATTTTATTGGGTATACTAAAAATAGTGCAACGTATAGGTTTCTTGTGTTTAAGTCTGAAATAACTTATATAAATGAGAATACAGTTATAGAATCAAGGAGTGCAGATTGTTTTGAACAATAATTTCCTTGGAAAGAAACACAAGAATCAAGTTCCTCGAAAAGAACATATGATGAAAGTCATAATCCAGATATGGATGATGAAAATAAGCCGAGACATACCAAGAGGGCTAGAACAGCTAAGTCATTCGGTCCTCATTTTTTAGCTTATCTGTTGGAGAATAAACCCCCAGACTTTTAATGAGGCTATGAGAACCCCTGAAGCTCCTTTATAGAGAGAGGCTATCAATAGTGAAATTATTTCCATCATGAATAATCATATGTAAGAACTGGTGGATCTTCATCCTGGAAATAAGCCTTTAGGGTATAAGTGAATTTTCAAGAGGAAGATGAAAGCTAATGGGTCAATTGATAAATACAAGACCAGACTTGTCATAAAGGGATATAGACAGAATGAGGGTCTCACTACAAAAAATTTAAGAAAGGGAGACGGCACATTTCCGTCTCTTTTTCATCTCCAATCTAGAAAGGAGACGGAAAGGATACGAAAATGTGTCGTCACCTTTCGGCTCGTCTCCAATTTTGAATTTCGTCTTCATTTTCTCTCAAATAGAGACGAAAATATATTTTGTCCCGGTTTCGTCGTAAATGATGTTCATCTCCAATTCGTCTCCCTCATATTTCGCCACCTTTCCATCTCCATCTACATTTCTTCTCCATTCCATCTCCATCTACATTTCGTCTTCATTCCGTCTCCATCTACATTTCGTTTTCGTTTCGTTTCGTTTCCCTCACTTTTTGTCACCTTTCCGTCTCCCTCTATATTTCGTCTCCATTCCGTCTCCTTCTACATTTTGTCTTCGTTCCGTCTCCCTCACATTTCGTCTACATTCTGTTTCCCTCACATTTCGTCTCCTTTACGCCTCCTTCATATTTCGTCTCCTTTCCGTCGCATTTTTTTAATTTTTTTTAAAAATAATATAAAATAAAAAAATTATAAATTCTGATTATGTCAAATTTGATATAAAAATTGAAATTAAAAAAATATATACTAATTATATATATATATATATATATATACACACACACATAATATATATATATAAATAAAAAAAATAGAATAAAATCGCGGAGGAATGAGATGAAGAAATACTCTTAAAAGTAAACACAAACAAGAACAATGTAAATGTGACTGTTTTACAAGTTTATAGTTATTAACTAAAACTAAAAAATGAAATACATCAATCAAATAGACATTGAAGAAATATACCTGTAGAAATAAGAGATAAGAAAAAGACATAAGAACTATCACGATTGCCAAATGCTCATCTGAAATAGAACAGATTGAGCTAACTAAATCAAAAAAAAAAATCATAATACATTCTCTTAAAATCTAATTATAAACCACAACGAATTGCTCAAAATTCAAAGCCAAACACATAACATGTAAAGAGAAAATACATTCCAAGTTAAGTCCAGCATCTTCAACCACCTGAAAGGAAATAAAGAGAGTAGAATGGCATCATTGAAGACTAGATTATTATGTAAGAACCAGATACCTAAGTAACTAGTAGCATAAGATAGCCATTTGAATGTCATTTCTTGGTTAAAATAAATTTTCCAACCCATGAGATACATATCTTATTAGCAGAAATCACTGATAACATACAATATTTTTGTCAAACAAATAAAAGTACAAAAGGGGTTAAAAAACAATTTATAGCATCTAGATTCTGGAACTAAGATGAATAATCCATACCAAGAAGCTGATATAGAATGTATGATCATGGAAATTAAATCAATAAATCAATGTTACTGTCCTCAGTTGCCAAAAAGCAATTGGAATAAGATGAAGAAACTTACAGCTAATATGCAAGCAATAAGCCCTGGTTTCTCTCTATAATCTATCCAAACACATAGCAGCATAAAAGCTCCAATATACCAAGGAATTGCACCAAGAAAGAAACCAATTATAGACCTGGCAAGAAAGTGAGAGTAATGGAAAGATTAATACAGGAATAGCTTATCAATAATGCTATCAAGGGAATGATGTTATAAAATTCTGGTAATAGTAACTAGCTTATCATTTTTTCTTTTCACCCATTTCTTTTTCATAGATATTTATGTTAACGTATAATCTAAATTCGCTAAATTTTAAACCGAGTAAAACCAAAATAACTAACTTTCTCAACTATCTTCAGACAAAAACATTTTTCTCTTCCAACTAGCTACCTAAAATCAAACATAAATTATCTCAAAATGCATATAAATCACATAAACAAACATATACTAAATACTCGTAGAATCCACAAATTGCAACAATGAATGAGATCTCATATGCAATCTTTGACTGTAAGATTCTTCTTTAACCACCTTGCCTAACAATACGAAATACAACAACCCATATGATGATTCTAATCTGCACAATTCGTGAAATACTAAATCAAATGCCACGGTTTTGTAGGACATAAAGTTTTACAAGATTCTTGTAAAGAATACTAGTAAGATGCAAGCTCAAAAGCAAGACTCGTGTTATTGAAAATAACTTAAATGCACGCACTAACTTATAAACCACTCAAACACAGATCATGTAACAAACATAAGAGATGAAAAGTTTATGGGATATCAATGAGGCATTTGATAGATACATAAGGTAATAGACATATGAGATAGAATCCAAGCACCACTGTACGGTTGTGATAAAACAATTGATACATATAATTAACAATTGCGAAGCTTGGTTGGCCACTGATACAATTGCCTAACAGATATGTCTAACAATTGATGCATTCCTGGCATCGATGCGTATGCCTAACAATTGATATACAACTGGTTCATCTAATAACAATTGATATATACATATATAACATAATAGGCCTAAAAGCCAGGACGTATATATATTTCACCCTACCGTCTAGGTGTCACAGCGTACAATGTGTCACGCCCCGACCCAACCCCCAAGCTAAAGGTTAAGTCCGGACTCGACACACGGACAGAGTCTCCCCTGTACCGTGGACATTCTAAAACCTGTAAACACTTAAACAAAGTCCCAACAATACAATACAAGCTTTTCTTAAATAAACAACCAAGTTCTAAGGCCATCCGAGCCTTATGGTACACAATAGTTGTAAAACACACAAGCATGCGAGAACTTATTATCAACATAGTTTTATAATCATGACATTCTAGGAAATCAATTAAACATAATTGGAAGACCAAACATTTCTACTTTAAGTCATTCACTCCCAAGCAAGCAAAGCGAATAGAAGTAGATTATAAGTTATTACAGTACATAAGCTGTCAAAGCTCCAACACAACCAATTAGTCTTTAACTTATACAACAAGCATATACATAGCCCTTGGGCTACAAAATAGTACATAAAGTAATCAGATGAATCTTCCACATAGCAGCAATTCATTAACCACCTCAAGCTATCAGGCACAGCAACTAAGGTAAAGGCTCAATCTGAACTTCTTCTTCCTCAACTAAATCAACAAGCTGGGGATCACCCTCAGCGTCTCCTGAAACAGATATCGAGGTATGAGCAACCACTGTTGCCCAGTGAGGGATATAGTCCCGGGGCGTGCAATGCAACAGATAAAACAATTATACAACAATATCACTTAGACAATTAAAGGAACAATGATAACTTAAATAACCACACATTTAAAAGGATACATTTCAACAATCCCCTATACACCAATCTTCACTGGTCTTCAATCACGATCCACGAACCACGAGCACGATCACGATAAGTCGGCATAATCCCCAAACACTCCAGTGGGTGTACTCCGGATGTACCCCGAATCCTACGACCCAACATCCCCTGGCAATCTCCGGACCAGGCGAATGAGGGAATAGGGCACGGAGTTTGAATATCCACCGGCAAGCCCTCTGCCGCCCAGCCGATATTCAACACATCCGCCCCTGACACTATGGTTGCGCAACCACTATGCAATGCACTTAACGATGGCAAGTTAATAGCAATAATATAAGCATTAACACATATGAGGATCAACAAAGTAGGTTGACCTCGAGGCAATTAGCATAGAAGCAATTATAGAAGCTAATAAGCAGTTTACAAAGGAACATATACAAAATAAGCATAGAATCATACCAAAAGCTCCAAATCAATTAAAATCACATATAAACACTCAAGAAGTCCTGACATGGGTTTAGAAGTGTGAGACAACTTAAATTGCACCTAAACCCCTTTGTTTTTCGAACTATTTCTCTTCCAAACCAAAGTTAATGATTTCATTTTCAAAGGAAACTCTCCCAACCTTCTAACTAACCCCCAAGGTACCCTCTTAACCCTTTAACTTATTCAAATGCCCGCGATTACCCCGAAAGCCCCAATTTCCCTCTTTTGGCTTTAAACTACACCTACATTGTCCGGGCTTCAAACAAGGGATATCAAGGCATCTATAGCACCTAGGTAGCCTAAGGATACTAGAATTGAAGCCCGAATCCACCCGGATTCGCATTAACCCCGAAAGCCCCAAATTAAAGTCGGCTATTTTCCATTTTAAGCGATTTAAGGACAATGCAAATGCACGGGGCTATTTGGTTACCTTCACTAGCACCTAAGGCGTCGATTAGAAGCATTGAATCAAGCTAATTCGAGCAATTACGCAAAACCCTAGAAAAAAAATGTCACTATTCACCCTAAAAATCAAACTAACGATTCTAACCGTTTAAAAAGCGAAACAACGGCTCAAATGTGTTCTTTAGCATTCATATAGATGGTATATTAGCATAGATAACAATTACAATGGCATTTAATCATATTTTCAACAAATCAAGAAATGAGCAACTATTTAAAAATGCAAAAACAAGCCGTGAAATCCCTCACCAATACGCGTAGGAGCACCTAGGAACCTTGCAAACACCCTACACTAGTTGCTCAAGGCTTGGAGTGGCTTGATTTGATGATTTGAAGAAGCAAAAATCCTCAAGAAGCAAGAGAAGGGCTGTCGGGTTTGGGGCACTGTTCATTGCTGAATTTTTTGTGTTTTTGTGCTAAATGTGCTTATGTTATGTTTTTAATAGGTAAGTCTTGAGGTGGGTTAAGTTTGGGTGCTTAAGGGGACTTATTTTAATGCGCGTTGGCTCAAAACGAGGCTAATGTGTAAAACATAGGCTAGCTAATTAAATTTCTAAGTTATGTTACGTAACACTATTCACTCAACTACAAAAATCATTTTCTAAACGAGCCCTCCTAACGCCTTTAGCTCAAATGCACATTTTTCCCACTACTTTTACAATTAATATGATTTAATAAAAATGCTAATTAACTAATAGAAAACAGTTTAAAAATGGAGTGAATAGTAGTCACAAAAGTCAGTTAGTAAGGCACAAAAGTAAATGCGCAAACAAGGGATGCAACAGTAATTAAATGCATGGCTAAATCTCGGGCGTCACATCCTCTCCCCCTTAAACTAATTGCGTCCACGCAATTCTTACATGATTCGGCGAATAACTCCGGATACCGTTCCCGCATCTGATCCTCTCTTTCCCATGTCGCATCCTCTACTCCGTGATGATCCCACAGAACTTTAACCATCGGAATGCTTTTAGTCCTCAGCTCCTGAACTTTTTGATCAACAATTCGAAGAGGTTTCTCTGTGTAGGTCAAAGTTTCACTGATCTCTAGCGGTTCTGGCTCAAGTATGTGAGAGGGATCTGGCTGATACTTCCGAAGCATGGAAACATGGAATACGTCATGAATTCTGCCCAGACTGGGAGGTAAAGCTAGACGGTAAGCCAAATCACCAACAGTTTCAGTTATCTCAAATGGTCCCACATATCGAGGACTGAGTTTACCTCATTTACCATGCCGAATCAAACCCTTGCGAGGAGAAATTTTCAGAAATCCCCGGTCCCCTACAGTAAATTTCAGATCACGACGTTGTCTATCTGCATAACTCTTTTGCCGGCTCTGTGCTGTAAGCATTCTTTTTCTGATAAGCTGCACCTGATCAATCATTTTGTTCATTTCAGGTAAGAAAGTAGGGTCGATAGTCTTCATCTCGCCAACATCATCCCAGTAGAGAAGAGACCGGCATTTACGCCCATAAAGTGCCTCATAAGGTGCCATACCAATAGTAGCTTGATAACTATTGTTGTAGGCGAACTCTGCTAGTGGCAAATACTTCTCCCAACTCTTACCGAAGTCCAGAATGCAAGCCCGTAACATATCCTCAAGGATCAAGATAGTTCTCTCGGATTGACCATCTGTCTGGGGATGATAAGCTGTACTGAAATTCAAAGTCGTGCCCAAAGCTTTCTGAATCTTCTGCCAGAACTGCGATGTGAATCTGGGATCTCTATCTGACACGATACTCTTTGGAATCCCATGAAGTCGGACAACATTCTCAATATACAACTCTACCAGTTTATCAAGAGAATCAGACTTCTTTTTAGAAATAAAATGAGAAGTCTTGGTCAGTCTATCCACAATAACCCAGACTGAGTCATTACCCTTCGAAGACCGCGGTAAATCAGAGACGAAATCCATGGTAATATGATCCCATTTCCAAACAGGAATAGCCAAAGGCTGCAACAACCCTGCAGGTCTTTGATGTTCTGCTTTAACTTCTGACAAGTAAGACATCGGGCAACATAGTCAGCAGTTTCTCTCTTCATATTATTCCACCAGAAATTCTGCTTCAAATCTCTATACATTTTAGTACTGCCTGGATGGATAGTATATCTGGAACTGTGTGCCTCAGCAAGAATATCCTTTTTCAGATTTGGATCATTCGGAATACAGATTCTACCTTTGAATTTGAGAATACCATCGTCGTGCAGTTTGAAATCCGACTCTCCCCCTTTAGAATTCTCTAAGACTTTCAATAATTGAAGATCAACCTGTTGAGCTTCCCGAATCTTGGATAATTACAGAGATTGAATCTGCAAACTTGCAAATTGAATACCATAATTTGAAGTACTAGGCTTCCATAAGCACAATTCTTCCATGAATTCCCAATTCTTGATAATCAAGCTAGCAACAGTAGCCTTTCGGCTCAAAGCATCGGCAACAATATTGGCCTTACCTGGAATATAGTTAATAGTACAGTTATAGTCCTCAAGTAATTCCAGCCAACGCCTCTGCCTCATGTTCAACTCTTTCTGTGAAAACAGATATTTCAAGCTCTTATGATCTGTAAAGATTTCTAACTTGTTGCCTCAGAGATAATGACGCCACTTCTTTAATGCAAGGATGATAGCTGCAAGCTCAAGATCGTGAGTCGGATAGTTAAGTTCATAAGGCTTCAGTTTCCTGGAAGCATAAGCAATAACCCTGCCATTCTGCATCAATACACAACCCAGACCTTCTTTCGAAGCATCACTATAGATCACCAGATTATCATAACCCTCAGGTAAAGCAAGAATAGGAGCTGTAGTCAATCTCTTCTTCAATTCCTGGAAGCTGGCCTCGCATTTATCATTCCAGTCAAATACAGTTTTCTTCTGAGTAAGTTGAGTTAAAGGCCCTGCAATCTTAGAGAAATCCTTTACAAATCTTCGATAATACCCAGCTAAACCAAGGAAGCTACGAATTTCTGTGACAGTTTCAGGTCGTTTCCAAGATAACACAACTTCAATCTTCGCTGGATCAACAGAAATACCATCCTGCGAGATAATATGGCCAAGAAAAACAACTTGCTTAAGCCAAAATTCACATTTGCTAAACTTTGCAAATAACTGATGCTCCTGAAGAGTCTGCAACACAATTCTGAGATGCTGTTCATGCTCCGCCTCAGATTTAGAATAGACAAGGATATCATCAATAAATATGACCACAAATTGGTCCAGATAAGGACGGAATACCCTCTGCATTAAGTCCATGAATGCGGCAGGAGCATTAGTAAGACCAAACGGCAAGACAACAAACTCATAATGGCCATATCGAGTTCTGAAAGCAGTTTTAGGAACATCTTTCTTAATCCTCAGCTGATAATAACCCTGCCTCATATCAAACTTAGAGAATACCCTGGCGCCTTGCAACTGATCAAAGAGCTCTCCGATTAAAGGCAAAAGATATTTATTTTTGATGGTTACCTGAGTAAGACCCCGATAATCAATGCACAGGCGAAGAGACCTGTCTTTCTTTTTAACGAATAGAACTAGCGCACCCCAAGGCGAAGAACTCGGCTGAATGAATCCCTTCTCAAGCAAGCCCTGTAATTGAACTTTCAATTCCTACAACTCAGATGGAGCCATTCTGTATGGAGTCCTAGAGATAGGTGAAGTCCCCGGCAATAAATCAATCATGAACTCTATCTCTCTATCAGGCGGTAACCCAGGTAATTTCTCAGGAAAGACCCCCGAAAACTCTCTCACGATAGGTACATCATTCAATTTCAATTGATCCCCAGGTTGATTAATCAAATATGCAAGATAAGCCTCACAACCCTTGCTCAATAATTTAGATGCCCTAATAGAAGAAATAATAGGAGTTCCCGTAGATTTTCTACTACCAACTATTTTAAGTATAGGCTGGTCAGGCATTTCTAGATACACAATCTTCTTTCTACAATCAAGCTGGGCATAATATTTACTTAACCAGTCCATCCCCAATATAATTTCAAAGTCATTGAAGGGTAGGATAATCAAATCAGCAGGAAAAACACGACCCTCAATAAATATACTACATGCTCTGCAAATAGATCTAGTAACAAACTTCGGACCCATAGGAGTATAAACCACAATCTCATGCAACAGTTTATCATGTTTCAATTTAGCATTTTGTGCACAAGTAGGAGTAATAAAAGAATGCGAAGCCCCGGAATCAATTAAAACCTTAACTGATTGATCATTAAGAAGAAAAATACCTTCTACCACAGCGGTAGTATCCGGAAGCTCCTCAGCATCCAAAGCAAATACACGGGCCTATCCTCGTGGTGGTGGTGCTGCAGCTGGTGCCCTGGTCTGAGAGTTCTGAGCTGATGTCTGACCCCTAGGGTTCTTAAATTTCTGACAGTCTTTAACCCTGTGCTGATCACTGCAGCAACCTGTACACTTGTTATGTTTCTTCCAACAAACATCCTCAGTGTGGCCCTGACGCTGACAGAAGCTGCACTACTGGTGACGTCTTGCAACAGTACCTCCCGAAGGAGCTCTGTAAGTAGAGGTAGCTGAACTACCCTGCTGCGAACGGGAAACTGCTGGACGGAACTGACTCTGAGTCTGACTCTGGACTGGTCGTGCCTGAGTCTGAGTAGGCCCTGTGTAACTCTGAGTCTGCCTCGGCTGCGAACTCTGCCCAACTGATACAGCCTGCCCCTGGTACCCTTGACTCTGAGACTGAAACCGTTTACTCGATTGACTGGTCTCGGCTAACACATCGGCTTTCCGTTTCTCATATCTCGAGGCAGCTCGGACTACTGCAGCATAGTTGGGAAAATCATTTGAAGACAAGTTCAGCATAATATCTCTCCTCAAACCCAGGATGAACCTCTGAATCTTCATGTCCTCCGGCTGAATTAAAGCTGGTGCATAACGGGAAAGTCGGGTAAAAGTAGCCTCGTATTGATCTACTGTCATACTACCCTGCTTCAAGTTTATGAACTCAGTTTGTCGCCTCTCGCGGGCAACTACCGATATATACTTGTCTCGAAATTCTCGAACAAAGTCGGCCCACGTATGATGAACTCCCTCAGCTCCCCATTTCTCACTAATGGTATTCCACCAATCTTCAGCATCACCCTCGAGTAGGAAAGTAGCATAAGTAATCTTCCTGTCATCATGGCACTCGAGTATCGCTGCCACTCTCTCGAACTTCCTTAGCCACATCTCAGCTTTCATATCGTCCGGCTCCCCAAAGAAAGTATAGGCCCCATGATGTATAAACCGATCATACAGATTCCCTCCGGTAGGGCCACTACCTCCGGCTCTCGCAGCCTGATTACCTCCAACGACCCCTGGCTGACCCTGTTGTGTAACAAACTGGGCGATAATGTTCATAGCTGTGGCTATCGTGGCCAAGATCTGTGCAGTGCTCGGTTCTTGAACCTGCGGTGCATTTTCGGCCACCTCAGCTTCTTGCCCATGAACCCCCTCGGGTTCTCCACCAACATTCGGATTATCAGCACGACGGCGAGGCCCCATCTCGAATAGCTAGAATGCAAAGTGTTATGACAGGTATATATATATGTATATATGCAATTTATAAGTAAACACATAAAGAAGAGTCCAATTAGATTCACATAAAGTCAAGTACATAGAAGTTCAAATAAATATTCCACATTCTTGAAGTAAACATAAATCACTAGTTCATACTTGACATTCTGAACTCTTGATATTCTATTTCCATGCTAGCATGTTCATTCCTTATTCAAATTTCACTTAGGTCAATCAAAATCAAAGACTCATGTATTCACAAAGTCACATAACAAGTCTCTACCCATAGACCGAGAAATTTAACCCTGCTTCATGCAATCTATAGCTCTGATACCACTTAAATGTCACGCCCCGACCCAACCCCCAAGCTAAAGGTTAAGTCCGGACCCGACACACGGACAGAGTCTCCCCTGTACCGTGGACATTCTAAAACCTGTAAACACTTAAACAAAGTCCCAACAATACAATACAAGCTTTTCTTAAATAAACAACCAAGTTCTAAGGCCATCCGAGCCTTATGGTACACAATAGTTCCAAAATACACAAGCATGCGAGAACTTATTATCAACATAGTTTTATAATCATGACATTCTAGGAAATCAATTAAACATAATTAGAAGACCAAACATTTCTACTTTAAGTCATTCACTCCCAAGCTAGCAAAGCGAATAGAAGTAGATTATAAGTTATTACAGTTCATAGGCTTTCAAAGCTACAACACAACCAACTAGTCTTCAACTTATACAACAAGCATATACATAGCCCTTGGGCTACAAAATAGTACATAAAGTAATCAGATGAATCTTCCACATAGCAGCAATTCATTAACCACCTCAAGCTATCAGGCACAGCAACTAAGGTAAAGGCTCAATCTGAACTTCTTCTTCCTCAACTAAATCAACAAGCTGGGGATCACCCTCAGCGTCTCCTGAAACAGATATCGAGGTATGAGCAACCACTGTTGCCCAGTGAGGGATATAGTCCCGGGGCGTGCAATGCAACAGATAAAACAATTATACAACAATATCACTTAGACAATTAAAGGAACAATGATAACTTAAATAACCACACATTTAAAAGGATACATTTCAACAATCCCCTATACACCAATCTTCACTGGTCTTCAATCACGATCCACGAACCACGAGCACGATCACGATAAGCCGGCATAATCCCCAAACACTCCAGTGGGTGTACTCCGGATGTACCCCGAATCCTACGACCCAACATCCCCTGGCAATCTCCGGACCAGGCGAATGAGGGAATAGGGCACGGAGTTTGAATATCCACCGGCAAGCCCTCTGCCGCCCAATCGATATTCAACACATCCGCCCTTGACACTATGGTTGCGCAACCACTATGCAATGCACTTAACGATGGAAAGTTAATAGCAATAATATAAGCATTAACACATATGAGGATCAACAAAGTAGGTTGACCTCGATGCAATTAGGATAGAAGCAATTATAGAAGCTAATAAGCAGTTTACAAATTAACATATACAAAATAAGCATAGAATCATACCAAAAGCACCAAATCAAATTAAAATCACATAAAAACACTCAAGAAGTCCTGACATGGGTTTAAAAGTGTGAGTCAACTTAAATTGCACCTAAACCCCCTTGTTTTTCGAACTATTTCTCTTCCAAACCAAAGTTAATGATTTCATTTTCAAAGGAAACTCTCCCAACCTTCTAACTAACCCCCAAGGTACCCTCTTAACCCTTTGACTTATTCAAATGCCCGCGATTACCCCGAAAGCCCCAATTTCCCTCTTTTGGCTTTAAACTACACCTATATTGTCCGGGCTTCAAACAAGGGATATCAAGGCATCTATAGCACCTAGGTAGCCTAAGGATACTAGAATTGAAGCCCGAATTCACCCGGATTTTCATTAACCCCGAAAGCCCCAAATTAAAGTCAGCTATTTTCCATTTTAAGCGATTTAAGGACAATGCAAATGCACGGGGTATTAGGTTACCTTCACTAGCACCTAAGGCGTCTATTAGAAGCATTGAATCAAGCTAATTCGAGTAATTACGCAAAACCCTAGAAAAAAAAATGTCACTATTCACCCTAAAAATCAAACTAACGATTCTAACCGTTTAAAAAGCGAAACAACGGCTTAAATATGTTCTCTAGCATTCATATACATGGTATAATAGCATAGATAATAATTACAATGGCATTTAATCATATTTTCAACAAATCAAGAAATGAGCAACTATTTAAAAATGCAAAAACAAGCCGTGAAATCCCTCACCAATACGCGTAGGAGCACCTAGGAACCTTGCAAACACCCTACACTAGTTGCTCAAGGCTTGGAGTGGCTTGATTTGATGATTTGAAGAAGCAAAAATCCTCAAGAAGCAAGAGAAGGGCTGTCGGGTTTGGGGCACTGTTCACTGCTGAATTTTTTGTGTTTTTGTGCTAAATGTGCTTATGTTATGTTTTTAATAGGTAAGTCTTGAGGTGGGTTAAGTTTGGGTGCTTAAGGTGGTTTATTTTAATGCGCGTTTGTAGCTCAAAACGAGGCTAATGTGTAAAACATAGGCTAGCTAATTAGATTTCTAAGTTATGTTACGTATCCCTATTCACACAACTACAAAATTCTTTTTCTAAACGAGCCCTTCTAACGCCTTTAGCTCAAATGCACATTTTTTCCACTACTTTTACAATTAATATGATTTAATAAAAATGCTAATTAACTAATAGAAAGCAGTTTAAAAATGGAGTGAATAGTAGTCATAAAAGTCAGTTAGTAAGGCACATAAATAAATGCGCAAACAAGGGATGCAACAGTAATTAAATGCATGGCTAAATCTCGGGCGTCACACAATGAATGAGGGCAAAAGCTTTATTCAAGAGATAAAAAACAAAGAGTCAAAAGTGAATCAACTTGAATAAGAAAGAGAATGTATAGCTCGAACTGAAACAAAGTAGAAGAGTGTGTATTACGGGTATTCTACTTACCTCGATTGAGCCTCAAAAGTAATCCAACCTTTCTTCTTAAACAAAAGTCTCAATGTGACCCAGTACTGCATGATGATAAATGTACTAGAGTATTAAACTCTAACAAAAAGATAGTTGAAGGTTATAAAATGTAAAGTTGTAATTCTTGAACGTGCTTGCAGGTCCTACATTTACTTTAATTGCTAATTGTTGGTAATTTTATTTGATAAATTCTAATCCCATATATCTTCTCTTAACACTATTATGTAGATTCTTAAGTTTTTCATTGAGGTTGCTCCGATCTTGTCATTATTCTTCCTTTGCTTATGGTTCCATGCTAATCAACCTAATCATAACCCACATACGTACTAGTAAATTGATCACAAGTATACTCATGCATGGCATGTTACAACCCACGTAAATTGATCACAAGTATATTCATGCATGGCATGTTACAACCCACGTACTAGTAGATCACAAGTATACAAACTCATGCATCAACACCTAACATCACATCACTCTCACAACTAACACGACACACTACCATTTTCATATACCATACTTACTTAGATATAATGTAATCCCCATTTATTTTCTTGTTTCCTATCACAAAGCTATTGTTTTTCTTATATTTTGTTATTTTATTTATTATCATTTTTATCTTAGTTTCTTTCTTGTATGTTCTTTACCTTTTATTTCTTATTAGTCTTCTTTTGTACTTTAACCTTTTTGTCTTTTCTTATTTCTTTACCCTGTTTTATTCTTTCCAATACACCCACGTCAACCATCTTTCATCCACTTATTACTCTCACCTACGGACACACACACATGCATGACTATAACATGCATCCACATATATCCAACTACAAACACAGTTGCACACAACATCACAACTCACCCTTACACACCTACACGGCACACTATACATACATAGACATTAAATAAATTAAAAAATAATTAAACAATAAATTAATAACATAATATAAAATAAAAAACTAAAAATAAAATAAAAAACTAAAAATAAAATAAAAAACTAAAAATTACACAATATATTAAATTGAAACAAAAAATAGTAAACTAAAATAAATATAGAAAAATATTGTATATAATGTATGTAGTTGTATGTATTCGTATGTATATATAGATATATATATATAAACTTATATATATACACACATATACTGCGCGAGACCAAGGGTGGCTGTTGTGGTTATGGTGTTGGTTCGCCGACTGGTGGTGGTACTTCCCCTGGGTGGTGGTGCTTCGCTGGGGGTGGGGGTGACAGATCTAAGGGATGGGGGTTACGGGGTGGGGAATGGGATAACGGGTGGGGGTGTGAGACCCCGAACCCGCATACATCTACATATGCTACTTTCATGTTAAAATTGTGTGTATTTATGTGTTATTTTCTAAATAGTAGAAAAGGGGGTTACTATTCATAACATTTTTGACTGTCTAATTTGCTTGAATTAATGCTTTTCCAAGATAGTGTAACTTACAAAAGGAATCGGGAACTTGAGGTTTTGAGCTTTAGAGGTCGGGAATATGCGTTACAAAAATAAAACTTGGTTCGTAGGAATAGTGAAACATTAGAATAGCATTAGTTTAAATTAGTTAGTCTTTTAATTAGAATTTTGACCTACATTTGACTACATTTTGCAAGCATTTGACCTCAACTTAAACCATATACATACACTATATACATATTACATCACATATACATGCATACTCATACAAAATAATTGAAGAAATGCCCAAATTGTCCTTCCCTACCTGTCGGCCACAAGAAGGGAAAAAGAGGAGAAAGCTTTGCTCAATCTTGCATCTTGGTCCATTAGCTTGACTTTGGAGAGTCTTTGAAGCACCTAGGAGCATCACCACTTGCCTACAACCTTGTACATGTGAAGGAGTTAGCATTTTTGTTGATTCAAAGTTTATGTCAAGTTTTACAATTTTGTGATTTGTTGCTTATGGCTATAGATATGCTCATATATTGTGATATACATGCTTATTGTGATCTAAAGACCATGTTTGAGTAGCTTGATAACAACCTCCATGGATGAAAGCTTGAATTGTACAAGAAGATGATGGATAGTAACGAATTTTAGGGTTTTGATATAACTTGCTATTTAGAGTGAATTGATACTTCTTTTAGGTGCTCTAGACATGTGAAACCAATTAAAAGCTCACGTGAAGTTGAATTACCCGAAATTGAGCAAAATTACAAACTTAGCTAACTTTAAAAAATGGGTTTTTTCACGAAACATAATCCGAGCACGTTTGGACTTTAGATGAGGTATCCTTGGGGCATAGAATCACTTTTGGTTCTTTCGTTGCGTTAAATTGGGGTCCGGATAGGGTAGGTGTAGTTAAAACCCACTCGGGGCCTTCCCGAGCTTTGGTTTCCAAAGCGAGTTTTCAGGGCCTAGGTAGGTGTCTTTTGACCTTCCTAGGAATGTAGAATGATTGGGTTATAGTTTTGGGACTTTGAATTTCATATAAGAGAAGAATGACTTGGTTAAAGAAAGGGGAAAAGTGATCAATGACTACCTTGGTGCTTATAAGTGCTTGTAGATGTGTTGTTATGTGTTTATATGCTTGTCTAAGGTATAATTGAGCTATTTGAGGAGTTTGTGGGAAAAATATGTTATTTGTCTCCTTTATGTTTATATCGTGACCTTGTGTATTTTTGTGGCTAATTGCGAGAGCGGCCTATTTTGTCATCCCTCTTATATGTTATTTGATGATCTTGGTTCTCGTGGACTTGATTCGGGGTTGTGCGACCTTTTCGGGCATGGTAGTGCCGAGTAACACGGGCGACGTCGGGCTTGCCATACTTCCTCGGCTACCATGGTTTCCCAGTCTCTTTCTCACTGAGGCATACTCCCCTACCCCAGAGGCATGGTTCACCTCGTTGGGGCATACGAACCTACCTCGAGAGATATGGGTAGTAGGATTGGGGTATATCCGAAGTACCCCATTATGGAGGAGTAAGGGATTTGCCAGTACTTGCTTGAAGATCTTGGCTCGTGGCTCGTGATTAAAGACAAAGTAGAACCGTATCCTTTTTATACGTGGTTAAATACTTGTCTAATTAGCTTTGTTATTTTGTGTGATATATGTTATTATCTTTGTTGCATCTCATGGAAGCATTCTTCGGTATGCTGTATCACCTCCCTCACTGAGTAACTTTGGTTACTCATTCCTCGTTTAACGTGTTTTAGGTGCAGTTAATACAACTACCTTGTGTGCCGTGTTGTTGGTTGCTTGTCTTGTTGAGGTAGAAAGCTATTTGTGAATATGGGACTTGATGTGTATATGTTCTGTTTCGAGACCCTTGTAGTCTTGTATGTAACTTTGTACGGCTTGTTGAATTGTAAACTAAATTAAGGATTTATGTAATTTGATAGAGTAGTTGGCATGTAATAGCTAAAGATAGACTTTATTGTCTTTTGATTGCATGCTCGTGTGGTTATGTTTTGTCTAAGGCTTGGATGGCTTTGAGACTGGGAAAAGTTGAACGGTTGGAGTTGGGGTGTTGTTATGTGACTATACTTGATGCATGCAAGATTTTGATTAGTCCTATAAATAGGGGAAACTCTATCCGTTTTTCCTAAATTTTGTGCCCGGATTTGGATATGGGTTGAGAATAGCATGATTAATAAACATGGCATGGCAAAAAGATTCTCTCTTTTGGCTACAGCCTTTGGGTTCCCCAGGTGAAAGAAACCGCACGTTAGGGTCGTTCATAGGAGGTTAACATATACGAGGATTCTCTTTCGTTCCTTCATTTTTTCCCTCCCTGATTATATAAAAGAACTCCTCAATCCCTAAAGTCTAGGTCCAACTAAAGGATGATTGTGGGGTTCTATACATACCTAAGTTGTCTTGGTTATACTCTTACCTTAGGTTTGTTCCTCCATATTTTCTAAATAAACCACAATCTCAACGAGAAAGGATGATACTATTTCAGTGCCCGTCTCGATGTGCAATACTTAATAGGTAGCCTTCTTTTAACAAGGGTTGATATCATAAGTACCACTTCATCAAATCGGCCTGGGGATAGGGGATTCCCGAGGTATAGATTGTATTGGCGCTGACTGAAGGAAATCACTATAGTGTATGATTCTAACACATCATAAGCTAGTTATAGATTGTATTAGGCTGAATAATCATGTCAGGAACTTTTAAAATCGATAAACACCTTAATAGTCAACAATAGTTGCAAACAATTAAGTGCATAGTTTTCGAATTACTTGATGGTATGCGATAAAGGAAACTCAAAAACTCACAAGCTAGCAAAAGAGCAGCTCACCACATGCCTAGCACACTAGGAAAGTAGAAAAACTACATGATCTTCTCTTATATGACCACACTCCAAGTTATAGTGTTTCGATCAACTTGTATTAGATGATATAGAGTTGCTAAGTTTTTATATGTGTGAGAGGAATAGGACAAAAGAGAAAGAGAGAGTGAGAAAGAGCTCCTAGGCATGATAAAAAGTGCAAAGAATGGCTTAGGGTATGGGTCTTTATATAGAAAAGTCTAGCAGAGCTAGTTCTGCTTGCATAGAAGAAGGATTCAGAGAATTTGGACATAATCCAAATCCTCTACAATCTAGGAATCATATCATATCTCCATGCAACCATATGCCACTCTCCACCTTCTAGAAACTCCACACGCCGCTCTATCCTCCTCTTGCCAAAATATTGCAACAAAGTCCATAATGAGCTCAACCATAAAAAATAGAAATTTCTTCCAAGAATAGAAAGTCTACTTAAGACTTCTAGTTGAATTATGACTCTTCAATTCTCATCCTCATACCACATTTAGCAATACTAAATATAGAAACCACAATAAATAGGAAAGTGGCTAGAAGGGCGACCAAAAGACATAATTATCATGTCACTAAAAATTACCAAAATGCCCCTACTAGTCAATAATACCATTTTGTCATTTTAGCCTAAAACTATTCCACAAAAAGACCATGGCTATAATTATTGTATCCACAGATGTAGGTTATGTTGAGTATAAAACTTTGTCTCAAACCTACTAAGTGAAATGACAAAAATGCCCATTTATACTCACTTATAAGCATTGTAGGATTACTGACCGCACTATCACCTTTCTGGCTACATCTTCTCCTTAAAACCTCTAATCCAGAATCTAACAACCCGCTAGATGTTATCCATTTGCCCTAGGAAGCAACCCATAATCTAAGTATAACAACAGATATGGTCTACAAACTATACTACTTTGCACAAATTTAGGATGATCAACTTGGATAATTCTACAGGAGTGATTAATATATAGATTCCTTATTGCATATGCATGTCCTTCTAATCAAATTTGTACACCCAAATCATGGAGCTGTTGACCCATACAAGATCTCACCTATGGTGACTCAAAGTGTAAAAACTTGACTTTGTCAGTTCATCTACATATGCTCAAGATTGAGAGCATTTGGTTTACTTAATAGCTTATAGGTGTATATGATCTTTTTCCTTTGATAGTATTATTCTAGAGATCATACCTATGGTGGTCATGTCCAATGCATGACACATGCACAAGTGAGACAAGTCCAAAAAGTCATCCAGTGATCAAGGCAAATCACCCTACAAATAGGATGTGAAACCCCAATTTTCATCTTTACCTCGATTTGAGTGTCTTTGCCCCGATTTGCGTGTCTTTACCTCGATTTGCGTGATTTGACCTGTTTGAGTGATTTATGTGAGTTAGAATGTGCTAAATATGTGATTTATATTCCTAATACATGCTATGTGTGCATTCATGAAATTTTTATAAAAAACAGCATTAAAAATTTTATTGTCGGTTTTTGTAAATAGTATTTTGAACGCACGTCCGCTAAAATTTCTATACCGGTATTTTAAACGTCTTAAAACCTAGTCCTCTATTATTAATAGACCCATGTTTGATAAAAATTGATTTTGAAACAGTAGTAATTTAAATAGATTTTTCGGGCAAAAAATAGCGTTTTTTAGCCAAATAGTGATTTCTTCTAAACCCGATTTTTGCTTTGACTTTCGTTGACCTAGTATATATTAATATAAATGTATTTATATGTGGTATTAAATGATTTTAGATTAATTGTGCATTCAAAAGACATTTGAAAATAAATAATATGACTTTTCACCCTCTTTTATAAAAATCAAGTTTTTAACCGAGTCGGGTGTAAGTCTATGCATGTAAAACTTGTTTTCAACTAAAAATATACTACTTAAAAATAGTCTAAGTGTTAATTGCATTTGGGTGAACAAAAATAGTCTAAAAACAATTAAAAGACTAAAAATACTAGTTAAAAGACTAAAAATATTAACTTTGACTTTGCAAATTTTGTTAACCTTGAGCTTATATCATCAACACACATTAAAAAACAAAGCAAACACACTCAAAAAACACACACATTACCGAAAATCCATGAGGGAGAAGAAAGAAGGCATTTTAAAGGTTTTTCAAAGCATTTTTCGCATAGATTTTGCAATTCAAGTCCAAATCACTTCATTCAAAACTTGATTTCACTTGTTGGGCATCCATTCTACATCTTTCTTGCATCAAAACACATCAAATGTGAGAGAAAAATTCTAGATCTCAAAATGTCATTTTTATATTTTTGCATATAATTGAATTTTGAACCGTTAGAATGTTGAATTGATGTTATATTATTGCTCAGTGCATGCTAAGGATCGTTTATATGTGTTTATATAAGATTTGAACCGTTGTAGCATGAATTTTATTTTTCGGGTATTAAAAGTTAAGTTGTTAGCTATTTGTTGAATATCTGGAGTTGTGGTGGTTGGAATCGATTGCTGTTAGCTTGTAAAAGTTTGTTAAATACGTGGTAGTAATGTTGTAATGCCGAAATTTTGATTGTGATGTCGGTGTGAAAGTCCAAAAATTTCAGCCTAGGTGCATTGAAGTTTTAGGGTTGTTGGGCTTGATTTGGATGATTTATGGTTAGTTTTCGAGGGGGCTAATGTTGTTGATTGAGTGGGTGAGTAATAGAAATTAGTTTGGAGATTATTGATTAGTAGAATGTAAGTTATGACTTTTAGAAGTTTGGGTTGTCTTTCTTTAAAATCTTGATTTATGCCTTTGGTTGATCGGGTGGTGTTTGAGTGATTGAATTATGAGTTGTTGATGGTTAAACTATGGTTTGGTTGTGTGTTTAATGCATGTTAAGTTGAGTGGCCCACTTTGTCATCTAACTTAGTTGTTTATTGTTTAATTGATTAGTTGTTGTTATGTTGTTGAATTGATGATTATTGTTGAACCGGGAAATAGGCAACCTACTTTGTTGTCCTCCTGTGATAATTGATTATTGATGAACCGGGAGATAGTCAACGGAAAAGGTTGTCCTCCTGTGATTGAATGTTTATTATTATTGCTGAGTCTTGGTATGTGTGTGCCACCTCTCGGGTAGCATCGGGCTGTCGTGTTGAAACCGGCATGACTACCATAGGCTACCCCCAGCTCGCATGACGGAAGTGTCATGGAGGGAGGGGCCAGAGAGGTACCTCGGGTGCGTGAGTAATGGGGAGTTACAAGAAGAACGGTTAAGATCGTGATGGCGTTTGGAGCTACACCAACTAGAGTATCCTTTATTGATTGGTCATTATAGTTAATGTGTTTATATTGTTATTGATGATTATTGTGTGTTTACTGCTCAAAGGATGATTTTCAAGGACTATAGTAAATACTGTTAGAGATCTATCGAATCCTCACTGGGCTTGTTTTATATAAGCTCACTCTCAATTATTGCATGCATACAGGTATTACTGATCCAGATTCCGGGTACGTGCCTCAGGAAGCTGATAATGTGCTTTATGTGGACGAGTTTTGTGTGTCAGAGTCGTTGCCATGAGTTTGTCTTAGTTGTTGTAATATGTTATATTGGATAACTTACTCAATTATAAGACTTATGTATATTGCTAATTTAGTAGTTTTGTTTTGGAACGTGATTAGGTTGCTGAATTGGTTATAATCTATTTTGGGAAAATGTATGTTATATAGTAAATGTATGATGTTGGAACGGAGGCGTATAACCTATGGATACAATGGTAAAAAAATGTTTAATGTACATTGTGGTTGTGTTGTTTAATTGTTGAATTGTTTGTGGAGTTGGATGTATAAGTTGCGAAGAGGTTGGTTTAGAGCCTCGGTATCCGGGTTACAGTCGTTATACTGCTGAAATTCTGTTGCATCCTGACTGATCTTAAGGGGGGTTGAGTTAGGGCGTGACATTAAGTGGTATCAGAGCGCATGTTTAGCTGTCAGCCGGGGTATCCTCAAAATGTGGGTAGTGGTCTAAGCATGCAAGTATGTATTAAGTGAAAGAAAAGTGAAACATATGTTAATATGTTTATGTGATTAATTTACTTATGTGTCTAACTTTCTATGTGATCAATATGCTTTATGTGTTAAGTGAACTAATGTGGTCAATATGTTTTATGTGATAACGTGTCTTACGTACTCAATGTGTTATGGTTAACATGCATTTTGTGATTAATGTGTATTATGTGACAAATGTGTTTTACGTGATTGAAGTGTCTGTGTGAAGTTAGTTGTTTATGTGGTTTTAATTTTTTATAACTAGCTTATGTGAGACAATGTGCTTTAGGTGCTCAATGTACTTTAAGTGACCAATGTGAGTTACGTGATCAACTTGTCTTATGTGAAGTTTGTTGCTTATGTGACTTTAATTGTTTATAACTTACTTCTGTGACATAACCTGTTTTTATGATGTTGGCTTCTTATATGCTGAATTGTGTGTTATGTGATAATATTGTAATATATGATAATCATGTAATATGTTGGTACTTGTTTTCATGAGATATAATTGTATATATGCTATAACTATGGGTGATTCTTTTGGGTGAAGTAAAGATGACTGCAAGAGTTTTCGGAAATAGAGGTAGGCTATGATTTTGAATTATTATTATTCTACTAGTTTATCAGTGAGATTTTAATTGTTATTTTTATGTTTTTTAGTCTCAGTTTAAGGGATCTGTTCTTGATGTTCCTTTAGCGAGAATGAAGTAGTTTGAGGAAATAGCAATGTATCTTGATGATTATAATTACTTTTGTTGGCATGTTTAACTTGTTATTACTTGGAGATGATCATAAGTTGAGGTTTCCATGAGGTTGTGATTAGTCACTTTCGGAGTCTCAACTCAGACTATACTTCTTTGAGGTTATTTTAGAATGAATTTATTTGAGGAATTAGTGATGTATATTTGTGAATTGAATAGAGTGTGGTATAACATGTGAATATTTCTACTATTTGGGATTGCTATATTATTAATGGATATTTTGGAGTTTTGATCTTTAAACCTTGGAGACAATTGGAGTGATTCCTGACTAAAGTTACTTTATTCGAAGATGTAATTGTTGGGAGATAGAATTATTTGAGGATATAAGAATGCATTTTGGTGACTGAACATTTACTTGCCTACATCGAGCTTTTGAGTTCTAGGTGGTATGAATTTCTAAATTGTTGATTGGGGATTCTCTTGTGTTATAATGGGTTAGTATGAATCTGTATTGTGTTATTAGATTTTGGAGTCTTCATCAGTCAATCTTGTTGGGTACTCGGTGATTTATCTTGTTTAGTGATTGGTCTGGTACGAAATGTAAAATTTTGGAGTGATTTATCTTGTTTGGTGATTGGTATGACTCCTTAGGTTCTCTAGATCTCCTTAGTGTCTTGTTTTGGAGGAAGATAGATTGTAGGATTTGATTTGTTGGTATTTAAATGTGTAGGTGGGACACCCCTTTTGTGCTTCCTATTCTATTGGTCTTATTATTCTTTTCTACTCTATTCTCACTTATTTTGAGAAAGAGTTACACTTTTCTAGCATATCAATTGTTTCTTGAAAGTTTTGCTTATTGGATTAATGGATCATATACTCATTTGACATTGTTTCTATTCTTAACATTCATATTTGCTTCTTATAGCAATGTCATTTATTAGAGTTAAGGTTTGAGACTTCTATATTTCATTCTGTATCTCCAGCCATTGGTTTCAATATTTCATTTCATCCTATTACTACTCATTTGAAAGTAATCTTTCCTTTGGTATACCCTTTTACTTGTTCGAATTTCACTTGCTTGATGTACTCCCTACCTAAGTACATCATTGTCATTCTTGTTGATCCTTGTTAATCCTATTGTTTTATTATTAAATGATGAGTCATTACTTTGCTTGTAATTGCCCACTCCAAGTACTCGGCACTGTCTTGTTGTTATCATTTCTTATTCGTACTTCTTTGCTATTGCGTGCTGAGATACTCTTGCCACTCATGTTTTCTATTGAATTAATCATTTCTTATTTCTTAATTTCATTTCGCCTCAAGTACAACTTACTTGTTGATTCCTTGAACAATCATCGAGAATTGAAATGTTTACTTGTTCAGGAATGTTTGTTCAACATACTCAGCATTGTTTTGATCCGTCATCATCCTTTGTTCATACTTATTTAACTGATAGGTGCTGAGACATTTCTTATCTTAGTTATCATGCTTCCTTATTAAACTATTAGCCTCTTGATTCTCTAACCTGATTGACCTCTTGTTCACTTGATTGTTGGCTCGAATATGACTGTCCATATTCTTATTTCCTTGTAAATTTCATAAGAGCCATATTCTGACCAATGTCACTTTTGAGATATTCCATTGATCAGTAATCATTTATGTTATCATGAATGAGTTTTTAAACCCTCAGGGTGTTCATAGAGCTCTTTTGTGTAGTAGGGGATGATTGATAAGTAGTGATGTCATGCTAAGACTTTGGAGTTGCGAATTCTTTCATATGCAATATGATATTAGGTGGGAGAGAATTATGAATTGAAGATTGTCTTAGAATTATGATAATCATCTTGCAGTCAACAGAGTTTGTTCTTTTGAGGTCTTTGGTTAGGTGTCATCCTAAGAGATAAATGAGAACTAAGAGAAGTATTGTTAAGTGTAACGATTGAGGATTTAATTGTCTGTCAGTTCGAGAATTGCGCGGACACAATTGTTTTAAGGAGGGGAGAATGTGAAACCCCAATTTTCATCTTTACCTAAATTTACGTGTCTTTGTCTCGATTTGTGTGATTTGACCTGTTTATGTGTTATATGAGTTAGAATGTGCTAAATATGTGATTTATATTCCTAATACATGCTATGTGTGCATTCATGAAATTTTCATAAAAAACGGCATTAAAAATTTTATCGTTGGTTTTTGTGAATAGTATTTTGAACGCACGTCCGCTAAAATTTTTATACCGGTATTTTAAACGTCTTAAAACCTAGTCCTCTATTATTAATAGACCTATGTTTGATAAAAATTGATTCTGAAACGGAATAGTAATTTAAATACACTTTTCGGACGAAAAGTAGCATTTTTTAGCCAAATAGTAATTTCTTCTAAACCCGATTCTTGCATTGACTTTCGTTGACCTAATATATATTAATATAAATGTATTTATATGTGGTATTAAATAATTTTAGATTAATTGTGCATTCAAAAGACATTTGAAAATAAATAATATGATTTTTCATCTTCTTTTACAAAAATCGAGTTTTTAACCGAGTCGGGTGTAAGTCTATGCATGTGAAACTTGTTGTCAACTAAAAATATACTACTTAAAAATAGTCTAAGTGTTAATTGCATTTAGGTGAAAAAAATAGTCTAAAAACAATTAAAAGACTAAAAATACTAGTTAAAAGACTAAAAATACTAACTTTGATTTTGTAAATTTTGTTGACCTTAAGCTTATATCATCAACACACATTAAAAAACAAAGCAAACATACTCAAAAAACACACACTTTACCGAAAATCCATGAGGGAGAAGAAAAAATGCATTT